>OX463755.1:66034477-67234477 GCA_949824845.1 Rhingia rostrata | reverse complement strand
TTATAGTCTTCCATCATAATGTAAAGCCTTAAGGATGTTGTTCGTAAATCAAAGGGTAGGTAATTGAATTTAATAATTACTTGCTGCAGTTTGCGAAGTATTAATAACCTATGCAATTAAAAGCAAATTTCGGGGCTTCGGCAATGTATTTTTAAGATTTTCCGAAAACGTTCTCAGAGGGTGTTTTTTCGTAATGCATGCTTTAATAGTGGATTTTTTGTTCACCAAATTGAGGGAAGTTCATGTCTGAATCGACCAAAATCTATGTAAAAACTTTGAAAATAATTTTTACAATATATATTTGTTACACGTAGATAGAACTAAAACAATAAAATGTCCTTTTTTAAGAAAAGAGAAACATGCAGTGTTAAATTTTCAAAGATTATGAGTTAGGGTCCAGATTCCTGTTACAGATATATGTCATTGAAAAACATCATTGGAAATTATCTTTTATTAATTGTGGGTTTTGTATAATATTTGACGAGTTAGAACCGTATTAATAAACGCTGATTAACTAATCAGTGACTAACTTTTGACATTTTCAATGCATGTTATTTGATTATCTAATCAGCGGTTATTAATACGGGGGTTACTGATGAAATAAAGCTTATGAATTGTAAACAAGACTATCGAAAAATATTTTGATTTTTCATTCAATAAATGTTTGTAATTCCACCCACATTCGTTCCAATGAAAAGAGTTCACTTCTTTGTTTTTCCTATCTGTCATTAGTCTTTTGTAACCTCAAGTTTGGTTCATCACCGACTGTGGTTATTTTAATGTCCGAATTTTCCATTAATTACTATAACCATCTTCTCAAGTAAATGTACATTTGCATCATGTCTTGTGTTCCATTGATGCTTTTAAATGATATGTAGCTTTGGGCCCAGTTATAGCTATCATTGAAAACCCTCATTGGAAATTTTCTTTTACTTCTAGCGGCTTTTTTTTGTGAATTCAATCATTGGCGAGTTGGTGTCAAAACAAAGCTTATGTAATTTAGAACATTTTTATTCAAGAAATATTTAAATTATTAATTACAGTTTCCGTAAAAATTCCTTTTTAAGTTTCGCTGATCAAGATTGAAGAATGCACTAGTTTAAAAGAGAAAACATATCAAATGCCAAATTCACATTCATCGGACTGCAAGAAAATTGTTTCGAACATCCGGGGCTTAGATTTGCAAAAATTTAATTCAACTTACATGGTATTTATACATGTAAGTGTATCTGTACACGAAAGCTCTTCCTTGCAGGATGAATGTTCGAAACATTTTGCTTGCAAGTATGTCTACAACTCTTTGTTTGTTTTGATTTAACTTCAACCATAGGTATACATTTTTGTTTTAATTGGCAATATCCTTTTTCAGTGGTAATTCCATACCCTGTTTTCTACCAACTCGGAAGTATGTTTTTTTCTTTTGATGTAATATAATCGTCAAGCGATGTTTTATTTTTCTAACTAGTAGCTTTTTTTGCCTTCGCAAACGGTTTGTCGGTAACCGGAGTATGTATGATATGCCAGGTAGATTTATGCGTGCCGTTAAAACCCATCATCACTTGAAATTTACACATTCACTCACAAAACTAACGCCATTAAAGAAGTAATGAATTTAATACTTGCAAATCTAAACCCCGGGATAATCAGCCTGCAAGTAAGAGCTCTCTTGTATTCATTTAAACTAAACAATATAAATGCCATGAAAGTTAAATTTAAAACTTGCAAAGCTAAACCCCGGGTCATAGCGGATGACTTTCATTCCAATGAACATGTTTGCGATACCTTATTAGCACCTTTAGTTTTGAAGTGAAACTATTTGAACCCCTAAGTATTTCATAATCTTTCGTTTCCGACCTTTATAAGCGAAAGGAACATGAATTTTGATTCTAATCGAATTGTGTAACGTTATGTAAAAAAAGAAAGCAATAATTATTTGAACAAATTAAAACGTAGATAACTAAAATAAATATTGAAATCATGTGTATCTATAGCTTTAGTTTAAAAAAAATGGGGACTATGCTGCAATGAAAACTAAACTTCTATTTCACTTCTCCTTTTGTTATTCACATATCATATATTTAAATATATGCGTCATAATTATTATAAACTGTACAAATTAGGTACAGTGTGTTTATTTTCTCTCATCACACAAAGAACGACATTTCCCAGTATAACAAGCAAATTTACCTACAGGTTACATATCAATTAACAAAATACCCATTGTACGCCATTTTCCGTTGGGTAATTCTATTTTTAGCATTCCATCAGTCATTTCGTACCGAGGAACAACGAAGAAGTCGGTTCTTTCTTTTGTGGTTGGAATGGACGTTCATAGTGTTTTCTAGAAAAGTAAAATCGTTTAAGTTATTATTTTCTGTATAATCTTCGTATTTTAATATTATGTAAGTAATATATGTTATTCGCCTTGCCTGTATCAAATTTAGTTCGTAGTTTTCATCGCACAGACGATCTTTTAATGTATTGCGGGTATGTTCGATTATTTTGAACCGTCATGCCATTTAATGATACATACATACCATACTGCTCCTGAGCTCATAAAGTATGTATGCAGGTAGGTTGGCACAGTTTGTTTATGTTTGCTTAAGGAATTGGTGGTGGCGTATCGACAAATCAATTTTAGGTTATGATTGGATTGGGTTATTTTTTGTATGGGAGGTGGTTAGTCGGAGTTTATATTTGAAAATTTCTTAAAGATGCTGTTTGTAAATCAAAGGGTAATTGAATTTATTTATTACTTGCTGCAGTTTCCGAAGTATTAATAACCTATGCAATTAAAAGCAAATTTCGGGGCTAGTCGGCAATGCATTTTTAAGATTTTCCGAAAACGTTCTCAGAGGGTGTTTTTTTTGTAATGCATGCTTTAATAGTTAATTTGATTTTAAGCTGTTCTTGCCATAGCGGGGATTTTTTCGCCAAATTGACGATGTTCATTTATGAACCGACCAAAATCTATGTAAAAACTTTTAAATTAGGTAATCCTTATTATATATATTTGTAACACGTACCTAGACAGAACTAAAACAATATTTTTTTTTAAATTTATCATGTACCTACAAATAGAAGTTAAGTTTTCCAATAATATGTAGGTATAAATATCGTAGATAGCTTATAAGCGTGGTCCACTTGCCTACAGATAATTCGAGATATTCGACAAATCCGTAAGGGGAACAAGATTTCTCACTCGACAAAGCCAAGATTTTCTTCAATATGCTGATACTAACATTTTTTTGGATTTGTTTTGTCACCATTTCTGCTATATCTTGTGGTTATTTTGTTGGTATCATGATGAGAAGAAGTAACAAATTCCGGTCCATAAAATGGCTTGTATATTTATTTTTCTGTGAATAAATAAAAATGAATAAACATCCCGCAAGAAACCTTCAGGCTCTGAAACAGACTAAAAACACGAAATTGGCATTGGTAGGTAACAACCTACCAACGAAATAAATTCAAGGTAATTTATTTGTTAAAGCATTTCTCTAAATTGATGCATGGGATGTTAAATAAAAGTTAATCTTTATGTAGATGGAATTGTTTTAGTGAGCGTAGTGGAAATGTTTTCTTAAAAAATTTACATTACTCAAGTCATATGTCGTTCTTTTATTTTATTCTTAAATGCAAAAGTTTCTATCATAGAAAATACTTTCAAACTAAAGATTTTAGATTTTATTTTCGTCAATCCTCAGTATGGTTCGCAGGTACCTCATCCAATATGGGTATATTTGTTTGGTACAATCAAAATTACATAAAGCAATAGTTTTTTAAACTGCTAATTTCTTCCAATTCTTTATATTCCTTAAATAAAATATGTAAATAAACCACACTAATCCCAACTAACAATTTCGCTTCGATAAAGCACTATCGAATCTATTTCCCTTCCAGCAATATTACCTGTAAGAAGTTTTATGGAAAAACATTTGGCTCACTTTTAGGCAGCTATTTATTTCTGTAAGACTTCTTTAAATATGTACTTCCAAAAAGCCTTAAAAAACAAAAAATTGTTCGCTCTAAAATAACTTCTTGCTAAGTTCTATTGAAACATTAAAACGTATGTTACATGTACAGTGTACATACAATTCCGCAAGCTTAAAAACAACCTTACAGAGGTTTTACCATCATAACATGGATTATGCTTGTGATTTTTCCTGCATAATGTCTTGAACAGGCTTCTATCCAAACAATCAACTGCATTAATGCTCAACCTCCGTACTATAATAGGCTTACAGAAATAATTGCTTGTGGAAATTAAATTTTATTGCCTTGTAGAGGTATAATTGTTAGTTGGGATCTAATACTTTTTTTTCCTTAAATAATTTCAAATAAAACGTTTTTTTTGTAATTTGATTTTGTGGGATATCTATTATTGCTTTCAACCTTGCTGTTTCAGGCGGTTGTGTTAGAGCGATATATAAACATCTTCTCCACCAGGTATTATGTAAACCATAGAAATTCTTTACTCGGTCTTTACAAGGTCTAGAATCTTTTTTGTGGTTTCTGCTTTATGAGCATCTGCGAAGGCAAAAACTTAAAGCTTTACATGAAGAAACGTTGCTACAGAAAAAGTGTAGCTCTGCTCAAAACTACCCAATCTATTATTAAATTTTCCAATACTTCTAATACATCAATGGAAGATGTTCTTTACTCTTTGTAGAGGGTTTTAATCCATCATAATCTCAGGATGAAACTTTACTGTTTTAACAGATAGAGTACAAACTATATTTTCACGCTGAACTATAGTGTACACATTTTATCCATTTGCCAGCAGAAAGCCCTGGAATCGCCTTTTCAGAAACAGATTTTCTGGAGGGTTTTTAATCCAGGAAAATCCATCCTTGGGTTTTAGTTGCCATCAAACTTTTGTTTAGTTCAGTATTTTGATCCATTTTCGTGAAAAAAAAATATTTTCACACATTTTTATTAAAGATTTGTTCGATAATAATCGGTTATTAGAATAACTGAACATCACATATATAACTCTCGAATCCTTTTGTAAGGAATAACAGGATAACACTCAAACAACTGAATCCACTCCTTTCGGTGTTATTTAATGTATAGTTCTTGCAATAACTAATAACTATTAACGTGTAGATCGAGCTACTGGCTATAAGAGTTGCCGTTCAATAACCAGTTGCTGGTGTCAGTTATCGATATATTGAACATCACTAAAGATGTACCGTAAGTCGATTAAGCTTTGTCTGTCGTGCGTCACGATTTTTTGTGGCTTAAATTTTGAGTCAGTAAATTGTAAATTTGGAATATAAGGTCCTTGTCCGTGTCTACAACCTTCTAATATGTTTTTCCTTAAAATGATTGCAACGATAATTCATAAATTTAATGATTGTGTGAAAATGAAATAAGTTAGCGTCTGTAAAATCTGTTGCATGTATATAAAAAAATGTACGGGAATTTTTAAAATAACACATTTTTTACGAAAGAAAGAAACGGAAATGGCAACTGTAATATACCCCCCGAGTCCCATGCCATTAACAAATGATTTGACTGACAGATTGCCGTTTTCCCAAAGTACTCTATTGTTGGTTGAAATCGGAAAAATTTCATAAGCTAAATCATGTTTACTTCTTTTTTTTAAATAAATGATTATCGAAGGGACACTTTTATACACATTTAGACACCATCCTTGTTATTATACATTTTTGGGAAATAACAATCATTTGAAAGGTTTCGAAAGAGTAGCTTAGCGCTATTGTTTTTTTTTTTTGGGCAGATTGAACGAATTCCCAAATTTTCAACATTTATGGATCAGATTTAGATCACAATCAAAAGCAGAGCCAATCTAGCCACGGATGTAGATACGGCTGGGCAGTCCGTTTGTCACCAGTTGCACCTACTTTTCTCAGCTGAATTGATGATTGTTTTTTCGAACTTTTGATCAAGCTGGAAGAACAAGTGAACATGTTCACAATTTATTAATCACTTTTGTTTCTAAAAAATGAACATTTTTAGTCAAATTTAAAAAAATCGATATGATGTTAAATTTATGCTAAAGTCCTAATATAAATATTAACATCGGGAGTTATAATGGGCGGAAAACTCCTCTCTGGTAAAAACAAATAGCAACATGAGTAACAACAAAAAAATTTATAAACAGACATTTTCACAACCTTAGATTTGAGGTATTTATCGAAGTACAGCAATGTAACGAAACCTAGATGTTTTCCACTAACGGATCGCTTAGAGGTCAAATTCTTAATTGTCATTGTAAGAACATATTGTTCAGACAGTTTATCAAAATTTATGGTTTGCCAAAAACATCGTTTTTCGCTATGAGGTAGTGTATAGAAATGTTTTTTGTATGAAAACGCCTCCAAAAAAAGTGTGCGTGGGTTAAAATGATATATGGAGGAAATGTTTATGTTAACAGAACCAATTATTTTACATCAACGCTTTTTTCGAAATGTTTAAATGTTTACCGAAGAAAGTTTTTATACTAAAAATGCCCCAAAAAAGTGGGCGTGGCAAAAACTTTTTGTGAACAAAATACAGACATGGCTATAGATCGACTCAGCTAGCTATTCTGAGTCGATCCATATACTTTGAGGTATATCTAGCGAAATTATTTCACAATGTCACAAACTTAATGTCAAAACTAATTGGGATAGGGTATAAAAAAAAATCTGTTTCTTACAGCCCTTAAATCTAATCAACATATTTTATAAATAGCATAAGGCTTCAAAAACTAGTGCAGAGCAAAATATGTTTTCTGTATCATTTTCATTTTTCATTTCACGTTCATTTTTACGTCACATTGCCAACAGTTCGGTGATCTATGTTCCAAATTGCACAAACAAATAAGCTCAAAAAATAACCTCTGTTGGTTAACTTCGCCTCACAGGCGACGCATGTGCGTATATATCGACAATGCAATGGAGACAAAGCACGTTTGCGTACAAGTACGTATAAAACTCAACTGAGTTGGCAAGAGCGCATGCTTTGATACGAGTAACAGATTGGGAAATTTCGCAAAAAATAAAAATTGCTTCGGCTCACAGGCGATGATTACCCTTCTAGGGTTAAGATTACAAATCCGGAAAAATTAAGTTTTGTATGTTAGGACCGTATCGGCATGATGTTTACACACAACCTTTTTGATATACATAGGTAGCATTGATTTCAACTTAATGCGTCCTGCGTAGCGGATTCCGAATCGTGGTTCCGTTTAATGAAGGTATTTTGCTTTAGCTAATTCCAAATTCTTTACTTACACTTAAGTGCCTGGATTTAGATACTTTAATTTTCATGAACGCCGTGACTACACACACAAAATCAGCTGAAGTCTAAACCCCATTATAAACTAGTGTTTTCTTTTTGTTTTCTACATTAATTTCTATTGTTTCTTTTTTGCATTTCCAAATTCTTTAATATAACCTTAAGAATATGTGGTCCATTGCATTTTGAGACGCATCACATAACCTAAAAATACCTCGTTCCTGTCACAACACAAAACATGTGTTCCACATTTTCAGTTATTCTCATGCACAATCCCTCATGGCCTCATCAACACCTATGTACGGATTTGAATAAATGCAAACCTAACAACTGTTTTCAATTCAATCCGATTGTTTATTCTTTTTAATAAATAACGACAGTCATACATTTTTTACTTGCTTTATTTTAGTTTTCCATTTATAATTTATTAAACAGCTGCGCAACACGTAGCTACGCCATTTTATATCAAGAAAATTCCCTATATTTTGTTCTAATACCATACATACCAACCGGTGCTGCGTTTCTTTTTTCATCGTTTCCGCGCAGCAGCTGTGAAACGGCACTACACGCCTGACTTCTGACAGTTCTGCAGATAGAAAAGTGTCAAGTTCGGTCTCCGTATCAAAAAAAAGAACGCAAAGCAAGTGATCACACAAATGAGAGTAAATTCCAGTCAACTCCTATTTATCAATTAATTCGATGAAATTAAATGGAATTCAGTGCGTAAAATATGTGAGGCAAATTCTGTGATAGTTGAAAGTGATTTTCATATTTCGAAACAAAATGAAAAAGCAAGGTTAACACTGACGGCGGTGGTTGGTGATTCTCTAAGCAGAGGTATTTTTTTTTTTGCTTACCAATGGAATAATGTGCGATTTTTAATTTGGTACAATTTTCGAAGGATGTAGGTACACGTTTTGTTATACTCAAAGATGGTATGCAGAATTGGGTTTATTTAATGATTTTGTAATTGTGGGCAGAAGTACCTAGTTGTTTGGTTGGTATTTTTTTTCTCGAGGAAAGTTGGTATATGCTTATTTTTTTTCTCGAGACAAGATGGTATATGTTTTTATTTTGTCTTGTGTGTGGGCAAGGAAGGTAAATAAATGTTGATGTAGTGTGGTTGGCCCAATTTGTACATGCGTAGATAAAGAGTTTCATCGAATACATATTGTCGGTCGCCCATTTTGTGTTAAATGTGTTTCGTTCTCGTGCTACTTCAGTTTCCGTTCGATGATCAGGTGAAGAAGACATTTGTGTTTTGATGGTTTTGAACTACTGAACATGCGCCACAGGGTAAAAATAGCGGTCTTGTCAATGTATAATGGAAAGGGTAAATTCAATGTTACAGTTATTATTTATCAATTAGGTATTGTATTAATCAATAATTAAAATAATTTCAGTTTGTTTAATGCAGTAAATCGTGTATTAAATACTTATGTTACTACAAACTACCTACTTTAATACTGACAGTTTGTTTTTAAGTGTACAAATTCGTTCAGACAGTTCATAATTTCAAATTAATTAAAACAAATAAAAAAAAACTTATTAAACAAGAACTATACAAATTTATTAAACAAAAATTAAAATAAAATAATTTATATAAAAAGGATGGAATTTGGGCTATAAATACAAGAAATTCCGATTTTTCTTATATATAGAATGGCGAGCTTATGAATCTCTTGTGGACATGCAGTATTATACTGTTGGAACAAATTTATTTTAGTGATCACTTTTTTTTTAATACACTCATTAAATTATGTAAAAAAGTTATAAAACAATAAAAATTCAAAAATTTCCCACAAAAATCAACCATTTTTTGACAGTTCACACATAGCGGAGTGATAAATAAGAAGAAACACTCCAACGGAGCATTGCCAGATAAAAAAACTAAATATTACTTATATCCCAAAAGATTTTAACCCTCCTTCTGGGGACAGTTCACGCTCACACAACTTCTTTGCTCCGATCAGCGTATGTAAAGTCACCAGGCAGCGCATAAATCAACAGTTTTTTTGTTATCGGTATTTTGGGTGGGACGCTTCGCGGGAAAAAAGGTTTTCCACTCTCTTTCTGGGGAAAGTCCACGCTCACGCAAATTCGTTGATTCGCTCTGGATATGTAAACTCGTCATGCAGGAGCCTTAGTTAACAGTTTTTTTTTTATTAAAAAAGTCTTGACCTGAAGTTTTAAACATTTTCTTTTGATTATTTTTGTGAACAGGAACGGTAATAATACAAATCTATAAAAATAGTATTGTATGGGAACGGAACTAATTATGGGATATTCGGGATATTAATATTACAACATACATAGGAATTAAAGTTCAAAGAATTTTGTATAGACATGTTTCTAATGTAAATAAATTCATATCGCAGAATAATTTCGAAAAAAATTATTATACCCTCATGGGAGGGAATTGCCAATGTGATTTTGGCTTAATTCTTTTAAACATTCAAAGGAACAAGTCTTAAATTGTTGCCTTAACAAAAGGAGGTGTAAAAACAGAAGAATTGTAGTTGATGCTTGCCCCTCTTTCGACGTCGTTTATTTTTAGTATTTTTAGTAAATGCTTAGAAATATGAAAAAAAAAATTTGATTTGATGCACAAACATTTCATCTATAGGTCGTTTTGAAAAAAGTGAGTTCGCCATCTATTAGGTTGGTATGTAAACATTGAATGACTTTGATATTTAAGTTTGTTCAAACCACTAGGTTTATTAAAATAAGGTCTCATCAAGGAAATAGACATTATCTTTTTATTTTAACTAGTAGCTAGATCTTTAAAGATGATTGGTCTGTTTGAAAAACAACCGCTGTACATGGACTTGATTGTTAACTGTATCGCAATCATTATCTAAAGTATTGTATGATCGGAGTTGTCTTATTTTCCTCGCTGATCTTCTATATTATTCCTGCCATAAATAAAAACGCCTAACGTCTTATATTATGTTTCACCTTCATAAAGTTTTTGGCCACACCCAACCAACCTTGGGTCGTTTTCTTAAATATTTATATATTTTTTTAAATGTCTGAAGAAAAGTTTTGACTGTTATATCCTATTCCATAGGATTAACTTAAAATAATTTAGGTAGATATACCTCCAAGTATATGAATCGGTCACCGAATTTTAGGCTTTATATTTTGAGCTAGAATAATAAAATTTGGAATAAACGATCCTTGCCCTAGGCTACAGAACAAATTTAAAAATTTTCAAAATCCGCCCACTGTCATGTCAATTTTTTTAGAAAAACATTATTTTCGGTCAAATCTTTAGGATTTTTGAAAAAGTTTCTGAATATCTATTTCAATATCTATATTCCGTCCATATAAAGTTTTTTTTTATAAGCCCCCTTTCTTTTTGTATGCGTTTTGATGATGAAATGAGAAGATTGCAAGCGGCTGTGCGGATTGTTCAACACCCTATCCCAGCCCATCCTTCAAAGCAATATCCCCAAAATGTGGGCTTTATGGTGATGAGATATAGAAAGTGTCATCACAAAATATTAATCGGACAGTTTACAATAATCTTTTATGGTTCGACAAAAAACAACGTTTTTTCCGTGCATATGCTATGGGGTAGGTTCTTGAAATGTTTGTATGAAAAGGCCTCCAAAAACTGGACGTGTTTCAAATGATATATAACCGAAATGTTTATATCATCATTATATTACCATCTGTATCAACATTTTTTTCGAATTATTTAAAATTTTACCAAAAACAGTTTTTTTTTTTTGCTAAAAACGCCCCCAAGAAGTGGGCGTGTCAAAAAAATTGTTTAGATTAGCTGTTCAGACACTTTTTCAAAATCTCTAACGGTTTGGCCTAAGAAAACGCTTTTCTACAAAGGGGGTTTTTCTAGCTCAACACTTAAGGGCCAACAACTGGTGAAGTAGGTACGGACGGATTGGCGGACGCATAGACATGGTAATATGTATAAGCATACCTAGCTAAATTATTTCTCTATGTTACAAACTATGTATCAAAACTAATATACCCATATGGACAGGGTATAAAAGCTTGAGATGAAAAAAACATTGAAAATAGGGGTGATCATGAAACGTCGGAAACATGTTGTGCACACGTAATAAATGAACTGTCAAAATTTGTATGGGAAATCTTTAACAACAATATCTGAAAACTCCCGAACGAATTGGGAGCGTAAACTGAGATGGTAAACGTTGTAAACTTTTGAAATGCTATTTTGACATTAAATCAGTCACTTCCACACATCAAATATATGCACTGTACTGGAAAAAATTATCTAGAACGGAAATAGAATAAACGGAAATATTTCTACTAGTACAAAATTAAGTAAAATGAGATTGAATTCAATGGTTTTTCACTTTATTTACTGGTGCAGTTATAGGGGTGTTCATGAATCGTCGTCGTAAAGTTATAATTTTTCGCACGTTATAAACTTACGACGTTGCTTGGATACAGTTAATGTTAATGCAAACAATTTGTTTAATTTTAATTTTAATTCACGCCTACTTTTTGGGGGCTTTTTTTGATGAAAAACTCTACTCTACTCTACTACTCTACTCTTTGTATACATTACTTCATAGCATATATAGGAGACAAGCGTTGTTTTCTGTCAAAACATTAACAATTTTAATAAACTGTCTGAGGAATATATTAAGATAATGCCACGCCCACTTGTTTTTTTGGAGATAGGAGTGGGATAGGGTGTTCAACGGTTCGCACAGCCGATTGTAGTTTTGTTATATGTTTTTTACTCTTGTCTGGCGAAATATGCTCATGAAGACCAAGGACCTATCATTTTCCCCGCTATTCACATCTGCGTGTGTAGGTACTTCCTGCATGACAACGGGATTTCCAGTTTTACATCGAATCTGAACTCCTGATTCGAGATAATTTTTAATTGGCAGTTTAAATTATTCGGATGGTTTGTCAAATCATCGCAATAGCACGGCAAGTGAAAATAATGTTGGTGTTTTTTTAATACGCAAATATTTAACTATTTAAATAGTATATTTGGTTTTTAAATAATGAACATCTATAGAATATAACTTCATATCTCTTTAGTTTTAAACTAAACATTTCAAAATGATTCAAATCAGAATAAATAGCTGAGTGGATGTAGCTATGTCAGACCGATGAAATTCGGGACACGAATTCTATGTTGCTCCTAGCACAAGTATACATTTTCAAAATCCGCTTACTTCCTCATCTACTCCTTATGTTATAAACGTTGTTTTTGGTCAAACATAAAGAAATTTTGAAAATTTGTTTGAACAAGGTATTGAGGCAATTTCATTACCAATATTTCGTCTATATAAAGTTCTTTGCCATTCAAATCACATAACTATCTCCTGTCTCCAATTTCGGATTTTCAAATTTAAAAGCACCAAACATAGTCAACGACGAACGTTGAGTGTGATTGACATAAATTGATATTTCAAATAATTGGATCATATCGAAATGGAGAAAAAAGGACACCTACAAAAATAAGAACAAAACAAGATCGGAACGAACAAAATAATAATATCACACAAAAAGTGGGCATGTCTTCTTTAAAATATTAGTCTAACTGAAAGCTAGGATGATGACTTTTATGGTCCAACCATGAAGAATTTTGAAAAATTGTACTTTTAAGATATTTAGACGGCATTTTCTACACATCACTATTACTAGTTTTTTAAATGAGGCTTCTTTTGAAGGCAGTTTTCATAAAAATAAATAAATATGGCGCAGCATAATGTAGTTTTGTTTTTTTAGTTTCAGTTTGAGTTTGGTATAAGCTTTGGTTAATGAGTCTGAGTTATGTGTGATTACAAAATATGCTGTGCGAAAGTTTTCTGCAGTTTGTTTTATGAGTTTCTTTTTTCGATTGTATTTTATGTTATATTATATAAATGTTAAGCACTAAAGAGTTCTGGGCTTTGCAATTTTTACACATTATAAGAATTAATTCACTATCAGGGCAGACAACAACACTGATTGTAACAGAACACTCTGCTAGCCGGAGTATAAGAGTCGCCATGCATGTCCTAGCCACCTTTAATGTCAAATGGTCAGGTTTGTGTCGCTGTACAACTCGTAAAGTTCTTGGTTAAATCTTCAACTGCAAACCATGTCAATGCAAACGGGATCGAAGATTTTTCAAAAAAATTTCACTTAAAACAACTATTGTCGGGGTTCCATGTAACCACTTGAACTTATTAATATATTGCTCACTTGCCCGGCTTTTGTTGTGGCATACGATTTTCTTCACAAATGTGTTGCGATTCGGGAGCCCAAATTAACGCCTTTAGTGAAGAAATTTCGATAATTTATAGCATTTTACTGTATTTTACTGTCTAAGCAGTCGATGAATTAGGAGAGAATCACATTATATAATCACAACATGTAGCGTCAGAGAAATAAAATACTAGCTCGATGCCTGTCATCAGTTCTTCAATTATTAACCAACTATTTTATGTTTAGACTTTCAGGTGGACTATTTTCAAATAAAGCAGCCCTTGCTACTCAATACGGCGATATTGTTCATCACAATATGAAGCTATCCGCTGCACAAGCAAAAACATTTAGTCGCATACAGCGGAGGCATAAAGTCTCGTCAGCGTTTCTCCTGCGTAATATGCCTGCCATTTTAAAATTCGTTCAATATGCCATCACACCACACATCGTTCTCAAACGTAAACTCATTCGTAGACGAAATCGTGTTTTTCTTCGCCACAATCACCCCCGTAAATTGATTTTTGATCCATCACAGTTAAAGAAACGTAAACGTGCGAAACGCATCCACTCGCAATGGTCCAAACGTTTGGTGATGCATTTGAAGCGTTACTATGTGCCCGAACTTGAAGAGGCTGAAAAGGCAGAAGAACCAGAAAAGGATGAACCAATTCCACCAACCACGGATGCTAAGTTGCCCGAAAAAGTCGTGGCGGAACAGATGAAGCAGCAGTTGGAATTGCTTAATACTGGTATTCGAAGAACTCAATGTTTTCCCAAAATCAGGAAAGAATTGCGACAGGAAAGTACTGATTGCACAGATTCGCTTACGAAGGATGATATAGAAGATATTAATTATGTAAAAGATATAGATGATAACAAAATTGAGGACGATTCGCACGCATTGGAGAATGGACTGGACACTCAATTGAATTTAGATGAAATTGTGGATGATGCAGGTGAGCAACATACTGGATCAACTAAGCCTCCAATGAGATTAAGTTCTGAGAATGTCGATGGCAACTTCATCGATGCACTCTTCTCAATGGTAAATAGTGCTTCAGACAGTAAGGGTAATACTCCACAATGCACCACAATGAATCCTCCGAAAAAGCAATCCCCAACAGTCACGGCCAACCGTTTAGTCGTGAATGACGATGAAAATTCTAATAGTTCAAGTGACTTCTTGGGATTTGACGATAATGAACGTATTTCGGGAAGTATGCACCTGGATCAAAAACATAATGGAAACAAGACGGGCGAGGCGATATTTATAAGCGATTTTCTGGATACGTACATGCGTGATAATTCCCTGGGAAATTCAACAGTTGTGAAGACTCCTGTGCGTCGCCCAAACAACGGTTTAGTTGGTAACAAGTCCACTCCGCCAAAGTTAGACATGCCTGCCCTGCCAGAAGAACTGCTAGGTGTGCGCACTGTAGCCGAAAGGCGAACCTTCTTCCAAAAATCAAAAAACGTCAAGTTTTGCTTGATAAAGAACGTAAACACTATTTACCAGGAATTACGAAGGTGCATAAAGGGTCAGCGGATTAATAAGCATTCCATCGAAACGCTTTTGATGTCAAACTCAGTTCCGTTGACCAGAGATGGATGGAAAGCAGCTGCATGGCTTCTCACCAATGAAGGAAACCAATACTTTCAACGTATAGCTATTGATGGAGAACATTTCAATTTGTATGGATGCCGTGGGAATAGTCCAAGAAAATTCCGCCGACCACACTCAAGCCGAGTTGAAATTTCCTCACCGCTATGCAAGGACGACTGCATCGATCGAATTATCTTTCGTGCACTTCGACCGATTCGCACTCTAGAAAGACGTTCAAAACTTGGTGATGCCTTTATGAATACCACATACAAAGCATGTCCGCTTTCACAAAAAATTGTCCAACTAGCGAAGGATGAAGAAGAGCCGGTCTATCAAAACTTAAAAATTATGCGAATGCCTCAGGTAGAGCTAGAGGTATTTCCTCAATTACAAAAACCTCTCAATGATATTGCAAAACGATATTTGCAGCTGATTTTACCTTACGATGGAATCTCTCGCGAATGGGCTGAATTCTCGGTTTCTACGTTATTAGAACGTCAGAAAATGGAGGCGGTAACATCAAGAGCACATTCCTCATTCACTTTTAAATTGCCGTATAGAAATGATAGCGATAGTGTGTTGGTTCGTCGGATGCATGATCGTTCGGAGAAGTTCGATAATTCGGAGTTTTCATTTCGCAAAGAAGTCGATGAGCAGAGTGACGATACACTTGATCTGTTGGCGAAGGATTGTGCTGACGTGCTATCGGATATATTGAATTCTGTAGCGATTAGTTGTAGTGAAAACTCGTTCATACAAAATGACCCCGACAACATTTACGAGTACAAGAATAGTGAAGATGATGTGATAAAGTCAAAGTCGGTAAAAAAGCCACCGGAACTCCACCAACACCAACCTGGTCAACAGTATAAGAAGCAGACTAAACTTATGTAAGTTGTAGAAACAAGAACATTCCCTATTTGGGTATTTTCTAATAAATTGTATGTGTATGTGAATGTTGTGTATATTTCAGGATGGAACTGAAGCGACTCAATGCGACTATCATTGATGCAGCATCATCGAAGACGGAAGAAGGTAATACATTCAATAGGGTGTCTTTTTATTTCATAGCGTCTTTTCACTTAACACCGTCTAGACAAGACTTAAGCTAAATTTACTGCCCCGTATCTTAGTTGGCATTTGAGCTTGTGGTGCTTTCTATTTAGTAGCTGCCCGTCTATCATCCCATCGTATTTCCTGGATGGTAGCAATGTCTGCTTTGTAGCAGTTTAGGGCTTCCGGTAGTTGTTCACTTGCAGCTCTCCTGTTCTCACATTCCAGGTGCAGATAGGAACGTTGTTGTTCCTTTTTCGTTTGGCCAAGGCTATGGAGGGCCAGTTCCAATTTATTAGATACCCTAGAACAAGGGGCCACCAGTATCCACTACGGGATTGAGCGCTGCCGTTGGCTTTCGGTTCATCTGCCACCATCTCTGTTCAAGGGGTCTGACTAACCCTTGAAATTCCTAGAAAACCTGTTGTCCGAATATGCCGAAGCAGATTTTCTAGGTTCGCCTGGGACAGCAGGCCGGGTATTCATTTCGTGCCATTATGACCTGGCTGTTTATAGTGTTGCTGTTTTTTTGTCGTGTTATCAACACTCGCGCTTATCGTTTAGCAAGTCAAATCCGGTTGGATGAGACCGGTACCCGATGGTTACCACTTGGAGGTGGTTTATTGGCAGGCGGTATCATCGGACCATATTTCTTTAAAAATAAGGAAGGAGCGTGTGTTATTGTCAATGGAGATCGCTACAATTGCGGTATCGCCATAATTGAAGTCGTTTTGGCTGCCTCTGACAATGTCAATATCTAAGTCTGGAAGACACTGCTGTGCTCAGAGAAACGAAAAATGTTGTTTAGTTTGAGTGTTTCTGAAAACGCTCCAGCTCTATCGCCTATGTCAATTTTCGAACCATCGGCGTAGATATGATTTCGATGCCCAGTTCTTTCCTCTCTACTTGGAAATATGCAGGAGTATGGTCTCTGAAATTCGGGGTGAGTCATTGTAACCAGAGGGTGGAGCTGAGCCCAGGTATCTGTTAAGCCTTTGAGTGTCCTCCTTAATTCATTTTCCAACAGTTGAGCTGGCTTACTCTTAGAGCACTTTTGGCTGCAGATTCATGCAAGTAAAGGTTTAGCGGTATCAGGCTTCGGAAGATTTCTAACTCCGATGTTGGTGTGGTTGACCTTTGTCATGTTTTTTTGAAATTGCTGACTTTATTAGTGATTTGCCATCAGACTAGTAACCCATTTTTTTTTTTTTTAATTCATTTTTTATTTTGTTTTTCTTAAAAACTAACTTAAATGCTAGACAAAAATTCATGAAAAAAACTAGCCTACTTATCAACTACTTAACTAACTTACTTGCTCTATATGCGGCGCCCTAAATTATACGATAACTTAATTCTAATGCCTTTCGGCCTATTATCTAATATATAAAAATATAAAGTAACAACATTTTTACCAAGAAAACTTTGAAAAACTTGGTTCCTCGTCTTTTTTTTATTTTATTTTATTTAAACTTACATACTAATTAAAACTACTTATTCGACTAACTTAAGCTACTTAAAATTAATTAAAGCTACCTAAAAATAACTTAAAAACTAGAACAGCCACAGCAAAGGTTTTTTTTTTTTTTTTTTTTTTGTGCCACCATGGCTGCTGTGCACCTAAACCTAAGACTAAAACTATGTAAGTCGGCCATAAAATAACAATCTTAAGTCAACTATCCTTATCTTTCATTCAACCACCACAACAGGTTCTCCTGTTGTGACCTACTCCGACGGTCCCAATCGGACACACTCCTGCTGAACCGCAGGCGCTCTCCTCCGCCCTGAGCGACGACGTCTCGGTCGTATAGGAGCCGCCTATCCACAGTTCGTCGGAAGACGTGGTAGATTAGCGGAACCGCCGATCTATCCTGTATCAGCCCTCGACTATCCAAATATAGGAAAGCTTCGGGCGGAATAAAGCCGCTTAAACGCGCACTCTCAAAATATTCATCATTGGGATAGAAGGCCCCAAAGATGAGACTATTATTCGAAGCCATCGCTCTTGCAGCGTGAAACCGAATGAGTTTCACCAGAAAATTGTCTATTCGGTTTATGTTGGCCCCGTTGTATAGGACCTGGTTGGAATAGTATTTTGTGTAGTCAGATACTGGTGTTCTGTGAAGTCCAAGGCAGCTCCTCAGACACTGCCTCTCAAACACCCGTATCTTTTCCATTTGAGATGGGGCAACGTTGAACCACGCCGGGCACCCATAGGCAATCATTGGCCTAATGAGGGCCATGTAGCAAATCACCTTCACCCTGCAAGACAATCGTCTTGTCAGGGCAAATGCTCCCCTAGCTCTAGCCAGAGCAGCATCAACATGTCTTCCGAAATATAGATACTGATCTAACCAGATGCCAAGGTACTTTACTACACTTTTACTCGCCAGTGGCTGTCCGTTTGGTCCCACGATCACCAGCTTTCGCCAGTTCTTTCTCGTATCCCTAGGGGCCCTAGACAACGGTGTCCTAAACAGGATAGTTTCTGATTTCTGAAAGTTGATTTTCAACTTCCAGTCATCACAATATCTCTGGATCTTGTCGAAGTCCCGCTGCAAAAGAGTTCGAATGACTTCGACAGTAGAGGCTGTTCTGTACGCGATAAGATCGTCCGCATACGCAATTGCCTGAGTAAGACTACCTATCATATCACTGGTGTAAATGCTGAAGAGAATCGGCGAGTTTACCGCTCCCTGTTGCAGACCATTCTTAATGAAAAATTCTGTGGTAGAAGTTACATTGCCACTTTTGACAACAAACGTTCTACCAGTCAGCATGTCATGAAGCATATATAACAGTGGTTTACTTATGCCAAGTCTGGTCAGCTTTAGATAGAGGCCCTCTAACCATACGGTGTCAAAAGCCTTCTCTAAATCAACCAGACATGCACCCGTGCACTGGTTTTTGGCTTTGTTCCATTGTATATCAGAGACGAGTTTGGAGGCGGCATGAATACAGTCATGTCCAGCCTTGAAACCAAACTGGTTCTCTGGTATAATATTATTGTCCTCAGACCACTTGAACAGTGCTCGATTGAGAATCTTTTCGAAAACCTTGCTGATACTCGGAAGGAGACTTATCGACCGGAAATTCGCCGGATCGGAACTAGTAACCCATTCGTTAATATGGGTCTTACGATTCATAGGATAAGCTTAGGGTTCGGTTCCCATTTTTTCCTAATTTTCGGTATAGTTATGACCGCGTTTTTATGCATTTGCATACATTTAGAATCGAGGTGAGTTTCCTGCCAAGAATGACACCCGTCGATAACCGGTAGGTCAAATGTTAATATTGTGCACTTATTGATAAAGAGAACGTGTTCAGTTCACATAATTGAGTGGAGTAAGAATAGGATGAAACCTGAGCCACAACCAACATGCCATTCCAATTTACCCATTTGAAGTTGGTTAAGTTCAGTTTCTTGCTTTGGGGTTCGCATAAGCCAATGTCTTTTTATACTTGCTTTCCATTGATAATTGTACTTGTTACGCTATCAGGGCGCTGTTATTCCTTCACCCCTATCGAGGTATCCTTTCGGAAGGAAAATTTCTCCGAATTGTTCGAAATCGGAGAATTTTCTACCGAGGTATCCGTTCCGATTAGCATTTCGGACATATCTTTGCGATGAAATGTAACGCACGTGATCGCAAAGCGGCGATATGCATTTAGTCAACAATTTTAGACAGCTATGCGTTGAGTTTCTTCTGAAGTTGTCCGACGAAAAATTGCTGCGGAATCAAACGAACGCGATTGTATTCTTTTTTATTTCTTTCCGCAACGGATACCCCGAAAGCAAATTGAGTTCCGATTGAAACTGACTTTAGTTTCGGAGATTGTTCTCGATAGAGGTGCTTATCAACCCAAGTCTAAAGGTTTCTTTCTGTGTAGTTGGCGCAATAAATTGTTATCATTTCTGTGCTTTGCGCGAAACTTTTAGTTTAAGCTCGATTGTAGGAATTCTGATATCCCTATGGATATTGTCATTTCTAGTATACCACGGTGCCTGGTTAATTTCTCTAAGCACTATATTTTGAAAAAGGTTTGTAAGATATTTAACCTTAGTGAGGTATCCATCGGGGCGGAAAATTCTCCGATTATGTACGATTCGGAGTATTTTAGCTTCGAGGTATTATTCCGAAAAGCTTTTCGGAATATTTCTCCGACATTTTGTAATGCATCCCGGCGAATCGCGTTGAAGTGCGTGCAGGTGTATTTTTCGTGAAGTTTTTGACAGCAAAGTGCAATTTCTCTTCCGATTTCCGATTTCCTCCGACACAAATTCTTCGCGGAAATTATTTTCGAAATGTAGTGAAGTGATTTTTGTTCCGATGACACATACCTCGAATGGACTTTTAACCTCCGACGATGTTTGCGGTGCGGAAAATTGTCCGCTCCGACGGATACCTGCTAGGGCAGATTAGCATTTGTTTTCTTTGTACAACCCCAAAGTTGTATAACGAAGGTCCACACCGCTTTTAGTAACTGCTTGTATAAGAGCAGTTTGTTTTCGGTACTGACCTGTAAATGTTTTTCGAGTAGGCACTACATTTCTCTACATATAATTTTGAGTTCTTTCAACTGAATTTATAAACTCCACGTGGAAAGATTTAGTTTCGTTGAGGGGGATCCGCCCAACCGTTGCCTATTGGTTCACTTTTTTCAGTGCGTTTTGCAGTCGTTTCTTCTGCTAGGATAACGGTTTCATCGGCACATCACGAGTATATAACAGGTATAAAAGTGGTACGCCAGCTCCTAGTATTCGTTTCCATCTTTAACACAAACAGTCTATCTCCGAGATTATAGGAATTTGCATTTTGAGCCATCGTGCCACACCTTAACAAAGCCTTGCGAGACTTCCAGGAATGCGCTTAAGCATATCATTTTTTTTTTCATTCGTAGCGGGAAGAAATCGTGATTTACAGGATTCATTCTACGTTTAATTTTGTATCGTGTAGGCTAAAGAAGTCATTCGTTCCTATTTGTGATATAAATTAACAGTTAATTTTATTTCATGATTTTAAAATCAATTCTGTCCCTTTTATACAAATTTGCGAATAAAATATTCTTATTTCTTTTAAGACTGTACCACATGTGATAAAGAAATTTGCAAGCTTGGATGTGTATGTGCCAGTCTCAATGAAGGAACTACTGTGCGACAGCATTGTGGCAAGCAACGATGTGTACTAGACTGCAATTGCAAATGTCCCACTGTTATGCGCTTAGAAACTGATGTGAGCTGGATGATCTAATAGCCAAGGTGTAGTTGATTTAAAACTTTCCCATTTCAGGGTCGTACAATAACTACGGAGGATGCATTCATGCTTCGGCGCCAAGCAACAGCTAAACTTGCTCGCATGGAAAAAGAATTCACTTCCACAGTTGTCCTTACGGGAAGTGAAACTCTACTCATTAACGAATCGCAATATGAGAAGAAGCGACGTTGCACGAAAGTCCCCAAACGCTATGGTGACTTCGTCGATCCAGATGAGCCGAATTTTAACGACAACAAAAAAGCAAAAAGAATAGAACCATCTAAATCGGTATATATTCCACGTGAACCAATTTTGGTTACGGACAAAATCTATCAGCGACTAAATCATTGCCAGGTTAATATTAAGAGACTACGTGATGTTGAAGATCTAGCACCATGGTGCATGGTTCATATGCTGTATAGGTGCCATTGCAAAGGCCAGGCGATTGTTGGAAATCCAATTGTTTTAGAAAAGCAGGAAGACCAATCGGACGAAGGAACGACAATAGATGAATCTCTTGGTTCGCACAACACCCGCTCATCCTATTCGTTTGAGAAGAATGATTTATCTAAAACGAAGCAAAAGTCTATTAGTTCTGAGATCGAAACATATGATTCGGATACTAGTGATTCAGGGTCCCTGTACAAGGCGTATGCGACTAAAGAACCTACCCAATATCAACAGAAACTACAGACAAGGGGTCGCAAGCCAGATATTGATTGTATTGGGGTATATATGAATGCTCAGGCAAACCACTGTCGTCGCGTTGTACCCATACCTAAAAATACTTACCTTAGACGAAATAGAAAACGTGTGGCACGCATTCAATTGTTTATTGCTGAGAATGAGACTGATCAGACCAAGTTTAGTTTGAATGAGCATGTTCTTAGGTCTGTTTATTATCACAAAAATAACACAAATGCAGTGAAAGGTAAAATTTCCCAGCCGAAGAATGAGTTTAATCTTAAAACAGAAGAAACCTCCCCGCAAACATATGCAAATGTCAAGAATAGACAAACTGGCCAGTCAACATCCGCTGACAAGCGCAAGACACACGAAGATTCCAACGAACGCCTGGCTAAAAGGCGATGTCGAATGGTAAGTCAGTCCAGCATAGGGGAAGGAGAATCACTGCTTCGTGTTAATCACTACAAAAATGCAAAAATACCTGAAAAGTCTACATCTTCTGTAATGGATTATCCAAACTCCGATCGCCAAAATGCTTCAACTTTAGAAACAATTCAATCATCACCACCACCACCACCACCACCAGAACAAATAATAGTACCGAAAATATTTAAAGTCTGTTCGCTTAATGCAGAAGCAGCAGAAATGTTTACAGATAATGCCCCTTCTGTGGCCGTAGATATTCCTCAGCAGATGAATGAATCAGACGCCTGCATAGAAAATGTCGATTCGAATGAAATACAAAACTTATTCCAAATCGTGATTAAAAACATGAACAATTTGGTCAGTAAAAAGATGCAGGATATCGATTTGGCACTGAGAAGAGAAAGCAAGGCTATTCCAATGCCAAACGAGGAAATCCTTTGCATCATACGATGGCGCAATTTTTTGGAAGCTTTTACTGATGGCTTTGTATACTTGTGGGAAGTGCGAACCATCGACATGACATTTCTAGCAGCAACGATACAAAATATGATGCCGCTGGTTGTAAACGCTTTAAGTGTGGTAAATATTCGGGCACTGCCGAAAGATGGTCTACCCCTATTGGGGAAAATGCTTATAGATCAAGTTAGGAATGCCGTCACAGATGGGCTTGCCGTGGTATGTATATCTTTTGAATTTATTTAAAATCGATCTTCAAAAATGTCGATAATGTAACAGCTATGATATTAAGATCTATAATTGCTTCTTAATTTTTCTAGGTAATGCAAGGCCATAAGTTGTACTGGTTCGTAAAAGGGTTTTTGCGTCCTGACAAGGCACGCATCTGTCCAAGACCGACCCCCGAGACTCACCCACTGCTCACTAAAAAGATAAACGTCCTTTGTCGGCTCTTGATGAGCCAACAAGTAAACGACTACAAAAATCGACAGGAAAACTCAATGCATCCACCATTAGAACCATCAAACTTATCAGTAACGCAGTCAAATGTTCTTCTGAACCAACCATGTAACTCACAATCAGTGGTACGACAACCTATGCTGCAAACACCTTTACAATCTGTTCTACCGCGAAACCACCCGCAAAATATGCCACCAAAAGTTAGAGTTCTGCATATGCAAAGAAATATATCTGATGAAGCTAAAAAAATACTGGAGCAAATGTTAACTCAGGCATACGGCCTAGTTCGCAGTAACATATCCTTCAGAAAACTGCGCCAGTTTGAGATCAGGGAGCTTTGTAACCCAGCTAGCATACGCGATGATCACCAATGGCTTGTTTTAGACATTAGGAATGATTTTTCGCATATTTTCATCCCAGAACTGGGGGATTTGCTGACGCTGGATCGAGTTTTTAAGGTAATGGCCTTCTCAGTTAGTAAAAATCGTATCGTAAAGATGCAATTTGGGCCGAGATCGTTATTCAACGTTTACGTTACACCGGTGTCGCATAGGAAATTGTATTTTGGTCCGTTTCGGAATTCCTTTGTAGCACCGAAGTTGGTTTTGTTCCAGAGTGTCAATGGACAAATGCTGTTGCGTGAGGTTTACGAGTCAAAGCATAATGTAGCCGCAAAAACGGACAAGACGTGCTCGTTTTGGCTAACCCAAAAGCGTGGAAATTTGTTTTTTGATGTCGAGCCAGGCGTGTTACAAACAGCAATTACCAATTCAAGTAAAAATGACATTCACGAGATTGTAGACTACGACGATGTTTCGTCAAATGCAAGTACTGCACTTGTCGATACAGTTCAGGAGAATGTTGTAGTTGTTCAAAATATACCCATACTCGACGAAAAAAAATCTGACCAGCTTAGTGCAACAACTCGACCGCATACGGAGGACGACGATGATTGTATGATTATTGAAGATGAAGTTATCCCGCAAACTCTGCCAATAAATACTCCCGTCGGCACCACAACTCCGGAAAGGATTAACTTCACAATATCCTGTGGAGGAGATAATTCACCTTTGGTTGTCGTTCACAACGATGGTGACATTGTTCACGATAAAGTGCAGAAAACTACTCAGAACTCATTTACAATATTATCTCCTGAATTTGTAATGAGCAGTGAGTCACCGGCTCAACAGAGTCAAAAGCTTGTACTACCACTTAATCCGATTGAAAATATGGAACCTCAGGAACTACCAACTGTCATTACAATCCCAAAAATTGGAGTAGTTAATCCATCGATTGATATTCCAGCTCCTGCTCCATCCGTAACAAAGGTTTCGGTACCGGCGAAACATTCTAAATCAAGTGTAGCTGCAATATCAACACTTAGCCCATCAGTAACAAAAGTGCAAACACTTACTCCATCGATTACAAAGATGGCGATACCGGCTAAAGTTTCTGAAAAAATATTACCTCAACCGACAGCCGTAACAACACCTGCAGTAGAAGAAGCTACAAAGGAGTCAATATCCGCCGTCCCTTCATCCGCACAAGCCGACGAGGTCCAGAATTCATCTGATGAAACCGAAGGTCACAAAACAGATGCGAATATTAAAAATATCACATCAGCTGCAAAAAAATGGAACAGGAACGTAACTATCACAAAATTATCCGTGGATAGTGAAGGCAATGAAACTAAAACTATTTGCCTCACGTCAAATCCAAAGCAAGTTACACCTTCTCAACCTCAAAAAACTGTTACTGTAGCGCTCACTACATCCACGGGAAAAGTTTTAATAAAAAATCAGCCATCAATAGACGCCGCTAGCATGCCAGCAAATGCGCCCTCACAAATAAGACCTATTGGAACTCGTCAAATAGTCGCAAGACCAACAGCGCCGAACTTTTATCGCAATCCCAACAGTCCACTCGCCAATCAAATGCATGCTAAACCGACTATTCCACAGATGCGAACAGTATCTAGTCAACAATATAAGACGAACGGCATTCGAAAACTAATCCCCGTCATTCCGGGAGGTACAGCTCCTGGGCAACGTCCAACTTTCCATGGCGGGCTCTCAGTTCGAACACCAACAGCCATAAATACTCTGGTCCGAACTGCTCAACCGCAGCAATTGATCCGAAACCTAGCGCCAGCCACAACGACTTCTCCACTGCAACATACGAATGCATCGTCACGAATGCGAGTTTCAACAACACTTCCAGCATCCGTCAACCGTACTCCTGGTCCCGCCCCGAACACATTAAAATATAGCCCAAACGCGGTGTTTCTCAAAAATTCAGCTTTATCGACAAACACCAAGGGTGCTCAGCAACAACCTCCCCAATCAAGAAGGATTATAACATCGGTTAACGTTGAAGGTCCAACGCAAAGTAAAATCAGAAAACTAATAACCGGTGAGGGACTATCGCAAACCGATCCTTTGGAAATTCCCATAGAATCAGACACTGCCGTCGATCAAGTATTAAGGCACAAATTACCAAACCAAACGGGTAGCGTCAAGTCTAACGGACAGTTATGTATCGGTTCACCTGGTACGACGGCAGATCCCATTGGCAGTGCAGTTAAAAGAAACTCAATGGGGGCAGTTGTTAATCGTCAACCGGCTCGACTAATAACAGCTAAACCGATTCCTCCAGTGACGACAGTCGCCGCAACTATTGTTACATCGGTGAGTAGATCGTCGACATCTAAAGGGATACCAATCGAGTTGCCGCGGTTGAAGAAATTTGCAATAATAGGTTCGGCAAATACAACCGTCATTACACCGATGACGCGTCCGACAGGAGAAAAAAACGCCAACGAAACACAATCAAATGCAACTCAAAGTGATAGTGCAGTCGCACAGAAGAAGAAAATAGTTGTTGCAACTGGAGTGAGCAAGCGTCCTTCTATAGGAACAGCAGTTGCTGCATCTACGAATTCTTCACCTACTTCCGGTAATATTACGAAAACCATAATGAAAGTTATAACGCCAGCTGGTTCGAGTAAACCGAAAACTGTGAATCCAAATTCCACATCACAGCCCATAGAATACGGGTATTTCTTTGGGAACATTGAGGGTCTGCCGAAATTTGTTGTTAAACGATCCAACGATGACTATCTAATTAAGGTGCCAAACTTTAATGGAATATTGAAGCTGACAGGCTTGTCAACAGTGCACAATTACTTAAACCAGTGAGTATCTATAGATTTGCATATTTCTATTTATTAGTAAAAAGTTCCTTATTTCCTGTTTTGCATTGTTTCTGCACATTTTTCTGACTGCTATAACCGATGCACCTGCGACCATCTAAACCCTTTTTTTTTTAAATTCAATATGTTTAGTTCAATGTTGTTTTTAAATGCAACCTTTTTGAAAAGTGTAAGAGTGACTGAACTTCTTCCGAGCCAAAATTGACATTGAAATCACCGTTTAAAATCATCGATATTTGTTCCTTAACTGGGGTTACGGTTACGGTAGATGGCTACCCCGACAGCTCTTACATTGTGACTCTTGAAATGAACGACACAATCAAAATTCGGCACATCCATGTTTTCTTCATTGTTTATCCATACTTACTTACTTAAGTCCGGAATGAACCTGGGGCTCAACCAACATGCCTCTCCAATTAGCCCGGTCCTTAGTTAAATGTCTCCAGTTGCACACTCCAAGTTGGTTGGAGTCCGACGTCTGGCTGGGAATCGAAGACTCCCAGTAGTATTGGTGTCCATTCGTTCTACATGTCCTAGCCATCTTAAACGTCCAATGCGGAGTTTTTTGACCAGGGGCATATCGCTGTACCGCTAGTATAATGATTGGTTGAATCTTCGTTTCCATAGCCCATAATCGCATACGGGACCGAAGATTTTTCGAAGAATTTTAATCTCAAATCGACCCAGGATTTCTTCATCCGCTTTGAGACGGTCCATGCTTCAGCGCCGTAGAGCAGGACTGAGGTGATCAGGGTCTTATATAAGATATCCTTAGTAGTTCGAGTGAGGGCTTTACTACTGAATTGTCTTCTTCGTTTAATTTCTGACGAGATGTTGTTGTCAGAGTTAATAGCGGAGCCGAGATAGACAACGTCCTGTACTACCTCAAAGTTATATCTGTCAATGGTGACGTTCTGTCCAATTCGTCGATGTTGTGTGTCCTTTCGTGTTGACAGCATATACTTCGTCTTGGCCTCATTCACTGCTAAACCCATTTTTGCCGCTTCCTTTTCTATACTAACAAACGTGGCCATTACGTTGAATCCTACCAATGATGCCAATATCTTCGGCGTATGGTAGTAGTTATACTGGTTTTTGGAAAATTGTTCCTCTGGTGTTGGCTCGGGAGCTCTGCACAATGTTCAAAAGAATCAAATTGACGAAGTCACATGACAGCGAATAGCCTTGCCTAAATCCTTTTTTGGTATCGAATGTATCGGTGAGGTCGTTTCCGACTTTGATTGAGCAGCGAAAATTCTCCATCGTCATCCTACACAAACGGACGAGTTTGGGCGGTATACGAAAACTAGACATGGCTCTGTGTATTTCGTCTCTATAAATGCTGTCGTAGGCGGCTTTGAAATCGATGAATAAGTGGTGGGTATTGATTTGGACTTCTTGGGTTTTTTCCAGGATCTGCGGAAGTGTGCAAATTTTATCAGCTGTGGACTTTTCTGGCATAAAACCACACTGATAAGGGCCGATCAGTTTATTGGTAAACGGTTTCAGGCGTTCACATATTACAGCAGAAAGGTTCTTGTAGGCGATGTAGAGGAGACTTACGCCTCTGTAGTTGGCGCGGTTTAGTGGGTCTCCTTTTTTGTGGATCGGGCAAACGATGCTGATTTTCCATATTTCTGGCATACTTTCTTCATACCAGATTTGGCTTATGAACTGGTGGATGTTATTTACCAAGTCATCTCCGCCGGCTTTATAAAGCTAAGCGGGAAGGCCGTTATTTCCCGCAGCCTTATTAAGCTTGAGTTTAGATATTGCTATCCTCACTTCACTCAGGTAATGTAGTTGGCAGTTTTCGCTGTCGTTGCCAATATTGAATGGTTCCTTCTGCCTGACAGCGGAATGTTGTTCGTCATCGCCTTTTAACAGTCGGCAGAAGTGGTTCTTCCATATCCTCAGCATCGACTGTGTCTCAACTACGATATTTCCTTGTTTATCTCGACAGGATTCTGTTCGAGCCTTATATCCTTGGCTTTGACGTTTTACAGTTTGGTGAAACTTGCGAACATCTTTCCTGGAGTGGCACCTCTCTATATCCTCGATCGCGCGCTTTTCTTGCACTTTTTTCTTCTTTCTAAAAAGCCGGTGTTCTTATCTTCTTCTCTGCCTATAGAGCTCAACGGCAGCTCTCGTCTTCACCTGCAGGTTAGCCTTGTAGGCCTCGTTCTTGGCTGCGGGCATATGTCGACATTCCTCATCAAACCAGGGGTTTCTTGTTTGTAGGCGCAAGAAACTTAGCACATCAGTTGCGGCTGATCTAATGGCTTGTTGGCATCGTTGTCATTGTTCTTCGACATTCGATGCTGGTGGTATGGCGTTAATCGAGAGGTTGATTAGCGCCATACTTCAGATTACAGTCTTTCGACATTAAATTTTTTCACAGTATTTCTGGATTGATGGGGCGTGGCGGATACCCGCATTCTTACCTTGGCTGCAACAAGGTAGTGGTCGATGTTAGCTCCTTGGAATGTTCGGACATCCAAAATACTGGATGCGTTACTCTTGTCTATCACAATGTGATCTGTTTGTTTGTCCGTTCGTTGATCTGGAGACCGCCATGTCCCCTTATGGATATCTAGGTGAGAAAACAGGCTTTAGGGGCATTTCGTTCCGTACCGAAGTCAATTAGCCTAAGGACGTTACCAGACGTGTTGTCGTGTAGACTATGTTTTCCGACAACACTGCTCAAGATGTCTACTCTTCCAACCTTTACGTTAAAATCTCCCAGCACGATTTTAACATCGTACTTCGGTAGTCGCTCATAGGTTTTGTTAAGGAGCTCGTAGAAGCAACCCTGATCTATATCATCTTTTTCCTCCGTTGGGAGTGCATATAAGGCTTATGTTTGCAAATTTGGCTTTGGTGCGGATTGTTACAACGCGTTCGCTAATGTCTTGGAAACATAAGACTTCTTACCAAGTCTGGCACTTATAACTAATCCGCATCTGAATAGTGGCTGTTTCGCGCTCACGTTAACACGGTCCGTAGAAGATGTCACAGTTTTTCATCATCTTTTTGCCCGGTCCATCCCATCGTATTTTCTGGATGACAGTAATGTCTGCTTTGTAGCACTTTAGGGCTTCCGCTGGTTTTTCGCTAGCACCTCTCCTGTTTAATGTTCTCACATTCCAGGCGCAATTACGAACGTCGTTTTCCTTTTTTCGTAGAGCAGGGTCGTCAACAATAAAATCAGTTCTCTCCGAGGACATTGGTTACTTCGTAGCCTTAAGTTTTTTCCATGGTTGGGTAGTTAACCCAAAGCACAACCCCATACAATTTATCCAATTTATTAGATACCCCTATTACACGGGGCCAACAGTACCTACTACGGGATTGAGCGCTGCCGTTGACCTTTCGGTTCATTCGCCACCAGCTCTATCCAAGGGGCCTGCCAAGTTAAAGCCAATCAGAGTCTACCCTCGTTCTACAACACTCAACCACCATTGTCTATCTATGTTCCCGATAAAATCCGGGAATTTGATTTTATATGGCTGAAATTCCATGTTCGTTGGCAAATAATCCACTACTGTTTTATTTATTGAAGCCCAAATATGGACAGCAACTCGACTTTTAATGAGCTTGATGAGCTGTCTGACTCCATCTCAAGAATTGTATCCCTGTATCCTCCAAACTGAAATCGTCATTGCGGGCGATTTCAATGTACACAATTCATCGTGGCTTCGACATTCTGGACAGTCAACACCCAAAGGAAGGTATGTTAAGATCTTTGCTGAGGTTAACAACTTAACCCAGCTTGTAAATGAGCCAACGCGAATTATGGACATTTACAGTCAAGCCGCTAACAGTCTGGACTTGTTTCTGACCTCTAATCCTTATAAATACACTATCAATGTGCTATCATCTCTAGGCTCTTCAGACCACTGTATGGTATCGGCTAATTTCTCGTTCTCCAACCACGTAGTTAAAGAACATATTCCAAAAAGAACCATATGGCAATACGATAAAGGCAACTGAGAAGCTCTTAACGGTTTCTTTAAGAATTTTAACTGGTTATTATGCTTCCTCGATAATGACGTGGATGCTACTGCCGATGCGATAACGAACACCATTCTCCTGGGTATGAAATCCTTTATTCCTCACCGGGTAAAGAGTATCAATCCTAAGGCAAACGGGTGGTATGACTCGAGCTGCAAAGAGTCTTTGAGGTTGAAAGAGTTATGTTTTCGGATATATAAGACAAATCCTACTGAAGAAAACCGATCTAAGTTCAAACGAGCCAGAAACGATTGTAATGCGCGCGTCAAGCGTGTCAAATTATCCCACGACCAAAAGCTGAGGCAAAAAACTCTACTATGTCCCAAAGGTGGTAAAAACTTTTGGTCGTTTGTCAAAAACATTAAGAATTCGACCTCATCTTCCATCCCAACGCTCATTTACAATGACATTCCAGCTGTCACCTCTATAGACAAAGCCGATCTGATTGCTGCCCATTTTGCAGCCAGTTCCACGTTACCAGATTGTGCCCAGTCTCCTCCTGTACTTGAGAACGTAGAACATTCTATGGGACCAATGCACTTCCGTACTCGTACAGTCGCAAGAGTATTATTAGTTCTTAACATTCACAAATCGTCTGCTCCAGATGGTATCTCCCCCATAATTCTGAAGAGGTGTTCTTTCAAGCTGGCAAAACCACTGCGTAAGCTTTTCTATCTGTCCTATTCATTAGGACTCTTCCCGAGTAGATGGAAAACAGCATTTGTCCAGCCCGTCCCAAAAAAAGGCGAATCTTTTTCTCTCTCCAACTACCGACAAATTGCACAAATATAAAGTGTATATACGCCCCAAACTTGAGTTCAACGCCCACATCCTGTCAGGTGCAGCAAAAACATCATTGCACCGACTGGATAGGATACAAAAGCGTGCGATAAAACGTATAGGAGCTCCATTACAATTTTCAAACATTTAAAACCAATGCACATCGGTATCTCCTCAATTTCCTTAATGCCCGCGCTGTGTCCAAACACTCTAAAGGTATTCATAAACCCTTCATCGCGTGCTAATTATAAAAAAATATATTTATATATCAATTCTAATATAATTTTGAATTTGTAAATTGATGATAAATCAACGTTTGCTTCTGCTTCTACTTGGTTATTAAAAAAATCTAAGCTAGGTGATGCCGTCTTTGGTGTTGCCATACCCAGCTTTTGAGATTTTCACCAACTTTTGATGGGTAACAATCTTATATACCTATATTTTTTTTTGGCCTGATGAATCACCACGTATTGATTAGCAGTTAAATAAGCTCCGTCGAATATCCTCAAAACGTTTTCAGGTATGTGTTTTTTGGTTTTCAGGGGTTTACTGCTGCATTCCTGAACTTCATAGCCCTGGTTGCAATTTTGGTCACATCCTGCAACACTTGATATATCAATATTATCCGCCGCTTTTAAATTTATCTATGCCGCGTACGTTAGTTCATCAACGGACACACTTTCGAAGTTCCACTGTTTTTCGACGCATGGTTCGGTCACTTGGTTCCCCAAACTCTTTGCTTGGGCGAAGTTTAAACGTTCCGCGTGTGCCAAAATTTAGTGTTATTTTTCGATAAGCCACCACGCTTCTTATCCGAGAAACGCATTTCTGTACTGTTGCAGAGTTGCCATCATCGTTTATATGTCGATTTGATAATTTTTTGCATTTTCTCTGGGGAACACTTTGTCATATCCAGAAGTATTTTTTTTTTGCAAAATCCAAAGTTTCCCGACAAGGAGTCTTTGTGAGCTTCCTCTTACCAACTCGAGAAGCTGTTGTTTGGTCATAGACAAGGTGGAATCAGAGTCATCTGGAATAATATAAAAAAAATTATAATTAGGGTCACTTTAAAGGAGTTTTTTCAAAGGCTTTGTGTTTTTCTTAGATGAAAACATGAATGGTTTTGAAACCTAAATTTTCTCTCCATATCTAGGAGTTAAATAAAATATTAACGACTATAGTGCGAAGTTGCAAATATTTTAAAACAATTATATTCGGTAAATACAACGAAAAAATTGTAATTTTTTAAGTGGATATATGAATTAATGGATATGAATAAATTAAGTTGATTACACAAATAACATTTTGCTAAAAATACAATATATATGTATGCAAAAATCAGATTTTTCACCAAAACCACATTTTAGATTAAAAAAAAAGCACGCAAAAAATAAGTTTGTGTCGCGAATGGGGGTGATTAATTTATAAATCGATTTCACTAAAGGGTAGCCTGGTTATCTACCTGTTATGGGATGGATCATTAATCCTAGAAGGTGAAAGTTGACCGAATTTAGTTTTGTCCACGTTTTAAGTCAAAATACCGCACTATGCGATGTCTAAATCCATCTGCGTCGGTTATAGCAATCCAAAAAAAAAAACATGTAACAAAAGGGGTGTTATGATATTTTAGACCATGTGTTGGACCCTAATTTACTAAACAATGATCAGTTAGTTCTAATTTTAGTTTAGTTTTAATAGATGGATAACCAATGCTTATAATTATTAATTTTTCTTACAGGTACATAATACAAAAATGTGGAAAAAAAACGGCTGATCTTAAAAATATCAAATGGTCATTCAAAACACAAGACCGATCAAAAATGGTTAACATTAATCAATTAAATTCATTTAATGTGAAACCTGCCAATACTAATCCCAAATTTCAAAAGGTAAGTTGCGAATATTGTTAGGCTTCTCCTTCATTTGTTTTTGGGAAACAAGAAATAATATTTGTTACCAGTTTGAGGGTTTTTGCTGAGTACGCATTATATACAAAATTATGCTGTGAGTTGATTGTTTTGATCGCTTTTCAATTTGTTTGGGGGTAAAATTGTTTATTACACATGTCAGCACTACACATTTAAAAAAAATTTATGAATTAATGCACAAATTTAAATTTTGAAAAGTATGAAACTTGAGTTTTGAAATACCGATTTTTACATACATAAATTTTATTTTATTATATGTAGTTTCTGTGAAGCTCAAAAGCTGATTAACTATTTTTATTCGACGCACACAGGGTTCAAATGCATTAATTCTTGGCAGAAATTATTTTAAGCCCATTCAACATGCGCACAGTATTTTCAAAATTATTACGTGTTTCGACAGTTTGGGTTTCCTACCAAATTTGTATGCCCTATCCCATAGGGTAGATTGCTAGATATACCTCAAAGTGTATGGATCGACTAAGAATTGCCAGCTGAGTCGATTAAGCCATGTCTTAAAACATGTCAACGGTATTTAAATATTATATATAATACAGGTGTCCGCCGGGAAGGTATACTACTTTGTTTTGCCGCCATTTTGGTAAACATTAGTCTTGACAGTTCATAGACACGTGGCAAATTTATTTTGTAAAAAGATTCGATAAACGAACGTTTTTTTAATCTTCAAAACATTTTATCAAAATCAATCATCAATTACTGTGACGATGAAAAAGTTGCTTGAAATTTTTGGGAGCAATAATAAGCCAACAAAAGGCGCTATTTATCGTGTGGTGAATGATTTCGAAGAAAGAGGGTCTGTAGGTGATAGGCCCAAGCATGGACCACAACGTACTGCAAGATCGGCTGAAAACATTACTGCTGTGCAAGGAAGTGTTCAAAACAATCCATCAACCTCAATTCGACGCCGTGCTAAGGAGCTTGGTCTTCAAAGATCCACTTTTGACCACAATTTTGCACAAGGATTTGCATTTGTTTCCATTTAAGATTCAGTTGACACAAGAGCTTCTTTCACAAGACCATTTACGCCGCCGTACATATGCCAATAGGATGTTACAGCTAGCCCATGACAACACCGATTTTCATTAAAAAGTTCATAATGAGTGACGAGGCACATTTTCATTTGAACGGATATGTGAGTAAACAGAATAGTCGGTTCTAGTTAATGGAAAACCATCAAATTATCATCAGTCACCTTTGCATCCATTAAAAGTTGCAGTCTGGTGTGCAATTTGGTCAAAAGGAATCATTGGACCTTACTTCTTTGAAAATGAAAACGGCGTAACGGTAACTGTGAATGAGGAGCGATATCGTGAATTTATTGAAAACTTTTTGACGCCACAACTGCATAATTTGGGCTTGAGTAACATGTGGTATCAACAAGACGGGGCCACATCAAATACAGCCAGGATCAGAATGGAATTACTGCCAGACCTCTTTCCACAACAAGTTATTTAAAGAAATGGTGATGTTTATTGGCCTCCACGGACGCATGATTTGACTGCTCTGTACTTCTTTTTGTGGGGATATCTGAAAGCAAGGTTTATGCAAACACACCAGAAACGCTTGAGCAACTCAATCAAAATATTCGTGATGAAATTAATGAAATACCGCGTAAAGTGTATGAGAATGTTATGAAAAATGTGCTCAAAAGGGCTCGCATTTGTGAGACTAAAAGAGGCGGACATTTACCTGATACGGAATTCCATACATAATTGCCGACATTGACTAAAACGTTTATCAATATAAGATCCATTCTCTTTCATTTAATCAAAAATTATAAACAAACAAATTAGTATACCTACACGGCGGACACCCTGTATTTAATGTTTGCAAAAAATAGTAAATTCAAAAAAACATAATTATTCTGTATCGGAAGAATTTTCTGAACTTATATTCTCTGATGTGCCGGAAGTATCCAAAGAAAGTGGTGCCTTTTATAAATCAAAAGCATACATATCCATATTAATATTATTTGCCCGTTTTGTGAAAGTTTTTGCAAACTTGTGATTAATGTGTTTTGACACGCAATATCTTACGAGCGTTCATCATGCGCTTCTTCACTTAACTAACAGTAAAGATATCTTTTACGGCTGGACCATAAATGAACATTTTTTTGATTGAGGGTGACATTGGGTACCAATTACATATATTTTTCCATAAACAGTCTTGCAGTCTCAATAGCCTACTGTTAAAACGTGATCACGGTAATTTTAATGGTATTAGCTATTGTTTACAATAGAGTTGCAATACATCGACAGAATTACTCTCCCAACAACTTTTTGTTATACATTGGAATTTCTTTTATGACAACCTTTATTTAGTAACTCTTTTGGGTGTATTTTGTGGTCACTTCCATCACAAGTTTAGACGCTTCCACTTGACAGATAAATATTTTCTGTCTCAATTCATCAGTCTTTTGGTCCTTTTTTTTAGCTTGGACGACCACATTTTTTATCGGTCTCAGAATAAGTCTTAAAACTGATTGCAGAATCCAAACAAGACTAATTAGAAATCAGAAAACTATCCTCTTTTACCATATTTTTATTAAAATTAAATCCACTTTGCAACATAGGCTTACAATGATTTTTACATTTATTACGATCTTCAATGAATTTCTTCAACTTGAAAGATTGAGTTGTTAACAAAGCGTACCTGATTGCCTCATATCACATGTTCTCTTCTTAACCCTGTCGAGAGGCGAAACTTTTAAAAAGCGCAAAAAGACAAAACATGTTATAACAAACAAAAAAAAACTTTTTTTTTATCTAATACTTCACCCAATTTTAATTTTAAATATTCACCAAAAATTTATTTAATCACACCGAATTAAAGTTTTACAAAAATATCGTTAACAAAGCTATGGGACTACATCATTTTCAGAAAAAAATTATAAAAATGAAATCACTCCTAAATATTTCAATTGAAAACTGCTTATGTCACTTCTCACAATGCATGAGTTCAAACGAATGACGTGGTCAACATGCGCACAGTATTTTCAAAATTATTACGTGTTTCGACAGTTTGGGTTTCCTGCCAAATTTGTATACCCTATCCCATTTCCACATAGCTCGATATACCTCAAAATGTATGGATAGACTAAGAATCGCTAGCTGAGTCGATTAAGCCATGTCTGCCTGTCGGTCCGTCTGTAGGTCACCGGTTTTCGGGAATTTAGTTTGGAGATAGGATAATGAAATATGATACGTGTGACACTTTCAAAACAAAACCTTTATTTTTGGCCAAAAGCTATGGAATTTTGAAAAGGTGACTAAACAAAATATGTAGTCAATCCCAATATCAATATTTTGTCCATATAAGGATTTTTGCAACGCCCACTTTTTGAGGGTGTTTTCAGTAAAAAAAAAAATAGGGCATAGGTAGGGTATAAATCGATCCACACAGTGGATTGTAGCCTACTTATATGTTTTTTTTTTTTTTCAATTTCTGCCAACTATTGATGTGTTGTGTGTGACGGAGAATTTCATTGTTTGTTCTCCGTAATTTTCGTTGATTAGATACACTTACAAAATTTTGATCTTTATGTTAAATATCATGGGAACAAAGTATTTATAAAAGACAAATTTGGGATATGAAATGTATTTATTTAGAATACTGATGACATAGGCGCCTGCCCTGACGATTTTACAGTTAAAATCCTTTAATCCCTCAAAGCGGGCTACCCAGAGAACCGTTAACAAAACCACTTTTTGAATCTTCTTCTTCTATAAATTGTTGGTCATCCTAAAAAGGACAGATTGACAATCAAATTAATTAAAAGAATTATTATTACATATTACAAATTTTATTAACAACAAAACCGTTTGCTTACAACTAAACAAAAAAAAATATTATTCGGGCAAACTTTACACGGCAAAACTTTTTTCGGTCAACAGTTTTGCAACATATCGAGCCCAACCCATAATATCTGTCACAAGAGCCCAACAGAGTGTCTCAAACTTACCCTCCTCCTTCATTTGTGGGTGTGATGTTATTATTTTTGTTGCGTAGAACTTGTGTTCATTTGTGTCATCGCTGGCATGCTAGTTTCCTCTTAGCTCGTCGGTGGGTGTGGGACTTGACCAAAATACAAATTTATTGTTTGTTGAATGATTATGAATAGAAATAAGGCTTATATTGATTGATGTGACCTTTATACACATTGCTAAAATACGTTTGCCAATGTCTTCAAGACATACGAATTCTAGCTTTTCTTATAACAAATCCACATCCAAAAAGTCCTTATTTCTTCTAAGCATAACCCGCACATAGTAAATGTCACAGTGTTCTTGCTGTTTTTGCTCGGCCCATTGAATCGTATTTCTTGGATGACAGTAACGTCTGCTTAATAGCAGCTATCAGGTCACGCACTGAGCGGCAGACCAGCAAAGCTGCAAAAGAAATTAAACCCATGAAATTGTATGGTTGTATGTTTGTTTGTATGTTTCTGAGCGGCAGAGCGACTCCGCTTTCCGCTCAGTGCATGGCCTTAGCCTAAGGCTTCCGCTAGTTGTTCAGCTTTTTAATATTCTCACGTTTCAGGTGTGGTTACGAACGTCGTTCTCCTTTTTACATTTAGCATGATCGTGTCCTTTCCATGGCTTTTGGTTGCTTCGCAACAATAGGTGTTTTCCGTGAGTAAAGTAAAAACCACAACCTGTAGGACTAACTCAAATATATTATATACCCGAATACTAGACATAATTCCATCAACCACATGTCAACCTACCTCAACTCAGCCAACTGTGGCAAAAAAAGTTGCGTATCATGGCTCGATATCGTTAGCCGTTGACGGTAACGTTTCTTCCACGGTCGTCTTTGAAGAACAATGCACCGATGGCTACCAGCCCATAAACCATACCAAACTGTCGATTTTTTCGGGATGCATCGGTAATTCTTGTATGGCATGTTGCTGTTCATCACTCCAGATGCGACAGTTTTGCTTATTTACGTATCCGTTGAGCCACAAAATAAGCCTTATGAACACAATTTTTCGATAAAACAGTGGATTTTCATGGAGCTGTTCTAAGGTCCATTCACCAAAAATTTGACGTTGTGGTAGGTCATTCGGCTTCAATTTTTGCACAAGTTGAATTTTATAGGCTTTTAAATCCGAACATTAAAAACATAACTCTTAGTTTGGATAGATGTTCGTTTTCGCCACGTGTTGCCAAAGCTTACGTGTTAACAGCGGTATTATAATTTTAATAGGAAAGGAGGTTGGTTGGAGGGTAAAAAGGTTTCAAGGCGAGAAAGGAGGTTTGGAAATGTATGCTTCAAAAAGGAGGACCATCCTCCCAAAAGGAGTATAGATGGGATAATTAGTGGTTACCCATGATAATACCTACTAAGCAGATATCGTTTTTGCGTTTTATTTTAATTCGTTCTGCTCATCCTACGTAATCACGTTTAGTAAAAAAAATAATTGTTGGTATTTTCGCCTTAGTAGCAAATCGGTTGTATAGCTGTATCAAAATATTTATGCAGTTTTTATTCATTAAAACTTTATACCCTCCTATGATAATTACAAAGGTTGTTTACCTTATAAAGAAAATAAAAGTCAGAAATCTATTACAATAAGCTGTTTCTCTATTGAGTTTAAGTTTAGTGGCATTTAAGGAGGGGGTACATATGTAGTTATACATTCTTTACAATGCGTTTACAGGTCGTTAAAGTTGTTTTAGCGAATCCAAAAATAATCACCCTTATTCCACATGGCGTTTTTATTAAACGACAGATAGCGTTTTTTTGAAATCGGTATTACAGCTGGCAAGTCTGAAGGCGTTTTATGTCGTTTAACGCTACATGGCGTGTAAGTAGTGTGGAACGTAAGTTCTTAAAACGTAATTGCAGTTATTCGCATTCTAACAGTCGTTTTAGTTGGATAAAACGACAGGTAAAACGCCAATAATTGTCGTATAGAAATTTGCAAACGACTAGGTGTCGAATTTTTGTTAAAATGTGAGTTTCGATTAATTTGTGTATTAATTTAAGGATTTTATTAATTGTTATTTGTTCAAGGGTGAAAATAACAACCCCAGAACAAATGAAACGTTTAGTTGAATTAATTGAACAAAATGTTTCGCTGGCAAGAAATTTCAAAAGAGGTATTCCCCAGACCAAAAAGAAACTAATTGAACATACAATCATAGCATTTAAACTAAAAAATCCTTTCCTGTTGTAATACTTATGTTGTTCGTTTTTTGTCGTTGCCAAAATGCGTATGTGAGTGCCATCGACACATCCTAAGACTCCTGGAATTCCAGCCTTTTCATAAAACGTCATTTTCGCACAGTTCTTTTCTTCATCTGTGTATTGCATGCTTATCCATTGTGGGCAAATATTTTCCTCTATAAGGGAAAGCATTTCTTTGAGGATTTTACTAAACGTTGGTTGAGCAAGACCCAAATTAAAATCATTGCCTACACCCTTTTGATACCCACCTTGCGCAAGAAATCGCAATGTCGACGCAAGTTTTAAAATGACTGGCACTGACAATGAAATACCAGCGATTGGAATTTTATCCTTTAGTTCATTCAGTAAATAGACGAAAGCTTCTTTGCTAAGTTTGAAGTACATTTTAAATCTGGAAATGTTATCAGAATTACGTATTTTTACTTCAAACTATTTTTTTCTTAAATCCACTTACTTTGAGTCAGGTAAATCCAAAGGATTAGATTTTGACCTGATTCTTCTTCTGATGTTTTTCATTTCTCTTTTTGCAATTTCATCTCCTTTTTCGTCTTCACTTTCCCATGATATAAACATTGCCATGCTATTCATTGTTTTTGTAATATTATTTTGTATTTTGAATTTAAAATAGGTAAAATAAATGCTCATTTTAAATTTCAAATTGCAAAACATAAACGCCTATCTGTCATTTTTGTATCAGCTGTTGCTGTGGAACTCATGTGGAATGTAACAAAATGAGAGAGGAGGCGTTCAGAGAATAGAATACCGACACTTAAACGACACTAAAATGAATCGACTCAAAAAACGCCATTTGTCGTTTAATAAAAACGCCATCTGGAATAAGGGTGAATAAAAATAATGAGGATTCACTTTACCATTTATCAAAATCTGTGTTTTATTGTTGCTCTTTATTTGTTTACATATCTGAACGGGTAAAAAAAGTGTCCTTTGCAGTTTGTTTACTTATGAAGCTACAATTCTTATAGCTATTATTTATATTGAAACGGACTCTCGATTTGTAACCTTTGATTCATGCTTATAATGGCTTAGTATAACTAAAGGTGTTTTTAACCTATGATATGTGTGATTAACCTAGATGAGCCGTATTGTGTAAAGGTCACAAACGGGACACAATAGAAGTGATTTATATTTATAATTATAAGACAAGCTTAAATCTATACAATTCCACATATTATAATTTGCAGGTTATTCCAATTAAACGAACTGAACCAACAGCGGATTCGTCATCAACATCAACGACGGCCACAACAGTTGCAAATAACAATGCAAAGTCTATAGCTTCGCCTGCTAAGAAGTTTAACTCTGTAATTTTAGTGGATGATGAATAAGAATAGTTATTACATTAAGTTTTTTCTTTTGAAATTAAAATTATAATAATTACATTCAGATGTATAAATACTAAAGGTATTGTAAGGTTGTATAATAGTTGCATATATTATTTATTATCTGAAGGCATAAGCTATAAAATTAGAGCTCGCGAGTAAATAAAAAAAAAACAAATTCGAAATAAAGCCATTTCTTTGTATAAATATAAGACTATAATTATTTTTTCAATCGGCGTTTGAAAGAACACCCATGTTAAAAGCACATGCAATTTGATCGTTGCAAATCAGGGCGTAATTCCCAAAAGCATGGCGAATTGCATTTGATGGCGGATTTGTATTTTTTATTTCTCAAAAGCGATTCGCTTCCTAATAAAAGCGATTGGTGTATAGGTGACGGATTGCTGTAGAAAGAAAACTACCAATGTACAGTGATAAAAAAAGACAGTCTTCCGGAACCATCTTATTCGGCTGCTTTTTTTGTCATATCCCTAATTAGTGACACTTGCAGTGAAATAGTATATCAGTTCGTCTTTAGCGTTTTATTTGAAAAATCCATTGTTTTTATTCAAAGTTCACAAAGAACACATTTATTTTAGTTCTTCTTAATACTAAAAAAGGCAGCGACTTAAGCTCATCGCAGGCGCCTTTAGTTTGTTCCTCAGATAAAACAAAAAAAATATTTAGTGTAAAGAGTAAAAATATTTAGTGTAAAGAGTAAACACTTATCAATAGGTCACCGCTACCTCATACGAACAACAACGACCAAGCCGTAATCCCGCCGACGTTTTCTATGGAATATTTAGACGAAAGACTATCAAAACAGAGTTTTAAAATAAATTTGAGCTCATTAAAATTATTTGAGTCCTAATAACAAGATCGAGGGGAATCTAGATACTATCAAACGCAATATTGCGGATTGAAAAAAGAGTGCTACATCTAAAAAAATCTTATCAAATCCCCAAAACTGAAATCACTATCGAGTTGCAGGAGAATAACCCAAAAGAGTCAAAACCTGACATCACTATTCAAGAGCAAACCGATTCATGTAGGTTTTTCGTACAAACGGACAAATAATTTGCCGGTATTTCTCAATACGGGACGAGTCCCTTTTGCAAATGAAGCGGAATGACACTCGATGCAAAATTTAAATGGAAGTCGCATGTAAAAAAGAAATTCGAAGAACTATAAAATAAATACAGAGAACTGTACTGGTGACTCGAAAAATATTCGAAGCTTGGCCTTGATAACAAGCTGCTATTATACAAGCCAGTGCTATAGCCGGTCTGTACATATGGTATACAACAATGGGGTTGTACCAGTGAAACGAATCTACACATTCTACAAACTTTTGAAAACAAAATGTTGAGATCATACGTCAATGCGCCGTGTAATATAACGAATGAAGATCGACGCAGAGATCTGGGTATTCCCGCGGTTAAAGATGAAAAGAAGATTTTTGCACGCAAACATAAAAAACGTTTACTGGGACACGTTAACACAACGGTCCTCCAATTTCTTGACGAAACAAATTTATTGCGGCGTCTTCAAGAACTAAGCCCTTCGATTTGACCCGATAATAACAAACCGCGCTATACAAAGGAAAGTTACCTGCCAAGCATTCATTACTCGTGATAAAAAAAATTGCTAGATAAGTCGCATACTTAGTTGCAATACAAATACAAAAAGGGTGGTGGTTTTAGTGGGTTAAAGCCTCACTACTTTGGGCACGTGCTCATCTTGTCTATCGAGATTTCCTCCAGCCCACGGTAACCAAAAAAAAAAAAAACTATTCAATCAACTCTGTCATACAATCAATGTGCAAGGTTATATCCTAAAAAAAAAACATCTATCGGATTAAACTTTATATTCCCACGAGCTCCGACACAAAAAAAATTTAAATCGCTAAGAATTGTTTCTTCGAGTTGCTGGACAAAACTTATGAGCGACTACCGAAGTACGATGCTAAAATTGTCTTAGGATATTTAAAGGCGGCTACACACGTAGTTTTAACCCAAATGCCTGTTCAGACCTCCTGTGCAGTTATACTTGAACGTGTTTATGACAAAGTTTTCAGCTATTTTGGCCTGAGCAGTTGGTCGAAGCAAAATCGAAAATTCCTGACGTCCTACGAGGATCGGAGCAAGTAAAGTATAAGTTCTTCAGTTCATACTGAAATTTACACAGGCACTATAATGTGCCTAACGTAGAGCGTGTAAATGAGATATGGCCGCCTGAACAGGCATACCGGGCAGTTAAACCTGCGTGTGTGTAACCGCCTTATAATCAAAGGTAGGAATAGAGGACATCTTTACCAGTATTGTCGGAAAACATAGTTGACTTCACATGGTTACCTCACTTTAAAATGGTACACGGTGACCTCAAGATCAAAAAAACAATTAACCCAATCGATCGTATTGTGATATTCCGAGGGGCTAACATAAACTCGGACCACTATTACTGTGAATTTTATGCCGAAGTAATGCAATCCCAAAAGACCCACAGATCTTGGGAGAAAGAGGCTTTAGGTTGTGTCTAGATAAATATACCGTACCACCAGAATCAAATATTGAAGACGTCACATTAGTCTTCGAGATATTGCAACGCAAAGTTGCAACTGAAGATGAGAACAGACATTGAGCCTTATAGCCAAAGAAGCCGTTTTTTCTGAAAACAGAAGTCAGTTAAACGACGATGAAGAACAGTGTATCGCTGCCAGGTAGAACGAAGCATTCAATATTGACCATGGAATCCAAAGCTACCAACCTGCCGACCTTAATGAAGTGAGTACCGCAATATCTAAACTTAGACCGAGCTATATAAAGCCGGTAGAGATGATTTAGTAACTAACATCCACCAACTCAGTAGCAACATATGATCAAATGGATTTTCGCCTGAACAATGGCATTTTAGTAACGTTGGCACGATCTACGAAAAGGAAATCATGAGATCTGCGCCCACTATTATAATATGTGAATTCGTGATGTGAATTTAGCAACACTGGAATGGTAGAGTAGTTTAGATCAAAAAAGTATACAACTGATCAAAGCCCAATAATTTCAAATCGATACCGACCACTTACGTCTATCATCGATTTCAAAATCACATATAACAGCATTAATAAAAAGGAACTATACAGAGCCATGTCTATTTTTTGATATACCGCCCAAACTCGTCCATCAGTGACGTCGGAGAATTTTCGATGGTCCATCAGAGTCGCTAACGACCTCACCGTAACATTCGATACCAAAAAAGGTTTTAGGGAAGCTGACGCATTATCGTGTGACTTATTTAACACAATTCCTAAGAGGATTGTGCAAAACTCCTGAGCGAACACCAGGGTCACAATCTTCCGTACATCTGTCCAACTACTAGCATACGCCGATGATATTGACATTATTAGTCCTAATCAGGGAAAACAAGAATTGTGTATGAAACTGTATTCGATAACTTAATTGACAATCTTCGCTGTCGGTCACGTTTTCCTGGTCGGATAGGTGTATTTCATATATAATAAGCAAAACGAAAATGATAAACCTGAGAATTAACAAAAAATTAAGTAAGGCTGATTTCACCTTAGGCATTGCTCACACTAGTGGTTCTGCAATAGGCGTCTTTCGTTCTAAGAAAGGCAATTTAGTAATAAAGCCTAAAGTAATTATATGTATACCCTGATCACCATAGTCTTGCTCAACAGCGCCGGAATGTGGACCATGTCATAGAGCATGTCAAAAAAGGACATGTAGAACGAATGTGCCGCAGAGTCAGTAGAGAATGGGAAGAAACATATATATACAAAAGTTCAACAAAGTTGAAGGAAGTGGCGTCATTCATGGCCAGCAGTAGAAGCGAAAACTGTAGTCGAGCAGACCGTGAAAATGTAGAGCGCCTTTAAAACCACATTCTATTCAATGTTTAATTATAGGGGTATCAAGAACGTCAGAAAAACCCTGATTCATCCGTAGGACCGGAATTTCAGAACGATACAATCTACTCTCTACTAAAGTTGCATTATAAAGGTTGAATTTTAGGATGTCAAGAACGGAACCATCAGAGCCAGACTTATCCAGATTTAGACCCCAAAATCTGGAATGATCGACATCAAACCCATCTTCAAATGGTCGAAAAAGTAACGAAATCGACCACATACCAAAGAATTGAAGATGAGGCTATGAAGCATTTCCACCACCTTATAAGTATGTCCTATCACGCAAGGTAGCCATAGGGTCACCACTACATAAGCCAACCAAAATACAAATAACGGTTTTTGGCGCAACAGGCTCGTAAGTATCTAGGACACGATAGCTGGACCTCTTGTTTTATGCCGATTCCGAACAACTAAGTTGATATAAGCTAGCCTTGACAATTGGTACTACTCGAATGATTTGTCAGAACATCACGAGAGGAGTGAAAAATCATTAAGGTGTTGCTAAGGCTAGGAATCGAACCGCATCAACACCTTAACCAACCACCTAGATAACGTCAGTGCAGCATTCAAAAACCTAAAGAACAACAAGGACACAAGCTCTGTTGATTATGAGCCTTAACAAAATGTGTATTCTATTTGCTGACTACAATTAACGAATACTGTCGGGTACGTAGAAGTATTTGGAAATAAAAAAAAATCAATTAATGATGCCGCAACACTGCAGACAAAATGTAAGTATTCTTTTCAATATAAACTAATTTTCTTGTGAGAAATATTTTACTTTTTGCATTTTAACAACGAATGAATCGGAAAAAAATATTCTTCGACGAACATTTTACGAACATAGCCTTATATTGACTGTACATATTCTACATAGTAAAGGCTTTTAAAAACATATAATAAAATAAATTCGATTTTATTTTGCAAATTTTGAATTCTTCAATTGTGAATTTCCGGAGGGGATATATTTTTACCCTCAAATGCGGGAATGAAAATTCGAAATGCTTAAAGCAGCTGTTTCGCAACTCTTGACTACATGATTCTGCTCCCGTCCAATATTAATTTTTAATTGTTTACAGATTTTTTACAGACTTTTTCATTAAGAAAGTTTTTGCACAAATTTTCCGTACAAATTACGGAATGAATATCCAGCACATGGTTTCCTGACCTTGATATCCAAAAGGAGACATGGCGGTCTGCAGATCAACGAACAGTCAATCAAATTGAACATTGCGATAGACTAAGTGTCAAGCATCCAGTATATTGGATGCCCGAATATTCCGAAGGCTAACATCGACTCGTACCACTACCTTGTTGAAACCAAGCAAACTTATGTGCTAGGTTTCTCGTGGCCACCAGCAAGAAACCCCTGGGTTGATTAAAAATGCCGACAGATTGCGCAGCCAAAAACGAGGCCTACAAGGCAAAGCGTAAGGTATAGCCGAGAGCTTATATTGAGCTTTATAGACAAAGAAGATGGCAAGAATACCGGCTTTTACTAAAGAAGAAAAATGAGCATGGAAAGCGCGCGATCGAGGATATAGAGAGGTGCCACTCCAAGAACGATGTTCGCAAGTTTTACCAAAAAAATCAAACATCAAGGCCATGGATATAAGGCTCTTAACTGCGGTAACTAGAGAGGCATAAGTCTCCTCAACATCGCCTACACACATTGATCAACAACTGATCAAATGATCACATTTCGGCAGATCCTGACAAAAACCCAAAAGGTCCAAATCTATTCCCACTACCTATTCTAGTTTAAGTATATCGCCCATATTCGTCCGTGACGATGGAGAATTCCAACCGCTAATTCAGGGTTGGAAATCATCTAACGAAACCGAAACAGTCTTTCATAAATTAGGGTAACTACCAACATACGCCAACAATACAGGCATCATTGCCTGGACCTAAACCGATGTTAAGTTCTTCTCTATACAGAAGCGCTTTCTAGTCTTGTATAGAGAAGGAAGCGGCAAAATGGATTCAACAGTTAATGAGGGTAAGTCCAAGTGAATGCAGTCACAACGAAATTGCACAACATCGGCGAATTGGACAGAAGTCACGACAGATACAACTTTGAGGTAGTAAGGAACTTTGTCTACCTCGGCTACACTATATACTCTGACAATATCTTGTCAGAAGTAAAACGAAGAACTACTATTGACAAGCACTTTTTCTTCGTACTCGGTTAGGTTAGGTAAGAATGGCTGTCAGCGGTTCCCTAGCACACTTAGACCAGTTTTTTGGTCTGACTAAGCTATATATAAAACGGAGCAGGCTTCAAAGCTCCAAGATGGAGCTTCCTTTATTTCGATAAGCCGGGCAGTTACAAAGAATATGAAGTATTGTTTCTACTTACTCTTCGCACAGCTCCTGCAGAAGTCATTCGAATGAAGGCCTAGCCTTCCTGCGTGCATATCTTGTTGACAGTGTTCAGTGATAATACTTGGATCTATTTAAATCCAGATTTGGCTAAATTCATTTGGTTATTTGATACGTCGTGCCAACAGTCCATCCGAGATATGATTTGCTGTTAACCGGCTAAGAAGGAAATTTTGTAGTAAAGCTCTCACTCGAACTATTAAAGAGATCTATAAATACATAGTATAAAATAAATTCCCGAAACGTCTATAAATTGCATTTACCTGGGAATGCTATATTGTATTCAAAATTATTCTATCTTTTACAGGAGCTGAGCATTCGAGGTCTAAGTGGCAGAAATACAATTTTTCGTCATTGAAATTTTACCCGAGCGACGGGTTGCTATGCTATGACTTTGACTACACCATTCCTCCCTTAGGCTCGGAGGTATACTGTATTTAAAGAGGAAAAAAATTCGAAAATTATTGAGTCCCATTTTTGTTGACTGGGTATGGAGACGAAGATGCAGCAACAACATGCCGAGCTGTACTGCGACATAGACCTGGTCAAAAAATAAACTGCGCTGGACTTCAGAATTAAGTCTTGTAGAGCTAATAAGGGTATTCATGCAACGAACGACCCTAAAACTGTACCACTAAATAATGCGGTAACCCACTGAATTGAATATCAATTTAGTAATATATTTATTGATCGAATTTCATTCGTATTGTTCTCTTTCCGTTCCACATAACTTTTTTCCAGTTTAGCAAATACGTTTGATGTGTGAAAGTGACTGATGAAAAATAGCATTAAAAAAGTTTTCAACGTTTATCATATCAGTTTACACACCCAATTCTCGTGAGAAAATTTTGGAAAAGATTTCCCATACAAATTTTGACAGTTAATGTATCACGTTTACAACACCTACGATGACTTTCCGACGTTGCATAAATATCAATAATGTACATCAATACTTCGGTTTGCAGTCGCCGGGCTCAGTAAAGTAGGAACTCGCCTAAATTGGCACGCACAAGTAGAACTTGAAACTTACCTGAAACAAATTGAAATACTGTCAGCCATTTAAGTATGTAAGAAGCACTTTTATACTGAAATGAATAAAAAAGAGCATCAGCTCTGTTTGTGATGCAACGATTGCCTTATTTGCGCATCATGTGCTCTAAATCGGCAGTAAAGGAAATGTTACGCACTGTATAACTAGAAAATTAAGTGCTTCGAACATTGACTTATTATATATGGACTGCTAGTAAAATGTAATTTTTATACGCTTCTGCGAGAAAATATGTTCCACAGCATATGTGCCATGAGATTTATATCCACAGCGACATGTAGCGTCATCTATTTAAAAGTTGGAAAACTACAAAGAGTGATTTCAAATAAACTCTGCAATAACGATATATTTCTTTACTTGACCCATAAACCGAACAAATTTTGTAAATTTATTTCTTACTAATTTTTTTGCAATGTGATTAAGCAAACGATTTTCTTTGCTTACTTAGATTTCCGCACTGAAACATGGGCGTGAATGTAGTTTTGGAACATTCGTGATGTTGGCTACTAGCAGTCCATATAATAATAAGTCAATGGCTACGAAACTCAATAAATCAAACAAAAATATTTAAAAAAAAAATGCAGTTCTCTAGGATGCCCTGATATATCGTACGAACAGAACTCTTCGTTTGAATTATCACATATAATGGAAACGGATCACCCATATCCCATTATCTTAACCCAAAACGTTCACATTATTTTGTTCCATTTTCTTATTCCACTTCTAAACATTTGACAGGTGACGAACGTCAACAAAAATCAGCTGACTTTCAGCTGCACCGCGCATCTTTGATATTTCTATTGACGAAGTTGAATTTGCACAACTTGCTGTACATTTGCAGCTTAAGAATAATATATCTGTGCAAATAATTGCATAATAATTTACTGGTGTCTAAGCAAAACAAACACTTCAAATATACAACAGATAATTTTCCGGTAATCAAGTCGTTATTCGTCAACTAAAGCACGAGGTCAACCTCAAAAGCAGTAAATTAATCGCATTTTTTTTTGACAAATTTAAACAACGTTTCTAAAGAGGCTGTTGATCGTGTGTGTAATTTTGCTAGCTATCTCAGTAAATCGAAATCTTCAACTAGATAAGGAAGTATTTAAACTGTATCGTTCGTCGTCAATACGTTCATTATTTACACGTATTATAGAGACGATGGTGAGAACCGATTCCACCAAGTACTTGCGACTGCAGGATATTCCGACATTGTGCCAACAGCACTGTAAAATAAAAGATCCCCAACATGTTGAGAAAATTATTAATGAACTCATGCAGGGGGGAGTTGATAGACTGCAAGTGGTCTCCGATTTCGATTACACTATTACCAAGCAAAAAACCACGGATGGAGCTAGAGTGCTGTCAAGTTTTGGCATATTGAATGCATGTAAATCGTTGCCCGCATCTTTTGTTGAGGAATCAAAGAAGCTATACGATAAGTATCGCCCTATCGAGTTGGATCCTCGCATGCCGGTAGAGGATAAGGTGAACTATATGATCGAATGGTGGAGGAAAACTGGAAATTTGCTGGTGTAAGTAATTTTGAATGTGGAAATACCTACTGTTTGTTTGATAATTTGTGAATATGTGTTTTAATTAGTTCATAGCTATATATGTATAAATAAAAGCAACGTCTCAGACAAATTAATAAGTTTGACCTTTGTGGTCAACCTATGAACGAAAATCAAGTCAGATTGCTGCTAACGTAACCTTAACAAACACATTTACTTTGTTGATAAGATTGCTTTACTATTAAGTTTAAATTATTATTTTAATATAAACAATAAATTCAGCAGCTAGTGCAATACTTACTAAAGTGGCGATACGGTGCGGAATAAACCTGGGCCTCAACCAACATGCCTCTTCAATTAGCCCGGTCCATAGCTAACTTCCTACAGTTGCGCACTAAAAGTTGGTTGAGATAGGTTTCTACTTGTGCGCGCCACTTTAGGCGAGGCCTTCCACTGAGTCCGACATTTGGCTGGGAATCAAAGACTCTGCCAGAGGGAGTATTGGTGTCCATTCGTTCTACATGTCCGAGCATCTTAAATGTCCAGGGGCTTGTCGTGGTACAGCTCGTATAGTTCTTGGTTGAATCTTCGTCTCCATAGCCCGTCAACGCAACGGGACCGAAGATTTTTCGAATAATTTTCCTCTGAAATCGACCAAGGATTTCTTCATCCGCTTTTGATACGGTTCATGCTTTAGCGCTGTAGAGCGGGTCTGGGATGATCAGGGGCTTATATAGGATCTCCTTAGCAGCTCGATTGAGGATTTTTTTTTACTGAATAGCCTTCTTAGCACGAAGAAACTGAGGTTGGCAAGAGTTCGTTTAACTTCTGACGAGATGTTGTTGTGAGAGTTAAAAGCAGAGCCGACATAGACAAAGTCCCGTACTACCTCAAAGTTCCATCTATTAATGCTGACGTTCTGTCCAATTCGTCGATGTTGTGTGTCCTTTCGTGTTGACAGCATATAATGGTCTTGCTTTGATTTACTACTTGTGCCTCTGGTGTTGGCTTAGGAGTTTTGCACAATTATCTCAAGAATCAAATTGAAGAAGTCACATGAGAACGCATCGCATTGCCTAAATCCTTTTTTTTTTTGTATAGAAGATGTCGGTGAGGTCATTTCCGACCCTGATGGAGCAGCGAGAATTCGACATCGTCATCCTACACAAACGGACGAGTTTGGGCGGTAAACCAAAACTAGACATGGCTCTGTATAGTCCGTTTCTATAAATGCTGTCGTATGCGGCTTTGAAATACAATACACAATTCCCTGTGCGATAGAGACTAGGTTGCGATTGTTATTTCGTAGAGTCTGCCAATCTTTGCCTTTTTTATAAAATTGACGGATTAACTTCTTGTTGCAAGACTTATCGACTTTCCTGAGCTGAGAGGCTGTATGATCTCTTTTATTCCTGCGCGTTATATCGTCATCTTTTTGGTTATTGGTTTCGGCTCCTTCTTTGATGACTGTATCCACAAGTTGCTGAGATTGGTGGATGATAAGGACACAGCGGGGAATCTCTCACTTAGTTGTTGTTTGTACTCTTTTACGAGACTACACACAAAAAAAAATTGAGATATAGAAAATGACACCAGCGATATGACTGGACTCTTCACTGATTTTTTATTTTTGGCTTAGACGAACAGGACAATTAATACCATTGGCAAAATAATCAATTTTTAAATTGACTTTAGCAAAGCTACTTTTAACACGTTCTTTTTTAAAACTTGTAAATCTATTTACTTCGTGATTTTCGCCACATTTGTGTTGTTATGTGGTTACATCCATAGAACACTATTGACAATAATATATTGATACATAAAGCATTTATCGCATCTGATATTACTTTTCACTGGTTTCGCACTGGCAACACTGCCTACTTCAACGACTGGATTAAAACACTTAATTTTTGTTGACTCGAATATTTGCGCACATTTTATATTTAAGTCACTTAATTGATTTTGACACTTTAATGAGTTTGTTATTATCATACCACTCATTCTCTTCTTCATAACACTGTTTGTTTTGCGCGATATTGTTATAATGAAATTTTTCATTCTTGTTAAAAGGTATGAATAGGAATGTTAATCTGATCCTGAAAACAAATTCAGAAACTAATTTCTCTTCTCAAAATCTCAAAAAAAATAATTTTTCACTGCCAGTGGATGAGTTTTTGTCAATTCTGATTGCATATACATTGGCTATCATTACGATGATGCCATACACTTAGCCGCTTTTTGTTCTCGTAAACTTTTAATACCTGTGAACAGGTACATAATGTATTCCCGACAGGAAGTCATAAAATTAAAGGGTAAATAAGAAACGACCATGGGAGTGTTTCAACATCAAATAATTAATTTAGTTGAAATGCCTATTAAAATACCCCACTAGGATAACGGATAAGGCTACATGCAAAATCTTCGAAAGAAAATGTTTACATTTTATGGTTTTAAAACATTAATTTATTACGTTTTAATAATCAGAATGCTCGCCATTTTTCGATATGACCTCTATACGACGATTTGGAATAGAAACATACAGTTTGATTTTTAATAACCAAGAAAAACTTTGCCTAAGCATCACGAATAGATTCGATTAAAGTGTCCTTGTCTCCAAATTGTCTGCGGGCTTCATACGCTTTACGAGATAACCATGCACAACCATTTCCGATTATATTTAAGACCAGGCGGATATGGCAAATGTTCCACGTCTTCTGATTGAAAACAACTTTCAACAACCCAGGAAGTGTTGATGGGGGATTGTCTTGTTGCAGGGGTTTAAAATGATTTTTACTTTTGGAAATGACCGTTCCAGCAAACATGTAGTTGTCTCTGTTCACTGTCGAAGACAAAAACTCCAACTCGATTGTGCCATAGTAGGTAATAGCTCAACACACCATTACACCTGATATTTTGCCAAAATAAACTTAGATCATGGAAATAAAGGTTGTTACCAAAGAGGCCTTTACAAACTTGCGTACAGCAGGCGCAGTGGGTGTTTCATTTCCGACAAAAACTTCTTTTCGTGCGGGAAGCAGCTGTCAGAGTCAAAATAACCTGTGATTTAAAATCAAACCACTAGATGGCCTAGTGTAAGTTTTTAGACACGTCAACTTTTTGGGGTCATTTTCTCTTCTTTTAAAAAGTTTTTTTTTTTGGTAATGTATGTTTTCGAAAACGTTTTTTGTAACACAATATATTTCAACGAATTTTTTTAAGTAATTAAGGATCAATTGCTATTGTATATTTTTGGCAAATTTTCATGAACAATGAAGCCAATTGAAAAAAAACCACTTGTTTGTTATGCATGATTTTTTTCTTTTAAGTGCGACTATTGTTGGGTTTAGTGAGAATTATATCACATGATCACTTCGACTTTAAGTGGACTTTTCATAAGCAATTTAAATGCAAATTTAGCAAATCAAACTGCTGCAAGCCGATGTCGTTGCCACGTTGATATAATTGTATCAAAATGGATACACTTTACATCTGATTTCAAATTTTAATACTTTGCATTGGAATTATTTTTTTTGGAACCTTTCGACCCTATCATCCTTAGATGATTTATTTTTGTCAGTAAAGTAAGTAAATCATACTTGGAAATCCCAAGCCAACTTAATGAAATAAAAAAAATCATAGGAACGTAGGTGAAGGTGTAGGCGCTGGACTCAATCATTTAGACTCAAGCCTGCTGTAGGAGCATCCGCCCAAATGTATGAGTTTTTTTTTCAATTCATTGACGAATGTAAGTTTTTATTGATATAAGCTTAATGTGTTAAACAGAAAGCCATTTAAGTCGTAAACGAAATCCCAGACAATTAGTGCCAACTTTTGCACCGTCTATTTTTTCTGGTTGCAACGAAGCTATAGGCTAACATGCCAGGTATAAAAAGCTATTCATTGGATTTTTATAGGAATACGTGATAAGTATGTGCTTTGCAGGAAGACCAGCAACCAGAATTAGCAACAGACAAACCAAAGTAAATCGAAGAGAATTAAAACTTCTTTTGATATTTTATTCGATACTCATCAATCCTTGACGGGCTCAGTGGCGCGATGAACTGCCGCGCAGGTGGTCTAGGTTCGATTCCCAGCTGTAGCAACACCCAAATGATTTTTCACTTGCCCTCATCTCGTGATGATCTGACAAATCATCCGAGTAGTATCAGTTGTCAAGAAAAGCTTATCTCAAATTCGCCGTTCGGAGTTGGCATAAAACAGGAGGTGTTCAAGATCGTTCAAGAAGTACACACGCTCACAAGAATGGTTGTGAGAAAGCTCTGCCCTGGGTACAACGAGCCTGTTGCGCCAAAAGTTTGTATTTGTACTTATCAATCCTTAGTGAGTGAGCGAGATCATAATAATCAAGACGCCTTTTAATCATGTACACATGCTCTCGACAAGAAGCAGAATACATACACAGGGAGGCGACAGTTAAACAGTTGAGAGTACAAGTTCAAAATACAGTGACTCACAAAATCATTTTGACTGAATAATTAACATAAAAATAACTTGCGTATAAAAAGTTTTCTTCTGTAGATAGTACCACTTTTCGTATTATCCCTCTGACCGTTGCTTTGTTGGCTGATACACCGCTGTTGGTCCTTTTTTTAGTCGCTGGTAGAATATAATTGAAGGATAGCCATAAACTTAACCGCTTTTCTCGCAAATTTTTGCTTCTGCCGTGCATCCTTTTTAATTATACATATAGTGTTGTAGATCCTCAAGATAACTGTTTAAAAAAGTCTTACTTCTAATAAGCCTCCTTGCCATTTTTACGGCTTGAGAGCCCTAACTCCTTGAAAGCATCTATTTTTACTCTTTATGTCACTTCCGCTGTGCGAATCGTTGAATACTCTGGCCTAACCCATTCTATCCTTAAACTGAAACACAGAGAGTGACAATGGGTGTTTTCATAAACGTCTGCTTAACTAAGATTGGCGTTAGACGTGTTGATAAAGTCAGATTTTTAATCAAACAGACCCATATGAAGTGCAGAAGATACGTTCATAAACGTCATAAGTCTCAGCAGCATCTTGCAGATTGTGCATCCATATTTTTTTGACTACAGAAAGCGCAGGAGATAAAGAAAACAAATTTTAGGTGCGAAAATAAAAGTGTTATTGACAATTTTTTAATAAATTGTGTGTTTACAAAAACATTTATCTTTTTTTAAGGAAGAAAGAAGCTCCACTGTGGTATGTGGCAAAAACTAAGCTATTAATTATTCATAAAAGAATTCTGATAAACAAAAATTCATATCTGGGAAGAAGAAAAAAAAAACATTGAAGAGGACATTAAAAACGTTGAGACATTCTTCTCCTTTATTATTAATTCACAATTAAGATTGAACACAAATTCTTTCGCGGTCATTTCTTATTTTTTGTCTGACGCTTATGAACTTTCATTGACTACTTAAAATTGTACTTAAGGAGGCCTGCAACCGTTGTGCAGAAGTGTGTTCATTAATGCAACAAAGAAGAAAGGCGATTGAACTAGCGCATATTTTTGACGTTTATGAAAACAACCAATGTCACCACATCGTGTACAGAAGGCTTATCTTAATCTCTTATGGCCCGACAAAAAGGAAGTTTTTCTATGGGATGTATGAATAAATTTACCTACGCCCAATATCTGTTCACGGTATTATTTTCGAAGTTTTTGCAGCAAAGGTTTTTTTAAAGATTTTTTATTTAAATTGTACCAAAAATCGGTTTTTACGGAAAACAGAAGTGGGCGTGGCAAAAAAAACATATATGGGACACATATAGATATTAAGATTGTCTAAATATCTTGTTCATACATTTTCTTGCAAATGCTAAACAGTTTGCGTGACAGCACGGACAAGGATCGAATCCACTGACAGTGGACATTTATTTTTTAACAATTCTAAGAAACAAATTCGTTTCTGAATTTAATATCAGGATCACATTAACATTCCGATACCTGTTCATACATTTTATTTAGAATGGAAAATTTCATTATGATGACAATATCGCGCAAAACAAACATTGGTAGGAAAAATGAAATGAGTGGTTTGATAATAACAAACTCATTAAAGTTCTAAAATCAATTAAGTGACTTAAATACAAAATGTGCACAAATATTCGAGTCAACAAAAATTAAGTGTTTTAATCCAATCGTTGAAGTAGACAGTGTTGCCAGTGCGAAACAAATGAAATTGAAAAATTATGTCAGATGTGATAAATGCTTTGTGTATCAATATATTAGTCATCAGTGTTCTCTAGATTTAATTACATAACAAGACAAATGTGGCTAAATTCATGATGTAAATGAAAATAAAAGTGTTAAAGAAGAACGTGTTAATGGTATTAATTGTCCCGTTTGTCTATGTCTCTCCGTTCTTTATCTAAATTATTTTGGAGTGTAGTCTCGTTAAGAGTTCTCTGGTAACGCAACTTCCTTTTTTGAAATTCATGCCATTCGAAGTCGTAGCCGGAAAAAGCGGCCTCAATCGAAAGGCGTGGGATATATCTCCGGTCTATGAAAGCTAAAACGAAAAAAGATTTTTTATATGTTGGAGATTTAACCAATAAGCATTGCAAAGATGTTTGTCAGTTATATGCAAAATGTGGTAAGGACATACATATACAGATTAGCAAAGTGAACTCAAAACGTGTATTAACTGCAGCAAAGCAACCACAACTGAAGTGGCAACATCTGTCGTGTTTAAAACAAAACGAAGTACCGGCATCTATTAGCACCGATCTAATCGACTATGTGCTCAGAGGTGCGAGCTACGCATCCTGGATGTGTATACTCACATTCAAAGGGCCAAACTACGACTCTGGCCACTTTCTCGTATCAGCCAGATTTAGAACTAGATTATCCAAGGAGAACAATCTACGGATTGGTGCAAAAAAAAGGAGATTTGACTTTGTTCGCCTCGGCCTTAGTAAGCCGGAGATTGCTTGAGTCTACAATCAGCAACTGAGTGAGAGATTATCCGCTGTGCTCCCATCAACCGTCAATACCAACACTCATGTAAAGCGTCAACGAAAGAGATACAAGGAGCAAACAAAAAAAGGAGATTTGACTTTGTTCGCCTCGGCCTTAGTAAGCCGGAGATTGCTTGAGTCTACAATCAGCAACTGAGTGAGGGATTATCCGCTGTGCTCCCATCAACCGTCAATACCAACACTCATGTAAAGCGTCAACGAAAGAGATACAAGGAGCAAACAAGTGATGAACAAGGAAATATCGTAGTTGAGACACAATCATAGAAATAAGAACAACCAATTCTGCAGACTGTTCTGCCGCGCATACAATCTTCCGCGTCAGTCAGAACGAAGTACGAAACATTCAATTTTGGGGATAATAGCGAAAACAACCAATTACCCCACCTAAGTGAAGTGAGGACATCAATATCTAAACTCTTTACAAGCTTACCAAGCTGTCGGAATTTACTGCCATCCCGCCGATCTTTATAAAGCCGGCTGAGATGATTTGATAAGTAACATCCATGAACTCATAAGACAAATTTGGTCGGATGAATGTATGAGATGATTTGGTAAGAAACATCCACCAACTCATAAGACAAATCGTTTGTCCGTCCACAAAAAAGGAGACCATCTAAACTGCGCCATCTACAGAGGCAGAAGTCACCCCAACATCGTCTTAAAGATCATATCTGACCAACAACCCGATCGACCCTTGTCAGTGCGGTTTTAAACCAGGAAAGTCCACAACTGATGTTCGAAATCGATACCCACCATCTATTCATCGATTTCAACGCTACATACGACAGCATTTATAGAGACGAGCTATACAGAGCTACATAGCCATGTCTAGTATACCGCCCAAACTCGTCCGTCTGTGCACAATGACGATGCAGAATTTTCGCTGCTAAATCAGACGCGGAAACGTACTCACCGACACATTCTATACCAAAATTTAGGTATTTAGGCAAGGCGATGCACTGTCATGTGACTTTTTTTAATTCGATTCTTGAGAGGGTTGCGCAAAACTTCTGAGCCAACACCAGAGGTACAACGTTACAATAATCGGTACGACTACTAGGATACGCCACCGATATTGAAATCATTGGTAGGACTCAACGTAATGCCATAGCCAAGTTTGCTAGTATATGCTGTCAACACGAAAGGACACACAACATTGACGAATTGGACAGAACGTCACCATTGACAACATCTCGTGATGAAGAATTACTTTTACCAACCACTGTTTCTTCGGCCTTAGAAGGCAATTCCTTATTAACGCCCTCACTCGAACTAACAAGGAGATCCTATATAAGACTCTGACCATCCCAGTACTGCTCTATGGCGCTGAAGCATGGACCGTATCAAAAGTGGATGAAGAAATCCTTGGTCGATTTGGGAGGAAAATTCTTCGAAAAATGTTTGGTCCAGTTTGGGTTGACCAAGCGACCCAGGAAACTTTGTATTGGACGTTTAGGATGGCTAGGATATGTAGAAAGATTCCCAGGCAGACGTCGGACGCAGTAGAGAAAGACCCGGCCTTAACTGGCGAGCACAAGTAGAAACCAACCTCAACCAACCTGGAGTTCGCAACTGGAGGCAGTTAGCTAAGGACCGGGCTAATTGGAGAGGCATGTTGGTTTAGGCCCAGGCTCACTCCGGACTGTAGCGCCACTTAAATAAGTTAGTTGCCGAACTTTGTATTTCTTTGATTTATGGTTTCATGGATTGAGCTCACAACCTTCCATTCAACAGGCGAAATCATTACCGCAGCTTTATTCCATTTGTTTTATAAAAGGCAAAGAAAATGAATAATTTTACTGTAAGTTACTTAAACGCGCTCTCGTACTATTTCATAAATTTAATTTTATGAGGAAATGTTGCAAGAAGTAGCTTTTCACGAATGTGTTCCGGCCTGCTTAATGCACACAAACTCCTACCACGAACAACAAGTCTGTTCTTTTCTGTGCCTAGCTGTGTAGACTCATTAAAAGAATTGACTAACTAAAAGAAGAGGAGTTCAAACTTTGAAAATCCAAAGTTATAAATATTTTAAATCTTAAAAGTACGTACATCTTAAAAGAGACGCATACTAGATTGTTGAACTTGGACTCCTGAACCTCGTTAACTATTAACAGTGGACGTAATGTCGCAGTTATTAAGTTATAAAGCTGTTTTCGGTTCATAACAAACTCTATGTGAAAGTGTAGTTCACATAACACATAACGCCAACTGGAAAAACTGGGGACGACGTCAAGTATCACATGGGCAAAATAGTCGAATAATCCGATCTTTATTATTCTAAATCTATAAAAGCCAATGTAGCCTGAAAAAAGTGACATCAAGTGGTAAGGGTGATTTAAGGTGGAATTATCCGGCTTGGTCAGCTTAAAACATTGTTATTCCACCATAGTTTTGGTGTGGTGCTTTGGGCTACAAGAATCACATCTTCTGCAGTCCATATATTAAGCAGATACAGCAGTTGCATTTTTTTATATTCTACAGACTTCGGCAAGAAGTTTAGGCCATCAAATCCCTGGAATCAGTTTCAACAAATTCAAAGAAAACCTTAGATTGCCGATCATCTCTATGCCTGAGCATAGTAACATTCCAGGGAACTGTAAGGCTGATGAACTCGCCAGACATGGGACTAAATTGCCAGCTGTTCCCGACATGGATGCATTAGGTATTCCTATCGCTAAATGCAAAAGCTTACTATCGCAACATGCTACTAGCAAATCAAACCTCAGATAGAGTATTGGCACGATAGTGAAAAAATTTGGCTAAAGCTGGATTTGAGAATATCAAAGAGACAGATTTCGCTCGAAGGTTTCATCAGCATTTAGGTATCATCACTTGAACCTGTTTTATATGCAGGCACGCAGAAAGGCTACGCTTCCACTTAAACGACTTCTGTATTAGCTGTATGATCTAGGAAGAAGAAGAAATAATGCTTCATCTCCTTCGTAACTTCCCGGCCTTATCAAACCAATGGAAGCTCCATCTTGCAGCTTATTATTTCTAAAATCTCAGTGACTTGACTAAAACGGAAGCGAAAAGTCTCCTCCGATAAATTAAAATCTCAGAATGATATGACAGATAACAAGAAGAATTGACAGGATACATGTAATACCACAATGAACCAACAAAAATCAAGGATAGATTCACCAGACATTGCGAAGGATTGTTTCCACGATGTTAAAATCGTGGTGGGACAATTTAGCGCAAAAGTTGGAAGAAAGTGTTGTTGGAAAACACATCGTACACGACACCACGTCTGCGAATTGACTTTGCTGCGGAATGAAATGCCAGCACACGGTTTCCTCACCTTGACTATCAATTAGATGAGATTGCGATCTCCGAATCAACAAACTGTCAGTCAAATCTACCTATCTTATGATAGACAGGAAGAACGCGTTTATTATTTTGGATGACCGAATATTAAAAAAGCTAACATCGGCTCGGAGCACTTCCTCGTTGCATCCAAGGCGGGAAAGTGGTTACCCACTACACAAAAACAAATGCGAAACACTGTGAAAATGTATGTCAAACGACTGCAATTGCAAGAACGCAGAACCCAAATTTCCGGATTAATACCATACCAATTGCATCTAATGTCGAAGACCAATGACTACGATTTCAAATATCCAGAAGATCAGTTTCATAAAAAGGCCCACCAGCAAGAAACCAAAAAGCTGCAACAGAAGACTGCCTTTGAACTATATAAGCAAAGAAGGATGAGAAACTTTTCAGTAAGAACAAAAAAAGAGTAAGAAAAGGCAATGCAGGAATTTCTACCAAAGCCAGGGATACAAGGCCTGAACAAAATTCCTTATGAACAAGGATCACAACATGCACGAGCTGTATAGCGACATTGGACGTTAAAGATGACAAGTACATGTACAGCGGATGAACACCAACACTCTGGCTCGCAGAATATTCGATTATCATCCAGGTTTCGAACAAAATAGAGAAAGACTTCGCTTTTGTTAGAAATCAACCTAAATCAACATGAATTTTGCAACTGGATGCAGCAACCGCTGCTAATTGCAGAGTTACGTTGGTTGAGACCCAGGTTCGTTCCCGATTCTATTGCCATTTAAGTAAGTTATTTTTAAGGGCAGACCGGAATTGTTGGAGAAATCATTATTTTGTCCTAGAGATTCATCTGCTTCCGTCCTGTATGAAACAATGGTTATGACTTGGTACTGAATTGCCCTGGTCTCAGTGCATCATTTTATAGGATAATATCTTGGGATGGTGTTTGTGAACGTAATGAATGAGTGTTCGAATGGTTCAATTGGCGTTACGGTAATATAAGAAAAACCACTCCTATCCCACAGATTCTCGTTTTCGCCATGCTTATACGGCATACCTATTAACAAGTCATTTATTTATTTCTGTTTGTTGTTTCAGAGGTTTTCCATTAGATCAGGAAGAAATCGACAAAATCGCATTCGAATGCAAAGATTACTTACGTGATCACACCCGTGAACTTTTCGCTTCACTCAACCGTCTCGATGTACCAGTTTTGGTGTTTTCCGCTGGATTGGGCAACTCAGTAGTCTCCGTTTTGAAACACGCCAAAGTCATGTATCCCAATGTGAAAGTTATCTCGAATTTCCTTCAGTACAAGGGTGAAATGTTGAACGGTTTTCAGGAGCCCATGATACATACATTTAATAAAAATGAAACAGCTCTAGAAGGCAGCGACTATTATGACTTGGTCCACACCAGAGATCATATAATAGTCATGGGTGATTCAATTGGAGATGCCGGAATGGCTGACGGTGTTCCCAGTTCATCGCATATAATTAAAATCGGATTTCTCTTCGATCACGTAAGTACAGAACATTAATTGTACAATGCCACCATAAGTGTACTCGTTTATTTGTTTCAGATTGAAGAAAATCTAGACAAATACATGGACGCATTCGACATTGTCCTCATCGATGATCAAACGATGGATGTACCACGTGCTCTTTTAGAAATCATTGAAAATAATAATTAAGTTGGCGGCTTTTGGATCAACTTTCAATTCAGTATCAAAGTACTTTCAAAATAAGCTCAATAGAAAAAATAGTTAGATGTGTTTTCGCTGTGCTATTTATTAGTTAGTTGTCCAAGGCAAACAATTTTTTTTTTGATTTTCAAAAACTACAATCGTTTGAATATATGGAAAGAAGCAGGCTATGAACGGAAGCACATGCATCATTTTAACAAAACAATTAAGTTGTGTGTGTTTACAATGAATTTGATGTAATGACGATTTTGTTGACAAAATATAGAAACTATTTGCAACAACCTAACCTAACCTTACTATATTTTGTTTCATTATTTCAGTATAAGTAGAGGAAAGCAAGGTCGAGAACGTGGATATAGAGTGTTTTCACTGCAACATTGATGTTCAAACGTTTTGCTAAAAGGTCCAAATCTAATGTTGCCGAGATGCATACAAAACATTGAGATTGTGGATTAAACACTTTCCGGGTTTCAATTGACGACGAGGATTAAAAATACGGTGTTAGGCAGAACCAAAGAGTATAGAACTACATAGAGTGCGCATTTCATACAACGAGATGGATATTGATACCCTTGTGTTCACATTGCTACCCCAACATCGAACAACAGCATACGATTGACGAAATTTTCTCGCACTTACCGCCCGCATCTGAAACGGTAGGTAGTAAGAAGTGGCGGTTCGGCATGAACCCAAGTTACATTCATGTTCCTTTTTGTTACCACGACTCGTGTGACTTTTATTATGATTTTTGTTGTGGATGTGATAAATTTGGTCTCTAGATCCAGCCTGTGAGGTTTAGAAAGCGGATAAGATCTTCTACCCTTTTACCCGAGATGTCGCTAAAGTTGTCGAAAAATGGTTGGTCTAACGCACGCAATCTGTCTCTTGCTAATACCGGATATTTGCAGATGTACGGGATCCCTAGTTTGGCTGCATTGTCTCCGATTGCCAAGTGCCCCGTGACTATCGCCGTCATTCTTGCGAAATCTGGGCGGGTACTGTATGTAGTTCTATACACTTTGGTAGAACGTACCTGTTTTCGAATATTTTATAAGTGTTTCATATATCAATCAATCATCATCCGTAGTTTGACCAAAAGAAATTACACTAAATAATTCTTATTGTTAGGATTGGGTTTGAAGGGCTGTTGACGCTCAAGTGAGCCGTCAAACTCGCATAGGCCAAAGTGGGCCCATAGCCATACCCTAATAATTTCTTGCCTGAAATGGATTGTTGTGTGTGTGATACTGGTGTTACTTGCGCTTTTTCATATGCTTCAAAGAGATATTTTCTCCATCCCGATTTTCATCAGAATCAGACGGTCTGAGCTACAGTGATTATTGCTAGTTTGTTACGGCTGTTGCTGATCGTGGTGCAGTGACACAATAGGCGAGTGATGTATTCCTCGACGTCTGGATCTACGCATTTCCTGCATAGTTGATCTGTGCCAGTTAATTTGAATTTATGGGAGTGCTTTCCTTTTATCACTCTCACCGCTATAGAAATAGAAGCTGTATTCAGAGCTATAACTTGTTTAAATTGTTATCGCTTAAATCCGGCCAAAAGTCTTTGATGTGTTTACAAGTGTTTATGATTTTCCACCCATTTAATGTTTCATTTTGTGTGTGCCTAGTTATTTTTTGGGTTTTAAAGGCAAATGGGGATCTAACCCTACTATCGCATAAGCAGAAACAGCTTGGCGATCCTAGTCTGTCTAGCTTGCTTGCTTTCTCATTCTCTAGAATATTATCATACCCTTATACCCAGAAAATTGGGACTTTATTCTGGTTACATAGACCTTTAAGCTCTGTGATTTTACTATGGTACATGTCATAGCTTTTATGGCCGCTTGACTATCTACGAAGGTGCAAATATCTTCTTGTGATATATGTTCAATACTCTAGCCGATTCGTCTGCTTCGAGTATGGCTAGGATCTCTGCTTGGAATACTGTGCAGCTTGCTAGTCGAAGGGATGTGCTTAACCCGATTTCATCGAAGTAGACCACTCCTATTTCTATTTAAAATTGCTTCTGCAGTGCTCTACTTCTAGATACCATTCGTCTCTACTTGGTAATCTGAGTAATTAATGTCTAAAATCGTGTAGACAGAGTACGAATTTCAATTTGTGCTATTACCAAAGAGTGGTGTGGGTTCTTGAGTCTGCTCTGCATCACCGAAAATATCAGTATCATACCGCCGTACTTGCCTTCCTGGGCAAACGGTCACGGTCACACTTCTCTTGGTCTCAGGGCACATTGATATTAAAGGAAGTGAACCTGCAGACGAGCTGGCCAGGGTCCATATACCGCTTGGTGCGGTTAAGGGACGAATCCACTCATACTTTCTGGAAAAGTCTGACTCCAAATGGAGAAGGTTAATAAACTGCGTAATAGCGATGAAGATTAGGCTTACCTATACCTACGACAAGAACAGAACAAACGACCTACTGAATAGAACCCGCTCAGATATCGCAAGAATTACGCCGATAGTCACGGGGCACTGGCTAATTGCAGAGCACGCTGCCAGACTAGGGATCCCAAACAACCTCCGGTGACGCAGTTGCGAAAATTCGAATTAGAAAGAAACCCTCTCCCATTACATCTACAAATGTCAAAACCTAGATTGCGTGCATTAGACCAACCATTCTTCGAGGACCTAAGCGACATCACGGGTAAAAATACAAGATCTTATCCGTTTTCTTAGCCAAACAGGCTGGATCTAGATACCGATTGTATCACATCCTCAACAATCATAATAAAAAAGTCACACAGGTCGTGGTAGCAAAAAGGCTCATCAATGCTACTTGGGTTTATTGAACCGTCACCCATACCACTTCTACCTACATACCTAGCCATGACCAAAGTGTCTGATGCATAGGTTACCCACCTCTTTGAGACGTGCTGCGCTTTTCCCTGCTGTGTCATTGATCTGTAGGTCAATTGGTTCCAAACCTACTGTGCGACTGGTGCGCAAATCTACTGCAAATAAATGCTTCGTCTTTTTCATGTCATTTCACTAGATTAACCAGCCATAAGTAAGGATTGATCTGATAACAGCCTTGTATAGTCATTTCGTGACCTTAGGGGAGGGCCCAAATTCTTACCGCAGATTCTATTGCAGTTATATAGTGCAATGTTTGCTTTCTTAACCCTTTCATTAATACTTAGATTCCTGTTTAGCTTGTAATCAAGTATCACCTTCAGGTATTTGCCACTCGCAGACAGTGAGACAGTGAGACGGTGGAACTTCCCAGAGTCGCTTTCGTTAACTCTGTGATAGATCTCTTGTTAGTAAGGAGGACTAGTTTGTATGATTATGCTTAGAGTCGATGGGAATTTCCCACATGCCGTGAGGACCACATCGTCTGAATATGCCAATGCTTCGTTGACTACCAGTAGCCAAAGAAGTGGGGACATAACACCCCTGTGGAGTACTTCTTGTCGTTGTTATCTTGTAGGTACAATCGGCAAGTGCGGATGAAAAGATACGTTTTTAAAGCGTGGTTGTTTCTATTCCTCCGTTTTAACGTTGTTAAAGGTACCTTCTGTATCTAGGAAGTTCTATTCCATTCGCTTTACAAACGTCCCATACGGGTACAGGGGTAGGTTAGTAGATGATTCTTCTCATTTTGTATGCCTTGTCTCATATGGGTTAATTTGTTTTGATACATGGCTTCTAACACAGAGCCATAAATATGTTAGATATTTATACCTTAGTATATAAAGAGTCTTTCATTAAGCACTTCCTAATCCGTGCTTTAAATTACAATAAAACAAAACACCATCGACTTTTTTTACTTGTTTGAAAGACCTATCGAAGGGAATATACCACCGTTCAAATGTCCGCAGCGGGTTCTTTGGGTGGCGCGCATATGAAAAGCCCAATTGTCCATGACTCTTAATTTGACCGATGACATGGGTGATGTTTACTTTGATGGTCGTTTGTGGCTTATCCGCATTGACATGTGGCGGAATTTCCAATATTATGTGATTATAAAGATTAAAAAGTCATATAGATGATGCACTGCATACAAGAAAAATTGTTCTATGGCGGGTCGTACTAGCACAGCCTGCCATATGTTTGGATCTCGTTTCTCATGTGTGCACGTGCCGCCCGCCCGTTACATGAAGCTGGTGAGCAAACAATTTTTTTGTTGTTCTCAATTCGTCATCTGTATGACTTTATAACCTTTGGTGGCACGTAGCGTCATGCTGTTGAAACCACATGTCGTTGGTATCCATATCATCCAACTCAGGAAAGAAGAAGTGGTTAATAATCAATCTATGACGCAACAAGCCCAAAATCCACATCAAGTAGTTACTTTTTCGGGGTGCATTGGACGCTCTTGGATCTCATGTGGATTGGTATCGTCCTTAATTAGACCAATTTGTTTGTGGACTAACCCATTCATCCAGAAATGAAGATGATGATTTTTCGATGAAATTTAAGGTCGATTTCCAACTGCTCCAGAACCCATTCAGCGAACACACGTCATTGTCTATGAGAGTTTACCTTCAGCTCCTTAATCAGTTGAATTTTTAAATTAATCAGGGTGCAGGCTCGAGCCAGGACGCAAAATATCCCAAGTTGTTGTCTACGAAAGGCCGAGTTCTTGTCAGCGACGCGAAATCTATTGCCGCACACTTTCAAGGTAGCGGCGATGTTTTCGGCAGATTTGCATTTCGTCGACGTACAGGTAGGTGTTGGTTTTTCAGGATGCTTATGACGATCGTTAAATGGGCGAAACGCGCCGAGTAGAACGTTGCGCGAACTGAACACCCATTGTGATAATTATGGGTGCAATTTTATCATTTGCACGTAATGTAAAACGCTATGTCCGTTTATGGTGAGTTGGCAGAACATTGTCGTGACAATGCTATTTTCTGTATGTCATAGCCATGTCCAGTTCTTTCGGATATTGACCTTTGACATATCTCATAGCGGTTAAATAGTTTTGACATTAAGTTTGTAACATAGATACATATTTATATATGGATCTTGTCAGAATCGCCAGCTAAGTCGATCTAGTCATGCCAGTCACTCCGTCATTTCTAGCTATAGTGTTGAAATTTTATACATATATGGACTCTCCCTATAGAAGCAGAAAATGTGAAAACCTTTTTAAAATCCGCCCACTAACACGCCCACTTGCGGTAAAACTTTGTTTTTGGCAAACGGTAAAGAAATTATAACAAAATGTCTGAACAACATAATAAAACAATTCTATATTTTATCTATATGAAGTTTTTAGCCACGCCCCCTTTTTATTGACGTTTTATTATAAAACTGATTTCAGCAAAAGTTTAACAAAAAATTTAAACAAGTTAAAGGCAAATTCTTCCAAAATTAATGTAAGATGCATACCGTCCATATACCAATTTTAACCCACGCCATTTTTGGGAGGTGATTTCCTAAAAAAATACTAATTATTCGTATATAGCATATTATGCAATATAAACACGCTGTTTATCGTCGAATTATAAAAGATTTCGATAAACTGTCTGAGCAATATATTATGACTTTTTGGGAAATATTTCCATTTATATATTCGATTATGATAGGGTGTAGCCTTCTTATATTATGTTTTTCGTTTTTTTGACATTTACGATGAGAAAAACATATTCTATTGTGTACCTACTTTTTTCTCGCGACTTTAGTGTATGGACTTGTGGATGCACCTTAAGCTTTACTTTTTATGTCACCTGAGACCTGGCTCGATTTATTAATTGTTATAGGAATAGGTTAAGGGCAAATACAGGAAAGTTCCTTTTTCTCTAATTAATTAATTAGTAATAAGACACCGATGCTATGTTTAAAATTAAGATATTAAGTATTATGTTTGTGTGCTTTCTTTCACTGTATTGTTCGATCATCACGTTTGCTTTTGTTCATAAGTTGGTTTCCGTTTTGAGCCGGTAATAATAAAAAGTTATTTATTATAATATATTTTTCTTGTAATTCTTTACAGTGATGTGCAGAGTGGTGATGTGTACTTTCATAATTAGTTGTTCATTTGCTGTTAAAAATAGTTGCACAAAAAAAAATGGGATATTATTGAGATTGGGTTGGGAGCTACAGAATGCAATACCTAACGTGATGCTTGGCGTGAAAAATCAAAAAATTTTAGGATGAACTTTTGAATAGAAATAACGGTAAGTCAATATAAAAAATAATTTTTCTCTTAAGATAATTTTTTTTGTTGGTTATGTTTTATGTAATTGCTTTTTTGAATGTGTTACCATGTGGACTGAAACACAAACTAAAATAGAATACCTACGTATTGTTAATTACTTAATAAACAAGCTCTTGATCCGTTGAGTGGGTCTGCCTGAGACAAGATAGCCTTCTATTTTTTCGATCCTGGGCACGCTGATTCACTTTTTAAGTCCAAGAGCTTTGGCATTCCTGATCGCTAGAAGCTTAAACTGGATGTTCGGTCTTCCTTGTCGCTCAAACCAGAAAGTTGGGATTCGAAGATTCTCTTGGCTAAATCCATATTGCTCATTCGCTCGATGTCGCCAAGGCAATGTTTGCTGATATTTTTTCTGCTTTTCAGCTTATTGTTTATCACTTGTCGAGGTAAAATAGGGCTCTTAAGCTTAGAGCCCGGTATAACTAACATTTGGACGAAACCAAAATAGTATCGGTCTAATAGGGTCAGTTTTCGTTGTATCTTTACTAAGACATCATTCGTAGGATTGATGTTGACTCCGAGTTATGTAAACTCTTTGATTACCACATAGATAATTGTTGCTTTCAACAATGACATTTTGTGCAATGTTGTGCGTGGGCAGTGTATGTATATAATTTGACCGATGCATGCCTCTTCATCCATTTCGGTTAATGCTTCTATAACGCGACAATGGGAATGACCAACGATGTCGATATCATCTGCGCAGGGCTTAGCTGAAAGGATTTATTGAAGATATTTACACTTGCCCTTTGCACTATCTTTTCCTGTGCACAATTGAAGAGACCTCATGATATCGCGTCTCCTTGTCTTGTCGAAATCCGGTACAAGTTTGGAAAAGCTCAGAAGAGCTGTTTTCAAACGGAACGTTGTGCGCGTGCCCGCAAGTGTTAGGCGACACTCCCCAATTTCGCCATCGCTTTAAAGAGATCTAGGTGATTGATGCTAGCATATGAGGACTTAAAGTCGATGAAACGATTATGTGTCTCGACTTGAATCTCGTTGGTCTTTTTCAGGTCCAGGGTAATATTTTGTTCTATGGTCGATTTGCCGTCGATTAGTATGTTGAAGATAAGTCGGATAGGATCTAACAGGGATATTCCTCTATAGATGGTACAAGACATTGAATCTCCTTTTCTGGTAGATGTGAGATGGTACATATAGTGCTGATATTTCAGTCATCGAGCATGCTATTTATCAAGACTGTGCTGTTGGTTTGGTGCATGCGCTCTTCTAGTTCTGAAGAGTTCTAACGAAACGCCTGCCTTTTATTCTTCTGTTTTGTGATGGCTGCACTAACCTCTTCGGTAATTAGTGGTCGGTTTCTTGCCCTATCACTTTCTCGAATTTATAAATTAATAAAACAGGAAGTCCCACCATCGTGCAAGAAGTATACACGCACACATGAATGGTTGTGAGAAAGTTCGGCCCCCTGGGTACCAACGAGCCTGTTGCGCCAAAAATTTATTTTTGTAACTTACTTACTTACTTACTACAGTCTGGAATGAACCTGTGCCTCAACCAAAATGCCCCTCCAATTAGCCCGGTCCTTAGCTAACTGCCTCCAGTTGCAAACTAAAAGTTGGTTGAGGCCAGTTTCTACTTGTACGCGCCACTTAACGCGAGGTCTTCCTCTACTGGCTATGACATCACGTTGAGTCCTACCAATGATGTCAATATCGCCGGCTTATGCTAGTAGTTGCACCGATTTAGGAAAATTGTGCCTCTGGTGATGGCTTGGAAATTTTGAACAATCCTCTAAAGAATCAAACCGAAGAAGTCACATGACAGCGCATCGCCTTGTCTAAATCCTTTTTTGGTATCAAATGTGTCGGTGAGGTCGTCTCCGACCCTGATGTAGCAGCGATTCTACATCGTCATCCTTCATAAACGGACGAGATGGGGCGGTGAAATGGCTCTGAAGGCTGTTGTATGCGGCTTTGAAATCGATGAATAGATGGTGGGTGTGGATTTGGACTTTTTGGGTTTTTTTTCCAGGATCTGCCGGCTGTGGACTTTCCTGGCCTAAAACCACACTGATAAGGGTCGATTAGGTTGTTGGTAAACGCTTTCAGGCGTTGACATATCACGGCAGATAGGATATTGTAGGCGATGTTGAGGAGACTGATGCCTCTGTAGTTGACGCAGTTCACAGGGTCTCCTTTTTTGTGTATCGGGCAAACGATGCTGATGTTCCATTCTTTGGGCATACTTTCATCCGACCACATTTGGCTTTTGAGTTGGTGGATGTTACCTTAACAAGTCATCTTCGCTAGCTTTAAAAAGCTCAGCGGGAAGGCCGTCTCTCCTTGCTTCACTCAGGTCAGGTGGTTGGCAGTTTTCGCTGTCGTTACCAATATTCAATGGTTCGTTCTGACTGACAATCAATTAACAGCTGATGGAAATGGTGTTTGAATATACATTTCAATGCGCGTCAGTGACTAGCTTGTCATTTTTGGCCTGTTTGAAGGCAGGTGCCAGTGGTTTCGATTTTTTTTTTCACATTTCTTAAATCCTATCCCATAGGACTACATTAGGTTAGATACAGTTTGTAACAAAGAGAACCAAATTAGCTATTACATAGCCGAACAGTAAATGGATCGACTTAGAATCACTAACTGAATCGATTTAGCCATGTCTACCCGTCCGTCACCAGTTTTAAGGCCTTATATGTTAAGATAGAATGATGAAATTTGGCACACGAACTCTTTTTTTGTTCCCAAAAGAACAAGTGAAAACATTTGCAAAATCCGCCCACTTTTGAAAAACTGTCTGAACAAAATAGCTAGCGCTTTCAGTAAAAACATATGTGTATGTATGCATCAACTAAGAATCACTAGCCACAATGTCTGTCTGTCATCGATTTTTGAACTATACCTACATTTTTAGCTATATAATGGCATTTGGTATCTAAAATAAGCGTCATTTGAGATGAAATCATTAAAAAAAATATGAAAAAGTGCCTGAGCAAGATATTTAGTCTACCTATATCATTGTCTATCTTTTATCCATATAATTTTTTATCCACGCCCACATTTTTGGCCTTTTTAAAGAAAAAAAAACCATTGTCGACAAAACTTTGGCAAAATTCGAAAAAGTTTTTATGCAAACATCGGGTTTTTCAACAGGGACGCTACAAAAGTTGAGCAACAGAGACAGCAAACGACGCCATATTTCTTGCCGCTCTTTTGACATTTCTCTTCAGTAAGGGTTGCCATTTCATGATGGAAAGATATACGATCCAACAACGAGTCGGAATTATTAAAATTTTCAACCGAAATTCGGAGTCAACGTTAAGAGCGCTACGTCCAATTTATGTTCGTCATAATCGTCCTAGCAGATCAACAATTGAGCGTCTAGTGGAAACATTTGAATCCACAGGCACAGTACAAAATGTTCCCGTGCCAGTGAGACAAAGAAGTGCCCGTAGTGTCGAGAATATTACTGCCGCTAAGGCTTCAGTTGAAGAAAGCCCAAATGTGTCTCTCACACGTCGTTCTCAAGCGTATGGGAATCTCTGTGACGTCGTTGTGCCGAATTTTGCGAAAAGATCTTGGCCTACATTTTTACAAGATTAAATTGACGCAAGAACTAAAGCCGCTTGACCACCAGAAGCGTCGTATGTTCGTGAATTGGGCTGAGCAACAACTTGGAAATGATTTGGATTTTCATCGAAAAATCATCTTCATTTCTGACTGAATGGCTTCGTCAATAAACAAAATATGCGGTATTGGTCAGGCAGCAATCCACACGTACTTCATGAGTCATCATTGCATCCCGAAAAAATTACGGCTTGGTGTGGTTTATGGGCCGGCATCGTCATTGGGCCGTACTTCTTCCGTGATGATCAAGACCGGCACGTTACTGTGAATAAGAATCGCTACCGTTCAATGATAACCGAATATTTTTGGCCCCAATTGGATGGTATGGACTTGGAGCACATGTGGTTCCAACAGGACGGCGCCACAAGCCACACAGCGAATGCCACAATCATTTTATTGGAAACCAAGTTTGGAGAACGTGTTATCTCACGAAATGGTCCAGTCGCTTGGCCGCCTCGGTCGTGCGATTTGACGCCGTTAGACTATTTCCTGTGGGGCTACGTCACGTCTATGGTGTATGCCAACAAGCCAGCGACGATTGATGAACTTCGTACGAAAATCGAACTTGAAATTGCAGCAGTATCGGCCGATTTATGCTTGAAAACCGTCGAAAATTGGGTTCAGCGTCTGGACTTCTGCAAGCGTGCACGTGTTCCATACATAATGGCATCGAACGTACTTTCACAGGAATAAAGAATTTCATTGATATCCAAAACCGTTTTTGTTTTATTTAAAAAAAAAAACTTTTGTAGCGCTCTCATTGAAAAACCCTTTATATTGATGTAATCAAAGATGCATTTCAACTTTAGTAAAATTCGAAAAAGTTTTTATGCAAATATTTCGATGTAGTCTAAGATGCATTTCGTCAATATATCATTTTGACTCACGCCCACTTTTTGGGGGCGTTTTTCTAGAAAAACCATTTGTATACCCTACTCCAAAGCGCGTGTAAAGAAAAACATTGTTTTGACCAACCATAAAATATTTTGATAAACGGTCTGAGCAGAATTTTATCCACGTTTTGCGGATGTTAAATTTAATGGGATAAGGTATTCAACAATATGCCTTCTTATATTTATTTTTAATAAATGTCACCCAAAAAGGGAGCTGCTCAGAACATTAGGAAAATCGATATAAGTATAAATAAATTGTTAATTATTTAGTTAGTCACTTTTTAATTTTTAATACTCATAGCAGAATCATTATCATATGAATTCTTTTTATTTTTTAGGAAAAAGCACCCCTTGAATAGATCAAATATAGACAATGAAAATGTCCAAATATATTGTTCACAAACTTCTTAAAAATTTCTAAGTGTTTTTACTACGTTTTTGTAAAACAAAGTGGGCGTGTAATTAGACGGATTTTGCAAAATTTTACACAAATAAACGGTTTATCACGCAAGGCATCCGTAAACTTAACTCAAAATCGAAAAGCCCGGGAAATTCCTGATTGATAACGCTTTTACCACTAAAATACAAATCTATACAATCTCAAGTGTGCTTAAATTTTCAGGTAATCCAAAAACAAATTTAACGTTGAAACTTTAGTCTCCTCCCTTTAATCGAAATACCCCTCTTGAATCAAAGAATTTAATTCTACATACCTGATTTTTTTTTGTAAAATCGTTTGGGAAAGTACCACTTACGACCAAGATTCACAACTTGAGTGACACATAAAATTACGTATTTGCTGAATATCCACCAATACCCAAAGTAAGCAACGGATTATAGTTTAGCAGCACCAACGTTAATCTAAATCACTTTCATAAGTCGAAAAAAACTTGCTAGTCGATAAAAAATGTACAGATATATGTTTGCGAAACTTTTAATTATAAAGTGCAACAGCTTTAACTCAATGAAGATAATCATCCATTGCACATGGAAAAGGAACAGACATAGGTAATTGCTTCTACCCAACCTGAGAAGCTTATAAGGAGTCTAAGAGCACTTGTACTTCTTAAATTAAGAAGTTCAAGGTAGATTTTGGAATGCAACTAAAAAAAAAAAAAGTAATTCAAAAGTAAATTGCGAGTGCTAAATAGTTGTAGTGGCAATCTGGTCTCAAGGCACTATACCGCAACACTCCCTGCTCGTCGATATCAATGAAATAGTAAGTCATTGTGCCGATCAGCATGATTGAAAGCGGCATGATGCGGTAGCCAACCAACCAGCTGATGTAATACCTGTACGCAGCTCACAGCATACACAGTTTGCCATAAACATGTGACTAACTCCACAACATTGACTTAAATACACCCGATCGAAATACGATGGATTTGCTGCAGGTTTTAAACTCTTAACTGCCAGTCGTTAATCGGCCGCCGCGTAACAAAGAACGCAATCTGAAGAAAAAGTCAACCTAAAGATACAATATTCAACATTTTGTTCACATACAGCCAAGTTATCTATAAAAGGTATTATAGAAACAAGTTGCATCAGACAGTGATATACTTTTACCACTTAAAAAATATAAAAAATTTAGCTTGTAAAACGGTTTTCATGATTTTGGAATATTTTTCTCTTTAAGAGTTTGTGCATAGTGAAGAAAAAGTAAGTTTACCATTCTGAATTATTTTTACTCAAGTGAATCATTAACAAAGTAATACGAATTTCTTGATGACACCTTTTAAAAACAAGGTTTTCTAAACATTCTGACAATACCAAACGTTGAACTCGTTTAAGTACATCTTCATCATCGAGTTCGAAATCATATTTTGCTTTGATTTAACATTTTAAGGTTAAAAGTTGTATCCTTTTTGAATATCTATACATGCCTTACACGAAAACGTTTGACTTTTTCACAAAAGTTGGGCCTAGCTAATTTTAATAAATGGAATGAATTTTTTTTATTTTAACGGGTAATTTATAATCTTAGTTCCGAATCACTCTTCTTACTGAATTGTCAGTACCGTCCGGTATGAACCTGGGTTTCAAACAACATGCATCGTCTATTAGCCTGGTTCTAGCTTACTGCCTTCTGTTACACGCTTCAAGTTGGTTGAGGTCAGTTTCTACTTGTGCGCGGCACTTACAGCGAAGTAGCGTCCGACGACAATTGGCTGGAAATCTTAGATTCTGCGAGTCAGAGTATCCATTGGTGTCAATTGGCTCTACTTGTTCTAGCCAATGCGAGCAGATCTGTACTACTCATAATTTTAGGCAGAATCTTCTGTCAATTGCCAAATAAGACCGATGATTTCCCGAAGAATTTTGAATTTTAAACGAATAAGGAGACCTTTTGTGCAGGATTTTTTCACCCACTTTTGATACAGTTAAAGCTTCGGCGCCGTAGAGCAGGACTGGGATGATCAGGGTCTTATACAGGATCTTCTTAGTTATTCCAGAACATTCTGTTATATTCGTCTATGTTGTGTGTAATTTTTTATTGACAGTATTCACATGGTATTGTCCTCATTCGCTGTTAAAACCATTTTCCCGTTCACTTTTCTTTACCTGCAATAGTGACTGTGACATCACGATGAGTCCGACCAATGATGTCAACATCGTCGGGGTATGCTTACTTGTAAAACCGAACTATCGGAGACTTCCTTCTTGTTCTCTGTTTTCCAGTATACGTAGTCACCAGGTCAAGAGGACCGTATCGACGTTACTTTTGATCTAAAATAAAGTTTGCTAAAATTGATTGAATTTTGCGAGTTTTATTTAAATTGTTTTCGGTCAAATATTCGGCTAAAAAGCTAGCCGCGTCATAGAGGTCGTCGTTGCTCGTCGTTCTTGCATGTGCGAAACTTTTTTTTGCAATTTATCGTTGCATTTGAGTCGTATCCAGTCCATTATCTCAAAAGGGGAAGAAATGCCTTAAAGTCGCTTCGTTGGTATTTTTTTTCTCCAAACGGTCAGAAAGTCGCTGATGGTCCTTTTTTTTTGCTCTAGTTTTGGTTGAGGTGTTTCGCCAAATCCTCCAAAGAATTATGTTAAGCAAGACATATGACAATGCGTCACTTTGTCTAAATCTTTTTTGGTATCGCAAGTCTCGGTGAGGTCGTTGCCCTGTTGGACATCCAAAATTCTCCATTGTCATCCTGCATAGACGGACGAGCTTAGCATACCAAAACTAGACAAGACTCTTCATAGTTCGCCTCTATAAATGAAGTCGAATGTGGGTATAAAATCGATGATTAGCTGGTGGTTATTGATTTCGACTTCTTGGATGTTTTGACCAAATCATATCATCGGCTATATAATTAAAGTTCGGCTTAAATTTATATATCCCTGCTCTGACTTTACTAAGGAAGTGTGGGTGGTAGTTTTCGATGTAAAGGGTTTTTCAATAAGAGCGCTACAAACGTTTTTTTTAAATAAAACATTCCTGTGAAAGTACGTTCGATGCCATTATGTATGGAACTCGTTTTCTTTTGTATGGCCACCACGGGCACTCTTGCAGACGTCCACACGCTGAACCCAATTTTCGACGATTTTCAAGCATGAATCGGCCGATACTGCTGCAATTTCACGTTCGATTTTCGTACGAAGTTCATCAATCGTCGCTGGCTTGTTGGCATAGACCATAGACTTGACGTAGCCCCACAGGCGTCAAATCGCATGACCGAGGCGGCCAAGCGACTGGACCATTTCGTGAGATAACACGTTCTCCAAACTTGGTTTCCAATAAATTGATTGTGGCATTCGCTGTGTGGCTTATGGCTCCGTCCTGTTGGAACCACAAGTCCCCCAAGTCCATATCATCCAATTGGGGCCAAAAATATTCGGTTATCATTGAACGGTACCGATTCCCATTCACAGTAAAGTGCCGGTCTTGATCATCACGGAAGAAGTACGGCCCAATGACGCCGCCAGCCCATAAACCACACCAAACCGTACTTTTTTCGGGATGCAATGATGACTCATGGAGTACGTGTGGATTGCTGCCTGACCAATACCGCGTATTTTGTTTATTGACGAAGCCATTCAGCCAGAAATGAGCCTCATCGCTGAAGATGATTTTTCGATGACAATCCGAATCATTTTCAAGTTGTTGCTCAGCCCAATTCACGAACATACGACGCTTCTGGTGGTCAAGCGGCTTCAGTTCTTGCGTCAGTTTAATCTTATAAGGATGTAGGCCAAGATCTTTTCGCAAAATTCTCCACAACGACGTCACACAGATGCCCAACGCTTGAGAACGACGTGTGAGAGACACATTTGGGCTTTCTTCAACTGAAGCCTCAGCGGCAGCAATATTCTCGACACTACGGGCACTTCTTTGTCTCACTGGCGCGGGAACATTTTGTACTGTGCCTGTGGATTCAAATTTTTCCACTAGACGCTCAATTGTTGATCTGCTAGGACGGTTATGACGACCATAAATTGGACGTAGTGCTCTTAACGTTGAGGCCACTGACTCCGGTTGTAAATTTTAATAATTTCGACTGGATCGTATATCTTTCCATTATGAAATGGCAAACCTTACTGAAGAGAAATGTCAAAAGAGCGGCAAGAAATATGCCGTCGTTTACTGTCCCTGTCGCTCAACTTTTGTAGCGTCCCTATTGAAAAACCAGATATTTGCCAATAACGAATGGTTCGTTCTGCCTGACAGCGGAATATTGTTATCGTCATCGCCGTCATCGCCGGTATCGCGGCCAAAACACATGCATTGTTTTTTAGCAGTCTTCACACGTCATCGCAAGGCAACGGTATATCCACTCGTTAAACAATTATATTTTAGTTTAATAAATAGATATGTTAAGTTAAGAAGCGCGTTGTTTTTTGTTTTCTACAGCAGAAACAGCCGGTTACCAGTCTGCGAAAGTGGTGCTTCCGTATTCGACCTTGACTCAATTATGATTTTACCTTGTTCATACTGGCTGGATTCGGTTCGGGCGTTGTATCGCCGACGTTATACACTTTGGTTAAATGTACGAACATCATTCATGAAGGACACCTCACTATATCATCAATCGCTCACACTTTTCTTTCAAATTTTGTATCTCTCTGAAAAGCCGGTATTCTTCCTTCGTTCCTTCCCTATAAAAAGCCCTCATGTTTACCCAGATTTTTTGTTTTAATCTACGTTCATGCCTGTCGGCATTCTTCGTCAAACCAATTTTTTTTTGGCATCGTTGCCAAAGGTCTCCACCATTAGATGTTTTTAGATTGGTATTAAGAGGTTATGTGCTAGGCAAAACTTTGAGCGGTCTCTTGCGATTGTAGTCTTTTTCAATAATTTTCCCAGTAATTCGCATTTATTGTGTGGTGGATATCCGCATTCTTATCCGGATGCAACAAAGTACTGGTCTGACTTGATGTTAGCCCTCGGAATGTTTGGACGTCTAAAATTACTGGACGCGTGTCTCTTCATTTTCACAATGAGATCAATTTGATTGGCCGTTTGGGGCTCTGGAGAAAGTCAGGTGTAGGCTGTATTTTCCGACAATACTCGTAAAGATGTCCTCTCTTCTTACCATTGCTTTAAAAACACCGAGGACGATTCTTACATCATACTCTGGTTGCCGCTCACATGTTTTGTCCGAGAATAGTGAATCTGGTTAATGTAGATTGTTGCATTGCATTCGCTGATATCCTGTAATCAGTTTATTCCGAAGTTTTTTTTGCTTTGTTGCTTCCGTTGGCCTTTCGACTCATCTGCGAACATCTCCGTTTAATGTTCAAGGGGTTTAATGTTCAAGGGGCTTGACTACATGAGCTGCTTTTACATATTGGGTGAACAGGCCAAAAAGCAATTTCAACGAATATATCATAGCAGCTCATGTAGGTTTTTACTTCGAAACGTCACCATAGATTCCATCCTATGAATACTTCAGCTATCGTCTGGGGATGTTGTTTTTTAGGATCTAATTTTGCTACGCGAGTGAAATTTGACCCTTCACTGGTCCTGCATATCTGTACAGAGTTCCTCTACCCGCCACCCGAGGACGCGTTCGTCTTGAGTCTAGAAACTCCAATAGAGAGCACCTGCATCGCGATGTTAAAAAAAATGTTAATACGCCTACTCCCATAATTTGTTACATGTTGCTTATTTTGAAAAGCACAATGGATTGCAAAATGTTTCCGCAATTTAACTGGGCGTGGGTAGATTATAATCATACACATGACACACCAAACACAAAAAGTTCGCAAATAGTTGTCCGATAAACGGTAGATACAATTTTACAACATAACGTTTAAAAATAATTAAACATGTATAGATACAACAAAATTACACGTAATTGCATCTTTGTTGTACATTTCGCAATTCACTACAAAATGATAAGGTGTGCGAATTCTCGAACTGTTGCTAAATAAATATTATCTCTGTTGCATTTTTTATGTCTGTCATTTTTATGATAGAATAATCTGCACTACGCATTATCTAAGCACGTTTGAAGTCAACTTCAATAACATGAGATATCTAACAAACTTTTTCACGTTCCGAAAAGTCCCAAAAACAACAGAATTGCTTAACAAGCTTGAATCGATGCATATCGGAAATTGTAGATTTGATTACACTTAATCGAATCTGTGATAAGCTCGATGAAACTAATTAAGCCAGTCTGGTCATGCGGATAGGAAAATAATTCGCGATGAAATAAATACGGATCCGTCCAATGTCATCGATTCACTAGATTGGAAAAAAAATAATCTAAACCAGTAAATTGCAAAGTTTTGTATGTGAGAATTCTCTATTGTTATGTTTTACAAAGCTTTCTAATCCGATTCCGTAATTGCTATTCAAGTAAAGCTGGGAGCGCTTTATTTTCTAAATTTGAATTTTTAACTAACAATGCCGGATAAATTGAAGAAGTACCTACGTCATTCATGTCATCTATGCTAGGGTTACCGCGTTGATCAAAATGAAGGCGAATCCATTTAATCCACGTGTGGCTTAAGCTTCCCCACCTCGTTTACACTTTACCACCCTGCAACTGTAGGTATATCCAAAGGATTCATCATTGAGGGTTCGGTTGGGATATAGTTGTCAGATTTTTTTTCTTACAAAGCGAGCGAAAGCTAGTTGGTAGAGAAATCATAACCTCTAATACAAGTACCACCTCATTATGATAATAAAGATCGTTGTCATGTTAACTATACTTAAGTGGCTCCCTCCCCGCTGAGGGACTTTTCCTGATACAAGCGAGGCTTCTTCCTCTTCGAACCTGCGCATGAAGCAAGCGCTCTGACGTCCGCGATTACTTAATCTTTTAACCGGAGGGCCGACTTTTATGATCATCTCCAACCTGAAAACTGAGATTCGACAATTTGCATGGCAGGAGCATCAACGTCCATTTGCTCAATGTGGCCGTATTTTTACCATTTATACTCCATCCATCATGGTACGGCTCATTAGCCGTCGTTTCTTCTCCCCCATTCTTGAAAGTGATAAAGACTTGCCTCCTTTTCTGTTTATGTATTGTCCAGCACTCGGCGCCGTAAACAAGAATCGGCAAGAATAGGGGCGAGTAGAGCAAGCATTTGGACTTTATTGTCCTAACTACAAGACAAATGCGTTTCATTTATTCTTCAGCTGCCGTAAATAGTTCTCCAACGGCTTAAACAATGATGTCGATATCGTCTGCATATATGTACAAGTAGCTGAACAGATTCGATAATGAAAGTACTTTCCGTGTTTGCTCTTGCAGTATGACAAGAACGAGATCCAGAAATCGCAACGAAAAGTTCAGATGAGCTGCTTTTATCATTGCGCGTCTTCTATTGTTATGTGATGCATCAACTTTATCAACTTTGATACGATTTCGCGATCCGTCATCGCCTGAGCTTAAGGCGGTCGTTAAGTCGGACGTTAAGTCCTGAAATTAACACAGTGCGTTTGGTTGTTGGTGCAAGCCATGGTGCCGGACTTAATGCGTTTCTCTTTTGTCACCTCTTTTCGGTATTTGCAAATATCATCATGCAGGGCCGTCATTTCGGGAATGGAGGTTTATTTCGATACTGGGTGCTAATATTGATCGAGTGTGAGGGCATTGTGTGGAATCTCTCAATCATTCGTTCCTTTCATACTCTGGGTATCTCCCGTTCTCTAAAGCTACCAACTCAACGTGAAAACTATTTTTATTTTCCATTCGTAGGTCCTTCTCGTCGACCTCTAAATTTGAATGCGAAGAGAAAATGTTCAGAGTTGAATGGTGGTGTTGGATGTGTGTCTTGCATCTATGAGCACATGGTCGATTTTGTTTTTAGCTTCCACTATCTCGAGATCGCCCCCTTGCTTTGTGGATTTAATCGTATTGCTAATCAAAATACATATTACACGCTGCTATTCGCATGTTGAGGTAGTACTTACAAACTAATTTCCCAAAGATGTTTTCCTTCCCAAAGTTCGAGTTGAAATCCTCAACTACTCCATTCTCATCAGTAGTGAAGTGTGCATACATAAGGCTGATGTTGCAAAATGCAACTCCCATGCGAATCACAGCCAAGCGATCAACGATCAGCTTAAAGTCGAACTACCGAAAAGCAAAATGTTGCTATTCTCATAGGTAGCTAAGCGGCCATAAAGGCCATAAACTCGGCTACCATATTCTCCAAGCTTGTATAGGATTGCCGTAACGATCAGCTTAAAGTCAATTACTCTTGGGTAGAGTCGGCTATCAAAAACGAATCCGCGTGCGATGCCATGGGTGACCGTTGCAACAAATGCCGCAGGATGGTCATTTGAGGGAATCTGTTTTCCGAGGTTGTAGTCTCTCTCACAACCATCACGTGATACGGAACTTACCCTGACGCCACAACCAACCTGGAAGGACAGTTTGAATTTATTAGCATAGAGTTTGTCCCTCTCATTTACGAATCAGTAGTCGTTGTACATATCGTCGTATGAAGACTGATTTACTTAGCTGGTGGCCCTATACTGGTCGCATGACTTTGTCTTCTTATTTATCTTTGACGAACTGTTTAAAGATATCTTGAGCTGCCTCGTAGTGGTTGGGGTTTATTAAGTTGCACTCAGCGGTTTCTTTGCAAGAGCTTGCATCGCGTTCTTATGCACAGTTAAAGGGCATCTGAAGCTTTCATTTGCGTGCTTGTTTTCGTTTTCGACTGCTGGAGGGCATATCACATACTTGAGATCAGTGGTACATTTCTTCACAATGTATCTGCGCGGTCCATCTGGTGGTGGAAGTTTCTTGCAATGAAATTTCAGGATATTAGGATTTAGTTGATTTTGTTGGTGAATTGAGCTCGCACACCCTTTTTAGGGGCGATTTGTTTGGCTACATATGTCAGGGGTTAGTAGGAGTTTGCGTCGCATCTATGACATTCGTACAATCACAAAACACGTATCCTTTCATCGCTCTCAGAAGCTTCTCATATCTTATATCATGATGCCATAACATCGGCGGCAATTTATGTTATTATTTTTTCCCGCCCACCAGCAAGTAACTATTGGTTTAAAGAAAATAATGAAGCCTGAGATCATGCAAAAAGTAGGCCTAAAAGACAATGGTGGAGCCGAATACCAGAGCCACTGAAAACGCTGTCATTGGTCTGCGATACAATATTAATCGAAGCTCCACTCTATTAATGATGTTCGTAAGTTTTACAAAAATGTAAGACTTCAAAGCTAGGTATACAAGACCAAAAACGAATATTGACGCCATATGCAAGCTAAATGACAGTTGGTTCAAAGTCAATGCTAAGAATTAAAGAATCAGTTCTGCAGACGGTGAGGTTCAATTCGCGCTGTTAGGCTGACGTACCCAATAAATATTGGGGTCTACAGAAAAAAAAACTTCCAACCAGCTGATCTAAATGAAGGGAGCAAAAAATAGCTGTCAAAGCTGCCGGAGACTACGACCTTCCTATCGACATATATAAAAGTCGGGCGTAGGTAAAATATACCTACTTGAGTGAAAATATGCATAAACAATGGATAAATGAAAGGGGACCCTCTGAACTTTACCAACTACAGAGGTATCTTAACTATTGCTTACAAGATCCTTTTTGCCGTATCTAATTTGTAACGGCTCGAATTTAAACGGTTACCAACAACCAGACCGCCCCCTATCATTGTGGTTTAAGGTCAGGGAAGTACATATCTAATCGAATCTTCAAACTTTACCAAGTTGTGGAGAAAACCAAAGAAGTGCAAAACGATACCCACCACCTATTCAACACCTTCAGAGCTACAGACGATAGCGTTAATGAGAGCTACATAGAGCACAAGAGCAGCGTCATCTCTTCTTTACTCTAGCTAATGGTTATGAACAAAATTCTTATTAAATTAGACGAGATCAAATTTTTCGCCTATGCGTGATGATGCCAGTGTCAGGAAAATCCCCCTCCGTGATAAGTGAAATCATGGGGAGAATGATAGTATGGGGATTTCAAACAAAGATCACCTTCAAACAAAGATCACGGCTTACTAGTACGGTGGCCCGCATTAAGTAAAGCCTACAGCCAGTATAGGCACCACGGGCACACTGAGGTCCACACCAACGCATGCCCTTACTGTGGTATTGCATCACTTGCCTCTTGAACTATTCGTTAATTATACCGCTTTATGCAGCTCAGTAAGACTCAAGGAGTCAGGATGCTGAATTGCCGTATCGCCATAGTAATATCCTGGACTCGTTACCAAACGGCATGGTCACATTTCCAACAGACTACATAACACCTATACTTAGCTTCAAGAAAGGCTTCAACATAGATTTTCTAAGATGAACTGTGGTGTGGGGTCCGGAGTCTACTCGGAATCACCGAAAATATCAGTTATATACCGCCTACCGGATTTTGCCAACGTATTCCAGGCGAAACTATTGGCTATCCGAGAGGCTTGCACGTTACTGGCGCGTGAAAATACCGAAAAGCAAAATGTTGCTATCTCATAGATAGCAAAGCGGTCATAAAAACCATCAAGTCCGCTACCGTATTCTCCAAACTTGTACAGGATTGCCGTTACGAATTTGCCCACCTTGGCAAACGCTTCAGGGTCACTCTTCTCTGTGTTCCAGGGTACAGTGACATCAAAGGAAACGATCTTGCAAATGAGCTGGCCAGGCAAGGCTCAGCTCTTCACGGCTCACTTGCGGCAAGGGTACGCTATTCGCGGTGAAAAAACGAATACACTTGTGCTTCCTGAAAAAGTCCGACGCCTTTTGAGAGGATTGGGTAAAAATGAGAACACAAGGGGTTTAATTGGCCACCAATATGTCAAAACGTCGTAAAATAGGAAACGAGATCTAGATATTAGAAAATGATGTTAATAAGAAGGGGAGCACAACATCGATGAATTGGACAAAACGTGACAATCGACCGCTTAAACTTTGAGGTAGAAAGGGACTTTGCTTACCTAAGCTTTGTTAATAATTTTGACAACGACAATTTTTCAAAAATCAAGACTTTTTTTTAGCCAAATTTTGACATTTGGTCTTATTGATAAAACTCTTCCTCTATACAACGATCGCAAAAGTCGTTGCCATGACATAATGCCATATTTTAAAATATGACCTTATGACGCTCTCGAAAAGAGCCATAAAGCCATTATGGCTTTATAAACCCGAAAAAGTGAGGAATCTTGTTCCACTTACGGAATTTTCATAAATTAAATCGATTCTCTATTCGCCAATTCTTTTTTTCGCTATGCCTTATTGTTCAGAATGCCTATAATCACCTCTCAAGTCATAATCTCAAGTCAGCTTCAACATAGGTGCTATCACGGTATACTGTCTGATTATCAAGCATGCAAGCATGACCTGACTTTGCACGACGTTTATAGGCTAAAACGATCAAAATACAAAAATGCATCTTCTCTGTACCCGACTCAAAAGGTGGCTGGTCGCCAGTGTAGCTCAACCTATAAGCCATAGTCTAAGATTTGATCTGTGCAAGGTACCCATTAAAAGTGGAAATACGCGACTATCACCACTTCAGATTTTCTATGTTATACCGGCTAAGGATGGAAGGCTAATAAAATATTTAGTTTGTGGTGATAATTTCGTTTTGACATTGCTGCCATTTTTCATTATGAAAAGAGTTCCCAAGTTGTAAATTTTTTTTTGGGTAATTTTTTATAGGCGCCTGATTTCATGTCATATTTGAACGTTAAAAAAGTTTTTGAAAAACAAAGGCTTATTCCGGAAAAAAAAGTTTGACCTTATGAGGTTTATTTAGCAAAACGACGTTAGGTAATATGGTCGAATATGGCCATAGGTCGGTGATAACTTTTGGGGCACCTTGCTTTACGGCGTTGATGTGTGGATCTTATCAAAAGCGAATGAAGAAGTCCTTGGTCGTTTTGACCTGATAATGACTATGACGATATAGACCGAAAGGAACCTAATGCTCCATCCCATATAATTTTCGCTTCTCAGCCAGATGGTTGACACAGTAAAAGAAGACCTCGTCCTTATTTTCACCAACAGAAACCGACTTCAAAGTGCGCAACTGAAAATAGCTAATGACCGTAGTAATTAAAGACTAATTTCGGTCCAAATTCGCCCCGGACTGTAGCGCCACACGCATAGATAATTCCGGCTTAAAATTCTCCCACAACTATTCGAGTTCTGTCGAAGATTTCAGCAAACCATAAAAACACATCTATTAACAGAACATTATGGAAACGAATATGGTAATGAATACAGTTGTGATAGCCTCGCAAATCTTCCGTTTCCGTGTCTACATCACATGGGCAAATTACGACTTTCAACATTGTATGTTATATCCTTACGTATGTCATTTTAAATTATATATGCAAACACTAAAGTCTTACAAACTGTAATTTGCGTGCAATTTGCTTTGAAAGCTACTTCAAAACAAATAAAACATTTGGTCATCCATTAGTCTGACTCGCTGTCTATTTGTTTTTGTAATCATGTGGATTTGTTGTTGTTGTTGGTTTTTGACAGTGCCAAATGTTATTCACCTTACCTTCGCTGGAGTAACTAACACACACCAGCGACATCTTGAATATTTAAGTACAAATTTTATCAAGATGCAGGTACCCCCACATTACCGACCTTTCAAATATCTTCCGGTTTCGATTTCTACCAAGACTGATTCCGACAGGTTTGACAATGTTCTCATCACGTTTTCTGTATAATTTTATGCCGTTTGTATGCTATTCGCATGCAGCGTGTGCTTTTTTTCGCTTAATCAATGCAAGCTCAGCTTGATGGGATCAATGGCTGGATAAAATTATTATGCGCGTTCAGTGATGAAATGATTTAATGCTTCATTAGGGAAATACTTGGACAGACTACCTTGGCAGAATTACAATGTCATTTGAAATCAAAAACGTCATGAAGGAGACACCAAAGTGACGCTTTGCCCACTTAATAAGTAGGTGAAGTTAATTACTCAGGTATACTTTAATATGGTACTTCATACGGCACTGGGTGAAGGCGAAATAAGACGCGTGGGTAAAAAATAATTTACATGTTTTCACATGCGACTTCAATTTGGCATTAGGCCTTTAAACCAAAAGTTTATGAGCTTATGCACAGTTTGATGTTCTTATGTCACCTGGCTATCCGACAGATCCATCTTCAAGTTCAAAAGATGACAAACATTGATAACGGAAATTAAAATAAAGGTGTGTTCAGGAGAAGCCAAATTTAAAATTCATAAGCTATTTTATAAACTAGTATCCATGCAAATACTATTCAAAATTTGTTCTCAGATTAAATCGAATACAAGGTGAATCATAGTCATGTTCCTCTGGATTGTTGTCATTAGAGCCTTTGAAACCACTTTTGAATCAAGTTTTTAATAAACTACATCTGTGAATTGAGGATGCTGTATTAGGATGACTTCTAACCCATGTGTTTATGATATTACTTTGTCGAATAAGAACATATACTTATAGATATGGGATATATATTGGACTGGAAGTAATATGAATTTTATTTCACTATACATTAACTTGGATTCAGAATTTCAAAGATACCATTCGTCCCGCTTTTAGCGGACCGTCCCATTTTTGATATCTCTGGGCCGTGACTATAACTGTCTCGCTGTGTGTAAATCTCTACAATTCTATAAATTAAGCAATTAAAGCGTTTAGAAGCTAAAAGGCTTCAGCAACATTTCCAGAAACTTGAGTAATCAGCGTTTAAAGTTGTTTACCTACATATCTTTTGATAAAAACAATGAAAATTATACACAGATACTTTGAAGTAAAGAAAACTGAAATGTTTTATAATAAAGGGTGGTTAAATTTTAAGGGCCGATGTTGATTGTGAATAAAGCACAAATTGTTAAGAAAATTATTGTCATTTCTTCTTATTATGATAATATTGGTATGGTTCAATTATGTATGGAACAAAATATCGGCCAAATGGCCGCCGCGACATCGGCGGCACACCTCCATCCGATGGTCCAAATTTTCGATGACGCTGAGGCATAATTGAGGTTCTATGCGGTTAATGTGCTAAGTTATCTCATCCTTTAGCTCTTGAATTGTTGCTGCCTTATCTACGTACACCTTTTCTTTCAAATAACCCCATAGAAAGAAGTCCAACGGTGTCAATTCAAATGATCTTTGCGACCAACTGCCATCGCCACCACGTGAGGTAACACGGGCATTGAATTTGTCGCGCAAAAGAGTCATTGTTTCGTTAGCTGTGTGGCAAGTGACACCGTCCTGTTAAAACCGCAACCATAATTTCCAATTCGGGCCATGAAAAGATCATCCCATGATAGCGAACATTATTCACAGTAACTGCCTGATCGGCCTCATTTTGGAAAAAATACGGCCCGATGATGCCGCCAGCCCATAAACCGCATCAAACAGTCACTTTTTGTAGGTGCGTTGGTTTTTCGACAATCACTCTTGGATTATCATTCGCCCAAATGCCGCAATTCTAATTATTGAGGAATCCACTAAGTTAAAAAGTTGCCTCATCAGTGAAAATGATTTTCTTCGAAAATTGATCATCCACTGTTGTCATTTCTTGCCACCATTCTGACCATTGACGACGTCGACGCTTGAAATGGTCAACAAGTCAATTGCACCTTGTTGGCGTGTAAATGCAAGTCTTCATGCATAATGTTCATCAAGGATGAGCGTGACAGGTGCAATTGTTGGGCACAACGTCGAGTCGCACTATCGCGAACAGCAGCAAAATTGTCTGCAGTACGAACTGTACGATCATGCACTGGTGTTTTCATCAAATTTTGCACGGTTTTTCCGTGCACATTTGGACAATTAAATTGACCGAAAAAATCACGAAGTGAGAAATATGCATTTTGATTTGAACGCCCATTTTCATAATAAGCCTTTAACGCGTTGCTCGATTGTGTATCTTTCCATGGATCAAACTGAGTTAGTCTGAAATTGAGAAATATCAATTTTAGGTGTGGTTCACGTTCAACATTGGCCCTTAAAATTTAACCACCCGTTATAAGTAATATGTAATATATAAAAGTATATAAGAAATATTCGCAGTATGTGCAGGCAACCTTAAAACAATTTTCGCCTAGGCCCTTCATCCTCTAAGCGCTTCAATTATATCAATACTATTTCCCATCCCTAATTGGCGAATTTAAAACAAACGTAACAGCTGTTAAAGGAACAAAATTAGCCCATGTTGTAGTCTGTCATTCCTAAATCGAGAACAAAGCCATTTGATGTTTGGTGAGGTTTATTGGACGGGTATTTATCGATACCTAAGTAAATAAAAGACAAAGACAACAATGTTAACCATCCATTATACATAAATAGATATAAAATGGCATCCACTTCAGCAGCAGAAAACTTAAAATGCAAAATGGAGTGTAAATTATCGGAACATTTAAAAAAAGAAAACATATAAAAAGGCTACAATCCGCTGCACTGATCGTTCAGTACCCTATTTAATTCCATCCTCATAATGAAAACCCCCAAAAATGTGGGCAACATACTGTTCATACAGATTATACAAATCTTTTATGGTGCGAATAAAAAAATTCTCCTGCATATGGTATGGAGTAGGGCATACAAATGGTTTTTGTAGCAAAACGCCTCCAAAAAGTGGTCGTTGGTTAAAATTATATATGCACAAAATCTTAATAATATCATAACCAATGATTTTGCATCAAAAGTTTTTTTCTCAATTTTTTTTTTAATTTAACCGACAACGATTATTTTTACTGAAAACGCCTTTAAAAAGTGGGCTTGGCAAAAACCTTTGTATAGATGAAATAAATATATTGCGATTGTCGAATTGTTGTTCAGAAAAACTTTTAAAATTCCCTATGGCGTGGCAGTGATTAAATATTTACACGTGGATTTTAAAAATATTTACACTTGTTCTGCTGTGAGCAACAACGTGCACGTGTACCAAATTTTACCATTCTAGCTCAAAATTTAAGGTCCAAAAACGGACGGAAGGACAGACATAGCTAAATCGACTCAGCTATCGATTCTGAATCGATACAAAAACCGAGTAAACGTAACATATTTGCTTATTGTAAAATCTGCGAATGCGAGTTTTCAAAATCTGCAGTAGGACAAAATAATGTAATTCGCCACATCGAAAGACAAAAAAGAAAGACTCTACTGCATCAACGAAGTTTTTTCGGAGAAGCAACTACACAGATCGTTAGAATTAGTTAGCTCTTGGAGATGCAATAATTGGCCATAACCACAACTTTAGATCAATGGATCGCATAATTCCAAATTTTTAAGCAAACCGTTCGGCAAAAAGTTCTGCTGTGCTAAAACCAAAACCGAATTAGTTATGGAAAATGCACTCTCAAAGTATGCTCATCAAGAGTTGCTACCAGAACTAAAAGGATCTGAAACTGTTCCCCACTGCTGTGTGACAACAGCAACACTCAAAATTTGTCGATGCATCCCAAAAAAAACGGCAGTTTGCTGTGGTTTATTTTCTGATTGATGGCTTCATCGGTCCATTTTTCTTCAAAGACGACCAAGGAAGACACGTTACCGTCAACGGCGAAAGATTTCGACTTTTTTTTGTCCCAGTTGGCTGAGTTGAACTTGGTTGACTTGTGGTTTCATCAAGACGGTGCCACATGCAACACAGCTCGTGAAACAATGGAAATTTTGAAGGATGAATTTGGTCAACAGCTTATCTCTCGAAATGGCCCTGTGAGTTGGGCGCCAAGATCATGCGATTACGCCTCTTGATTATTTCTTGTGGCTTTATGTAAAATTGTTAGTCTATGTGGACAACTCGATTGAAGCCTTACAAAATAACATAACACGCGAAATTCGTTTGGAAAAACTGACGCAAAATTGGACCTTCCGAATGGACCATTTGAAACGGACAACATTTATATGATGTTGTCCTTAAAACGTAAATGGCAAAGGTCTATTTATCGATTGCAATAAAAATTTTGAATATTTGATCCAAATTTTAGTGTTTTATTCGATTTTCAAAAAAAAAACTACGCTTAAAAAATCATCCGTTATATTGACTGCCAAATATTTTTATGAAAATATTATCTTTCTCTTATCGCTGCACGCGATGCACACACAGGTAACAGGTACGTTGTGGTACTACTATTCCGAGTTAACTATAAAGGAGAGGATGTTTCTGACATTAATATTAGCCCCAGCACACCTAGATTGAAAACGAATTAGTCACCTAGATGGATTTTTCTTTTGTTGGATCTGGGCAAGAGCAGAGAAAGTTTTTCGTCCAAGCAGCTTTTGCAGAAGTCATTGTTAATGAGGCTTAGTCCTGTTGTATGTTGTTCTAGTGTGCAGTGTCCAGTACGGACAGCGATGAAAAAGGTACTGATGTTTGATCGGTTCAACATTATCAAGCAGAGAGAGCGTTTCAGATTGGGCAGAGTTGCTCGGATATAGACACGTTGCGCCGTTTATCGGCTTGCGGTTTGCTTTTTTGATCGCATTCTATTTGATTAGTGATTTATCTGTAACGAGCGGTGGAATAATAAGGTTTGTGCCCTGTGTTGCAAGCTCATCCGTCTTGTAGTTAAATGGTATGTATATACCTGTATAATGGTACCCGGCGACGCAAATGGTAAAGTGCGCTTCCATCTAATTAAAATATTTCGATGTAAATGATGGATCCCAGGGATTTGATGGTCGCTTGGCTGTCCCTAAGGAATCGTAAAAAACAATCAATTTTTATATATGAGTCATTTTTATTTAATTTGGTTTTGTAATACAGGATCAATTAAGTCGCCGCTTCTAGCCTTTAGGTCTTCAGTGGCCTGATGGCGTACACTTTGCTGTTCAAAGAAGCCCACAAAAAGAATTGCGAAGTGGTCAAATCTGGAGGTCTAGATGGCCAGTCGAATTTTTGAACTAAGACAAGTCGGATAAGTTTTCCGGTTGATCTTCATTTGGTGATCGATAAATACAGCATTTGCATTCCCTGGCGGACAAATGTATGGCTTATGACATCAAGGGTATCTAATTCCATCGATTCTTCACTCTCGCATGTTATGTCAGATCTTGTATATGAACAGCGACCAACCTTTAGGTGGAACTGTCCATGTACATAATTAGCTGGTAGCCAGTCGGGAATTTTTCGGTGGAGTTTGTGTTTCTGTAAGGACTGGTATGTGTGGCCTTTTGTTTGTAAATTATGGTAAACGCAGTAGACATTTTCCAATATCCCAGATGGCATTCAGTCACAATTTTGTTGCTTGTGTTAGTGTCAGCATTGGTTTTGGTTTCGATTTTTCTTGCATGTTCTTTGAATATGGAACGAGTTTACCCTCAAATGTTGATTTTTTATAGGTCACCCAGGAAACGTTGTACAACGTTTCAATGATATATGCAATGCTGGCCCTTTTTAACAAAAGTGTCCTTTTAATAAGCTGACAAGAGTTTTGCTATCTTTTTAGCTCATTAGTAAGTTAGTATGTCTCAGAAGGTCTGGGTTGATTCTCAGTCATAGAAAAACGTAAAACGTTAGCACTAGCCATCCTCTTGCAAATATCTGACAGATCATCCGAGTAGTGTTAATTGTAAATAATTCTTGTCTCAATTCAGCCGATCGGATTCGGTATAAAACAGGAGGTCTCGCCATCGGGTAATGTTTAATTCCAATTGTCCTTCCACAAATAGTGGCTTTTTGACGTGATTCTGAATATTGTCCTCCCAGTTATGTAAATGTCTTGTCCAAAAGCAGGGACTTTGCATTTCCTACTGAAATGCTTCGGCTTTTTGAGGATTTGCGCCAAGTCTACACCCGTGTGCACATTTGGTGATCACTGAAAAGCTTTTTTAGGGTATTTAGGAACGGCTATCGCTATGACAGCTGCGTAAATAATCACTTGGTAGCTTACCTGTTCTATGTTAGCTAGTAGATCGACAACTGCTTGGAGATACGACAGCGAACAAATCATTTTGCGGATTAGATTCGTCCAATTAATCATCAACATGTATCTCTAAAAACACATCCAGGAAGCGCATCTTGAAAACATTTTGACAAAAACTCACATCTTGGTTTAAAACCACTGTCTTAAATATTCAGCAAACGTTTCATATTGAGTAAATTTCGATGCCCAATTAAGTCTGTTAGACTCCTCAACAATTCTCCGATTCCTGAGTAAATATATAGCCCCTAGTTTATTTGAATATTGAAGAAGGCGAGGGAGCTACACTTTCAGACACCCAATCTGTAAGTTTTATTGATGAAATTAAAATCCACAAGCAATTTCGTAATATGAGCGTTTTATGTTTCGTATTTTCATAAGGGGTAATTAAATTCATCAATCAATTTTAATCAATGTTATGGCTTAGTTTTACTTAAATAATCAACTTCCATGAGAGGGTTTTTTTTACCCCTCTGGTGGAGATTACAAATTTGTTTGCTTTAATAATTGATGGACAAATAATAATTAAGAGCAGTATTGATTTACACTCCGAACAATAAACATAACATTAATTTATTTTAATCAGCTTGCTGGGTTATCAAAATGCAAGTCAATGTTTATGCGTACGGGTGTCTCATTAGGACTTGTCATTCTGCTTCGACATTTATGTTGAAAAAAAAAAACGGAATTGTACCAATTTTTGAACGCTGTACCAATTTTTGAACGCTGTACCAATTTTTGAACGCTGCGTGAATTTTGAAAGACATAATACTAAGAGAAATACCATATGAGAAGGCTTCAATCCGATGTGCGAATCGTTTAATACCCTGTTCCATCCCATCCTTTAAATAAATGTCCCCAAACAAATTACGTGGCTGAAAACTAAATAGGGATGCAAAGTAGAAAATGACATTGTCACAACATATTATTCAGACAGTTTATCAAAATCTTGTATGGTTCGACCAAAAACAACAGTTTTCGTCTGGTTATGCCATGAGGTAGTGTGGTTTTTGTATGAAAACGCCTCTTAAAAGTGGGCGTGAGTTGAAATGATATATTGAAGGAATGTTTATATTACCATAACCAATCATCTTGCATCAAACAATTTTTTTAAATGTTTAAAATTTTACCGAAAAACGTTTTTTATTAAAGACGCCCTTAAAAAGTTGTCGTTGCAAAAAATCTTATTTAACATAAATGTAGATATTCAGGTTGACTACATATGTTCTTCAGACACTTTTATAAATTCCCTACTGTTTGGCCAAAAATAACGTTTTTCTAAAAAGTGGGCGTGGCATAGGGCGGATTTTTAAAATGTTTACACTTGTTCGAACAGCACGTACAAGGATCACATATACCAAATTTTATAATCCTAGCTCAAAATTTAAGTCCCAAAAACCAGTTACCTACGGACGGACAGACGGACGATTCAGCTGGCGATTCTGAGTCGATCCATATACTTTGAGGAATATCTAGCAAAACTATTTCTCTATGTTACAAACGATGTTTCAAAACTAATATACCCTTATGGGATAGGGTATAACAACGTTTATCTATTGTACGTGCTATGGGGTAGGGTATACGATTATATAGGAAAATGCACCCAAAAAGTGTTTTGTGTGCAAGGTTGCGTAAACGTCAATGTTTTGCTTTTATACGTTTTACCATAGAAAAGGTAAACAAGTGTATAACACTATTGTTTCAATTTCCTCTTTGCACATTCTGTAGATTACTACACCATGAGCACAACAAAGCAGGTACTCGTTCGGTGTTGCTAATTGACGGCTGGAAAAGTTCATCTGCCAATACAAAGAATTTTTTTTAATTCATTTTTAATTTAATTCAGCTTAGAACTAACTTACGTGCTAGACAAAAATATTATCAACTACTAAACGAACTTACTGTCCCTGTGATCCTGTAATGCCTTTCTGCCTATTATCTAGTCCGAATTCTTCAAGTTTTTTACTTTTCAAAACCAAGAAAGGTATTTTTTTAACTTACATCCTACATAATTAGAACTACTTATGGATTTATTTAAACTACTAACAAAATAATTAAAACTACCTAAAAATAGCTTAAAAACTAGAACAGCCACAACAAGTTAATTTTTTCTTATATTTATTTTTTTATTTTTTTGTGTATTTTTTTTCTTTGTGCGACCACGACTGTTTACCCTAACCTTAACCTAAAACCTAAAACTATGAAATCCGGCCATACCATTTGTAAGCCAACTATCTTTAACCAACTTAGCCACAACAAGTTCTCCTGTTACAATCAACTCTGACGGTCCCAATCGAACACATTTCTGCTGAACCGCAGGTGCTCTCCTCCGCCTTGAGCGACGACGTCTCGGTCGTATAGGAGCCGCCTGTCCACAGTTCGTCGGAAGACGTGGTAGGTTATCGGAACCGCCGATCTATCCTATATCGTCCCCGACTGTTCAAATATAGGAAAGCTTCAGGTGGAATGAAGCCGCTTAAACGCGCAATTTCAAAATATTCATCATTGGGGTGGAAGGTCCCAAAGATGAGAATATTGCTCGGGACCAGAATATTGTCTATGGTACGGGGCCATAGACAATATATACAACCTGGTTGGAATAATATTTTTTGTAGTCAGATACTGGTGTTCTGTGAGTGAAGTCCAAGGCAGCTTCTCAAACACCCGTATCTTTTCCATTTGAGATGGTTCAACGTTGAACCACACTGGGCATCCATACGCAATCATCGGCCTGATGAGGGCCATGTAGTAAATCACCTTCACCCTGTTTTACAGACGACTGCTTTAAAACAATCGTCAATCAGGGCAAACGCACCCCCAGCTATCACCAGAGCAGCATCTGTATATCTTCCGAAATATAGATACTGATCCAGCCAGATGCCAACTTTTACTTGCCAGTAGCTGTCCGTTTGGTCCAACTATAACCAACTTGCGCCAGTTCTTTCTCGAATTCCTAGAGCCCCTAGACAACGATGTCCTAAACATGATAGTTTCCGATTTCTCCACAATATCTCTGGATCTATTCGAAGTCACGCTGCAGAAGAGTTCGAATAACTTCGATAGTAGGAGCTGTTCTGTACGCGATAAGATCGTACGCATACACAATTGCCCGAGTTTCACTTGTGTATATGCTGAAGAAAATCGGCGAGTTTACTGCTCCTTGTTGCAGATCATTCTTTATAAAAAAATCGGTGGTAGAGTTTCGAGGCGTCATGTCATGTCATGTTATGTCCCGCCTTGAAATCAAACTATTTCTCTGGTATTATCTTATTGTCTTCAGACCACTTGAACAAAGCCCGATTGAGAATCTTTTCGAAAACCTTGCTGATAAACACACAAAAACAAAAACTTCAGATAACAGTATTTTCCTACAAAGTTTTGCCTTTTCGGAAATTACGGAAACTAATGCAGAATAAGGATGGGGAAATCTATAAACATTACTCTCACAACTTGCAAAAGCCACATCGGCAATCTTCGCGTTAAAGATTTTTTGGCTGAGGGAGCGCTAAAATTAAGAAGTCAGCAAGTTGCAAACATACTTAATTTGAGTTCAAAAATCAATCTAACTATGTGGAATTACACAAACCAATTTTTTGGGTTTCGCTTTCATCGAAATGTAATAATCAATCGAGCCTCGAGTTCAAAAATCTTCACCAAAACAAAAATACCTTTCTGTTTGTAAGAAAGGAGGAACAAATGTAGTCTTCCCAATGAGACAAGATGGACGACAAAAAGGAGAGCAATCGGTAGCTTTTTAAAAAAAATGCTCATAATGAAGAAGATAGTTGCATAGCCTTTGAACAGCGATGTCGTTACTGGGCCTTGGTCAGTGCTTTCTCGCCTGAACTTCTTTTCAAGGAGGTATTTGTCGGAGACTTAAAAAACCATCACACCGATTTAGACCCCATATGCAAATTCTCTTTGTAAGAGAAAGTTAAAAAGGAGGAACAAATGTAGTCTTCCAAATGAGACAAGATGGACGACACAAAGAAGTGGAACGATAGCTTTTTTAAAAAAAAATTGCACATAATGAAGCAAATAGTTGCAGAGCCTTTGAACAGCGATGTCGTTAGTAGGGCCTTGGTCATTGATTCCTCGCCTGAACTTTTTATTAAGTAAGAATTTGTCGAACACTTAAAAAAGCTCCACACCGACTTAGATCAACAAAGCACAAGCCAGCGAATTTTGAACAGCAGATGTAGTGGAGGAACTTAAAACAATTTTAACCAACGCCTTGGAAAATGGGTATGGACAACGCAAAAAACAATTTTGCAACGGGAAATAAAAAAGACATTTTAAATGGACAGCTTTTGTCCTCTAAAGAAAGGCTGAAAATTTTATTTGAATACTTAGTCCATGGATTCATTATTTTCTTACGACAACAAAGCAGGGAATTGTTCCATAGTAAGCGAAAAGCTCTAGGACGGCGACTACAATGGCTAATTTTTAGAATTTCTAGAAAGAATTTCACTAAAAGTCATTACATGGAACTTGTGAACAGAAAACGCCCAAAAACTTTTCTGCATACCAGCTTCTTCGGCACAATTGGAAACACCATTTCCAGTTGGTCAATGATCCATAATGGTTTAAAACAAGTTTAGATTTCAACAAGTTCAGAATGTTACTTTACATTTATTATTCGCTTAAACTAAAAGATAGAATAAATCGGAGCTGCTAATGCTTATTTTTAGGATTTTTATGAATTTGTTTGACGTTTCTCCATTTTTTTTCAATTGTAAACCTATTCATTGGTTTTATACACTTTTACAAACCAGCAATATTTTGCAGACGTATAATTGCAATAATTATAGATGTAAAAAAAAGTGTATAATACGCCATCTATTATATGTCACCAACCCATTAAAGATTTTTTTGAATTTCTTTATAAGGTGACCGAAATCAATTTTTTAAGTGAAAAGTTCTGAAAAAGTGGGAGAGATAGCAAACAAAACTTTATGTACACGAAATATAGATAGATATAAAGATTATCTAAATATTTGGTTCAGACACTTTTTCAAAATATTTAAAAGTTTGACGAAAAATATTTCTTTTTTTAAAGTTTTTACTTTTTATTTTTAAATTTTATGCCGTTAGTGTTTTTATATGATTTCATATGGAATGAATGGAATAAAGCGGAATAGTGAAGTTCAATTTTGGACAATTTTATCGGCAATTACATGGCAAATGTTGACATCCGAATCTCTCAACGTCTCTGGCTTATCGGTACAGACTAGTGACCTAATCCTAAATCTAAAGGTGTATGAGGACCATAACACTATTGTAATTTTCAGTTTCTTGTTTGGGTTTTCACAGAATTACTGAAAAATACGGGGTATTTTCTATTTGCTGATGTCCATGTTTGAGTCATGCTTAAACAAAACTGAGATAACCAATCATAAAACAGTAAGAAAAGTAAACCTGTAGGACGTATAGACCACGAGACACAGATTGCTAGCGACAGTACGCATTCCTTAACTAAAAAAACGATAAAAATTATTGTGATGTAGACTTTCTGGTTACGTAGTTTGTCAAAATAAAAATTACACGCTGCGTACCTACTCCTTCACTATCGTTAGCGAATATCGTTTTGAAATTTAAGGAATGAATACCCAAATCGTGTTCGTAGTCAACACAGCGAGTATATATTTCATCCGTTATTGAGATAACTTGTGTTGCTGTTAGAATGAGTGGTATATTTGTTTGGAGATGTTGGTATACGAAGTTGACATTGACTGTCGTATTTGACATTTTGTCAAAAAAAAGCTTAAAACTACCATTAATCTTCGAAAGCCCATTAACGTAATGACATTTCATGTGACTAGAAACAACATGCTTTGGCATCTGCAAACCACGTAGGTTACATGTTTTGTTTTCGTTTTACATCGGATTTAGTTGAGTTTGGCCTTGACCGTGACATACGTGCTCGGTGTACGAAATAAAACCAAAGTGTGTTGGGAGAAAACAATGATCGTATTCATTTCTAGAAATATTCAGAAGTTGTGCCAATAATATTGACTTCAAAGGTCTTAATGAATCACACAAAATGTGTACTACCCATGGTTTTTAGTTGATGCCATAAAGGTATAGTAAAAATAATTCATGCATGAATTAATCATATTAATTCAAATGAAGTCCAATATGCGCTTCAGACTATCCAATTGTTGACAGTAAAGGTCCGAAATAAGTATTTTGTTGCATCTGAGCAGCTCATATTAGATGATTCATTGGCAATCCCACTTAACACACCGCGAAACCTTCCTGTCCTTCATTCTTGGCTTGCACTTCGCAGAACATACATGCATCGAGCTTCTTTTTGTATCGAGCCTTATTCTAATGGTCCCAAGCGGTTGTTGTTGCAATGGTCATGGGAAATCTTGACGGTTTCCAGTTCACGACTTTATCTAAATTTTCTATAATTGGTCTTCCAGAGTGTGGTGCATCGTTGAAATCGAAATTATTGAAACGGAATTGACGAAACCAAAACTGTGCGTGTTTGGCTGTTCCATTCTGTGAAATATGTCATAGTTATTGTCTCTTTGCTGGTGTCCATGTTTGACTCATGCTCAATTAAAACTGAGGTAACCGATCATAAAGCCGTCAGGCATCAACGAGACACAGATTGCTAAAGCCAGGGTACTCATTCTGCAACTTTCAAAACGGTGATAATCGTTGTAATGGTAATAAGTGACTTTCTAGCCACGTACTGTGTAGTTTGTATATACATGCACACTCACGAATGTCGAAGAAAAACTGATGTGCTAGGTTTCACAAGCAAGAAACCCTTGGTTTGGTGTGGAATGCTGAAAGATGACCGCAGTCAAGAACGAGGACTACAAAGTTAACCTGCAGATGAGAAGACGAGTTAATCAGGCAAACAAAAGGGAAGAACACCGATTTTTCAGAAAAAAGAAAAAAATTGCGCAATCGCGGATATAGAGGAGTGCCACTTCAGGAACGATGTTCGCAGGTTTTACCAAAATGTAAAACGTCAAAGACAGGGATACAGGGCTCGAATAGAATCCATTCGAGATGATCAAGGAAATATCATAGTTGAGACACAGTCGACGCTGAGGATATAGAAGAACAACTTATGCAGACTGTTAAACGGCCACGACTAACAACATACCGCTGTCAGGCAGAACGAACCATTCAGTATTAATGACGACAGCGACTAACAACCAAGCGACCTAAGTGAAGTGAGGATAGCAATATCTAAATTCAAGCTTAGTAAGGCTGCCGCAAATGACGGCCTTCCCGCTGAGTTTTTTAAACCCGGCGGAGATGACTTATCAAGTTAAATCCACCAACTCATAAGCTAAATCTGCTCGGATGGGATTATGCCTGAAGAATGGAAATTCAGCCCTGTTTGGCTGATCCACAAAAAAGGAGACCTTTTGAATTGCCTCAATTACAGAGCCATAAGTCTCCTCAAAATCGGCTGCAAGATCCTATTTGCCGTAATATATACCGTATACCGGTATACCATCCAAACTTTTCCGTCTGTGCAGGATGACGATCAAAAATTCTCGCTGCTCCATCAGAGTCGGAAACGACCTAGCCGACACATTCGATACCACAAAAAGGATTTAGGCAAGGCGATGCATTGTCATGCGACTCCTTTAATTTGATTCCTGAGACCTCGCTTTAAATGGCTCCAACAAGAAGAAACCGACCTCAACCAACTTAGAGTGCACAACTGAAGGCAGGTTCATCCCGGACCGTAGCGCCACCTAAGTAAGTAAGTAGTACCCAGAAAGTCCCAATAATGATTATCGTTTTGAAAAGTAAAGAAATGAGTACGCAGATCTTGTTCTTAATCAGGACAGCAAATGCATATTTCATCTAATATCGAGATGACCTTATAATTTTACAATGAATGGCCTTTCTAAATGGGAGATGTTGTTGTACAAAGTTGACATTGTTTATCGTATCAGACCTCGGTGTTTCAGAATTAAGTCACTATTCAGGTTTTAATGTTGTTATTAAAGATATAAGGCCAGCCAAAAGGAAAGGCTGGAGAAATTTCTGCAACAGTGTTGAAGATAACAATGAATCTGCTAGATTAAGAAAGATGTTGTCAAAAGAAACAAGCAGTTCAGGCTTTCTTAAAATCTCAGAAGATAAATGGACAGAATCAACCGCCGAGACACTCGATCTGCTCCTTAATACCAACTTTCTGAACTGCAATAAAGCATCGGATAGTGAAAACAATAATCATGCCGGAGTAACAAACTATTTACGCTGACGGAATAACCACCATGATGATGCAAAAAACTAGCAACTACATTATGCCAACATTAGTCAATACATTCCGTTAATGTCTAAGGCTGAATTATCTTCCCAAAGCATGGCGTGCAGTCAATGTGATATTCATACCAAAAGCAGGCAAATGCAGTCGCACAATGGCGAAAGATTACAGACCAATCGGCCTATCCTCTTTCCTATCGAAGACACTGGAAAGACTATACTAGACATTCAAATCCGTAGTAACTTGAATCCAGCCTACCTATCCCCAAAATAACATGTCATAATCGGTAAAACGGAAACTGCGCTGCATGAGGTAGTTCAAATACTATCCTAAGGAATATACACTAGCAGCCTTCCTAGGCAATGTAAAGAGCCATCAACGACGTAAAAACGAAAGCAATCGACATAGCACTTGGAAAAGCATGAATAGATACGGTCATTAGTGACTGGATCATAACCATGCTTAGAAAACTTACTATTTCATCCTCACTGGGAGATTGTACCAAAAGAATAATAACGTCGAGAGGTAATCCACAGGGGGTGTTCTTTCTCTGGTAATTTATTGGTAATCAACGAAGCATTGAGGAGATTAGAAACTGATTAGAAATATGAACCTTGCCGAACCTTGGACCTTGCCAAACAAAGTGTTCCAAATGCTACACCAAGAGATGATAGAAAATGTCAACCCTGACCATATCTTCTATACAGATAATTCGCATAATGATAACAATAGAGGTAAAACGGGAACAAGAATCACAAAATCCTACGGTCTGGCAAGGACTACTCCCTAAAGAAGCAGGGAGGTACATTGTAGAACTATCAGCAATTAATAAAGCGATATCTATTGCAAAATCTTACCTGGGACGAAGTATTATCTCAACAGATAACCTGGGAATCCTAAAAGGCATTAAAAACGAAACCAACAGCTGCAAAACACTAGAACAAATAAGACTTAAATTGACAAGAAACATCATTTTCGCATGGATACCGGTGCATACTAGAATCAAATGTGATGACATTGCGGATGGTGCAGCCAAAGATGCTATTAAGTACCCACTAATTACCGAATCCCCAAACAGCAGCAGCAGACCCTTTAGAACAATTGCCATACATTCCTTCGCACTCACAATCCTCACATCCGTCGCATCCAAAGAATAAAAACTGCCAACAATAAATTTAATGGTTTTTTTTCTACAAATTAATATATTAAATTTGATTTTAAACCTAAATATTAATTAATTTGTATTTTTATTGAATTAAATTTTCATTATATCAATCTTATAAATTGAGTTTAAAAAACGGCATCGCTTATGGCCTTTTTGCGCTGAATTCTTACCGAAATAATTTGTAAATTATTTGAATGAATAAATAAATAAATAAATCATGGAAACAAGCATAGTCGTACTAATTAGATGCTCAGAACCTTGCGGCCTGAGCGTAATCGAAAGAAAACGGAACTAGTCCTCTTCACTAACAAGAGATCAATCACAAAGTTTGCGGCACTGACTCTGGGAGGGTCCACCACCTCGCACCAGCCCCACAGCATCGACTCACAGCATCGACTCACAGCATCGACCCACAGTTGATTGACACATTGACGCCTCAAATAAGCGGGCCACCCATGTATAAAACCATTTGGTCACTGCAAAGTATTGAAATTAGTAGAATACCTGACTGTACCATTCCATATCACGATTTTTATATTAATCAATAGAAATACCAAGTATTGACGAATGGTCGTGGTATCCAACAACGAAATAGCAATCTATAACGATGGATCTAAAATGGAAATAGGAGTGGGCTCTGCGGTCTGATCCGACAGCATCGGGTTAAACACATCCATTCGATTGGCTAACTCGTGCAGTGTTTTAAAATCAGAGATTCAAGCCATCCTCGAAGCTGAAAAATCAGCTAGATTATTGGACATTTCACATAAGGATATCTCCATTTACGTAGACAGTCATGCGGCCATAAAAGCTCTGGCCTCCAACATAATAAAATCACGAGTAGAAGAACGATTCCGCTAAGAGCTAAAGGCTCTTTGTAAGCAGTCCAAATAATCTGAGTGCAGTAACGTTCCAGGAAACGAGAAAACAGACTATAATTGTTCAGCTGCATCTCCATATGCGAAAATAGGTTTAGACCTCCACTTGCTTTCAAAAGACAGAAAATAACTAGACTCAAATAAAGTGAAACAAAGTCCAGGTGGAAAAATATTAATACCTGCAAACACATTAAAGATCTTTGGATATAATTAGGCGGCATCAAATTTCCATTTCTATAGCGGTGAGAATTATAACAGGTCACAATCTGAATTAACCTTACTAGTTCGCGCCAACTATGAATGAAATGCGGAGACCCAGACGTCGATGAGGACATCGTCCACCTACTGTGTCACTGCCCCGCGATCAGCAACACTCCTCAGCAGCTTTTACGACGAGGACTTGACGGAGCTAGATACAACCTCCATAGCACCGATCATCAGGTTCTGCTGCAAATCGGGATAGACATTAGCCCCACATGTCCATCCCGAGGGCCTACAAAAGGGTGGGACCCTTCTACCAACTTACATTAATAAAAAGTTGCTGAAATGGCTTAAAAATTGACCAAATTTCACGGGAATGAATTTGTTCAAACATAATACCTATTTTAACCATTTTTCCACATGGTATTGGACTTATGTAATTCGTCCAACATATGTCATCTTCGATCTTTGACAACCTACTAACGTAATAACATTCCATGTTATCATCTTTTGGCATCTGCAAACCACATGAGCTAAACTCTTTGTCTTTATTTCACATCGGATTCAGTTGAGGCTGGCGTTGACCGTTTACAAACCTGTGACAAACGTGCTCTGTGTACAAAATCAAGCCACAATATTAGAGGAATACATCGATCATACCCATTTCCCATTTCCCATTTCCCAAAAACATGGAAATGAATTTCTATCAATAATAATGCCTTCAAAGGTCTTAATAAACCACAAAAAAATGTGTCCTGGATACTGCCCTATATCACAATTGGCTAGTTGATGGACATAGATAATATTTTTTTCAATAAGAAATTAAAAAAATCGCGATTTCTAATCTTGATTTATTATTAAAGTACAAAGTGGTACCTGCATTTAATCTTAACACCACTTTACTACCCTTAACGAGCGTTAAAATCTTATCGCTGATTTTTTTCTTCACAAATTTCAGCAAAAAAAAGATTTAAAAAACCCAAGATAGAGATTTTACACTTACATTTCTGTTATAAAGTTTAAAAAAAAACACACTAGAGTACATACAACACATTGAGATATGGTAACTACCTATCAGTGTAAACGTCATGTTCATTGAAATGTTGAGTGTTAAATGAAAACGATTAACACATCGGTTGCCGACTTAAAATAATCGATCGTGTTTAGTCTTCGGTTGGCGTTTAGTTAGTTCGGTTCATCTTGGTTTTTATTTTTTACAATTAAAGGTAATGTTGGTGATGTCGCTAATCATATAAATATTGCAGAAAATACTTTTTTTTTTTATTTAAAATTTGTTTATGTGTAAAAATTGTAAATTTTTTTAAATAGTTATTTTCTGTGGAATATTCTAAATTAAACGCCACGGTATTATATGATGAAGTTAAAATACCATGATATTAGACGTGTATTTTTCGATCAGTCTTAAATTGAGTTTAAATCAACCGTTAATAGTAGTGATCAATTAAAAAAAGCTGCCCGCTTAATATATTTCTGGATTTTATTACATTTTCCTATAATTTGTTGCAAAATTAGTTATGATTGGTGATTGTGATATTTATTTTTTTAAAGTTGAACAACTTAATAACACATAATTTTTTATTTACCGTGTATGATAACGAAATGTTCCTCCAGGATAAAAAAAAGGGATAATATAGTGTTTTTTGCTTTGCAGACTAAAAATTTACTTCAAAACAGTACAACTAACTGAAGTCCGAATTATTTACTCTCCATTAAGTTTGAAATCGCCTATGAAATTTTAAATTTCTGAATATTTAGATTTTTTATGACTTAAATTGAGATTTTAACGTAGGCGGTCTATAGGGGAAGAATCTAAATTAAAACGGGTACTATCGAAAAAAATTTAAATCCAAATTAAAAATAAAAGATTTTTTTTGCTCATCGATACTTGTATACTAGCGTCGACTATCATTTTTAAATTTTATCATTGTCCATTATTGGAATGTGAGAGTGCCTTATAGAAAAGGACAATCGATTTTTCTTGGATTTAAATGATGACGACTAAAATATACTTGCTGTCGAAATATTGTGATGATGGACATTTCTTCTAACGACTTCATTTAAACCTAACCTACAGTGTCTAAAATTCTTACAATTATTATAAAACGATTTATAGTTTTCTCTAAAATGGTAACCGAACACAGATGAACATAATTGTAGGAACACCTTTTTTGAGATTCTCTATCATTTCGAATCTATTCCGAAGTCGAAAAATTTAATAAAACAACAGCGTTTTCTTTTATGAAAAATTTAAAAAAGGTACAGCCCAATTTTTCAATACCTGCTTCTGTTTCTGGGAGTCTATTACATAAATCGAAACGAGCGGCATGTTAACGATACAGAAAAAAACCATAATAACGACAAAGTGCGATTGCGTAAAACGAGAAAAATTTATGACAGCTCAACGAAAACGAAAGCTATACGACTGCCAGTCGTTAGAAATTATGAGTATCGTAAAACCTAGAACGATACTGGTTTTACGTAATCGAATTTCAACTCATTTCATTCGTTTTATAAAATATGGCCCCAGAATGGCTCCTTTGTAAACGTTGCTATCTTCAACACAAATTTGGTTTGACAATAAAATTGAATGGTTTTCGTTATTTGAAAAACTAAACATTTTGTTAAGAGACATTTAGTTGTTAAGAAATTGAATATTTTTTTTTTTAATTCGGCCTTTATATACAAATGTTGTATTTGGGTTTCTTGGAACAAAGCTGCATACCCAATTTGTTTTTGATAAATATAAATTTTTGTGTTGTTAGTGTTAGTATTCGCATTAAGTTCAGTCAAAACCGTGAGAGCCGTTTTTCAGAAACGATCCATTTTTATCAATGTACCGTTCGTTTTGAACATATTATGCCAATTTTAATAATACGTCTGTGATTAATCCAAAAATTTTGTACACGAATTCGTAGTAAATCCGTCAACTAGTTGTGCGCAATTTTTTGAACTTCTTCACGATCCTAATGTTAGATTTGATTAATATCTCGAAAAATGACCATTGGCCATATATTTTAGATTTAAATATTTTGATATTTTTTCATACAAATCGCTGCTGGGAAATTGTGAAACAAAAAGTAAATCCGTTGAAAAGCAATATCATGTCATAATGTGAATTGCCTGTGCATTTCAAAAAGAGTTTTGTTTTCACGGAAATTTTATTCGAAGGATTGAAATTTATAAAAAAAAATGATCTCGGTGTAATGACCAATTAAATGCGTTGATGCACATTTGTGATAATTTTACTGAATTTTGACTAGTTGATCGACAAACATCAGCCAGCGAATTTGTGATTTCTTCTTCAACGTTGACTTCTAAAACTGTCATGGTTTGTGGATTGTTGTGCTAATGGCGATATTCCAAAAAGCCCCAAACGAAGAAGTCTGATGAAAATCACGAGGATTTCAAACAACATCCTGGAATTTGGCGTGTATCATTCCTTTAGTTACTGTGGACTTAATTTTCTATCTGTCACAGTGACACTTGACGTCATTTACTAAAATGTTGACAAATTTGCATTTTTATTATAATTTAGAGGTTTTTTTTATTCACCCCATGGGCAGTATTGATTGCCGAGAAAAATAAAACAACTCTGATCATCCAATACACTTTAAATCAGGATTGTGATTCGGATAATTATTAGGTTTATGTACAGGGCTTCGCATACAAACCAATGATTTTTAAATTACATCTGGGTAAAAACAATAACGCCATTGGCATTGAACCTTGTTTAACCAGTAACTTTACCAGTCATTGCACATCTGTGACCATGCTTCAAAAAATGGTTGGTGCGCCCAATTGCAAGATTGCGAATAGACACAAACCTAGATTGAGGAAATTTATATTCCATGTACAATGGAAAAACTTGTGTTTTTAATCTTAAATTATTCAAAGCAAATTTTAATAGTTTAATGAATCTTTTTATTTATTTTTATCTAACTCTGTTGATCGAAATATTATAACCGGATTGCAACTTTTTTGATCTAAATAACAATACTCCAATCAACAGAATCACATATAGAATTGACCCTACGAATTTAACTTTTTGGGAATTTACCCTTTGCACAACATTTTGAATGATTAGGTTTGGAAAACAAGCCTTGCTCACGTGACATTATACCCAAAGCCTTAAAATAGTGCTTGAACAATGAAAAAAACAATTAACAGTGCTTGAACAATGAAAACGTGGAGTTTATTCTACCGGAAGTGATTTCGTTTTATAAGCGTTACGTCCTGAATATTACTTCTCGTTTTCAGAAGTAAGACACAAGTTTACTTTCACCTGAACCCAGGTGCTGTTTATTAAGCAAAGTGATACTTATAATAGTTAAATAGCTTTGCGCTCTTTTATTTGGTTTGTTTGAAGAATTGAAAATATTTCAATAATTTAACTTTAGAGTTAAAAAAATTTTTTTTAATACAAAAATAACAAACAAATAATTCACATACATTAAGGTCCTTTTTGTACCTAAATGGTTTCAAATGGTTTCATACGGTTGTTTGTGCAATGTTTAACTTCCTTGCCAGTGCCAGTCAGACTCTACGATATTCATGATTTTATCGACATCTACGTGACTCATCCTTGTCATCGAAATTATCGGATTTATACTTACTACACCTGTTCAAAGGACGGTCTTCTGACTTTGCTTGTAAAACGACGCCCTGTTTAAGTCATTATATAATTTAAGTCATCATTATTAAGTTTTACTACAAGGATTTAAATTTACAAAACAAAAAATTAATAAAAATTAAACAAACATTATTCAGAGACTACCTAATTGAAATGCTGTTGTCGCTAAATATGTTTTGTTTCATGTATTTTTTATTGTAAATTGTTAAATTCTTTTGGTAAAAAAAATTAAATGTCTGGAATTAACGGCTCATACAGGGGGTCAAATATGTATGGCTTCTCCATTCAGTTATGTTTGCAAAGTTATATTTTTTTTTACGAAGAAAGAGACCTCCTCCTTAACGGCGATTCCGAACGCCAAATTTGAGAAGTCATGGCAGTAAAAAAAAAACGATGGTATTGTTACTTTCAGGACTTGAATCAAGGACCCACGCTTAGTCGTCCATCCAACTAACCAAAGCACTGCACTGCACTGCATCCACCCAATCCTTGTATATAAAGGGTAATCCATTTCGAGGTTCCCTACTTTTTTAAAGAAAAAAATCACAGAAAATTCAAATTTAATGGAGAATGTTTATTATCATTTTTAAGAACATTTTTTGGCATTTATTTTTTGAAGATTATGTCTATCAAATGTTGGCCGTTGCTACGTCGCAGATGGTCCATCCGGTGAGTCCAATTTTCGATCACTCGTTCGAACATTTCGACTGGTAACTGGCGAATGACACGCGTGATGTTTTCCTCCAAGGCCTGAATCGAAGCGGGTTTGTCGGCATAAGCTTTTGACTTTACATATCCCCACAGGAAAAAGTCTAACCGTGTGATGTCACACGAACTTGGTGGCCAATCGACCGGCCCAAAACGTGAAATTATGTGCTCACCGAAATGTTCTCTCAATAAGTCCATTGATTGATGCGATGTGTGGGAAGTGGCGCCGTCTTGCTGAAAACAAATGTCGCCGAGATCACGAGCTTCAATTTCAGGCATCAAATAGTCGGTTATCATGGCACGATAACGGTCGCCATTAACGGTTACGTTCGCACCGGCATAATTTTTAATGAAATATGGACCGATGATTCCACCGGCCCACAAACCACACCAAACCGTTGTTTTTTCTGGATGAAGTGGCAGTTCTTCAATCTCTTCAGGTTGCTCTTCGTCCCAAATGCGGCAATTTTGTTTGTTTACATACCCATTGAGCCAGAAATGGGCCTCATCGCTAAACAAAATTTGTCTCGAAAACGTCGGATCTTCTTGGAACTTTTCAAGAGCCCATAGAGCGAAGCGATGTCGCTTGGGAAGGTCGAGCGGCTTCAGTTGTTGCACAAGCTGTATTTTGTACGCTTTCAATTTAAGATCTTGACGTAAAATGCGCCAAGTCGTTCCATACGTCAGTCCGAGTTGCTGCGAACGGCGCCGAATCGACTCTCTACGGTCTTCGTGTACACTCTAAGCTACGGCCGCTATATTTTCTTCACAGCGTGCTGGACGTGGTCTATTCGGTCGAATAGTATCCAATAATGAATGCTGGGTCTCAAAATGGGTGATGGTGTTGCGAATAGTACGCTCAGTAGGCCGATTATGTTGACCATAAGTTGAGCGAAGTGTACGAAACACATTCCTCACAGAACGTGAATTTTCATAATAAAGTTCAACAATTTGTAAACGTTGTTCACGCGTAAGTCTTTCCATTATGAAATGCCAAACAATACTAAACAAAAATTACATGACAGCATGACAGGACTCACACGTGATCTGTCAAAAAAGGCTATTGAAAAAAGTATCTCTACTTGGATCACCCGTTAGTTAGGCCCTACCAAAAGTGCTCACGAATTATTATGTTTGCTTTTGTGAACAATATTTTTTTGACGTAAACGTCTATCCTAATACTGGTCTGAAAATGTATCTTATGAATTATGATGAATGATTGCTTCTCTATAATAAAAGAATTATTTTTTGTTTTAACTTTTTCGTGTCGCTATAATTCGCTTACCGGAATCTGTTATTTACTTGGAGAACCCAGTAGCCGTGACGCCATTTTAACATTTTATTTCGAATTCAGATCCAAGCTAGAAGCTATCGAAATGTATATGGAATTGGACATTTACAAGATATATTTGTGAATCCCCGTAGTTAGGGGTCCAGTTATATAAAATCTTCATTAGACATTTGTTTTTACTTTTTGCGGATTTTTTATGAATTAAATCATTAGCGAGTTGAATTTAAAGAAAAGTTTATCAAAAAAACATTTAAATTTCTAATTTAAACTTTTTCAGAATATAACTTTGTATTTTTCAATGATCATGATCCATTTTTCTAAAGTAATGTTTCTGAAGTGTGTTTAGTAGTTCGTTGGTTTGAATATATAAATAGTCTTTTGTGGAACCCTAAGCTTGAGCATGGTTCATCTCTAATCATGCCATATATTATAAAAAAAAATCAAAGACTTTTCTTCATTTCACAGGTTTTGTATCCAAAAAATAGTATTAACGCAGAAAAAATGAGTGGGTATTTAAATGAAAGCAGAGTCGTCGTCAATGGTATCGTAATCTGATTTACCTTCTATTCTTCCAGTGCCACCGGCTTGTGCTTCCCAACAAGACTTATTGCTTTTGCTTTGTTGTTGCGCAGCATAACCGGCTTCGTTTTGATCTTAGTTACAGACTTAAGTGGCGCTACAGTCCGGAATGAACCTGGGCTTCAACCAACATGCCTCTCCAATTAGCCCGGTCCTTAGCTAACTGCCTCCAGTTGCGCACTCCAAGTTGGTTGAGGTCGGTTTCTACTTGTGCGCGCCACTTAAGGCGAGGTCTTCCTCTACTGCGTCCGACGTCTGGCTGGGAATCGAAGACTCTGCGAGCCGGAGTATTGGTGTCCATTCGTTCTACATGTCCCAGCCATCTGAAACGTCCAATGCGGAGTTTTTGACTAGGGGCATGTCGCTCTACAGCTCGTATAGTTCTTGGTTGAATTTTCGTCTCCATAGCCCGTCAACGCAAACAGGCCCGAAGATTTTTCGAAGAATTTTCCTCTCAAATCGACCAAGGATTTCTTCATCCGCTTTTGAGACGGTCCATGCTTCAGCGCCGTAGAGCACTACTGGGATGATCAGGGTCATATATAAGATCTCCTTAGTAGTTCGAATAAGGGCTTTACTACTAAATTGCCTTCTTAGCCCGAAGAAACAGCGGTTGGCAAGAGTAATTCTTCGTTTAATTTCTGAGGTCGATGTTGTGTGTTCTTTCGTGTTGACAGCATATACTTCGTCTTTCCCTCATTTACTGCTAAACCCATTTTTGCCGCTTTCTTCTCTATACTAGCAAACTTGGCTATGACATAACGTTGGGTCCTACCAATGATGTCCATATCGTCGGCGTATGCTAGTAGTTGTACAGATTTTTGGAAAATTGTGCCCTTGGTGTTGGCTCGTGAGTTTTGCACAATCCTCTCAAGAATCAGATTGAAGAAGTCACATGACAGCGCATCGCCTTGCCTAAATCCTTTATTGTATCGAATGTGTCAGTGAGGTCGTTTCCGACCCTGATGGAGCAGTGAGAATTCTCCATCGTCATCCTACACAAACGGACGAGTTTGGGCGGTATACCAAAACTAGACATGGCTCTGTATAGTTCGTCTCTATAAATGCTATCGTATGCGGCTTTGAAATCGATGAATAGGTGGTGGGTAAAAACGATTTCTTGGGTTTTTCCAGGATCTGCCGAAGTGTGATGATTTTATCGGCTGTGGACGTTCCTGGCCTAAAACCACACTGATAAGGGCCGATCAGGTTGTTGGTAAACGGTTTCAGGCGTTCACATATTACGGCAGATAGAATTTTGTATGCGATGTTGAGGAGACTTATGCCTATGTACTTGGCGCAGTTTAGAGGGTCTCCTTTTTTTGTGGATCGGGCAAACGATGCTGAGGTTCTATTCTTCAGGCATACTTTCTTCCGACCAGATTCGGCTTATGAGTTGGTGGATGTTACTTACCAAGTCATCTCCGCCGGCTTTATAAAGCTCGTTGGGAAGGCCGTCATTTCCGGCAGCCTTATTGAGCTTCAGTTTAGATATTGCTATCCTCACTTCACTCAGATCGGGTAGTTGGCAGCTTTCGCTGTCGTTGCCAATATTAAATGGTTCGGTCTGCCTGACAGCGGGATGTTGTTCGTCATCGCCGTTTAACAGTCTGCAGAAGTGGTTCTTCCATATCCTCAGCATCGACTGTGTCTCAACTACGATATTTCATTGGTGATCTTGACAGGATTCTGCTCGAGCCTTGTATCCTTGGCTTTGACGTTTAACACTTTGATAAAACTTGCGAACATCTTTCCTGGAGTGGCACCCCTCTATATCGCGCGCTTTTCTTGCTCTTTTTTCATCTTTCTAAAAAGCCGGTGTTCTTCCCTTCTTCTCTGCCTATAGAGCTCAACGGCAGCTCTTGTCTTCATCTGCAGCTTAGCCTTGTAGGCCTCCTTCTTGGCTGCGAGCATCTGTCGGCATTCCTCATCAAACCAGGGATTTCTTGTTGGTGGGCGCGAGATACCTAGCACATCAGTTGCGGCTGATCTAATGGCTTGTTGGCATCGTTGCCATAGTTCTTCGACATTCGATGCTGGTGGTATGGTGTTAATCGAGAGGTTTAGGGATACGCGTTGCGCGAAGGTCTTGGCGGTCTCTTGCGATTGCAGTCTTTCGACATTAATTTTTTTTTCAATATTTCTGGATTGTTGTGGCGTGATGGATATCCGCATTCTAACCTTGGCTGCAACAAGGTAGTGGTCCGAGTCGATGTTAGCTCCTCGGAATGTTCGGACATCCAAAATACTGGATGTGTGCCTCTTGTCTATCGCTATGTGATTAATTTGATTGACCGTTCTTTGATCTGGAGACCTCCATGTCCCCTTATGGATATCGTGGTGAGGAAACCGTGTGCTGGCTATAGTGGCTTTTCGTTCCGTAGCGATGTCAATTAGCCTAAGTCCGTTACCAGACGTGTTGTCGTGTAGGCTATGTTTTCCGACAATACTGCTAAAGCTGTCTTCTCTTCCTACCTTTGCGTTTAAGTCTCCCAGCACGAATTTAACCTCGTACTTCGGTAGTCGCTCATAGGTTTTGTCAAGGAGCTCATAGAAGCAGTCCTTAGCTATATCATCTTTTTCCTCCGTTGGGGCGTGAGCGCATATAAGGCTAATGTTGGCGAATTTGGCCTTGATGCGGATCGTTAAAATGCGTTCGCTAATGTCTTGGAAACATAAGAATTCTTGCCTAAGTCTAGCACTTGTAACAAATCCACATCCGAATAGTCGCTGTTTCTGCTCACTATAACACGGTCCGTAGTAGATGTCATAGTTTTTCATCCTCTTTTTGCCCGGCCAATCCCATCGTATTTCCTGGATGGCAGTAATGTCTACTTTGTAGCAGTTTAGGGCTTCCGCTATTTGTTCGCTTGCACCTCTCCTTTTTAATGTTCTCACATTCCAGGTGCAGATACGAACGTGATTGTCCTTTTTTCGTCTAGCCGTGTCGTCAACAATAAAATTTTGATCCAATGACAAAAATCAATGCACGAAATGTTCATGTTAATCTTTTTGGTCAGAAAGGCTTTAAGCGTTTCATTCGTAACCGTTTACGTCGTATTCATGGAAGCGAATACCCATTGAAAAGAGGCGGTAGATCCGCGTCAATGTGAACTTATTTCACTATTGCTGCCATTTTCATGTAGTCTCAATATTCTATTTCCAAATGACCGCTCAGAGGAATGCGTAGTTGACTGCTAAGCCAAACGCTGCGGGTTCAAGCCCCAGCTTCGGCAGCATTTGTTTTCTACGAAAATTGCTAGCTTATCTGAGGCCACCTGTGCGAGACAATATAAATCTATGTCTCCTCCTCTGTGCCACGTAGGTTTATTTTATATGTCATTCCTTCTATGTGTCTATCTGTCTTTCTCTGTTGTATTAATGTCTTGATCTGTCCCAGCCGATGGCCTCAGTCGCCAGTGCTGTTACATGTCTGTAGTTCGTTGCAGCCATGTGCGAAGTACTGTAATGTCAATGTCAATATTTTCAAATGATAACAAAAATTTCCTGTTTTCCTGTTTCGACTTTTTGATATCGGACTCTGAGCAATCATTTTTGACATATCCGAACTCTTTGTGCACATTCGGGGAATTTTCGTTCGCGGAGTAAAGTTTTGAAATGCTTGAGTTGTTAATCCCAAACTCTACATCTTTCCATTCTGGCTCCTAGCCAAGCAGTGCCCAGGAACAAATCGTCAATTCTATGATCGCAACTCCCCACAAATCGATGTACTCTCATGTTTCGTCTGAAAAATAAAAAAAAATTGAAAACAGAATACACATGTTTAAGAAATATAAGTCTAAAATTACCAAAAAGTGCATGAATCTTATTTTATATAACTTTTCCAGAGTAACCATCATTAATTCATTTTTGTTATGCGTCGAAGTTTGATGCGATAAAAAATTATCGGATTTCGCATTTTTAATGTGGTTGCAAGCAGAGAGATTAACTAAATAACTAGTAATTAACTAGCAGTCATTAACTAGTTCATCTCTGGTTGCAAGCTCAGAGAAACATTGAACGACTTTGATAATTGCAACTTTGAAGCCCTCGATTTCACTACTTTACAAAATTGTACTTTTTGTTTGTTGCTGTGAATTTTATAGCTGATAAAACATTTTTATAATTCGCCATCTACAAATCTACCGTTTCTTTTTTGTTCACACCTTCCGTTTCTTAATTATCATTATTATTAGTTTACGTTGGTTTTTTGTTATTTTAATTGGTATCTACGAGCTTTTACGGAATTTTTTCACTATGAATATTTCACGCAACAGGTATCATACAAGAAGTAATTTTTAAACTATAACTAGAGTTTCTGTACCTAAAAACGTAGTTTTAAGTTAAAAATTGCTTCTAATACAATATTTGTTGTATGCAGTATTTTGTTTGTGGTCTGCAATCGATAGATACCCTGGGACGAAATTATACTGCCCCATTACATATAAAATTCGGCATAATGAAGCAGTTTGTTGAAGCTCTTGATAAAAATGGAAACTGTTTAACTGTTATGTAGAACATTTCCTTAGTTTTCAATGGAAATAAAATAAATCAGATGTTTTTGATGGTCCCCAAATCAGACATCTTACGAAAGATAAATAATTTACAGACTTGATGTCTGCGCTTGAATCAAATGCTTGGACAGGGTTTTTCTCAGCGATGAAATCGAAAATTAGACTTGTAAAAGATCTTCTTTTACATTTAAAAAATATGAAATATAATATGACTATTAAACTCCATTTTCTTCACAGTCACCTCGACAGGTTTACCGAAAATCTGGGAGATCTGAGCGTGGAGCAGGGAGTACGTTTGTATAAGGGTTTCCGCGTCATAGAGGAGCTTTACCTGGGTTTCTGGTATACGCAAATGTTGTCTTACTATTGCTGGTCCCTGATGCATATTTTTTCTAAGTCTGACTATAAGAAAAAAGCTTTAAACCGAAGTTTTTTAGAAAATATTATTTGATATTACTTTTTACTAACGTTTTTCTTCACAACTACACGTTTCTTTTTTTCCCAAACACAAGTCAGCTATAATTCGAAAACTAGAACTGATAAAAAAAAGAGCTTAGCTATATTTTTCCAATTAGCGAATTTTTAGTTATCAGCAACTGCTAAAATATATCAACAGCTACAGATATTGTGTAAACTAGTTGTTTAATAGGCTCTCCGCGAAAAACTTAGCCTAAACAAAGCGAAAAACGAATTCAAATTTAAATTATTTTTAAAGCAACCGTTTAGAAATTTAAATCTTATGGAACCTGCTGCCTCACAAAATGCAACCAAAACTTTAACATCGGATCTGAGAAAAATGTTTTCAGGATTTTTCCCCTTTTTGGCAAATCCAAGAAAAAACATTTTCAAGGGCTTGTACATATGTACATATGCAACCAAAACTTTAACATCGGATCTGAGAAAAATGTTTTCAGGATTTTTCCCCTTTTTTGGCAAATCCAAGAAAAAACATTTTCAAGGGCTTGTACATATGTACCACGCGTTTGAAAGCTGTTCCAAGTGATAGAAATCTTGTCTTCGTACCAAAGCCCAACAGTTTGAGATATTCAACGCCAGATGTATCGTGAAAATTCTGCAGCGCTGTAACGGGTGTCATTTAGATGTAAAAATATGAATATATTGCATGTTTCAGAGCATTTCGGCAGCCACTGCTTCAGCCTGTAGAACACACATTGTTTTTTCCTCCTCTCTTTTTGCCACCAAAATTTACTTTAGCATTTCCACCACAGAACGCAATGATTTTCCGTTAGACTCCGTAGTCTGCAGCGATTTTCTTCAACAATTCAATGAAAATTATTGGTGTCTCCCCGCCTTTCGATGAAATATCCAACATCTTAACAGAAACTCTAGCCGTGGGATTGAAATATCGAACCAGGATATTATTAAAAATCTGTTTATATCGATATATCTACCTACGCTGCGATAAATTGGATTTGACGATCCTTTTTGCCTATGATATGGAAACATTCACTACGATTGCTTGAAATTTCGTTTTATATCAGGAAATGTTTCATTCATTATAAAACATGTTCGATAAATTTGAGTGACACAATCTGCCGATTTGGAACTGTGATTTCTAGATTCAATTGCGGCTGTGGCGCTATCAATTGTTGGAGTTAAAAAGTTCACAATCTTCAGACAATGCATTGATGTGTTCGGTTGTTTTTGTGTGTCGAACAATATTTGCGTTTCCGACGATGCGATCGAAAAATTTCATTTACACGTTTTTATAAAAAAAAACATTACTTGCTTCTTCCGGTTTCCGAAATTGAATAATTTTCGTTCAATTTGGCGTCGAGAACGCATTTACTTTTAACGGAGTTGGCTTAATTTAAGAAGAAACTAACACGCAACAGGACTATCGCCTAAAAGTAGTTACAATATGATATAAAAATGGCATTAAAATTTTTAATGTCTAAACAACAACAGAAAGGGGATTTCCCCTTTTCCTTATAAATTAAGCTATTGATGTAATTTAATAGGTTGATAGTGTGTAGTGCTCCCCAAACCCATGCATTCTAAAGGAGGACACCACTGCTACTGATTTTGGATTCAGTCGTTCAGTCTTTAGTTATATGATAAGTTGCTTGACGGGCTCAGTGGCGCGACGGTTAGTGCGATGAACTGCCGCGCAGAAGGTCTGGGTTCGATTCCCAGCCGTAGCCTAAATGATTTTCACTGGCCCTACTCTCGTGATGATCTGACAAATCATTCGAGTAGTATCAATTGTCAAGAAAAGCTTATCTCAAATTCGCCGTTCGGAGTCGGCATAAAACAGGAGGTCCCACAATCGTGAAAGAAGTACACACGCACACATGATGGTTGGGAGAAAGCTCGGCCCTGGGTACTAACGAGCCTGTTGCGCCAAAAATTTGTAATTTTTTTTGATAAGTTGCTAATTAATGGCAATAAAACTGCATGATAACAGGATAATTACAGGGTTTTTCGCAAAAACGCAGGAGTCAAATTTCTATGGGATTTTCGTTGAAAATACAGGGATATTCTGTAGCATAAGGATATATTGCATCGTGGTGATTTTAATGACAGAGCTTTTCAATGATTGCTATAACCAACTTCACAAGTAAAATATCAATTCCATCATGTTTTGTGTTCCAATGATGTTTTTCTATGATAGCTATAACTGGACTCTTAGTCTATGCTGCAATGGGTTTAATGATCTAGACAAAGAAAAAGCTATCGAAATTCGCATCAGTACTCTAAATCCCTTTAACTGACAAATGGTTGTCGCCCTATCGCTTTGATATCGTCAATATAACTGTAGGCATCAGAACTACATGTGGATCTTAAGCCGGCTACACACACGCAGTTTTAACTCTCCGGTTTGCCTATTCACGCCGCCTGTTCAGTTTTACCGGACCGCCATAGCGCATTCACACGCTTCGGTAAATATGTGAGGCCAATCATTTTGTGTGGTTTGGTCGTTCAATAAACATGTCATCTACGGATGACGCTCTTGTCATAGTGGGCTTATTATTACCAATAAATAGTTCTAAACAACAAAAATAATCGTAAAATGTGGTGTAAGAGTGGTTAAAAAATGTGAATTTGTTAAACAAAATTAGGTTTGCCCCTTAAGGCTGACATAATTATTGACATATGGATGATTCAACGTATTTAAAGCTCCTTTAATAGAAAAAAAAGATACTGTGATGAGAATGGCCATTCTATCGCACGAAAGACTTACTGCAACTTTAAGATTTCTGGCTACATGAAAACCTTAAATTTTCAACAATAATATCGCCTCAGAGTATGTTTATTATGTGTGGAGGCGGTTTTCGTTTAATATGGCTACACTGTGTAACAACCTGTGTAGCCATGTTAAACGAAAACCGTCTCCACACATGTAAATTTCACTTTAAACTGACGATGACGGCTTGAATGCCTGATGCTACACACGCTTCGGTTTTTATAATAACAGGCGGACTGAACAGGCAAAACCATTGAATTTTCGATTTTTCTCCGACCGCCTGTTTAGGCCAAAAAAAAAACTGAAAACTTTATCATACACACGTTCAGTTATAACTTCGCAGGCGGTCTGAACACGCAAACCGGACAGTAAAAACTGCGTGTATGTAGCCGGTATTATATTTAGCTACATGCCTTTAGGTCCTCAGTTCTTCTTACTTCGCGTTTTTGACTTACTTTTGCGTTCCTTTCAGGTACATCAAGTACAAATAGAATTTTCGCTATAATCGTGCGTAACGCCTAATAAACATTACCATCAATCATACTTAAATGAATCAGTCCTAATGTTGTCTATTAAAAACGTTGACATACATTTGGGAATATTTTCAAAATCGGACAAAATTGATTGCAAAATCAAATGATAAGATGATAAATGATGAGTATAAGACAGGAAAGGACTTCTTTAAAAAAAAATCTACAAATACTCATCGTTTCAACTAAAAAAAAAGGTTCATCAAATTAGTTTCATTGTAGGCAAATGTAGTCCATGGACAGCTTAAAGTCCGATAACATTTGTCGGTTTGTGGAAAAGTTATCTACCCTCCCATGACAAAACAAGTTTTCATAAACACCTTTTATTTATTTTCTATATCTCACACAAAATTGTCTGCAAGTGAGAAAAACTAGCACAGTTGAAAAAAAAAGTTACTTTCATATAAATATATTATTATACCTATTTAACCTCTAAGATACCGATCTAAATCAATATAATACCATCGATCATCGTTAAAAAACACTCCAACGACCATTATCAGAGTTGTAAAGAATGATTTAACACAAGCGCATTGGTAGTTGACAGTTGTTAGTAAAGGTTAGTTATTGCCTACCTTGTCAGTTGCCTTATCTTACATCTTTTATGGGAATGTACTACATTTATTAAATCATAAAGGCGCTATATTCATAAATGAATGGATTTCATAAACCTTAGGTAATATCAATACTTTGTGAATAACTGAATTAGGAACGAGCTCAGCGAACTGTTATGGGCACACTAGGACATAGTTTATGGGAAGCAATACAAGGTAGCTAGGTTATATAGATGTTTAAAAATATGTACGTTCTCCAGATGTTACATCTTGAGGGAATCACCTTAGGATAGCCGGAGCATTAATTTATTAGGGTCAGTCGTTTGTGGGTTGAATATTAAGGCCGGGTGCCAATTGCGTTAAAACGGGGGTTACATTTTGTCCACTGGCTAATTTTTGACATTTCTGCAGGGGAAAAAATAAACTAGCGTTTTAGCTGTGCTAATTGAATTAAATGGGATTTTATTTAATTTCCTTAAAGATGTGAAACGAAATTTCGTTCTTTATATTTTCTTGTATTAAAAAAAGTGCGGAATAGATTTCAGAGATAACATCAAAAACTCTTAATTATTTTTTATTATTATTAATAAAAATATTGTTGCTTGAGTTGTGTTCATGATTAGGGATATCCATCCGACTTTGCTCAATTTAAGCATATTTCGCATAAAACGTATAGCGAAATAAATGAAATCATAATATTTTTGTAAACAATTGTAAAAATCCTGTTTTAGTTTACTTTAGGGCGTTATTACATTTTCTTGTAAAAAAGTAAGTGAAATTATTTAGGGCGTTAATTACATTTTCTTGTAAAAAAGTAAGTGAAACTTTTTTTTTGGACGGTGTGAATTGGATTTTATGAAACATAAAACCATCACGATGACAGTGTTCTGTTTCGGTCCTCCATCCAAGTACTAACCGATCGGTGAGCCCAAGAAAGAAGTATCCATTGTTGTAATAAAATCAAGCGAAAGTTGCTAGATATATTGAGACACATATATTGCAACATTTGGTAACATGTAGGTGGTTAAAATGGTCATTTCCCTATGAATGTTGAAATGACAGCTGATCGTTGGTACTGGCTTTCTTTTGGTGTCATAAATGGCGCAAATTTATAGTCGCTTAAAGTAGACTTTAAAATTATTTAATCACGTAATAATACGTTTTGATAATTATAGTCGTCAGAAAGTGTACTTTAGCGTTATCACTCTGCATTAAAGTTAAAGCAACCGAAACCTCACTTCAAATATTTAATGCAGAGTTAGCGCAATGTTATCTGTAATTGTAAAATCGGGAAACCGGCAAAGGCAGAGACAACTGAAATATTTTTCACGATCACTTTTAGGTGTGTTTGAGCGTGTTCACTGAAATTGGTTTTGTTTAATTGTCAGAACTGTCACTTTTTAGGTAAGTTTGACTTAGAGTTCTTGGAGGTACGTTCGTTAGTATACACTGAACCCGTCATACACTAATTTGCGCCACGTTAAAAAGTGTCTATTGATTAAAGCCAGCTTTTAATTTTAAGTAGATGTTAGCTAGTGTGGAGTTAAACCCTAAAACATCGATTGACTATAAATTTGCGCCAATGTGTTTTAGCGAATGTTTGTGTCTGACATCTGGAGCCAGCTGCATTCCTCCCATTCAACAATTCAGCCGCAATACTCGTTACGCAATGAATGCAAATCAGTTTACCCTCAAGCCTATCTTCGGACGTACGCTGAAATATAGAGATTTGTACCTAAACCGAACAACACGAATGTGGAATGCTCTACCAAACTCTGTTTTTCCTTTCCATTATAACTTACAGACATATAAAACCAATGTGCATCGGTATCTCCTTTCTTCTTATCCCTAATTTCCTTAACGCCCGCACTGTGCTAAAACATGTAAAGGGTATTCATAACCCCTTGAGTGCTCGCAAATTATAAAAAAAAATCTGGAGTCTGTAATTGAAGCTTGAATCCAAAAAGGTATATTTGATTGAGTTTTCTACGTGTATTGGATTAGTGATAATAAAGATGTATTTATGGAATTGGAACGTTGCCTTCAGGAAGGACGGTGTTTTTCATATGAAGACATTTTTAAGACGAGATGCTAGATATCGGGAACGCCGCTATCGTTTTTGGGTGTATATTCAAATCGCGGTACCTTGAAAAGTACAGATTAGCCGAGAGAGGCTGCAAGATAAAGATGAAAATTGGCAAGTGGTCTGATTCGGGTAGGATTACGAATTCAGATGTTTTCAGTTATATAACGATACTTTTGAATTTTGAATGAAATTTGAATTTTTTTTAATTTTGAATGAATTCACACTGGAGATCTTTCAGAAGGGACCAATGGCGATATTTGTATGATTGTCTTTTTGAAGTAAAGTTTCTCTTTTGACGCTGAGAAGTGTAAAGAAAATTAGATCAAACAAAATATCGGTTGTCGTATGATCACCGAAACCAAGCAGCATCGGTTGCGGCAAGATATGGTTATTGTAAGAGAATGAAGTGAGGTTTGGGCTAAGAAAAAGTTGAAATTCTACAACCAAGTTTGTGCGCTAGAACAAGGTTGAAATCTATTCAAAATACATTTTTCACCAATTTAATTCTGAACAAAATTGTAGGTCTTTCGGCTCTTAAACTCGTTTTGTAATTCGAACAGTCAACGCCAATATAGTTGCGTATAATTCTCACATAATCCCAAGAGCTTTCGAATTTTCAAGTATCCAGCTTGCAATTGTTAATACGTCAGTTTAACTCATTTCGAATGAGATGAATACACTATGGAGGTGGTAAACACCTCGCAGTTAGCGATTCTGAGTCCATATGCCTTAAGAATGTATGAATAATGATGTAAAATTTAACTCTATGTTTACTAAATAATCTAAGAAAATAAAGCCTATCTAGCTAAATTAATTCATTATGTTACAAAATAATTATCAAAACTAATATAAGGGATATATAAGTGGGATAGGTTAAAATGAGTCAAACGAAACTAAGTCCGTACGTCACCATTTTTTGGGCCTTAAGTTTGGTACACACGTTCTCTTTGTTGCCCCCAGTAGAATAAGTGAAAAAATCTGAAAATATAATGTTTTCTTCTTGCGCTGGATGGGTTAGATCCTTTATGGATATTCTATGGCCTGTGCTACTAGTTATGCCAGACTTCATGCTAATAAACAGCCCTATTCTGACTCTGTGAATTCCTACGACACCGCTTGTAAAAGCATTCTTTCATAGGGCAGGTTTTGACATCATGTGAAAATGCCTTGTGGTCAAGTTTGGGTTTTCCGCCTCAGATCTTCCATTATTTCCCATGCTTCAATTTTTTAGGCTCACATTTGTCGATAGATTATACGTGGGGGGTTACTTTGTGGGGTTACTGTCCTGCCTATTTCGATTTCTAGCTTCATACTTTCGGTATTCCAGCAGCACGTGCTCGGCATTTTGGACTTAACTATCACAATGTTGGAACAATGGGTCAACCGGGAAGCTTTAATCTGCCGTTAGGAATTGGGAAAGATAGAAATTTACTTAGTTTGGTGTTGTGTTCCATTGTCTCTCAAATTTTCGGCATAAGCCCTACTTTTCGACTCCTCGCTTGGCTTTCTCACTCGTGTTACTTACTTACTTAAGTAGCGCTACAGTCCGGAATGAACCTGGGCCTCAACCAAAATGCCTATCCAATTAGCCTGGTCCTTAGCTAACTGCCTCCAGCTGCGCACTCCAAGCTGGTTGAGGTCGGTTTCTACTTGTGCGCGCCACTTAAGGCGAGGTCTTCCTCTACTGCGTCCGACGTCTGGCTGGGAATCGAAGACTCTGCGAGCCGGAGTATTGGTGTCCATTCGTTCTACATGTCCTAGCCTTCTTAAACGTCCAATGCGGAGTTTTTTGATCAGGGGCATGTCGCTGTACAGCTCGTATAGTTCTTGGTTGAATCTTCGTCTCCATAGCCCGTCAACGCAAACGGGACCGACGATTTTTCGAAGAATTTTCCTTTCAAATCGACCAAGGATTTCTTCATCCGCTTTTGAGACGGTCCATGCTTCAGCGCCGTAGAGCATTATTGGGACGATCAGGGTCTTATATAGGATATCCTTAGTAGTTCGAATGAGGGCGAAGAAACAGCGGTTGGTAAGAGTAATTCTTCTTTTAATTTCTGACGAGATGTTGTCAGAGTTAATAGCGGAGCCGAGATATGCAAAGTCTCGTACTACCTCGAAATTATATCTGTCAATGGTGACGTTCCTGTTCAATTCATCGATGTTGTGTGTCCTTTCGTGTTGACAGCATATACTTAGTCTTGCCCTCATTTACTACTAAAACCCATTTTACCGCTTCCTTCTCTATACTAGCAAACATGGCTATGACTCACTCCTCATTCGTGTGCCCTTATATATAATGTTAAGGGTCATATATGGCCTTACATAAATATTTTGTCGTGTCATGTGGCTCCATTTTTAAGACCATTTCATGTATGTCTAGAGACGCAGAACTCGCTAAGTGGCATATGCCATTTTATTCGTTTATGTGACCATTCTCTGTTTGAAATAAAATCTGTCTATTGTTTTTCTTGTGGTAATCATTTTGAAATATTTGATGTATTTCAGGGCGCTATTTAAGGCTCACATAAAGATATCTTTATCTTTTAATCAATTAAATACCAAACAGTTTCACGTGACACTTAACAACTTCGTCTAAACACCTGATGACAAAACAGTAACCACAATAGCTGTGACGTAGACGCTGTTTCCATTCAGCTTCCATACTTATCGAAACAATTAAACCCCAAAACTTGTTCTAGGGCCAATTTGAGCATTTACATGACAAAACATTGTTCTCAGACACACTGTCGCGTTGCTCTATATTAATGTGTTTTCATTCGATTAAAAACGGTATTATAGTATTATGAAAGTATGCAGTCTATTTCTCTGTACTTTAAAAACATGTCTAGATACAAACATTATCTAGAGCTTCGGATTTACCCAATCGCCAGATTTAATCATAATCAAGGGAAATTTTTCGATTAACCCACAGAAATAATAAATACTTGGATTTATTTTGTTTTAATCGTGGCAACATGAATTCCCCGATTGCCATCGCTCAGATAACAATATACAACTTCACAACCTATAAATCACAAGAACAATTTTATTACTAATCGTGATATAAATAAAGTAGCAAAAAAATATATCAGAATCATAGAATCATAAAAATAACACTTCACACTTTTAAACAACATTTTTATTTAATTTGTTTCAGATGGCGGATAACGATTCAACATCGAAGGAGAAGTCCGGTTCAGTATTTACACTGAGTGAGTTCAGTTCAAAGTAAGTTGGATTTTTATGATATTTTGATGTCAAGGAAATTGATTTTCTTTTTAGTAAAATAAGTGATCCCAAAAATGATGGTGCAACAGGCTTTTTAGGTCCGTGGGGATTAGTTTCCCCCAACCATTCATGCGTGTTTACCTTTTGCACAATTGCGAAGCCTTTAGTTTAATATCCAGTTTGAGGCGATGCGATGAGATAAGCTTTCCGTGATAAACAAATCAAATCAAATGATATGACAAAATCATTGCAAGAGGAGAGCATGAAAATAATTTTTTTATTGTCACGTTAGGCAATCAAACCCAGACACAGATAAAAATGTTAAAATCTAATTTAACAGGTTAACAGCTTAAAAAAAAGAGACCAAAACTAACATATAATACTACTTGGTTATATCTCAATTAAATTTTCAAAGGAAATGTAGAAAACTTTGATTCATGTAACTATTATGGGGTTATCTTGCTAATAAGCATCTAAATTGCGTTTTTTTTGGGTCTCGGCTAAAGGAAGTCGATCATGCTATTCAATTTCCATCGACGCCGACGCTTAACATCTTTGAGTACCTCTCCCGATCATTTACAGGGTGGCCGATGGAGGATTTATCTTTTCAAATCTGAATAAAACTAAAAATATGAAACGTATTTTTAATGGTTTAGTTTGTCATAAACAAGAGAAATGCGTTTATTTTCTTAATTATGTCGTTCAAATGCAGATTATTTAGTTACACACACTGTTGGAATCGGGCCATTGTGTTTTGTGCCAAGCCCTGCAGTAGGCTTGGCTGGATTTCGTGAATTTCACTGCAGAAATTGTCCTTCAGCAGGTTATTGCCGTTTACCATAAAAAAAGCCATTAGGTTTAATTTCGGTGATTTTGGTGGCCATAGGAAGTTCCAAAAGTGGCTCTTAAGCTTTTGTGGGAAATTTTCATTAAGCAAATTTATGTAGATCGTTGCAGTATGCGGAGGTGTTTTAAAGGGTGATCCAAGTAGAGATACTTTTTTAAATAGCCTTTTTTGACAGATCACGTGTGAGTCGTGTCATGCTGTCATGTTATTTTTGTTAAGTATTGTTTGGTTGGCGTTTCATAATGGAAAGACTTACGCGTGAACAACGTTTACAAATTGTTCAACTTTATTATGAAAATTCACGTTCTGTGAGGAATGCGTTTCGTGCACTTCGCTCAACTTATGGTCAACATAATCGGCCTACTGAGCGTACTATTCGCAACACCATCACCCATTTTGAGACCCAGCATTCATTATTGGATAATAGACTTTTTTAGACTTTTTCCTGTGGGGATATCTAAAGTCAAAAGCTTATGCCGGCAAACCCGCTTCGATTCAGGCCTTGGAGGAAAACATCACGCGTGTCATTTGCCAGTTACCAGTCGAAATGCTCGAACGAGTGATCGAAAATTGGACTCAACGGATGAACCATCTGCGACGTAGCAACGGCCAACATTTGATAGAAATAATCTTCAAAAAATAAATGCCAAAGAATGTTCTTTCAAATGATAATAAACATTCTCCATTAAATTTGAATTTTCTGTGTTTTTTTCTTTAAAAAAGTAGGGAACCTCGAAATGGATCACCCTTTATAACGCGGAAACCGCGCTTAAACCATGTTTCTGACTAATTAAATGTGCTTGCAAAATTTGAATGGAAAAAATCTGTGATCTTGCGTTCATAATTTTCACTGTTCCATATATGTGCTTCTACCCTGAATTTTTTTTTAAATGTATGATTCATTCGTCGATAGAGCCTACCAAATAGTAACTCCTGGACAATGTATGTGGCCGGTGGTGTTTCAGTCGCGAGTTGCGTGTTCGTGGGGACCAATAGCGACAATTTTGCTTATTTACGTGGTGATTCAGGTTGAAGTGAGCCTCGTTGCTCCAAAAGTTGCAATAAGAAATGCCAAATCTCCCCGTTGCTAAATCTCCCCGTTGCTAAATATCCGCCATCATTGATTCACAGAAGTTTTGGCTTTAATTAAACTCATTGGTAAGTTCATACACTAATTTATTCGTAAAAGGATGAGATTTTCAGTTTTTCTTTAGAATTTCGTGTATAGTACTTTTTGGGAATGCCAAACCGCCCGCTTTCGGTGGTCGTTGATGTTATAAATACACATCTGGTGAGAAGAACGAGCTTTGGGGTACCCACCATTGCGAAAAAGAATGGAAAATTGGCCCGCTTAATAATACTTGTAATGATTTGATACCTGAATAACGCGTCATAAATTTTATGAAATTAGTACCAACACCAAAGCTTGTTAGAGTGCTATGCCACGCTCTATCGAAGGCTTTTGAGTTATCCAGAGTTACACTTCCATTATTCCATTCCATGTTCACTAAGATCGTCTATAAGATCAAATGGTTGATGGCCACTAAGGAGATCATTTTTTTCAGCTTTGTTATCATCAAGAACGAATAATGAAGTCGATGAATTGAGAAGCTAGATTTTAAGCCCTGTTTGGGCCGTTAATGCTATGTATTTTATTGTTTCCTGTCCCATAAGGGTATATGTAGTGTTTATCCAAAGTTTGTAACATAAAGAAATAATTAAACACATATACCGTTAAACTTAAAATTAATAAACTAGCTCAGCCATGTCTATATGTTTATGGGCCTTACATTTCGAACTAGACTTGGTACATGTACTCTTCATTGCTCCAAGCAGAACATGTGTAAACATTTCCAAAACCCACTCACTTCCCCGCCCACTTTTCAAATGAAAGAAATATTTGGACCAACGGTAAGGAATTTTCGTCTAAAAAGACATTTAGACGACCTAAATATATGTTTTTCGCCTATGTACTGTTTTTTGCTACACTTATACTTCGTGGTGAGTGGGTGTTGGTATGTTGTTATTAAAAAACGTTTAGCGGCTAAATTTTAAGAAAATTCGAAAAAAAAACGTTCAGTGGAAATAACTGGTGGCCTAAATCCAATATGATGGCGTTATTATTAAGTGGCTTCCTCGACTGGCTTCGCAATAGCGCATTCTGTCACTCCAATTTTCCAAGAACTTGTGGATGGAACTAGTGTTGAAAAGTAGCATTCCTAAAATAGATTAAAAAATGGCCTCGAATTTTAACGAAAATCGATCTACCGGTATCAGCTAAGGAAGTCATAACGGGTAGAAGGATCGAAAAAAAGAAATCGAAAATTGCCATTAAAACAATACCTTTCTCTTGTAGATGAAAGTTAAAAATAAAGTGACGGAAACAATATAACATAATGGGTACCCAGTGTCGGACCTGGATGCTATCTAATTTTGTCATTGTTGGTTAAAAAAAAATTGAATATCGAGTTAATACTTGGCATTGTGTAACACCAGTGTATAACTAACATTTGTAAATTTATAAAAGCATACGAAAATTATATAAAAAAAATCTTAAAATAATTAATGACGTACGGTCTGGCCTTATGTGTTTGAATCGTTCCCCGGATTGTTGGCATAATATCGGTCCTTTACTGTTCTCCCAAAACAAGTCCAAAGAGGTCAAAACGCAGCTAAAAAGCGGCCAATTGACATTGCCAAGACGACTGATAACACGATTTGGGAATCGATTACGGCATGGGCTTTGTGTGGCATGGCGCGCAAATCTGTATGAACCAGATGTCGCCCAAATTCATGTCTTCAATATCAGTAAAAATAAGTCGGTTAACATGGCTCTGTAACTCTCACCGTTAACCGAATCGTTGTTTCCGGCCTCAATTTTGAAAAAAAAAACTGGCCCAATGATACAACCACGACAAAATCCGCCCCAAACTGTCACTCTCTGTGGATGCATCGGCTTCTTGACAATAACGTTGATTGCCGCATCTGGGGCTCTCTCTCTCTCTATCTCTGCTTGTTAACGTAGCCGTCGAGATGAAAATGCGCCTTGTCAGAATAGATGATTTTTCGCCCAAATTCGTTGTCCAAATCAAGCTGCTTTAAGGCCAAAACTACGAAGAGATAACGAGTTCTCAGTCAATTGGACCTTATAAGCCAATAATCCAAGATCTTTGTGCAGAATTCTCCTCAGGCTAGTGCGTGAAAAGTTAAGCTGTTGAGATCGATGGCGAGTTGATGTTCGCAAATTGTGTCCCACACTCTCGGCTACAGCAGGCATTGGGAGTGCTTAATTTCGGCCATTTAGATAATATTGATATGAACATTTCGTATATTAGTGTTTTCCCCATAAAAACCGATTTTTATAGCATAGGACCCCTATGACCTATGCTATAAAAATCGTTATATTGGTCCATGTGAAAATTTTAGGCTAGGATTCATAAAAATAATCAAACATTCTAAAGAACGAAACCTTGTTTTAAGGGATATGCGATAGGGTATTAAACGATTCAAACAGCATATTGTTGCCTTCTCTTAGATGTTTTCATGTAGTGGCATCGTTTTAGGAGAACAAATGTACGTAGGATAGGAAACCTGCATTCAGCACGTATCAGATCACATTTACAAAAAAAAAATTGTTTACAAAACACATTTAATAATTTTTTTTATGTTTTTCTCATTTCAAGAGCTGAGTTAACCGAGAAGGGTTGTATTGGAAGTGATGACTACCATCCCTTTGATCACCGAGATCAAGTCAATGGTGGCAGTACGAGTGGTGCATTGGCGCATTTGCTTAAGAGCTCCTTGGGAACTGGTATCTTAGCCATGCCAATGGCATTCTACAATGCTGGCTTACTCTTTGGCATGATTGGAACACTGGTTGTGGGGTTCTTATGCACGCATTGTGTTCGAATTTTGGTAAGATTTTCAAATTATATAATCCCCACGCAGGGGGCCCATTTAATATCCCAGTTGCTTATCATAAAAAATTTCATTTTTAGATTTTGGTATTTTTAATTATGCTCTATAAATTTGTTAATTGCATGCAATGAGAATTCGATGACCGATATAAATACGTTTTTGGAACTTGATTAAATTATAATGATAAAAAAGTACTTTCTTCGGAAATGTGCCGACTAGAATTTCGGGTAATCAAAAACTAATCTCTCTGTTCTGATTAGGTAGCATAAAGAATCACCCTGGGCCGAAGTGAGTTATATATGTATAATTATTGCACATTGTATTCGGTGGTATAGAGTACTTGTATTTAGATCAGTATACCTATTTCTATTTGAGTCTCTTTCTGAAATAAATCCCCTTGAAATGCTTGCTGGTTCTTTATACCAAGGGTTATAGCATGCACGATGGATTGATATTATGATTTCCTCTGCATTAGTGCTTATCCTCTTGAACTGCATCGTAAATCCTCTTGACTGAGGAACCGTTGTCATTTACCCAATGTGACCTAGACAAAATATTTATCGTACTTAATTTCGGCGGACTATACACAATATTGGTGCAGCAAGGTGCAGTAACTCTTCAACGTTACTGCATTGGTTCCATATAAGGGTTAGCCGGTTTCATTTTATTTTGTCTCTTGACCTACAGGCTTATCAACATAGTCCTAAGTATGTACTCATTGGATCAAGGGATGCATAATTTTGTGGTCACAAAAGATTTGATACTTGCAACGTAGTATGGCAATTATATCTTATTTTCCATCCGGTCCCGTTCTCCTAATTTACATTGTATACTGTCAGTGTCAGGTAGCAGAGCTATGATAGTAATTGAAGCCGTTAGACGCGATACTTGAGCTTAATGTTTTGGAACTGCATTAACAGCTCAGACTAGTACATGAGGAACAAAATAAAGTATATACGGTTTTTATAAGAGTAACGTTTTTATTAAATCAAAATTAAATGTAAGTACAATTTTTGTCGATTAAAAAAAAAATTCTGAAAATGTCGTTTACCCACTTCTTCACCTAAGCGCTTCAATTGTTTTTAGAGCTTAAGCTTTGACAACCAAATTTATGGTGACATTCATTAGGCTGATGTAGTTTCCAATGTAGTTAAGTGCCCTAACTAAATTTTCCCTCTAAATTGAACAAAGAACTCTATTAGTTTGGACAACATCCTTCTTTAATATGAGGACCAGGCGTAATGTCCCTAATTGCTACGTTAGGTTCTGAAATGACAAATTTCGAACATCGCATGATAGGAATATCGCCTACACATTCAGAAGCTGATTTGACTTCTCAAATTAATTTCCCTCCAAATTTTCACCTATCCTGAATAATATCTCCTTCATTCGTCATTATCGAAATCGGGTACATGCTTGAGAAAGCTTCGAAAAGCTATTTCAAAACTGTAAATTAATGGTAATCATAGGATCTCCGATATTGTTGCGGAACTTTTAAAGTTATGTTGGCGCATAATTAAGTGATATTTTATTAAAAACATTCAGACTTACCAAGGTATCCATTTCCATGCATTTCGAGCAGATCTTAGCACCAAATGTATCGTATCGTACATAAGATCGAGCAGTTGGTATACCGCGTACCAAAACAAAAAAAAAATATAGACCATTATATGTCAACTTTACTTGGAGGAAAATATATTGTTTCGTTTTTTGTCTTGTCGGTTCTTTGTAGGAGTATGATGTGATCACGGTCGGATAGATTAAGCAAAACATTGCACATGAATTGATTGTGTGACTGTGTCTGTATGAAGGTGTACGGTTTTAGATTTAAACCCTATTTGCTCATTATGCTTTCGTTGATCATTATTAATTGTGTCGTGCATATTGATCATGTAGGTACTGACATTGGCACGCAAAGTAAAGTAAATTGCAGTGTCACACCAAATTTTTTTTGTTTATATCATTGAATTTGGGCGAGGTAGGTAAATTTAATAAAAAAAATTACAATTTGGGAATTTTTTGGAAACGTAAACGATTTTATACCCAATAACAATAGGCACGATTTTCTGTCACAAAAAAAAGGATGGGGTATTAAACGGTTCGTTAAAGACAAAATGGTGAACGTTCTTGATTCTTCAATAATTTTTTTAAGAAATGCAGTTTTTAAAACTTATTGATCTACCCACCACTTTTAAATTTGTAACCTTGATTAAAAGTGTAAATTATAGCGAGATAAAATTGACGATGAATTGCAAATATAAAACAGATTTACAGCGAGCAGCAAAACAAAACACCAGTATACCAAATGGGTGGTTCGGTTTGGTTTGAATTAAGAAGTAAAAACACACACGTTTTAGTACTAAGATAAAAATATTTATTGATTTTGCTACCTATATATGAAATAGTTAATATTAATGTATATTAAATTGAATTCGAAGAACTGTCAGTTTCATAATCGGTTGAAGAATCATCTCCTGGATTGATAATTATTGCATCCGACATTGTGTCCCACATCTGCTCGTGTGAAAAGTATTCCTCCTCTGTCCTTATAATTTTTTCACAAACTTTGCGCCAATCTTCAACTGTTATTTTTGAAAATTCTTCTTCAGCTAGTTTCTGAACATCCGATAATCTAAACGTTGTATTTCGGCTTCCGACACTTCCCTTGACTGTTGCCCAGATCTTTTCAATAGGGTTGAGATCTGGATGATAGGGTGGCAATCGTAGTACTTCGTGTCCCGCGCCGTCAATCTTATGCTTGGGGTGGTGATTAGTCCGATGTCGCTTTATAAGATCATAAAGTTCGACTTTGAGCATTTTTGAAGAATGCGGTATATTGTTGACGGAAAGCCATTCTAACATCTCCGATTTAACGGAAGCAGAAGTGATTTGCTTGTGTTCCCATTTGTTGTAATATGATGCGTTGTCCATTACAATAACCGATGGTTCCTCTAGAGGTTATTTAAAACTTGATCCTTCATCCATTTAAAGAAATTTTCAAAATTCATCTCATCGTGATAATCTCCTGTTTTCGACCCAGATTTAAATAAAAGCAAGGCATTATTCACGAAGCCCTTCGCTCCACCTGCATGAAATTGAAATTGGCGCCTTTAAACCTTGACTGGTGCCGTCAGTCCATGCCCTTGGCCTTGTGTGAGAGCTGTGAATATAGCTCTCGTCCAAATAAATAATCTCATATCCTTCTGACCTGTACTCCCGCACCTTCCTCAGATATTTCACTCGTAAAAGTTTGATTTCATTTCTTTCGCAAAAAAATTTACGGTTGTTCTCCGTTTTCCTATAAGAAAATCCATTTCTTTTTAAAATCCTATGTAGCGACATATTGCTTAGGTTCAGCTCCAAATCTTCCTGCACCCGTTGTCTTAACATTTTTAATGTTATCATCATTTTTTCTTCAATGTGGAAGTTGTATATAATTCGCCGAACAGCTGTGATATCAAATTCGTCCAATCCAGTTTTCCATTTTGTATGTGGTACTCTTTTAGTTGGAGATTCAATAGCGCCTTTCTTCTCATATTCTTTAATTATCCTTCTTATTGTTCGGGCCGAAATTCCCGTAAACTCCTCTGTCTGTGAATTTGCGTATGTGATGGGAATATCTATACATAAATTCCTAGCTTCTTAAATTTTTTTTGTAATATATCCTAACAACGATCTTACGTCCTAGACTTCCTATTGGTTTTCCTTTTCTTGAAAGATCCATGACAATTTATTTTATTTTAATAAACTTCTGTCCTAGCAATGCTTTTGTTTTCGTGAAAGTGAATTCCAAATAGGAAATCCATAATATATATGCGTTATCTTAAAATAAAAAAACTATAAAAAACCAGGCAACAAATTTATTCCTTGCCCCTACAGGTAACCAAATGCAAACACTAATCGTGTCGTAAAACTTTTAAACTTAAGTCAAACAGGTAAAATCAAACATCATAAAATTAATGCTAACCAAGCACACCATCCATACAGGTACCTAGCGCTAAACCACGAAATGTTCAACCATAAAAAGGGTTGGGAACCCTTTCAAATACAATCGGACTTCTAGGTAGAAATGTAAAAAAGTCGACCTCATAATAAAAAATTAAGTTTATTTAGATATTCAACAGCATTTTAGTTCTAAGCACTGTAAAGTTGGGTTACGCATGGTAAATTACAGGCAAAAACGCTTAGTGATTAAATCTCTTTCGCGTCATTTTTGTTCTCTTAACTCCTCTCTCTGCGCAATCGACCGTTGGCCAACTGTTTTGGTACGGACTATATTGATAATGAACAAGGGTGGAATGGAAATCAGCCCATCATTAAAAACCTAAAAAAAAAAAAATCGGAGCCAATTAAAAACAAGGACACGTAGTTCATAGACCCTCAGATATTCTAGCTCGTGTTAGTTTAATATATCGAAATAAAGAAAACATGAATCCATGGATGCTTCACTCTATTCCGATGTAAAATAGCAACATCATGTTATCTAACCTATCGGAAAATTGACGCTTGTAGGTTAAGTTACTTTTTCAAAGCTAAAACTTGCAGAGCTTTTCCATAACCAGGATAATTTTGTATTTTTATGTACAGAAAATTTCAAATATCTATCTGAAATCAACACATGCCAAATCAGAGTATGGTATACAATTAAGTTAATATGATCCCGGAAGCCAGATTCCAGGAATCGATACTTTTGGGTAAATTTTTAACTTATTGGTATAAACCAAAAATTTTACGCAACCTCATAAAATTAAATCGTATAAGCTAGTTGCAACATTTCTCGAAATTTCATGAGTAGCGACCTCCTGCTTCAATATATTAGTTGTGTGTGACATATGGTACCATGTTGTTGGAACCACATATTATTGATGTCAATTTTATTCAATTGCATACCAACATGGCATGATAGCAAACTCAATGGACCGTAACATGACGATCATCTCTTGAAGCGTATGTGGACTTGTTGACCAATAACGCATATTCTGCTGAAGATTATTATTCGATGAAATTAAGGTTTTTCTTCAAACTTTTGAAGTAAATCGGAGAAGTTTCTTCGGTTCAATGATCAAGAGGCTTCTCTTCTTTTTGTTTTCTAAAGAGTGTATTCGAAGATCTTTAAGCTAATTTCGCCACAACGTACACTATGGTGGATCACAGTATTATGGGGGAAATTTTTGTTTTTTCTTTTGACTTCTAATAGCAATTAAAATTTGCCAAATGGTTAAAAAAAACAGATGTTGCCTTCTGCCTATGCATTATCCTTAAAATTCTTAAAAAAATTGAATAAAATTCACATCTGTAAAAGATTTTTTTTTATTTTTTTTTTCATTAACGTAAACATGTAATTTATCAAATTTTACATAAATTTAAACATTAAAAATTAAAGTTAAAAAAACAGTAAGTACGAAACTCCTGTTTACCATCAAATTTCGGCATAAGCTTACTAGACTTAATTTTTGCTTCAATGAGACCTTCACGCGGTGATTTTGTGCAAAGACTTCCTGAGGCTTCAGTGATAGTTTTGACTGACCTCTACACTGCTTGAGTATTTGTCCTCTTCTCGAGCAATAAGATCTTCAAATTCTTCATTAGAGATTTTCTTCAAAGTTGGTGGTTCCGTAACATAAGCCTGCCAGTTAATAAGATCGAAATAAACTTTCGCATTCATGTTAACGACGGGAACCTGGAATAGCCTTAGTCTTAGTGATTTTTCACCTCGTTCTTTCAGAATACGACACAGTGCCAATTCTCTAATATGCTTTTCTGGTAACATTGCTCACCGAAGATTTTCAGGATGGGTGAAGTGATGCTAGCGTTGCAAAAACAGGTCAAGTCGTTCTTTCGGATTGCAACAGAATTCCTAAGTCGTTTAGTTGTGCTATAATAAGTGAGTTTTCTATGAGGAAAGTGACCAATACCATATACCCTTATATCGAAACTTTAAACCTGATCTGGAGGCAGTAATACCAAACCGATTGCAATAATATTTTATACATGTAATACCAGCCCCGATTGACAACATATTTTCGCTATTATTATACGCTGATAGTTGCCCGATTAGTGTAAACGACGTGAAATTAACCGATTTGGTTCTTTTCGAACCGAGGCACCAAGAGCTGCGATACTCAGGTACTTCAACGTGTAACAATCAATATACTGACGACTCATATCGAAAATTGGAATTAGTAAAAATACAAAATCGTTATGACCCTATTAAAAAAAACGATATCTCAGACCTCGGAAGTTACACTACCAAACTTTTTAATTTTCCTCAATTCCTTATCTATTGCAAAATTCTAAGTAAATATCGAATAGTATACAACATTCAATGGAGGCTTTTAAAATTTATTGTGCCAAAAATAAATATTCACTGTTTTAGGCGCTACCTTTTGGTTGAAACTTGAAACCCAATTTCAACCAAAAAGGGTCTCCAGTTAGTCCGATTCATACCTAATCTTACCAGCTTCATTTGCGTATTGAATTTGGTCGACGTTGGCTGTTCTTGATTTTTCCCTACTGCGTCTAACATTTTACTGGGAATGGACTCTGTTGGATAAGGGCTTGTTTATCAACAGGGCTATATACCAGTACAGCTCATAAAATTGGTAATATAATGCGTCAATGCACATGGGATCGAATGTTGTTTCGTTTAATCCGACTACGTAATGTTGTTGATTTTGGCCAATTCTATTAGCTCAACGAAATAAGATTGAAAAATCATGTTGGAAGAATCACATGAAAATGCGTCACCCTGTGTCTTTTTTTGTAACGACTGTTTCGATGAAAATTGTTGCCGATCTTGAGAGAAAACAGAAATGATTTTCTATCGCCATCTAGTGCAGACGACCTACGATTTTGTAGGTCGGGCGCCAATAATGGGGAGCATACTTTTATCCAGGCATACTTTAACCCGACCAAATTTAGATAATGAGTTGGTGTATACTCGTTACATTTCATGAGCTGTATATTTCTTGACATGAAGACATCTGTTCAGCATCTCTAGCTGCTTCTACAGCGTTGCCTTGTCGGCATTATTCTTGGCTGGTTTGAGATTATTTTCCGTTAGCAAAACTTTCAAATCCAAAACTGCGTACTGTTTTATTGTTCTAAAATACTACTATTAAGTGAATTAATTCAGATGATGGGCTCAGTGGCGCGATGGTTAGTGCGTTGAACTGCCGTGCAGAAGGTCTGGGTTCGATTCCCAGCCGTAGCAAAACCAAAATGATTTTTCACTGGCCCTCCTCTCGTGAAGATCTGACAAATCATCCGAGTAGTGTATCAATTGTCATGAATAGCTTGTCTCAACTAAGCCGTTCGGAATCGGCATAAAACAGGAGGTCCGCCATCGTGCAAAGAAGTACACATGCACACATGAATGGTTGTGAGAAAAAAGCTAGGCCCTGGGTACTAACGAGCCTGTTGCGCCATAAATTTAATTTTTTTTTATTTAATTCAGATTTGTTAAAAACTATTGTGCATGTGACAAAATCAAACAAAGGAAGGATAGCCATGTTTCGATTGTGAATCGATGGGTATTAACAAGAACTGTTCAGCTTTATAATAAGTCACAATAAGCAAGTCACGCTAGACGTCCGAACCGACTTAAAATAAATATTTATTGGTATTAATTGGTGTAAATTGGATATGTAGAAAAATTTTGTTTTGGAGTTGTAAACCCAGTTAAGTCAGTTTTATGGAACAAATACGGAAAGATGTATGATTTTGATGATTTTGGACAGTTCAGATTAACAAAATGACCCGTATTTCTCATTGTATATAGTTTAAGAGTAAAAAATAATTTTTTACGTTAACTAGAGTTGTTTAGCTTTATAATAATTGGTCGACCATCAAAATCGGCGTAGACATTGGCTGGGAATTCGATTCGGAAGTCACGCTAGACGTCCGAACCAACTTAAATGGGTACAGTCGAACATCGATAACTCGAACCATCAATTGCCCCAACAAAATTCAAGTTATCAAGACTTCGAGTTATTAAGTTAAACACAAAATGTATATCAATTAATAATGCATTAATGCACACACGACACTTTTCATACGTATCTTAAGTCTGTTTATGACTTTTAAACCGCCTTCTATTTAAACAAAAAAGGACCTACTAATGTGCTAACCCCAACTATGAAGAATGTTGACATTTATTCTTACTCACACATAACGAAAACACGTATGTTAGGCCATGGGAACATGAAAACGAGATGATGTTTTATAAAACGATCTTGTAAAAATACGCATAATTTGGAAACTTCCCTTAAGAATTCGACTTATCGAAAGTGAAGCCAAATAATTTCTTCGAGTTATCAAGACATTCGAATAATAGAATTTCGAGTTTAGTCTACACGCTATTGCCAAACAATTTCATTCGAGTTATCAAATATGAGAGTTATCGAAGTCCGACTTATCGAAGTTCTACTGTATTTCAATAACGCCGATTGCGAATACAAGGAACCGGCTACAATCGTGGAATATATTATATGCTTGCCAAGGACTCCAGCATCGATAGTGCAGTAAAAAAGGTTAAAAACACACCGGGTCAAACAAAATGTTTTTGATTCGATAGTCAATAAACCGTTTTATATTTGAACAAACACCTAAGGAAGGAGAAGTAACAAAAGAAATCGTTTTGTTTCTTGTTTCGTTTGATGAGCGTTGAAATAAAACAAAATGAACATTGCGACTTGCTTTTACTGTTTTTAACTTTCTCTTATAAAGAGAAATTTATTGTTTTCGTGAAAATTTTCGACCTCGAGATTTTGATTGATTCTACCATTACGATGATAGCGGAACTCAAAAAAGTGGTTTTTGGAATACCGTCCGTCGGTTCGTCGTTTCGTCGGTCCGTCTGTCCGTACAAGTCTCTCCAGCCTAAACGACTTTACCGATTTTCTCCAAACTTCGTATCCAGCGTTTTTATGGTCATAATTCTAGGCCATTTTTTTTTTGCTTTTAGCCATGTTAGAACTGGTACCTGCCATATAAAAATCATACGTAACCTCAATTTGCTCAAAAACGGTTTTAACGATTTCGATTAAACTTCTTATATGCTATAAGCATTTTAGTTTCAACAAAATTGCATACCCTTTTTTTTTGAGAAAATCCATAAAACGGATTTTTTGCATTTAGGCCATATAAAGAAAATTGCCAATTTGTCGCAAACTATTTTGTCAAATTGAATGAAATTTAATTTGTATACTACTATTACTGTTTTCATGAGTTCCACATAATTGGTTTTGGCCCGATTATCTCAAAACGCAAATTTCAGTTTTGGCCAATAACGGAAAATCATTATTCACATGAACACCGATTACTTTCAATTACGGAATAAACGTTCGTATAATCTCATTTCGACATCATTTATGTCATTCTAGCATCATTAATCGAAATAAATATTATTGTGTATTCTGGAAAAATTGTTAAAAACGTCAAATTACCTCGCTATGAAATAGAAAGTTGGGTACGACCCAGTCGTGTACCCATCACTAGTTTAATATGTGGTTGGATTCAGACGATGAAATTGTGCCAATCTTATATACAATTTTTGGAGGAATGGAGGAAAAGGACGGAAACAGCAGAGAGTTTTGGGTGCATTGATATATAATCTAAAACAAAATGCTGAGGATTTGATTGTTTTAATATAATTTAATAATTTCACCAGAAAATGGGACTAATCGAAATTTAAAAAATGGTATCAGAAATCAAGTTACTAACTATCATTTAAATTTTTTTTTTGCAAAAAACAAGCGATCAGCTATCCGTACCGAAACATCTTTTTCTGTTTTGCTTTGGTTTTTATATTTCGTATCATTTGATTTGTGTTGCGCCATAAGAAAGTAAGGCTAATATCGTCAATGAAGCTGGTTCGAAACAGTTTTGTTGCATTCGGTGTGTGTTGCTCGTATACAATGGCGTGTATTTTCAACAACCACCACCAAAACACATCAAAACAAAAAACGTGTGTTTTGCTTCGTTTTCTGTGGTGTGTTGTCTCATAAGAAACAATGTTTTCTTGTTTGACGTAACAAAAAAACACGTTTTGCTTTATCCGGTGTGTTTTCAGTTTAAACAATGGAAATTAGACAAAATGTAAATAGAATTCGAAGCATTGAAAGCGATTCTGACCAATTTACAGAAAACAAAAATTGATTCTGACCGTCAAATTTAATTTGAAGAATTTTTGCGTTAATTTCTATAATTACCTAAAAACAAAGCCAGAATTGCCTCGTCAAATTGCTGCAAATAAAAAAATTCAAAACAACAAACAGAGAAGGGGGAAATGGGAAGCGAAGACGATTCTGATGGTGGAAATAATTCGTCTGGTGTACAACTTCCTTTCTCTTTTAGTTTTCATTAAATAAAAGTTATACTGTGAAAAATACGTTTTTTTTTCAAATCGATTTGCTGTATTTTGTTTTAATTTTTGGGTGAAATATAGTATATATTTCGAAAAAAGATACGAGCGTTACGTATACCTTACGGATATTAATATTCATACTGGGGTTTAAATCATCCAGTACGATTTTAAAGACGTTCTTCTGCAGTCGCTCATAAGTTTTATCGAAGATCTCGTTTTGGCGTGCTTTGCACCAGCATAGTTTCTTCGCTGACACCTTGTCTGTCAGTGGTGTAGACACGAACGTCATTGTCCTTTTTTCGTTCAGACTAGTCGCCAACGATAAAATCAGTCTTTTCTAAGGCTTTTGGTTGCTTAAAAACAACTATTTTTGGTTGATATCATAAAGTAGGCCCTTATTTTGGTTGGTCAGCAGGCCGGATGATTGTCAACACCCACGCTTATAAGTTTTGTATGCAGTTAAAGTTTCAACCACCCGTCTGACATAAACCATCCACGGGCCTAATTTGTATTTCCATTTGTACCTATAAAATTAGAAAACAAGCAATACCATTGGCTGATAATATAGCACTGGAGTTTGACGTATCTTTATGTCGCTGGAGCATATTATCTAGCTAAACTTTACCCTCTTCAACCAAAGTTCATTACTTTGGGTTTTCCTTTTTCACATGCCGTGATGACCAATGTATTTATTATTTCCTCACATTCTACTTGAATATCCCGTACTCAGATTATTATTAATGTCTAGTCGATGCAATAAAAGTGCCTAGACACCGGATGACAATATAATGAAGATAAGGTCCGATAATATTCTTAATTTACACTTAAAAATTTATTTTATTAAATAAATAGCCTAAACCACTTGAGCCACATATTTCAGCGTTATAATTTTCGATTACTCAAGATTACCAAACAAAAAAGATGATGTTGTCGATCTAGTTATTACTCAATCATGAAAGCAAACAATCCGTTTTCAAGTTAATTTGGATAAATATATCTATAGGTTTATATGGCCTGTGTCCACATTAAGACGAAGAATGGTAGAGTGTTTGGGAGCACTTGTGGTATGTAGTGTTCTTTTAAGAGGCTATACTTCACCAGCCTTGTTGTAAAAGTAAAAGTTGGAGTTGCCAATGACAGTTCAATTAAATCCGTTTGATTGAAATGACAAAAAATATTAATCTGACAGTTAAGCTGAACTTGGATAAGTGAAATTTATTTGTTCAGATAAATGGCTGGTAAATGTCTTCTTATCAAAATAAAGTTAACGAAGCATATTTAACCAATATGGCCCGGTTTTTCAATGCGAGATCGTCCTAATTTCGGGATTAAACTCGAGTTAACTCGAGAAAGTAGTTTGTCAGTCAATTTAAATCTTCGATTTAATTTAAAACTTCGAGTTAACCCAGCAAGTTCGGTGAGTTAACCCTGGGACTAAATGATCAGATGTTTTTGACAGGTGATAAAATACCAAACAAACAAATATTTTCGATTCCGTTTTTATGGACATTTTATCAAATTTTAAGGAACTAAATACGTTTACGATATATATAATTTTAAAACCAGCGCCTCGAAACTGTTTTAAATATTAAGTTTGATTGTTTTAAGAAGAAAAAGACTAATAAGATCGCGACAAAAGCAATTTCATTTGTATGGGGAAAACCAAACAGTTGATAGCTGAGCTTTAGCAGATTCTATGCATTTCGATAACTTTTTGACAGCAAAATCGATGCCGCGAACTTAGTCCTGCACTGAAAAACTGCTTCATGCGTTAATTCTGGATTAAATTTATTCTGGTGTTTGTTAACTCTGGGTAAAATCAGCTCTGAAAATCCGGGCCCTAGTTTAATATGTGGTTGGATTCAGACGATGAAATTGTGCCAATCTTACATACAATTTTTGGATCAATGGAGGAAAAGGACGGAAACAGCAGAGAGTTATGGGTGCATCGATATATAATCCAAAACAAAATGCTGAGGATTTAATCATTTTAATATAATTTAATAATTTCACCAGAGAAGTGAATGAGAAAAACAATAATAAATCGGTAAATTAAATACCCCATTTCATATGTTCTGTAGCGCATAACCAAAAAGTGTTTTGTGTTTTATTTTAACCAAAATGTTTTTTTCTCGAATTTTTTCCAAAAACTTTTAATTTTTGACTTCTTTCAAAAGCGGTTATACACAAAATAAAAAAGAACTTTTTTTTTAAATACTTTAACCTTAAATTTAAATGATTTCGATATTTTTTTTAAGGAAAAGCTTATCCGCTATCGTGCCAGAAGTACACACATCACGATGCGGGACCGCCTGTTTTGGCAAATTTGAGATAAGCTTTTCTTGACAATTGATACTACTCCAATGATTTTTTCAGATGATCACGAGAGAATGGCCAGTGAAAAATCATTTAGGTGTTGCTACAACTTGGAATCAAACCCAGACCTTCTGCGCGGCAGTTCATTGCACTTACCATCGCGCCAATGAGCCCGTCAGTGGCTCCGTGTTTTTTTTTTAAACTGTAAATTTCATCTGCCTTTTTTACCAAATTTTATTATTTTAGTTTTAAATTTACGACCATACAATCTGTTATAGGAGGATAAATCCATTCGTGTTTGGCATCTGATTCGACCCTTAATACATCATGGAAGAGTACCACCAATTGTACTTTTCTTTGAGTTTCTTTTTACGTGCGCACTTAAACATTTTGTTTGAAAATCGAGGCCTCTGCAGCCCTGGCCTTCGGTCTGTATATCAATAAAGACTTGTATCAGATCTTCTCGGCTTATATAACTTCTAAAGGGTCACATAACTCACGCGAAATTTAATTTTTATAGAAATACTGGTTTTTGATTAGAAAGCTTACTTTTTTTATCGAATATACAGATTGGGGTTATGTATGGAATTGCACGTCGGATCTGTTCACTTTACAATTTTCTTTGTCCATTTCGTATAAATGTGACTGAATTTTTTGTATACACCTCCCAATTTCGTCTTTCAATGCGTTGGTGGCAGTGGGGTTGTTTGTATAGACCTTTGACTTAAAAAAAAATCCCAAAGAAAAACTACATGGCGTTAAATCGTAAAATCTGAATGGCCAATCTGATCGCCAACCAGGCCGATTACAAGATTAGGAAATGATTCATGCAGTAATTAAATTGTTATGTTGTTCAAATCCATATCTTGTAATTTGGCAGTAAAAACTGGGCTATCATATCACGATAACGAATACCATTAATTATTACTGCCTAACCAGCCGTATTTTGAAAGAAAAATGGTCCGATAATGCCTCCAGCCCAAAATCCGCACAAAACAGTCACGCGTTGTAGATGCATTTCTTACTCAACAGTTGCTCGTGGGTTTTCTGAACCCCAAATTTGACGATTAACGAAGCCATAAAGATAAAAATGATTTCAAAAATCAGCATCCACTCGTTGATGTTCCAAAACCCATTCAAAGAACTCTCTTCGAGTTGCGTCGCCAGTAGTCTTCAGTTCTTGGGTCAATTAAACTTTATAAGCATGAGAATTCAAGAGAATTCGTGAGAATTAGCTATAGACAGCTTCTCGAAATGCCCAATTCTTGACTATGGTGCCGAATTTTTGTTCCTGGACTGTTAGCAATACGCTCTCGAACTGCTTCGATTGTTTTATGTTGGTGACAGGACAACAAGAGTGTCTAGGATCACTAATTGATCCAGCCTCCCTGAATTTTTCATTTATTCTCTTAAAAATTGTTGATTTTTAATCACAATGACAAAACTTCATTATTTTTGAAATAAAACAATGAAAATGCGTTGTTTTTTCATATAGCGTTCGATTTTCCGTTTTCCGTTGCTACAAGTCTCCACTACATCTAAAATCTTTCCTATCCTCTCTTTCTTCCCCTTCTCTAACGCTCGTACTATGGTAACATATAAAAGGGTATTCATAACCCCTTGAGTACGTGTAAATTATAAAAAAAAAAGTGGCTGTGTTCCGGGTCTTAGATTTCCCAAGTTAACTTTGCCGATGCAATGTTCTAATTGGTCAATCGATCATGTCACGTGACTAAAAATGCTCGATTGACCAATGAGAATAGTGCATCGGCAAAGTTAACTTCGGAAAACTAAAATCCGGTACGCTGCCAGTACTCTTAAATGACGCAAATTTCAAATTTTGTGTAAATTATGGGACAACCTTTATAACGAAAGATGCTTCAAAAAGCAAAACGAACACATCTCAAGATTTTTGATATTTGACGAATCTGAAATTCAGTCCAAATGTCGATACAGGGATAAAAAAAACATTTGCGAGCCTATTGGTGATTTGGTTCAGATTTATGAGTTCGCCTTGCCTTGGAAAAGATCGAAATCTGAAACCCATTCCCATCCCATTTTGAAAATAATGGTCCGAAAAAAAAATGGACTTGGGTTTAATTTCTCTCAAGTTGAAAGGTACAAGCCATCACAAAATGTTCAAAATTTGATTGAAAGGCAAACACCAATTTTGATAGTATTTTCTAAATATATTTTTGGGAAAACGCCAAAAAATGGACGTACGTATTTATAATAAAAGAACTACAATGAGACTAGAAATTTTATAGACCTGAAGAAACAACAACAAAGCCCAGACCTGAATCTCAGCCGCGATGTATAGAATCTTTATGTATGTCGAAATCCTGCAATGAACTGACCATAATGGTTAAATCAATTGTACAAAAAGTTTACTACCTTAATTCGTTCAGGTATAGTCTGAAGGCTGAACTATAAAAGTAGTCAGCAATTGGAAGATAATGTCAAAATTCAACGTTAAATTTTCTTCAATACTGTCAATTACCCAAGTTGCCCATAGTAGACTTTTGTGAATGAAAGCAATTGTCAGAGTCGAAGTGATTTCATATTCAGAAGTCATTTCATATTCGATCTGTGGGTGTTGCTTGCTCATCTTATAAATCTTTTTACACTCGCAGTGCTGCCAAATTTCATAGCAAAGCCCCGATATCATTTTTTGTGCATTTATCATGTGGTATGGGTAATTACTATTCTTTATTACAGGATGTGTTAGCGCTTTTAATGCCAACCCATTTACCAAGCTAAGAAACTATTGTAATGTACTCCACGAAGCTTGCATCGTAAGGCTGGGTGGTTGTCTTTTACCTACTATACGATTTTCGGCACGTTTGGTATTTGACGTTAGTTTAACGCATCCCTCGACTTTATCATACTGTTTCCACTCAATATTTTTTAATGCTTAAGAATATACAAATAAGTGGGTTATTTCAGATCGCTATCAATTCACATGCCATAATATTTAATTCATTTTGTTACGGCTTAAAAATAACCCAATCTTTATTCGACAAAAGCACCTAATACCTGATTAGATATTTAGAAATTAATGCAAAGTAGCAACATTTCCAACCAAATCGCATAATATAAAAAAATATTTAGAAATTCATACCATCATTACTTGAGCAATTAAATGTCACACACTAGTAGTTTGAAAGGATTTATTGAGATTCAATTGTCAATAAAATCATTAGGCTGACAATATAAAGTGTGATTTTTTTTTTACAAACCCAATTGACATATAAAGCACTCATTGTGTTTTTGTTTTTAAATCCACATGGGAATGGGTAAAAACGATAATTCGATATGTAGTGTACGGACATTTGGCAGCACTACGGATGATCTCAAATTTTTACGAAAACCGTCAACTACCATTCGCAAACAAAACGAATGCGAAATTGAGCTCTGGATTTGCAATCGTAGTCGGTTATTAATGCAGAACACTAGACACGATTAACTTTCAAAGGTTATATCCCCAGCTTATAATTTATTTTTGTTTGCATATTATTAGAACTACAAATTTTCCGCTCAGTTAACACATACAAATATCCATTTCATGGCTTTACATATTGTTAACGCCACTTACTAAATCCCCCTAACTTTTGATGAATCGGCAACTCTTAAATTAATAACTAAACATGAAGTTGAATTGTCAATCAGATTTAACGAATCTTAAAAACGTCAGGTAGCGTCTCTAAGCCAACGCCATTTTCATATTCTGAATTACCAAAGTTTGGCGCGGTATCTAAATTAATAAATTAAAAAAACTGTTTAAATATCCTTGTGGTTTCCATACCAAAAAGTATGTTATAATTAATTACTACTATTTTCATATTTTCTTTAAGATATAATTGTTTTCTTCTATTAAATAGGAATTTTAATATAAGTACATCTTTGTGAAATAAACCAATCATTTTTTATAATCGGAGAGTACTTTATTAAGATCCCCGTGGAAGTCATCAAGGCGGCCTTTTTGCCTTTTCAACACATATGTTGTAATTGAAACGATTACTCTTAATACAAATTCTTCGTGCACCTAGGACCTATTAGTTTTCTTATATGTGTTTGTGTGTGTATACTTTTTGGACAATGGTGAAATCAACGGTTTTATGTCTGAAACACACGTGAGCCTGCAATTCTGCAAGTTTTCTCTATTTCTAAATACACTGCAAAAATTCAAGAGCACCATCACACAAAAGTAAAAAACGTAATTTTAAGATATTTGGCATCATTGAATTATGGCGTTTATTCCGCATAAAAAAACGCCAAATAAAACGGAGCATCAAAAATGATAGAACGTTTTTTTTCTCAACTCAACCAAATCAACCACAGTAAAAGTACTGTGCGGCTACGATAATCACGAATGCCCTTATTACGAGGCAGAAGAAGTTACAAAGTAAATACATCAAATAAATAACGCCAAACACCACCACAGTAAGCTGAATGTTATGACAGGAGCCACTGCGCTGAACTAAAAAATTATGCACGTCTTGCTTGCTGAACTGCGTGCAGGCACTGCATGCAAAACCACTGCACGTGTGTTTCGAGCATTATGCCGGTTCCATGAATATGGATTTGGATAGAATTTTCATGACAGTTGATTCTTCTCGGATGATTTATCAGTTCAATGCTAGAGGAGGACCAGTGAAAAATGTATTTATGTTGCTCAGATTGGAGATCAGAACCAGACTTTAATGTAACCATCTCTCTCGGATCTTAACTTTTAATTTAATTTCCCAGATTTATTTTATTCTTAAATAATGTAAATGTATAAACATATGAATCTTATAGCACAAATGCCCGGTTAATTTATGAACTCAAGTGCATGGCATCTAACAATTTTTTTTAAAGCATTTCGGTGCAAAATGCTTTAAGAGAACGAACTCTTGAAGCATTTTGCACATTTTGCACATGGCAAAATAGGGTCTTGTAGCTTACTTACTTCTTGTAGTTAGTACCGTTATTAACTGTAATAACACCTATAACACCTATAACACCTATACTCAAGAAAGTCGTCCAGGTAGGATTTCCTACCAGACCTCAGTGGAAGAGAAATGAAGTACTGGCAAGACATTTCGACACCGTCGTCTACACCTACGGATCTAAGATAAACTGTGGTCAGGGCTTGTAGCTTACTTACTTCTTGTAGTTAGTACCATTAATAACTGTAATAACACCTATACTAAACTTCAAGAAAGTCTTCCACGTAGGATTTCCTACCAGACCTCAGTGGAAGAGAAATGAAGTACTGGCAAGACATTTCGACACCGTCGTCTACACCTACGGATCTAAGATAAACTGTGGTCAGAGCTTGTAGCTTACTTACTTCTTGTAGTTAGTACCATTAATAACTGTAATAACACCTATACTAAACTTCAAGAAAGTCTTCCACGTAGGATTTCCTACCAGACCTCAGTGGAAGAGAAATGAAGTACTGGCAAGACATTTCGACACCGTCGTCTACACCTACGGATCTAAGATAAACTGTGGTCAGGGCTTGTAGCTTACTTACTTCTTGTAGTTAGTACCATTAATAACTGTAATAACACCTATACTAAACTTCAAGAAAGTCTTCCACGTAGGATTTCCTACCAGACCTCAGTGGAAGAGAAATGAAGTACTGGCAAGATATTTCAACACCGTCGTCTACACCTACGGATCTAAGATAAACTGTGGTCAGGGGTCCGGAGTCTACTCAGAATCACCGAAAATATCAGTTTCATATCGCATACCGGATTTTATTAGCGTATTCTAGGCGGATCTACTACCTTTCCGAGAGGCTTTTACGCTTCTGGGGCGTGACACTATGGAAAAGCAAAATATTGCTATTCTAATAGACAGCCAAGCGGCCATAAAGGCCACCGACTCGGCTACCGTATCCTCCAAACTGGTACAGGAATGCCTGCCGGAACGAACTTGCCCATCTTGGCGAACCCTTTCAGGATCACACTTCTCTGGGTTCCAGGGCATAGTGACATTGACGGAAACGAGCGTGCAGACCAGGCAAGGCTCAGTTCTTCACGGATCACTTGTGGCAATGGACCGTATCGCGCTAGGTGCGGTTAAGGTACAAAACCCCTCGTACTCATTCTTGAAAAAGGCTGACTCCAAATGGAGAAGATTAACAAATTGCGTCATATCGAAGCCCTCCTAAGACAAAAAAAGAACAAACGATCGACCAAATAAAACCCGCCCAGATATCACAAGAATTACGGCGATAGTCACGGGGCACTGGCCAATTGGAGACCATGCGTCCAAACTATGGATCACATACAACCCTCAATGACGCTGTTGCGGGAACATAGGAGAAACCTCTCCCATTTCATCTCCAAATGTCCGGCACTAGCAAGAGCCAGATTGCGTGCGTTAGACCAACAATTTTTCGACAACCTTACCGACATCTCTTTCGCCTTCTAAACCTCATAGGCTGGATCTAGATACCGCCTGCATCACATCCACAATAGGAATCATTATATAGGCAACACGAGTCGTGGTAACAAAAAGGCACATAGGTGCTACTTGGGTTCATGCCGAACCGCCACTTCTACCTACCTTCCTACCTACCATTATTAAAATGGCCATATGTAGCAACAAATGCAACATGAAATTAGTTTTTTTTGTTTCGGTATAGTAAAATTTAATTGTTTACTTATCGAGGTACATAATTATTCACTTCCCGATCCCAGTGATTCTATCTTAACTATTTCGCACCATATTCTTCTCGGTTTATGAGGCCTTCTCCCAGCTTGAATAGTTTTGCCAAACATTTAAAAAAAAACTTAATCGTGAAGATTCTTTTTGTTGACATAAAGCTTTGATAGGTTCCAAACTCCAGCTTTTTTTTTTAATAAACCCTCTCACCCTAGTGAAAATCGCAAAAATGTCACTTCCGAATTCCTTTGATGCGGTACAATAAAAGCCGAACAATCGAAAAAACTTTTTTTTTTTGAAAATCTCAAATTCTTCTTTTATTTGTTGTATTTGAAAGACTGGATTGAATTTATCTAAAAATTGTATGTGAAAATATTAAAATAAAACAATGTTGCTATTTCTAAGAATTAACACCTTTTACAATTGTTTGTGCTAGCACATGCTAATTATTTTTCAATAAAGAAGATTGACCACAATTGACAGACAAATGTCCCAAATGAGATGAGATGAAAAATCCAAACGAATAAAAATAGAATGTAATGTACATATTGTGATATGATTGACGTAGTAGCTTGTTGACTCTATTGTTTATTTTCGGGAGTGCCAATATAATATGTACATCATCACTTTTGCAATTAATTTACACCTTTGAACCCCATGGTTCGGTAAGTTACGATTTGTTTACGTGTATGGAAATAAAGTAAAAATTTGACAAAACCACTCTGCCAATACGTGTGTTTGTTTTTATCTCTGGGATTGCGATTTTAAACTTTCTTTTTGGGAGTTTAATAATAGTTTTTGCTTTTGTACAATATGTTCCAATTATGTACTCGAAAATTGATTAACATGCTTATCGATTGCCGAATGAATACAATCCACCTCCTGAATTAAGGAATGTCCCTGCTCGGAATATCTCTGAACAATCATCTCTACATCACTTCGGTTCAGGAACATTTTAATTGCGGTGGAATTGATTTTGTTCCTATTCTGCGGAACACATGAATCACTCCATAGTATGATGGATTTTAAGGTGGGGTATACTTCGATAAGCCTGTCCAAAATTTTTATTAATGCACTTGCAATGTCATTTCCTGAGCGACCACTATGAGCTTCTGTCCAAACTACGAAATAAGTAAATCTTTTTATGCCAGGGATAGCACCTACAACAGTGTTGTTTGGTAAAAGTTTATATTAAAAATGTCAAAAGTCGTAGCCAACAAAAAGTTGGCTTCCAACAATCGTGAACTAACTCACTTTGGCAGTTTAATCCCCAGAACTCTACAATTGTCGTATAAATTGTGTTAGATTCACAAAAAAAAAAAAAAAACTGACCGGAATGTATACCTCTATAGGCTTGTAGTTGAATCTCGAGTTGTCGAAAAATCAAAAACAGAGCAAGCGTAAGCGTAAATCAGAAAAGCTTAGCTTAACTCAGCCGTTCAAAATTGCCATAAAATAGAAAGTCCAGCCATTTTGCCAGAAATACACACCCACACATAAATGGTTGTGAGAAAAAACAACTGAGTCGCTGTTTCAAATCCAGACTGTAACAGCACCTTACCTCTTGCAAAATTCTGACAAACATCCAAAAGTATAAAAATGTACTGATAAGCTATTCAAATTTGCGCTTTCTCATTCGGCGGTAAATATCCCAGTGGCATTATTTGTGGCTAAAATATTACTTCTCTCATACAAATGAATCGAGATGCTAAGTTTGAGGGCCTAGAATAATAAATGCCAGATATTTAATATTTTTCATCTTTTCCTTATCGGTTTGTTTGATCTTCCTTTTGCTCTGGTAATGTCAACGCATATAGTCACATGCACACTATCGGGCTTACTTTTAATATGTTCAATGTGACGTGGATGTTAACATTATCTTAGTTCCAGTAAAAGATACTTCCAAAAAATAAAGCTGTATTCCTCACCTGAGGATCTAGAGACTTTCAATTTGGTTGATTCATCTTCTTTCCCCTTCTGCTTTTGGGGATCCAGTGATAACGTTTATCTGCTTAGAATGATGTCTTCCTAATAGTCCAGTTATATCTATCATTGAAAAGCCTCATTGGACATTTTCTTTTACTTCTTGCAACTTTTTAGTAAGTAAGTTTAACCTAAGGCGAGTTGGTGTCAAAACAAAGCAGATGAATTTCAGAACATGATTATCCAAAGATATTTTTTTTTTAATTAAAGTTTACCCGGAAAATCACTTTTTATTTTTTACTAGCATTCATTTTTATGAAGTACTGATTGCAAGTCCACCGAAATGATACGGAATTTTCCAATAATTCCCATAAGAAGCTATAGGGGTGACATTTCAATTCCGTCACGGGTTGTGTTTCAATGAAGTTGTTCAATGATAGCTATAAGGGCCCAGTTATAGCTATCATTGAAAACTCTCATTGGAAATTTTCTTTTACTTCTTGCGGCTTTTTTATAAATTCAATCGTTGGCGAGTTGGTGTCAAAACATAGCTTATAAATTTTAGAACTTGATTATACAAAAATATTTTAATTTTTAATTATAGTTTTCGCAGAAAATCACTTCTTGTTTTTCACTGATCAACATTTAATATATATTTTTGGAAAGTAATGCTTGCCGTTCCACCGCTTCCTATAAGGAACTATGGAGGTAAAATTTCAATTCCACCATGTGTTGGGTTCCAATGAAGTTGTTCAATGATAGCTATAGCTGATCCCTAAATCACAAAAACTCAACTAAGGCTGACGAGGAATATATCTGTGAAATTCATAATTCAAAATATACATGTGGCTTTAAATTAACAAAATTTGACAGATCTGCTGAGTGTCAATAACCGACAACTGCCAGTTCAATACCATTTTAGTCAATTATCGAAAAAAAAAATTACCTCGTCTGTTCTTACTTACTTAAGTGGCGCTACAGTCCGTAATGAACATGCCTCAACCAACATGCCTCAACCAACATGCCTCAACCAACATGCTTCTCCAACTATCTCGGTCCATAGCTAACTGCTGCCCCAGTTGCGCACTTCAAGTTAATTGAGCTCGGTTTCTACTCGTGACCGCCACTTGAGGTCTGCTGCGTCCCACGTATGGCTAATCGGCTAATCGGAGTATCGGTGTCCATTCGCTCTATATGTCCTAGACGTCATAAAAGTTTAATGCGTTTTTTTAGGACTAGGGTCATGTCGCTGTATAGGGGGTACTCTTGTCTCCATAGCCCGTCAACGCAAACAGGACCGAATATTTTTCAAAGAACTTTCCTCTCCAATCGAACAAGGGGTTTTTCATCCACTCGTATATTCACTGACAATAAAAAATTGAAAAACTCCTTTGTCAGTTCAAAAATACCTTTTTCCATTTGCCCTACATGAAAATTTGTATTTACGCAGTCCTGTGATAGTTTTTGTGCTGAACTACGCCCTAAGAGCTAAAAATCTAAGAGCAACAGCTAGTTACATTAAAACAATCTTTCTTTACACTTTTATTTCTCTTCCTTTTCTTCTGATGTCGACATTAAACCTTTTGTTTTTGACAATAATTTTTATAGGAACGCTAAAATCCAGTCCATAATTCAAGAACGAAATTGCATTTTCGAAATGGGGTTCACTTATTACTGCGACTGATATGTCAATACTTTTCATCGATATATTACAACTTTTGATATTTACCGCAAGCAACTTACCTGCTCTCTTTTCCTTCCTATGTTTTTCAAAGACTAAACTTTCACACAAAGCCAATGAATTTTAATTAAAGGGTGTTTTTTGTTTAGAGGTATAGAACTTCGAATTGAAATAAATCACCATAATGTCCATCAATTTGGCTTTATTGGAAGGATAATTTTATGCCATTAATGTTTAAATATGATTTCGGGCATGTGGCCGCCGTTTCTGGCTCGAATAAAGCCAAGTCTAGAGGTCCAAATTTTAATCACTTCTTCGAGCCGCAATTGTTTCTTCGGTGCGCATTGTTCGACGTCTCTGCGGATGCGTATTATCACATAGACTAAACGTGTCGACCATAAAATGGACGGAGCTTGCGGTAAACTTCGCGAACTGAACCATTATTTTCAAATTAAATTTGCACGATTTTCAAGCGTTGTTCATTTGTCAACCTGTTCATGATGAATTTGCAAACCAAACTGAAAACAAATGACATTAGGGTTGCCCGATTTGACCACAAAATGTCAGTTTTATCTCTATTTGAAAAACCAAAACACCCGTTACAAATGAATGGCTAAGTAACGTTTTGTTTTTAGATTCAGTACTTTACTCATGTCAATAAAACTTATTCGGGATCGTTGACAATGGCTGACGGCCAATTTAATGACACACACTGGGTGCGTTCCGGATTTCAGTTTTACCAAGTTATCTTTGCCGGTGCACTGCTCTCATTGGTCAATCGATCATTTTAGTCACGTGACATTTGAGAGGAAATGAATGACGAAACGAGTTGAAAATTTACTACTGGGACTTCAGATATGAGTGAAACAGCTGATTTTTCTTCGACCTGCCATGAAGATGCTTTTGATTTCAGTAAAATTACCTGATAATATAAGTTTTTGAAAGTTATTTTTTACTCATATAGAAAAATTATTCTGAATAGATAAAAGTAAATAGAAATCTATATATGTACATGGAAAATTTAAATTACAAAATAAGGGTTGGAACAATTTGACAATAACATATTAACTTAGTAAGATTTTGGTCCATCGTTCTATATAGAAGAGGTAGTCGAACCCGATGTTACTGCATTCATAACATGTTTTGGAAGTCTCTATGGCGACATATGTTACCTCACCTCAATTTTCAGTTGTAAACTGAAATGCGGAACACGGCCACTTTTACGCTTTTTCCACTTATAGTTTTTTTTGTCTGAGTCGTTTGTCAATAACAAATTGACATGTCGAAACGTTACTCCGTGTGCCAATTACAACAATCTCTATTTACAGGTTGCACAATCCTGTGAGATGGAATTAACGCATTCCTATATGTGACGTAAAGCCCAACTCATGTCACTAAAATATCTTGCCAATAATGTGTACATCAAATTCAGCTGCCTATAACATTCGTAAGTAAACTGAAAGTAGCTTCGTCTCAAGTGGATATCGATAAGAACCAGACCAGAACCTACCTCAAGGAATTTTCCATTCAACTTGTTTCTTTTTCTTACACATGTCAAAATTGAGCGTTTGCTTTAAAAAAAAAAAAAATTACCTTGACCGAATGTCTGATAAAGCTAGCATGTACTCAAATTATCATGGCCAACGATTTTTATTTTATTTCTCAACTGTGATCATTTATAAGATAATCCATAAAGTTTACTAAATCGATATTTCGAATAATATTTGCTTGATTTAGATTGACTGCAATCATTTAACAGTACTTGCTGATTAACGTTTGTTTGTTTTATTTCTATTTAGGTCCAAACATCACATAACATTGCTAGGGATACTAGAGTGACGGCATTGGGTTTCGCTGAAACTGCTGAAAAGGTATTTGAAAATGGCCCCAAAAAGCTGCGTCCATGGTCCAAATTTGCACGGTAAGTTTGTTACGATAAGTTTTCAAAAGTGTTTGTGTTAAGTTGTGGCGCTTGAAATTCATTATGAAGGATTAAAAGCTTGCAAGTCCCCTGATAATTATATGTACTTCAATGATCGATTAGCTATGGTGTAGGCAATCTCACCGCTAATGATAATTTTTATCATTTGGTAGTGTGTGTGTAGTGATAAGGTGTAAAAACTGTTTTTACTCTTTTTTGGAATTATGGGATTGATTATGCGTTCTTCAAACAAACGTATTCAAATGTGAAGTACACCACTTAAAACTCACTAAACCGAAAGGAATTATAGTTTGGTTTGAAATGTTTAATCAAGATGAAAGGCCTGTCTTAGGGGACTAAGCAGTCTGCAATAAGATACTCCAATGTCCCTTTCATATATTCATCGTCGTTTCCATGTTTTACCGGCTTGAAAGTCACATTTCTCGAAATTGGTCCATCGTTCTATATAGAAGAGGTAGTCGAACCCGATGTTACTGCATTCATAACATGTTTTGGAAGTCGATATGGCGACATATGTGACCAAGTGTTGATACCAAAAAACGTGAAACGAGAAATTATGCAGATAGGTACTCCATTACGAACTAAAACGATCGGTGAGTGTTGCAAAAAAGAGGGTAAAGGGTTAGTAACTTAATTCTGGCACTAATTATATTTATAATAATGACCAACCATTTGTTTTTCCATATCTACCCCAACTCTGACAGTCCTGCAGCTCGCCATCCAAACTTAAAAATAACAACTCGGGACACCTAAGCATGAAGAGCGCATTTCGTCTTAGAAGACATCGTTATAAACCATTCACTAAAAAGTATTATTATATCTTGGGCACGATTGTTACACCCTGTGGCATAGAGGTATAGGACTTTTATATTAAAGATAAAATGATCGTATCAGGAAAAGATCTGGGTATGTCAGCTAGCCCTCCAGTTCGTCCATCTGTCGCCAGTTTTTGAGACTCTAATTTTAGATTTGTTTAGTGAACAATTGTATTTGTACGGTTAAATATTTTAAAAATCCGCCTTTGCCTTCTTTTGAAATCGATTTTTCCAGCCATAAGGGTCTTTGATAAAGCATTCCATAATATAAAGGGTCTTTCATTAGCAACGTACCCTGAAACCGATAACCGAACCGACAATGTCAAAATATTAAGTAAAATCAACATCATCGAATTGGAATCTGGACATGTTGGAATCATCTTCAGCGATGAAGAGCATTTTTGGTTAAACGGCTTCGCCAAAAATCGTAATATGTTTTACTGGATAGGTGAGAACCCTCATGTGCCTAATGAAACGGCACATCATCCGCAAAAGTAAATGTTTGGTGCGGTTTTCATGTCGGTGTTGCTTCATTGGGCCATTTTTTCTTCCATGTAAATGGCCGTCACGTTACGGTAAATGGTATACACTAACTATATACGTTGGAACTTTATTTCTTTTGAGGAATTGTATAAATCATAATCACATATCAGTGTTATGTGATTCCAAGAAGACGGTGGCATAGCCACAAAGCGGGTGCAACAATTGAGTTATTGAAGTCTAAGTTCGGGGAACATGTTATCTTGAGAAACGGAATCGTCGATTAGCCTACGAGATCGTGTGATTTAACGCCTCTAGGATCTTTTATGGGGCTACATTAAATCATTTGTCTATGCAAACAAGGCGACGACGTTAGAGGAGCTCAGAGGCAATATTAAAAGAGAAATAGCGGACGTATCGGTCGAAATGTGTGACCGAGTCATCGAAAATTGGGATCAACGTATCGACCGTTGAATTCCATTCATTAATCTTTTGATAGTTATTCTGGCCAATACATTTTTTTGTTTTAAGATATCTCAAGTAGTTTTCAAGAAAAGCCAACGGCAGCGCTTAATCCCGTAGTGTATATTGTTAGCACCGAGTCCTAGAGATTAAATTGTAACTGGCCCTCCAGGTGGGCAACGAAATGCCACTTTAGCCAGCACGCGATTTCCTCACCTCAATATTCATAAGGTGACATGGCGGTCTCCAGATCAACGAACGGTCAACCGAATTGATCACATTGCGATAGAAAAAAGGCACGCATTCTGTATTTAGGATGTCCAAACATTCCAAGGGACTAATATGGACTCGGACCACTACATTGTTGTATCAGAATGCGGATATCAATCACGCCACAACAAATCGGAAATACAGTGAAAAGATTTAATGTTGAAAGACTGCAATCGCAAGTGCTCCGTATCCCTTTAAATTTCGATAACCACAATAGCACCATCATCTTATGTCGAAGAACACTGGCAACGAGCCATTAGAACAGACCCAAATGATACATTTTTTTATATGTTGAATATTGCATACAGGTGTTCGCAGCCAAGAACAATGGCTAACAGAGGCTAAGCTGCAGTTGAAGACGAGAACTTGAGAATTGAAGAAGGAGGAAAGAACACCGGCTTTTCAGAAAAATGGAAAAAGAATAAAAAAAGCAGTTTATCGATAGATGCCACTCCAGGAATGATGTTCGCAAGTTTTACCAATTTACCAAAGCTGTCGAGATGAATGCGGAAATATCGTCGATCATGATGCAATGGAAGAAACGCTTCTTGTTAAACGGCGATTACGAACAATCTCCCGCCGTCAGGCAGAACGGACCATTCAATATTAGCGACGATAATGAAAACTACCAACTACCCAACCTAAGTGAAGTGAAGATAGCAATATCTAAACTTAGGCTTAACAATGCTGCCGAAAATGGCGGCCTTCCCGCCGAGCTTTATAAATCCGGCGAAGATGATTTGGTTAGTAACATTAACTCATATACAAATTTGAACGGATGAAAGTATGCACCAAGAATGGAACCAAAGCATTGTTTGGCCGATCCACAACAGAGTCGCCCACAATATCCAATCTGGCGGAATATGTGAATGCCTGAAACTGTTAACCAACAACCTGATCACCCGTTATCAGTGTGGTTTAAGCAAGGAAACTACACAATTGATCAAATCGTCACACTTCGGCAGATCCTAAATAGTCCAAATCGATATCCACCACCTGTTCATCGATTTCAAAGCCGCATAAGACAGCATTAATAGAGACGAACTACACAGAGCATGTTTAGTTTCGGTATACCGCAAAACTCGTCCGAGGTGTCCAAAACTCCCGATCCAACACCAGAGGTACAATCTTCCCTAAATCGTATGCAACTACTATCATACGCCGACGATATTGAAATCATTGGTTGCACGCAACGTGATGTCATAACCACGTTTGCTAGAGAAGGAAGCGGTAAGCATTGGTTTAGCTGTAAATGAGGCAACTCGAAAGGAGACTCAACATCGACGAATTGGACAGAACTTCACCTCAGGCGAGGAAATTTTCGCCTTAACTGACTTGCACAAGTAGAAACCAACCTCAATCAACTTGGAGTGCGCAACTCGAGGTAGGTAGGTGAGGACCGATCCAATTGCAGAGGCATGTTAGTTGGGGCCAGGTTTATTTCGGACAGTAGCACCACTAAAATAAGTAGGTGAGTTATTCGTATATGCGTCTTGCAAGATGGAGGACATGCAGTTTTATACCCAAACCGAACAGTTGAGTTGAGATCAGTTTTTTTGACAGTTGATACTATTCACATATTTTATCAAATCATGGCAGGGCCGGAAAAAACGGAGTTAATATCACATAAAACAAAAAACACATTCTTCAGTGATCCAGTCATTTAAGCATGGAAGAAGCAGATACAACGATGACTTATATAGTCAAACATCATAAAATAGGTCGCTGAAAACTAGTTTCATATCGTTTCTGGCCACTTCAACTTCCTTATCTTACTGCAAAAGCTAATCCCAGTTTGAGGAATACCCTTAAGTAGATATCGCTACAAACACACCAATGATTGATTCCTTGTTTGTGACAGAGTATTGATTAATGCGTCGTCTTAGTCCACTGGATACCATTAAGCGTGTGAACTTAACATTAGTAATCTTTTGCAATACACAACTAATTCTTAGTAAAAATGCGAATAATAAATATTTATTTGTTGATAGTTGTCTTTTTATCATAATATGGTATGCTTGTGTTTTGTATTGAATTGATAGCCTCAACGGTCATTTAACTTGATATAGCTGTGTAGTGATAAGATTTATACGTAGATAGAGTTTTTACACTCTAATCGATGCGATGATACATGGAAGACTATCAATATCGTAACCATTTTTAAACTGTGTGTACTTTTTTCGCCATATCCGTTTTCGATTGTAGCTTATCTACTACGGATTTGACTGATTTTATGACCGCCTCATTTCAGCAGATCCGAAGTCACATGTGTGACTAAAGTGATCGGTGAATTTAATTAAAGCAATGCATTGTGCACTGCTGGTAGTGTAGAAAGTTATTTTTATTTTGATGCATTTTTTATATAAATGTCAGTTTTTTAAAGAATTTGTATTGCTTTGCTTTTACTGTGGGCCCTGCACCTTTACAGCCTTATACCTTTGCCTGATGTAGAGCTGTAAAAGTAACGACAAAATGAATACCCGACACCCGTATCGATTCGGTACTTATTCACTGACTATCCTTTACAAGGAATTCGTTACTTTCGTATGTTCGATACAAATCCTATTATTTAATTTGTATAGTATGTATGTACTCACTACTGAGAGCCCAAGGTATTATACGACGTAGGTACACACTGACACACATACAACCAGGGTTGAATTAAAACAAAACTTCCCCGTACTTCTACGAACCGAACCGCAAACGTGTGGAATGGTGCGAGTAACGAGATCAAAACCTACAAATAACGAAATTGATGCGAGTAACGAAACATGTGAAAGTAACGAAGCTTATTTGACAGTAACAATTCGAAAATTCGAGTCGAATCGAATACCCGTTACTCAGTAACATATACATACGGTTTGCTACAGCTACAGCTCTAGCCTGATGTTTGGTTTTCGGTTAGTAGTTGTGGAATCAGGAGGACACATCACATGGTATCAATTTTATCAAGCAGCTTTACTCTTTATCTGATTAAATTAAAAAAAATGTTTGTGCATGTCGCGTTTTAAAATACATTGAACCCATAAACAGTTTTTTTTCATAAAATTCAGGTGATGACTCAAGGTTGGCAAATTTTGCAATCAAGCTTCTGTATAGCAATTAGTTATTGTCTGTCCAGCTCTCTGTTGGATAACCGCGATTACTTTTGCCCTGGTAATGTAAATAAAAAAAAAAAACATTAATTTTGTAACCGCTTTGCGTTGACTTGCTTTAGCTTTGATACTTGCGTCTTAAAGGCGTATTACTGCTATTAACTCCTGATTCCTTTTGGTTTTCAAGATCACAGAATCATTACCTGTTATGATAGAGCACACATGATTTTCAAGAACAACTTTGTTCGTAATTTAAAATTCTTGGAATTCGTAAAGCAGATTTATTCATGTAATTCAAAGGGTGACTCAATATCAGATTGAAACCCAGTTTAAAAAATTATTATTTCCGGAGTAGTTCCTGGATTTATCAACAGCTATATGCTTTTGGGTTCGATAACATTTAGGGCGACCTCCATGAGGTCATTACTAATGAACAAATGAGGAGCAATTGGGGTTTATTCGTTTTTTTTTTGTACGGGGAAATTCTCTGGTGTCAGGTAGGAAGGGATTAAGTCAGGAATAGCATTTTTTCACAAAATGAGATTGAAGATTGAAATTTTTTTTGTAAATCCAAATATTCTTTTTGCGAAAAATTAATGATGCAAAACAATTATCAAAACACTCGTGTGTATTAAGATTATAGGCTCTTGACCAACAAATAAGTGCTTACCAGATTTTCTGATGACTTATCTCCTTAGAGCCATTTGTCTCTTTGTTACCTGTTAAAATAAAGTTCTTACTAAGGACTTAAGTCGAGAAAACAAATCTTTGTTTACATTAATAGTTCATATTAATTCATTTAGAAACATTAAATTAATTTCAATAAATAATAAGGAAAAGTATTAGGTAGGTATCTTATTCAATTTTTATATGTTGACATTTTCTTCTTCCAACAAATCGGGATCGTTATCTTTTGCCTCCTCCGAAGTTGCCAAATTTTTATAAAAATCGTGGAAAATAGGTGGAACTAAGGTAAGCAGTGAGCACAAATCCCTTTTTTCTCAGCGGATATCGGATTCAAATGGTTGTATGTTCTTTTCAGCGAATCTTTCATATGTTTAGATTTTCCCCGTCTGAGGATGCTTAAAACTTTAAATTCGTCTGACTCGTTTAAGGAATTTTTGTATTTGACTAGACCTTTCTCCTTATACTGCAGCCATTGAACATTGTGCCCGGAGAACTGTTCCCCAGCCTCATTTTTTTTTCGGGACACTAAAGCTGTTTTAAGTAAAGCGGCAAAATCTAAAAATTCGTCCTGCTGCATTTCATGCACCCTGAATTGTTTCTTTTTCCCTGTGCTCCGCACTAATTGGTACCAATCATGCGGGTGGTATACCGGTGTTTGCATTTTTTTTTTGCTTCTCAATCATAGAGTGATCTGTATCACACTCCATGTGAGTGTGTCCTGGAATTAAAAATTTGTGGTTTATTACCAATTGTCGGAGTTCTGTTTGGGCTAGTATAAACATTGCAGCAACGTGACTGTTCTTATTTTGTCCCCCACATGTGTCGGAGTAGAACGTGACTTCAGATACAGTATCTGGTAGGCTTTTCAGATGTTGGTATAAACATGAAGCAATTTCGTTGCCTCCTCTGGCAGCTTGACCTTCATGCCACATGTAGTTCATGTAGGCATGAAGGCTTTTCAGATGTTGGTATAAACATGAAGCAATTTCGTTGCCTCCTCTGGCAGCTTGACCTTCATGCCACATGTAGTTCATCGATTCTCCACTAGCATTGTCGTGAACAGTCAAGTTGTAAGTCCACAACTGTCTTTTGTAGAATGCTACTGAAGAACCTATGAAAGGTGTTGGCAAACATTGCTGCAAGTCGAAGCTGAAGCATTTGGCTGATGGATTATTTTGAGCCTCTTGCTTGTCAATTCTCTTTGCGTCATATGCTGCATTTGCTTGCTCCTGGTGAATTTTAAGGTCATTTTCTGCACTTTGTTTTTCTTCCTGTTCACCTGTGTTTGTAGCAACTTGCAGCCTCATTAGTCATTTGGAGAGTATCACATTTGAAGCAGGTGTCTGTTTGCGGTTTTTTAAAAGCAAGTTTAAGCTCATGGAATTCTCGTTCATAAAGAGTTCGGCCCACAGGATTGTCTCGTCCTTCTTTATAAAAATCGTACATTATACGCAAATTCAAATGAGATGGAAGATATTTCTTATCATTTGTTCGTCTTGTGTAGTAACTTTCGTAAGAGGGAAACGATTTTATGTGAGCTCGGACTTGATTTATGTCTTCCTCACTTCTTTTGTTAGCGGTATCATTCTTTCCTCTTTTATCATCTAAAGTTATACCAGAAGTATTAAGTTCTTTATTTTTAATTGAGGTTGCAATAAATTTTGGATTTTCGTCCAAAGTCTTACAAAAACAATCTTTGCACACAGAAACTCTCTTTCCATTAAATTCCAAAAAATGCTCATGTGTTGCCTCTCTATTTTTAACACTATCAGGTTTCTCTTGCGAGTAACCAACTTTTCTTTTGAATTAATGAGGTTTGCAATAAATGTAACCCTTTTGTTGTGAGATCCCAGTGACCAGTACTCATCAAATTTTTTTTTTCGTAGATCTTCACTAAGCTAAGACGAACATTTTTTCCTACATTGCCTAAAGCTCTGTAATGATCTCGCTTTTACCACCTTTCCGCCAACATTAAAGTAACTCTTTCCACTATGTAACAGTGCTGTCCTTTTCTTTCTTACAGCCCTAGCCCATTTTTTTACGTTATTTTCTGCCAAATTGCCTTGATTTTCTGTTTTTTTAATTCCGGTATCTTCGTTGATTGGCACCAACCCACTTACAGCTCCCACTATGTCTCCGTCACTACTTACTTCTCCTGCTTCTGGAACGAAATCTTTGTCCTTGACGTTGTCATCAGTATATATTTGCTTCTTGTACTCATTTTTGCACAAAAAACGTAGTTGTTTCGTTAAGAACTTTTTTTACAATAAACCAAATAAAAAAATAAAGCGCGGAAACATGCGGTTAAGTTACCGTTGCTATCGCAACTATTTGCTTTCACTACTAGATACAATGTGTCACAGAAGTCACACGCTATTAACAGGTGTTATATTGGGAAAGTGTATACTTTATTTTGCAATAGAATGCATTTTTTTCTCATTTCAATAAATTCCGAAATGTCAAAAAACTGAATGTGTCTGAAAGGGTCAGTAAGCGTCAAATGAGCATTTTTAAAGTTTTCGATTCATTTTTTAGTATTTAAGAACAATTCTTATGCTTGGGTAAACGTTAATTCACATGCATCTCAACCCAATTTGATTTACATGGTAGCACTCGGAGACTTATGTCTCTCTCTTTTGTTAAGATTTTTCAAATTCTGTTTGGTACTAAAGGCATAAGATGACCTAAGCCCTTAGGAGCAACTTAATTATTTAAAAATATAAAATTGGTATATATACAAAGCACTTAAGTCCACTTACACCCTTAATACCAAACAATTTTTAAAACTTTCTGACTTATACCCTTTGTATAAAAAAATATCTATAGGAAGATGTTACGCTAGACTTATGCCCATAGGACCAAACGAAAGAGAAAAAAAAATTGACTTAAGTCCAACAAATATCCGAAAACGGGATTTTTTGACTTAACCCCTTACTAGTTACTACCTGACACCAGAGAATTGTCTCTGTGATTTCCCTTTCTACGACGTATGCATACTTTTTATAGTGTTTTGTTTGATCTTCCCTTAAGACCAGTGGTGATGTCCGATCATGTGAATACATGGGTATACGATTATATTCACAATTACGAGTCAATTTTAAAATTGTGTGATGTGATTTTATCTACAGTCGTTTTTTTTTTAACAAGCTCTATTGTTCATGGCCGCTGCAGTGATTGACGAAAACGCTAGATCTGCAAAAGGGTTTGGAGCAGCTAGAATATGACATCGATTTCAGGGTGGATAGACTAACAACAAAAACTGGAATTATGCCAATATTATGCTTATTATGTCCATTTAGGATGTCACCATAATGTCACCTGGTCATCGTAAAATCACCTCCTAAGCCTAGAAACCGAAACTTCTTTTCACTATGCTTATGGTGGACTAGGTTAGGTTAGGTTGCAGTGGGTGCTCACGATGCGCGTGCACACTAAGACCATAAAGCAGTTGGGACACTACGTGGATCTGTCGACTTTCTTATATTCGTTCGCTTACGTGACGATCTTTCAAATCGAAAAAAATTTTCATATACTCGTAAAAACTTTCAAAACATATGTAACATGTCAGATGAGTGATCCCTGATATTCTCTTAAACAGGATCTTGTATTTCACTTTTTTTCTGAGATTTCAGAGCGGTTAACGGACCGTTTAAAGTTTCTGATTATTATCGTTTGCAAATTTATTTCATTTCTTCGGCCAAATTATTACCCACCCTGTATAATTTGACATTATGCTGTGAGTTTTGAACTTTGAGCTATAGCGATAGCACCAGATAGGTGGCGGCTCAGCGTAAACCCAAGTAGCACTGATGTGCCTTTTTGCTACCGTGACTCGTGTGACCATTTTTATGATGATTATTAATGTTGTGAGGGTGTGATCTGTAGAGTTTATAGACGTTTAGACAATTAGTTTAGGCGGATAAGATCTTGTATCCTTTTACCCGAGATGAAGAATGGTTAGTGTAATGCACGCAATCTGGCTTTTGCTAGTGCCGGACATTTTCAGATGAAATGGGAGAGGATTTCTTTCTCATTTGTATTTTCGGAACTGCGGCATTGGCATTGTATTGGTTACCTAGTTTGGCCGCTTGGTATGCATTTGGGCAGTGCCCCCCGACTATCGCCGTAATTCTTGCGATATCTCAGCGGGTTCTATTCAGTAGATCGTTTTTTCTGTTCTTGTTGTAGGTAGGCCATATCGTTATCGATATGACATAATTTTTTGAACTTCTCCATTCGCAGTGGATTTGTCCCTCAACCACACCTATCTGGATATGGACCCTTGCCGCAAACGAGCCGTATAGAGCTGAGCCTTGCCTGGACAGCTTGTCTGCCCGCTCGTTTCCTTCAATGTCACTGCGTCCTGGGACCCAGATAAGTGTGACTCGAAGCGTTCGATCCGACAGGCAAGCTGGATGATTGATGGCCTTAATGGCAGATTGACTATTTAAGAGGATATCACGCCCCCGTTGCGTTCAAGCCTCACGGATAGCCAGTAGTTCCGCCTGGAATCCGGTAAGCGGTATGATACTGATATTTTCGGTGATTCAGATTAGACACCGGACTCCACACACAGTTGATCTTAGATCCGTCGGTGTAGACGACCGTGTCCAGATCCCTTAAAAACTTCGTTCATATTCCATAGAGCTCTGGTAGGAAAGCCTACGTGGAAGTGTTTCTTGAAGCTGAGTGTGGGTATGATGTAATCAGTTGAAAACGTGACCATTTGGTAATGAATTCCGGATCAATAGCATCAACTATCCTGGACTTTATTTCAGTATCATGTACAGATATTATAAATGCTTACATAGTGACATTCCTATAGTGGTGGACCGTTTGAATTGCCTGTTTGCCACTTCTTACCTATTCTTCGGTCATATCGTTGCTGGCTATGTCCTTGTGATCAAGAAGCAAGCAGAGTGTGATATTATTTTATGATCAAGAACTTTAAGCTTCTTGCGTCAGTGAGAAATTATCCTGGATTTGATTTCAGTGTTTAACCGCTTGGCTATCAATAAGTATGATTACGGCGATTGTTAGCACCTCAGCTTAGTATATTGTTATGATCAGGAAGCCTGGTTGATATATTTAATACCAATTTCTCTTAGAATACACCAGCACCAGTTTTACAGTCCATCTTAAATTCATCTTCGGTTTATTTTTCGTCGTATGATTCTTGTCCCATTCGTCGCTGCTCGTGCATATGAATGGTCGATCGGAATTCATGTAGGGAGGGGAGACATGTAATCACTGTATACTCTGTTCGCTTTGTTTTTAATGGTCTATTCTAATCCACACCCGGGTGATACGTATAACCCTTGACCTACATTATAACATGATAAAATTAGCTTTAGAACTGAAGCCTCCGATTGATCATTTGAAATGCCAAAACGTTTCCTATTGGGCCTTACAAAAACTTTAATGAAATCCAGAATTTAATAAAAAAAAAAGTTGTTGAGTTAATGACTTTGTCGATAGCTAAAATATGCGTTGTGGGACTGAAACTCTAATGAATCCCCAAAAAGTTGTCGTGTGATGTGGTGATTGGACTGTATTTTGTAGACTCATAAACCATAAAAAACGACAGAGCTGTCCTTTAGTGTTAGTTGAAAAAATTAACTACATCTACTTATTCGATTCGTTTATTTATGAAATGAGATAAAATATCAGAAGATTCAAATAAGTGATTGTAGGCTTTTTATAATGTTTCCATCCCTAATCCAGAATACAGACAATTTTGTCATCTGAAAATATTAATGAGTACAAATATAAGGTTCCTAATGTTGATACAGGAGTCGAATTACCACATCAGTTAACGAGTGAGTGAAATGAATACGTTATCGAATGAACGAGTAAATACATTGGGATGATCACAAACAAATGGTCACATATCGAATGCACATTGAAAATCGTACCAATTGTAATAGCACAATTCGGCTACATTGAGTTTTGATGGCTGACAAATGTCAAATGTATTGTTTTTCTGTAAATGTTATCAAAAAAAATTTCTTTTTTAATCTTCTAAGTCAGAAGATGGACATTGTGAGACCACTGAACCACTTTAACCGTTTGGTAATCATTTATCTTTACAAATCAATTTTTTTTTTGAAACATATTTTATAACTAAAACTTAATAAAGCTTTATTTAAAGCTTCAGAGTGAATAAGAGTGCATTCTTGTTTATAAAGTAGCAACTTAAAATAACAAAATGAAAATATCTTAGATTTTTTGTCACAAAAAGGCATCCACTCGCCACCACAAACCCTACCGTATGAAAAGATGCTCGATCACTGATGAGAGAATACCAAAATTCGATACTCGATACTCGAATTTCGTGTGCGATCATACCAAATCAACATTTTTCAGTCACGTATGACTCGATAACGTGGTAATTCGACCCCAGGTTTCTAAACATGCGTTTCGTATTTCAGGAAATATTTTTATTTTAATGCCTCACAAACTCTAATCCAATCCACAGTTTCATTTAATCAATTATGTCAAGGAAGAGTGAAGTGTTTTTGCAAAAAAACAAAAAAACAAAATTGATTGTTGGCAAATGCAACATAAAACCCTCTAATAAAAAAAAATATATAAACCCTACAAATAAAATGAAAATGACGTTGTGGATATGTAAATTACAACCTTTTACCATATATCACTCAATTATATCAATTAATCGATAACTCCGTTCCTCAGTCATTTGATTGAGGTCTAGTTAACGAAAAAAAATACAACATTACATTAAAACTACATACAATCAGAAATACGCGTCATTTTGTAAGTCTGAACTATCCAAAATCACATAATCCTAGGTCTTTCCGTTTTTGTTCCATAAAACTGTTAAAAATTTTGTTTAAAACTCCGAAACAAATTTTTTCTTCATATTCGTTTTACACCAAATAATACTGCATTCAAAATTATGTTCATAAAAGCGTTTTTAAAAAAAACATGTTTTTTGGGTTAAGTTTTAGAGTTTTTTTAAATGTTTCGGACGTCTAGCGTGACTTGCGAATCAAATTCCCAGCTAATGCTTCGAACGATTTTGATGGTCGACCACTTAATTTAAAGCTGAAGAGGTCTAATTAACGGAAAAAAATACAACATTGCATTAAAACTACACAATCAGAAATACGCGTCATTTTGTAAGTCTGAACTATCCAAAATCATCAAAATCATACATCTTTCCGTTTTTGTTCCATAAAACTGTTAAAAATGGGTTTCAAACTCCGAAACAAAAAAAAAGCGTTTTTAAAAAAACATGTTTTTTGGGTTAAATTTTAAAGTTTTTTAAAACTTTCGGACGTCTAGCGTGACTTTTCATTAAATGTTTCACTTATGGTGACTGGTGAGATTACATATTTTAAAATGATAAACATAAATGTAGTGTCATACCAACACTAAATTGTGTGTTCAAACGATTTCTTTAACTCTTATAATTTGTTTAATTTCAGAGAATTTGTTGATTACGGTCTAATGAGCACCTACTTTGCAGCATCATGCGTATACGTTGTCTTCATTGCGACATCTTTTCAAAATGTCATCAATTATGAATGCGATCTTGATTGGGATATAAGGATCTACATCGCAATGACAGTTGTCCCATGTTTGTTTGTTGGTCAGATCAGGAAGCTGAAGTACCTCGTCCCATTTTCGGCCATAGCAAACATTTTTATCGTAATCACGTTTGCAATCACACTGTACTTCATGTTCAGAGAGCCCTTGACATTTTCCGATAAGCCTCTGTTCTCCAGCTGGGGCAGACTACCACTGTTCTTTGCCACTGTAATCTTTGCAATGGAAGGTATTGGTGTAGTTATGCCAGTGGAGAACTCAATGAAAAATCCCAAACAATTCCTTGCATGTCCTGGTGTTCTTAATACCGCCATGATAACTGTTGTAACATTGTATGCCGTTATCGGATTCTTTGGATATGTAAAGTATGGCGAGCTGATTGAGGGTAGTATTACTCTGAATTTGGAAAAAGGCGATTGGTGAGTTCATTATTTTTATAAAAATAAAGTGAGTAACTTTTTTTAATGCAATCTTTCGTCCTTTTTAGGATGGCTGACACAGCGAAAATCTTGATGGCAATTGCAATCCTATTTACCTTTGGTCTACAATTCTATGTGCCCAACGATATTTTATGGAAAAAAATTGGACACAAGTTCTCGGAAAAACATCAAAATATCTCGCAGATACTTCTCAGAACTGGAATTATCCTGATTGTTGGTGGTATTGCGGCGGCAATTCCGAATTTGGAACCTTTCATCGGTCTGGTGGGAGCTATCTTCTTTTCGCTTTTAGGTGAGTAAACGTTTTACAATATAAAGTTGGCTAGGGTATCATCACGTTACATATAAGCTTCAATTTGAGCTGATATTAAACAAGGCGAAAAGTTGTAGATTCAGTGTTGTCATCTCTTCAAAATATACCACTGCAGTTTTTAGTGGATTACGATTTTACATAACATTTTAGTAGTAGTGCGAATATATTAAATAAGCATACCTATGCTCTGCAGTCTGTTGTTTTGGCTTGATAATCCTGTCTGTATTCTATTTATGTTTGTATAAACTCATGTTACTGCACCAAATCATCTAAAGAATAGCACATTCGCAATAGAATTATCCCCGATCTCTGATGATAGATTTTGCAATTGTATGGTAATAATAACCATAGAACGCAGCGTATTTCCATCTGTTCCATTGCGAAAACAATTGAATAACAGCTGAAACTTAATAGAATATTTTTTAACAAAAATATAGAAGAAACAAAAAAAAAATCCTAGCTTGATCCTTTATTGCTTTGCAAGCATAGTTTTTTTTTCTGCAAAGAAAAGAACCTCACGTTTAACGCCGAATCCGAACAACAAATTTGAGAAGCTTCTTATGAAAGTTTTACTTTTGTCAGGCATCCGCAAGTGGTGGAGCAGTCAAACAAACAAACATATTGAAGTCATGGCTGACAAGAATATGGCTGCGCGTAATAAAGGGCCGAACAGAATGCATATCTGTAGCTGGTATCTTTTATCGCTGTCAAAAGAGAGATACATTCCTTGCATGAAGTTGTCATTCATTCAACTTCAAGATACAGATTCACATTGTGAAAGCGCTTGACTCAGCTACGAGCGCCAGCTACAGATACGCATTCTGATCCCGTTAAGTCTGGGATCTATATTTTCGTGATCGGGGCAGTTAATTCTTTTTAAATTACGCGAACTCAAGAGGTTATGACTAGCCTTTAAATGTTTTACCACAGCACGAGCGTAAGAGAAGGGGCAGAAAGAGAGTAAAAGGAACGATTTTTGATGTGGTTGGAGACTTACACCATGGGTGGTGTCCGAACTAACTTCGGGGAGTCACTATTTTTTGTGTTCGTTAAATTCGCCGAACGACCTTGCTATTTCTTTGAACCAAGGATTAATGGATTTTGTGTTCACTTAACAGGTTAACACGTTATCAATACACCGCCATTATATATAATTTAATACTGTATTCTAGTGGTTATATATAAATTTCAGTAAAAAACCCGTATTCAACCTACTATTACTAACCTCAGCTCTGCCAAATAGCTGCAAGACTTGCGGATTTGATATCAGTTTATGTTGATGTATACATTTTTTTTACCCTATCCCATAGTAATATATTAGTTTCCATACAAAGTTTGTAACATAGAGACCTAATTTAGTTAGATATACCTCAAAGCATTTATATGGATCGACTCAGAATCGCTAGCTGAGTCGAGTAAGCCATGTCTGCCTGTCCGTCCGTTCGTCCGACTGTAGGTCACCGGATTTTAGGCCTTTAATTTTGAGCTAGGATAATGAAGTTTGGTACATGTGATCCTTGTACGTGCTGTTCAAACAATTGTAAAATGTTCCAAATCCACCCACTGCCGCGCCCGCTTTTATAAAAACGTTGTTTTTGGCCAAATGGTAGGGAATTTTGAAAAAGTGACTGAACAATATATGTAGTCATTCCCTATAACTATATTAATTCTACACAATGTTTTTTCCACGCCCACTTTTTGAGGGCGTTTTCAGTAAACAAAGTTTTGCGGTAAAATCTTAAATTAAAAAAAAAATTTTGATGCAAAACCATAAGGTTTGATTAAACAAATATTTCCCACTTTTTGGATACCCTACGCCATACCCTATGTAGGAGAAATACGTTGTTTTTTTGTCGAACCATAAAACCAAACCATATTGTCTGAACAATATGTTGCGACAACGTCAATTTTAATATTTTTGTTGCTATAAAGTCCACATTTTAGGGATATTAATTTCAAGGATGGGATAGGGTATAAAACAATCCACACAGTGGATTGTAGCCTTCTCATATGTTTAGATTACATTTAAACGCCCATAATTTGCTGTGGGCTCTTTTTCAATAACCTGAACTATGAGAATACAAAACCTGAATGTATTTAAAGTGATTGCGATAGTATTGACTGAGTGATTTATGAAATAGTGCACAAATAATACAAAGCTAATAAATTTAATTTAATACTTAACGTGAATAAACCTATAACCGTAATGAAAATCAAAAAATAGTACTTCACATAAAATATGTTCTTGTAATTCATTAATTCGTATCACAATATCTTCGAAGAGTCAAAACTTATCCGAAACTAACTTATTTAACTCATCTAAACAAAACCAAAAGCCTGCAATATGGAATTAAACCCAAAAGGTGTCCTTAGCAATTAAACACAAAAAGTGTCCTATGTTCAAGAAAATTGTGAAAGGCAAGCACGCAAAACAAATATTTATGGAATTTTCACAGATCTGAAAGGGATCCATAAGTGGAACTTACAAATTAAATTAATTGAACTAAAACGCATATGCAAAGGCTACCATCCGGTGTGCGGATCGTTAAATACCTTATCCCATCACGTCCTTAAAATGTATATCCCCAAGATATGGGCTTTATGGCGATGAAATAAAGAAAATGACTTTGTCACAACATATTTAGCCGTAGCAAGGTATCCGATTCGGAGGATTTTGGCTTTGAGGTATTATTCCGAAATCTGTTCGGTATATTTTTCCGATATTTTGTAACGCATCCCGGTGAATTGCGTTCAGATGAATTTGCAATTTTTGACAGCGAATAGCAATTCTTTTTCCGATTTCCTCCTAGAGTGGAATTTGAACCTCCGACGAAGTGTGCGTTGCGGAATATTCTCTACTCCGACGGAAACCTCGCTAGGGCAGATTGTTCAGACAGTTTATCAAAATCTTTTGTGGTTCGACAAAAAGCAACATATTTCTATTTCAGATGCCTTGAAGTTAGGTAAACAAATGGTTTTTGTAGGAAAAGCCGCTTAAACGTGGGCGAAGATAAAAATGATATATAGACGAAATTTTTGTTTTAATAAATGATTTTGCATTAAACGTTTTTTTTTTTCGAATATTTTAAAATTTTTACGATTACCTTTTTTTTTTTTATTAAAAACGGCCCCCAAAAAATAGTCGTGCCAAAAAAATAACCATATATGGACGAAATATAGACATTGGGATTGACTGACGACATATATTATTTAGGCACTTTTTCAAAATTCCATACCGTTTGGCCAGAAATAACGTTTTTCTTAAAAGTGCTTCGTCGCATAGAGGGTCCATATACCAAATATCATCAATCTAGCTCAAAATTTAAAGCCCAAAATCGCAGACATACATATGGATGGACGGACGGACAGACAGACATGGCTAGATCGACTCAGCTAGCAATTCTGAGTCAACCCATATACTTTGAGGTATATCTAGCTAAAGTATTTCTCTATGCTACAAATTTAATGTCAAAACTAATATACCCCTATGGGATAGGGTATAAATAACCTACTGCATAGTAGAGAGGATACTGCCTAAAGTAAATCTATATTGCAGTTGAATTACAAATTTAAACAGCTTAGTTTTTATGAAAATGTAAGGATGGTAGAGTAACTAGTAGAGAACAAGGTAAGTTACTCTGCCAATAATTAAAAAAAAAAACTCTCATGCAACCGGAATATGGAAACTCTTCTCTGAATTTCCTTACAAATGACAGTTCCTATTTTTGGTACATATTTTCCTATTGAAATTGTTCCATTCCTCTTATTATACCCGCTGCCGTAGGGTATATTAGTTTTGATATTAAGTTTGCAACATAAAAAAAAATCTTTTTAGACATTTTGTTAAGAATATGGCTAGACTCCGAATTGCTAGCTGAGTCGATATAGCGATGTCTGTCCGTCTATCACCAGTTTTTGGGCCTTACATTTTGACTCACTTTTTAGAAACACGTTATTCTCCGTCAAACCGTAAAGAATTTTAAAATGGTATCTAAACAACATATTTAGACAATCTGAATATCTATATTTCGTCTAAATAAAGTTGTTTGCCACACCCACTTTTTGGGGGCGTTTAAGTAAAAAAAAATTTCAAAATATTAACAATAACTTGAATGAATATCTTTAAAATCCGCCCGCGGCCCACTTTTAGAAAATAATGTTCGCGGTCTTATCTTCTGCTCCATTCGCTGTCTTCATATATGACAAACAATTCAACGACGGATTTTTCGTTTGAATGTGCTTAATATTTGCTCTGTTTTAATACTTATTGTTCAGCACTTGGCCCATAAAGAAAGGCTGGTAGAAATAGTGTCCGGTAGAACAAATATTTGGACTATCGGGTTAAGAGTTTTGATCCAATTTGTTCCGCTAAACCGAAGTATTATCGCTTTCCTAGGGTCAGTCCATATCATATCTTAAATGAGGTGTCGTTCTTGGGGTTGCCATATAAACATACAGATATACACATACATATATATATATATATAATAATTTATATATTTTCATGTTTTTCATTTTAAGGGATCTTTGTTCCAAGTGTTGTTGAATCTGTATACCTTTATCCCGATCGTCTTGGATTCTGGAAATGGAGACTGTGCAAGAACATCATTTTGGCGATCTTCGCTATTTTTGCCCTTATTGCTGGCTCTACCGTAAGCATAGAGGAAATCATTAAAATGTATTCATAAATTGTTCGCAGAAATTAATATTAACGTCAATACATTAGCTTGACAATATAAATAGGCTGATTTTACTGTATAATGTAACACGTTCGACTTAAGCCTTTATCATGGCCATCTTTTTTTTAAAATTAAATTTAACAAGAAATATAATATTGTTTGGTGTAGATAGTTTACAGTTTTGTTATGTAAAATTTTTATAATTGGCGCACATTTCGCCAGAATTTATAAAAATTCGAATAACAGGACTGGATCCATTGGAAAAAACTTAACTTAAAATTTAAAAAAAAATGTAAATAAATCTTTTAAATATTTACAAATTAATTGAGTACGGTAACGATCTTATATGCAATTTACTATGTCAAAGTTGCAATAAATTAATTTAATCAATGCAGGGACATCCAAAAGAGAATAAACGGTGCAATATATTCATCAATGAATATAAAAACGTGCTACTAACCAAATAAATCAATTATTCAGAATTTAAAAGGACACTCATATATAATCAAGCTTTTGTCTTAAATATGACAAATGTAAAAAAAAATCTAGCACTTTATATTCAATTGATGGTACCAAATAAAAAATGTTAAATAATTAATTTTTATAAAATTTGGCATTTGTATATTAATGAACTTAACTGCTGCCATGTTATTTAGACTCCTTGCTACCATTTGTTCGTTTTGAAGCAAACGAGATAGATTAAGTTTGTATTTGATTGTTGTTATGTAGGTATAAATATTTTAAAATATTTATTTTTTTATAATTGTTAATTTTTTAATACTTATAATAAGTGTGTATAATGTGAGAAATTGTAAAATGTTTTTAATACAAAAATTAAATACTAAAATTGTGAAATAAAATTGCATAAATATAATCACATCGTATTTTTGTTTTAAACTTGAAAGTGGTTTAGGTTTTTCTTTTTAAAATTTATAAAAAAATATTGAAATGCGGTAAGTTAAAATGCGTACAAGAGTCTACTGTATAAAAATAAAACATTGTTTGGCGAACAAACCATATACATAATGTGACAAAAATGTTCAGATTTCGCAACCAAATCACCCCAAACTTTATCCTATTCTAGGAACTTTGATAGCAATAAATTTATTTAAAAAATCAACCTCCAGTCTAATATCATAAAAAATTTCGTCGAGATCCATTCAGCCGTTACTAACTTATACGAAGAAATGTGAAAATCAGTTTCTGCAGTAGCCTACTATTTCTTCTGATCGCCATAGATAACAAATTTACATTGAAATGCGGTAGGAAGGCATATACATTGCGAACAAAGTAACCCCACTCCCTGCCCCCTCTTAGAAGTAATGATAGCAATACATCTAGGTGGAAGAACAACCTGCAATCCACCATCATACCAAATTTCACCGAGATCCAATCACCCGTTACTGAGTTATACGAAGAAATGTGAAAAGCAGTTTCCGCAGATGCCTACTATTTCTTCTGATCGCCTGGTGTATTGTCAAAAAATCGATTTTCGGGGGCACAATTTTCTATACAAAATCCAGAGTTTTTTTTAATAAGCTTATAACTTCTAAACGCCTTAATAAATAATTCTGATATTTGGTACGCTGCTTGGTGGGAGGTTGTTCTGTGAGCTGTATATATAAAAAATGCCATAGAGAACAAATTTATAATGAAATGCGTTATGAAAACATAAACATTTCGAACAAAATAACCCCACTCCCCGCCCCTTCTTAGTAGCAATGACAGAAATACATCCATATGGAAGATCAACCTGCAATCCACCATCATACCAAATTTCAGCGAGATCCATTCTCCCGTTACTGAGTAATACGAAGAAATGTGAAAATCAGTTTCCGCAGATGCCTACTATTTCTTCTGATCGCCTGGTGTATTGTCAAAAAATCGATTTTCGGTGGCACAATTTTCAATACAAAATCCAGAGTTTTTTTTAAAAAGCTGATAACTTCTAAACGCCTTAATAAATAATTCTGATATTTGGTACGCTGCTTGGTGGGAGGTTGTTCTGTGAGCTGTATATATAAAAAATGCCATAGAGAACAAATTTATAATGAAATGCGTTATGAAAACATAAACATTTCGAACAAAATAACCCCACTCCCCGCCCCTTCTTAGTAGCAATGACAGAAATACATCCATATGGAAGATCAACCTGCAATCCACCATCATACCAAATTTCAGCGAGATCCATTCACCCGTTACTGAGTTATACGAAGAAATGTGAAAATCAGTTTCCGCAGATGCCTACTATTTCTTCTGATCGCCTGGTGTATTGTCAAAAAATCGATTTTCGGTGGCACAATTTTCAATACAAAATCCAGAGTTTTTTTTTAAAAAGCTGATAACTTCTAAACGCCTTAATAAATAATTCTGATATTGGGTACGCTGCTTGGTGGGAGGTTGTTCTGTGAGCTGTATATATAAAAAATGCCATAGAGAACAAATTTATAATGAAATGCGTTATGAAAACATAAACATTTCGAACAAAATAACCCCACTCCCCGCCCCTTCTTAGTAGCAATGACAGAAATACATCCATATGGAAGATCAACCTGCAATCCACCATCATACCAAATTTCAGCGAGATCCATTCTCCCGTTACTGAGTTATACGAAGAAATGTGAAAATCAGTTTCCGCAGATGCCTACTATTTCTTCTGATCGCCTGGTGTATTGTCAAAAAATCGATTTTCCGGGGCACAATTTTCTATACAAAATCCAGAGTTTTTTTTAAAAAGCTTATAACTTCTAAACGCCTTAATAAATAATGCTGATATTTGGTACGCTGCTTGGTGGGAGGTTGTTCTATGAGCTGTATATATAAAAAATGCCATAGATAACAAATTTATAATGAAATGCGGTAGGAAGGCATATACATTGCGAACAAAATAACTCCACTCCCTGCCCCCTCTTAGAAGTAATGATAGCAATACATCTAGGTGGAAGATCAACCTGCAATCCCCCATCATACCAAATTTCACCGAGATCCATTCACCCGTTACTGAGTTATACGAAGAAATGTGAAAATCAGTTTCCGCAGATGCCTACTATTTCTTCTGATCGCCTGGTGTATTGTCAAAAAATCGATTTTCCGGGGCACAATTTTCTATACAAAATCCAGAGTTTTTTTTAAAAAGCTTTTATAACTTCTAAACGCCTTAATAAATAATTCTGATATTGGGTACGCTGCTTGGTGGGAGGTTGTTCTGTGAGCTGTATATATAAAAAATGCCATAGAGAACAAATTTATAATGAAATGCGTTATGAAAACATAAACATTTCGAACAAAATAACCCCACTCCCCGCCCCTTCTTAGTAGCAATGACAGAAATACATCCATATGGAAGATCAACCTGCAATCCACCATCATACCAAATTTCAGCGAGATCCATTCTCCCGTTACTGAGTTATACGAAGAAATGTGAAAATCAGTTTCCGCAGATGCCTACTATTTCTTCTGATCGCCTGGTGTATGTATTGTCAAAAAATCGATTTTCCGGGGCACAATTTTCTATACAAAATCCAGAGTTTTTTTTAAAAAGCTTTTATAACTTCTAAACGCCTTAATAAATAATGCTGATATTTGGTACGCTGCTTGGTGGGAGGTTGTTCTATGAGCTGTATATATAAAAAATGCCATAGATAACAAATTTACAATGAAATGCGGTAGGAAGGCATATACATTGCGAACAAAATAACTCCACTCCCTGCCCCCTTTTAGAAGTAATGATAGCAATACATCTAGGTGGAAGATCAACCTGCAATCCAGCATCATACCAAATTTCACCGAGATCCATTCACCCGTTACTGAGTTATACGAAGAAATGTGAAAATCAGTTTCTGCAGATGCCTACTATTTCTTCTGATCGCCTGGTGTATTGTCAAACATCGATTTTCCGGGGCACAATTTTCTATACAAAATCCAGAGTTTTTTTTAAAAAGCTGATAACTTCTAAACGTATTAATAAATAATTCTGATATTGGGTACGCTGCTTGGTGGGAGGTTGTTCTGTGAGCTGTATATATAAAAAATGCCATAGAGAACAAATTTATAATGAAATGCGTTATGAAAACATAAACATTTCGAACAAAATAACCCCACTCCCCGCCCCTTCTTAGTAGCAATGACAGAAATACATCCATATGGAAGATCAACCTGCAATCCACCATCATACCAAATTTCAGCGAGATCCATTCACCCGTTACTGAGTTATACGAAGAAATGTGAAAATCAGTTTCCGCAGATGCCTACTATTTCTTCTGATCGCCTGGTGTATTGTCAAAAAATCGATTTTCGGTGGCACAATTTTCAATACAAAATCCAGAGTTTTTTTAAAAAGCTGATAACTTCTAAACGCCTTAATAAATAATTCTGATATTTGGTACGCTGCTTGGTGGGAGGGTGTTCTGTGAGCTGTATATATAAAAAATGCCATAGATAACAAATTTATAATGAAATGCGGTAGGAAGGCATATACATTGCGAACAAAGTAACCCCACTCCCTGCCCCTTCTTAGAAGTAATGATAGCAATACATCTAGGTGGAAGAACAACCTGCATTCCAAAATCATACCAAATTTCACCGAGATCCAATCACCCGTTACTGAGTTATACGAAGAAATGTGAAAATCAGTTTCCGCAGATGCCTACTATTTCTTCTGATCGCCTGGTGTATTGTCAAAAAATCGATTTTCCGGGGCACAATTTTCTATACAAAATCCAGAGTTTTTTTTAAAAAGCTTATAACTTCTAAACGCCTTAATAAATAATTCTGATATTTGGTACGCTGCTTGGTGGGAGGTTGTTCTGTGAGCTGTATATATAAAAAATGCCATAGAGAACAAATTTATAATGAAATGCGTTATGAAAACATAAACATTTCGAACAAAATAACCCCACTCCCCGCCCCTTCTTAGTAGCAATGACAGAAATACATCCATATGGAAGATCAACCTGCAATCCACCATCATACCAAATTTCAGCGAGATCCATTCTCCCGTTACTGAGTAATACGAAGAAATGTGAAAATCAGTTTCCGCAGATGCCTACTATTTCTTCTGATCGCCTGGTGTATTGTCAAAAAATCGATTTTCGGTGGCACAATTTTCAATACAAAATCCAGAGTTTTTTTTAAAAAGCTGATAACTTCTAAACGCCTTAATAAATAATTCTGATATTTGGTACGCTGCTTGGTGGGAGGTTGTTCTGTGAGCTGTATATATAAAAAATGCCATAGAGAACAAATTTATAATGAAATGCGTTATGAAAACATAAACATTTCGAACAAAATAACCCCACTCCCCGCCCCTTCTTAGTAGCAATGACAGAAATACATCCATATGGAAGATCAACCTGCAATCCACCATCATACCAAATTTCAGCGAGATCCATTCACCCTTTACTGAGTTATACGAAGAAATGTGAAAATCAGTTTCCGCAGATGCCTACTATTTCTTCTGATCGCCTGGTGTATTGTCAAAAAATCGATTTTCGGTGGCACAATTTTCAATACAAAATCCAGAGTTTTTTTAAAAAGCTGATAACTTCTAAACGCCTTAATAAATAATTCTGATATTTGGTACGCTGCTTGGTGGGAGGGTGTTCTGTGAGCTGTATATATAAAAAATGCCATAGAGAACAAATTTATAATGAAATGCGTTATGAAAACATAAACATTTCGAACAAAATAACCCCACTCCCCGCCCCTTCTTAGTATTTCTATTTTCTTCTGATCGCCTGGTGTATTGTCAAAAAATCGATTTTCGGGGCACAACTTTCAATACAAAATCCAGAGTTTTTTTTAAAAAAGCTTATAACTTCTAAACGCCTTAATAAATAATGCTGATATTTGGTACGCTGCTTGGTGGGAGGTTGTTCTATGAGCTGTATATATAAAAAATGCCATAGATAACAAATTTATAATGAAATGCGGTAGGAAGGCATATACATTGCGAACAAAATTACTCCACTCCCTGCCCCCTTTTGGAAGTAATGATAGAAATACATCTTGGTGGAAGATCAACCTGCAATCCACCATCATACCAAATTTCACCGAGATCCATTCTCCCGTTACTTAGTTATACGAAGAAATGTGAAAATCAGTATCTGCAGATGCCTACTATTTCTTCTGATCGCCTGGTATATTGTCAAAAAATCGATTTTCGGGGCACAACTTTCAATACAAAATCCAGAGTTTTTTTTAAAAAAGCTTATAACTTCTAAACGCCTTAATATATAATGCTGATATTTAGTACGCTGCTTGGTGGGATCTTGTTCTATGAGCTGTATATATAAAAAATGCCATAGATAACAAATTTATAATGAAATGCGGTAGGAAGGCATATACATTGCGAAAAAAATAACTATACTCCCTGCCCCCTCTTAGAAGTAATGATAGCAATACATCTAGGTGGAAGATCAACCTGCAATCCCCCATCATACCAAATTTCACCGAGATCCATTCACCCGTTACTGAGTTATACGAAGAAATGTGAAAATCAGTTTCCGCAGATGCCTACTATTTCTTCTGATCGCCTGGTGTATTGTCAAAAAATCGATTTTCCGGGGCACAATTTTCTATACAAAATCCAGAGTTTTTTTTAAAAAGCTTATAACTTCTAAACGCCTTAATAAATAATGCTGATATTTGGTACGCTGCTTGGTGGGAGGTTGTTCTATGAGCTGTATATATAAAAAATGCCATAGATAACAAATTTATAATGAAATGCGGTAGGAAGGCATATACATTGCGAACAAAATAACTCCACTCCCTGCCCCCTCTTAGAAGTAATGATAGCAATACATCTAGGTGGAAGATCAACCTGCAATCCCCCATCATACCAAATTTCACCGAGATCCATTCACCCGTTACTGAGTTATACGAAGAAATGTGAAAATCAGTTTCCGCAGATGCCTACTATTTCTTCTGATCGCCTGGTGTATTCTCAAAAAATCGATTTTCGGGGGCACAATTTTCTATACAAAATCCAGAGTTTTTTTTAAAAAGCTTATAACTTCTAAACGCCTTAATCTATAATGCTGATATTTGGTACGCTGCTTGGTGGGAGGTTGTTCTATGAGCTGTATATATAAAAAATGCCATAGATAACAAATATATAATGAAATGCGGTATGAAGGCATATATATTGCGAACAAAATAACCCCACTCCCGGCCCCTTCTTAGTAGTAATGATAGAAATACGTCTAGGTGGAAGATCAACCTGCAATCCCCCATCATACCAAATTTCACCGAGATCCATTCACCCGTTACTGAGTTATACGAAGAAATGTGAAAATCAGTTTCCGCAGATGCCTACTATTTCTTCTGATCGCCTGGTGTATTGTCAAAAAAATCGATTTTCGGTGGCACAATTTTCAATACAAAATCCAGAGTTTTTTTTAAAAAGCTTATAACTTCTAAACGCCTTAATAAATAATGCTGATATTTGGTACGCTGCTTGGTGGGAGGTTGTTCTATGAGCTGTATATATAAAAAATGCCATAAATAACAAATTTATAATGAAATGCGGTAGGAAGGCATAAACATTGCGAACAAAGTAACCCCACTCCCTGCCCCCTCTTAGAAGTAATGATAGCAATACATCTAGGTGGAAGAACAACCTGCAATCCCCCATCATACCAAATTTCACCGAGATCCATTCACCCGTTACTAAGTTATACGAAGAAATGTGAAAATCAGTTTTCGCAGATGCCTACTATTTCTTCTGATCGCCTGGTGTATTGTCAAAAAATCGATTTTCGGGGGCACAATTTTCTATACAAAATCCAGAGTTTTTTTTAAAAAGCTTATAACTTCTAAGCGCCTTAATATATAATGCTGATATTTAGTACGCTGCTTGGTGGGATCTTGTTCTATGAGCTGTATATATAAAAAATGCCATAGATAACAAATTTATAATGAAATGCGGTAGGAAGGCATATACATTGCGAAAAAAATAACTATACTCCCTGCCCCCTCTTAGAAGTAATGATAGCAATACATCTAGGTGGAAGATCAACCTGCAATCCCCCATCATACCAAATTTCACCGAGATCCATTCACCCGTTACTAAGTTATACGAAGAAATGTGAAAATCAGTTTCCGCAGATGCCTACTATTTCTTCTGATCGCCTGGTGTATTGTCAAAAAATCGATTTTCGGGGGCACAATTTTCAATACAAAATCCAGAGTTTTTTTTTAAAAGCTTATAACTTCTAAACGCCTTAATAAATAATGCTGATATTTGGTACGCTGCTTGGTGGGAGGTTGTTCTATGAGCTGTATATATAAAAAATGCCATAGATAACAAATTTATAATGAAATGCGGTAGGAAGGCATAAACATTGCGAACAAAGTAACCCCACTCCCTGCCCCCTCTTAGAAGTAATGATAGCAATACATCTAGGTGGAAGAACAACCTGCAATCCCCCATCATACCAAATTTCACCGAGATCCATTCTCCCGTTACTGAGTAATACGAAGAAATGTGAAAATCAGTTTCCGCAGATGCCTACTATTTCTTCTGATCGCCTGGTGTATTGTCAAAAAATCGATTTTCGGTGGCACAATTTTCAATACAAAATCCAGAGTTTTTTTTAAAAAGCTGATAACTTCTAAACGCCTTAATAAATAATTCTGATATTTGGTACGCTGCTTGGTGGGAGGTTGTTCTGTGAGCTGTATATATAAAAAATGCCATAGAGAACAAATTTATAATGAAATGCGTTATGAAAACATAAACATTTCGAACAAAATAACCCCACTCCCCGCCCCTTCTTAGTAGCAATGACAGAAATACATCCATATGGAAGATCAACCTGCAATCCACCATCATACCAAATTTCAGCGAGATCCATTCACCCGTTACTGAGTTATACGAAGAAATGTGAAAATCAGTTTCCGCAGATGCCTACTATTTCTTCTGATCGCCTGGTGTATTGTCAAAAAATCGATTTTCGGTGGCACAATTTTCAATACAAAATCCAGAGTTTTTTTTAAAAAGCTGATAACTTCTAAACGCCTTAATAAATAATTCTGATATTGGGTACGCTGCTTGGTGGGAGGTTGTTCTGTGAGCTGTATATATAAAAAATGCCATAGAGAACAAATTTATAATGAAATGCGTTATGAAAACATAAACATTTCGAACAAAATAACCCCACTCCCCGCCCCTTCTTAGTAGCAATGACAGAAATACATCCATATGGAAGATCAACCTGCAATCCACCATCATACCAAATTTCAGCGAGATCCATTCTCCCGTTACTGAGTTATACGAAGAAATGTGAAAATCAGTTTCCGCAGATGCCTACTATTTCTTCTGATCGCCTGGTGTATTGTCAAAAAATCGATTTTCCGGGGCACAATTTTCTATACAAAATCCAGAGTTTTTTTTAAAAAGCTTATAACTTCTAAACGCCTTAATAAATAATGCTGATATTTGGTACGCTGCTTGGTGGGAGGTTGTTCTATGAGCTGTATATATAAAAAATGCCATAGATAACAAATTTATAATGAAATGCGGTAGGAAGGCATATACATTGCGAAAAAAATAACTATACTCCCTGCCCCCTCTTAGAAGTAATGATAGCAATACATCTAGGTGGAAGATCAACCTGCAATCCCCCATAATACCAAATTTCACCGAGATCCATTCACCCGTTACTGAGTTATACGAAGAAATGTGAAAATCAGTTTCCGCAGATGCCTACTATTTCTTCTGATCGCCTGGTGTATTGTCAAAAAATCGATTTTCCGGGGCACAATTTTCTATACAAAATCCAGAGTTTTTTTTAAAAAGCTTATAACTTCTAAACGCCTTAATAAATAATTCTGATATTGGGTACGCTGCTTGGTGGGAGGTTGTTCTGTGAGCTGTATATATAAAAAATGCCATAGAGAACAAATTTATAATGAAATGCGTTATGAAAACATAAACATTTCGAACAAAATAACCCCACTCCCCGCCCCTTCTTAGTAGCAATGACAGAAATACATCCATATGGAAGATCAACCTGCAATCCACCATCATACCAAATTTCAGCGAGATCCATTCTCCCGTTACTGAGTTATACGAAGAAATGTGAAAATCAGTTTCCGCAGATGCCTACTATTTCTTCTGATCGCCTGGTGTATTGTCAAAAAATCGATTTTCCGGGGCACAATTTTCTATACAAAATCCAGAGTTTTTTTTTAAAAAGCTTATAACTTCTAAACGCCTTAATAAATAATGCTGATATTTGGTACGCTGCTTGGTGGGAGGTTGTTCTATGAGCTGTATATATAAAAAATGCCATAGATAACAAATTTACAATGAAATGCGGTAGGAAGGCATATACATTGCGAACAAAATAACTCCACTCCCTGCCCCCTTTTAGAAGTAATGATAGCAATACATCTAGGTGGAAGATCAACCTGCAATCCAGCATCATACCAAATTTCACCGAGATCCATTCACCCGTTACTGAGTTATACGAAGAAATGTGAAAATCAGTTTCTGCAGATGCCTACTATTTCTTCTGATCGCCTGGTGTATTGTCAAACATCGATTTTCCGGGGCACAATTTTCTATACAAAATCCAGAGTTTTTTTTAAAAAGCTGATAACTTCTAAACGTATTAATAAATAATTCTGATATTGGGTACGCTGCTTGGTGGGAGGTTGTTCTGTGAGCTGTATATATAAAAAATGCCATAGAGAACAAATTTATAATGAAATGCGTTATGAAAACATAAACATTTCGAACAAAATAACCCCACTCCCCGCCCCTTCTTAGTAGCAATGACAGAAATACATCCATATGGAAGATCAACCTGCAATCCACCATCATACCAAATTTCAGCGAGATCCATTCACCCGTTACTGAGTTATACGAAGAAATGTGAAAATCAGTTTCCGCAGATGCCTACTATTTCTTCTGATCGCCTGGTGTATTGTCAAAAAATCGATTTTCGGTGGCACAATTTTCAATACAAAATCCAGAGTTTTTTTTAAAAAGCTGATAACTTCTAAACGCCTTAATAAATAATTCTGATATTTGGTACGCTGCTTGGTGGGAGGTTGTTCTGTGAGCTGTATATATAAAAAATGCCATAGAGAACAAATTTATAATGAAATGCGTTATGAAAACATAAACATTTCGAACAAAATAACCCCACTCCCCGCCCCTTCTTAGTAGCAATGACAGAAATACATCCATATGGAAGATCAACCTGCAATCCACCATCATACCAAATTTCAGCGAGATCCATTCACCCTTTACTGAGTTATACGAAGAAATGTGAAAATCAGTTTCCGCAGATGCCTACTATTTCTTCTGATCGCCTGGTGTATTGTCAAAAAATCGATTTTCGGTGGCACAATTTTCAATACAAAATCCAGAGTTTTTTTAAAAAGCTGATAACTTCTAAACGCCTTAATAAATAATTCTGATATTTGGTACGCTGCTTGGTGGGAGGGTGTTCTGTGAGCTGTATATATAAAAAATGCCATAGATAACAAATTTATAATGAAATGCGGTAGGAAGGCATATACATTGCGAACAAAGTAACCCCACTCCCTGCCCCTTCTTAGAAGTAATGATAGCAATACATCTAGGTGGAAGAACAACCTGCATTCCAAAATCATACCAAATTTCACCGAGATCCAATCACCCGTTACTGAGTAATACGAAGAAATGTGAAAATCAGTTTCCGCAGATGCCTACTATTTCTTCTGATCGCCTGGTGTATTGTCAAAAAATCGATTTTCGGTGGCACAATTTTCAATACAAAATCCAGAGTTTTTTTTAAAAAGCTGATAACTTCTAAACGCCTTAATAAATAATTCTGATATTTGGTACGCTGCTTGGTGGGAGGTTGTTCTGTGAGCTGTATATATAAAAAATGCCATAGAGAACAAATTTATAATGAAATGCGTTATGAAAACATAAACATTTCGAACAAAATAACCCCACTCCCCGCCCCTTCTTAGTAGCAATGACAGAAATACATCCATATGGAAGATCAACCTGCAATCCACCATCATACCAAATTTCAGCGAGATCCATTCACCCTTTACTGAGTTATACGAAGAAATGTGAAAATCAGTTTCCGCAGATGCCTACTATTTCTTCTGATCGCCTGGTGTATTGTCAAAAAATCGATTTTCGGTGGCACAATTTTCAATACAAAATCCAGAGTTTTTTTAAAAAGCTGATAACTTCTAAACGCCTTAATAAATAATGCTGATATTTGGTACGCTGCTTGGTGGGAGGGTGTTCTGTGAGCTGTATATATAAAAAATGCCATAGAGAACAAATTTATAATGAAATGCGTTATGAAAACATAAACATTTCGAACAAAATAACCCCACTCCCCGCCCCTTCTTAGTATTTCTATTTTCTTCTGATCGCCTGGTGTATTGTCAAAAAATCGATTTTCGGGGCACAACTTTCAATACAAAATCCAGAGTTTTTTTTAAAAAAGCTTATAACTTCTAAACGCCTTAATAAATAATGCTGATATTTGGTACGCTGCTTGGTGGGAGGTTGTTCTATGAGCTGTATATATAAAAAATGCCATAGATAACAAATTTATAATGAAATGCGGTAGGAAGGCATATACATTGCGAACAAAATTACTCCACTCCCTGCCCCCTTTTGGAAGTAATGATAGAAATACATCTTGGTGGAAGATCAACCTGCAATCCACCATCATACCAAATTTCACCGAGATCCATTCTCCCGTTACTTAGTTATACGAAGAAATGTGAAAATCAGTATCTGCAGATGCCTACTATTTCTTCTGATCGCCTGGTATATTGTCAAAAAATCGATTTTCGGGGCACAACTTTCAATACAAAATCCAGAGTTTTTTTTAAAAAAGCTTATAACTTCTAAACGCCTTAATATATAATGCTGATATTTAGTACGCTGCTTGGTGGGATCTTGTTCTATGAGCTGTATATATAAAAAATGCCATAGATAACAAATTTATAATGAAATGCGGTAGGAAGGCATATACATTGCGAAAAAAATAACTATACTCCCTGCCCCCTCTTAGAAGTAATGATAGCAATACATCTAGGTGGAAGATCAACCTGCAATCCCCCATCATACCAAATTTCACCGAGATCCATTCACCCGTTACTGAGTTATACGAAGAAATGTGAAAATCAGTTTCCGCAGATGCCTACTATTTCTTCTGATCGCCTGGTGTATTGTCAAAAAATCGATTTTCCGGGGCACAATTTTCTATACAAAATCCAGAGTTTTTTTTAAAAAGCTTATAACTTCTAAACGCCTTAATAAATAATGCTGATATTTGGTACGCTGCTTGGTGGGAGGTTGTTCTATGAGCTGTATATATAAAAAATGCCATAGATAACAAATTTATAATGAAATGCGGTAGGAAGGCATATACATTGCGAACAAAATAACTCCACTCCCTGCCCCCTCTTAGAAGTAATGATAGCAATACATCTAGGTGGAAGATCAACCTGCAATCCCCCATCATACCAAATTTCACCGAGATCCATTCACCCGTTACTGAGTTATACGAAGAAATGTGAAAATCAGTTTCCGCAGATGCCTACTATTTCTTCTGATCGCCTGGTGTATTCTCAAAAAATCGATTTTCGGGGGCACAATTTTCTATACAAAATCCAGAGTTTTTTTTAAAAAGCTTATAACTTCTAAACGCCTTAATCTATAATGCTGATATTTGGTACGCTGCTTGGTGGGAGGTTGTTCTATGAGCTGTATATATAAAAAATGCCATAGATAACAAATATATAATGAAATGCGGTATGAAGGCATATATATTGCGAACAAAATAACCCCACTCCCGGCCCCTTCTTAGTAGTAATGATAGAAATACGTCTAGGTGGAAGATCAACCTGCAATCCCCCATCATACCAAATTTCACCGAGATCCATTCACCCGTTACTGAGTTATACGAAGAAATGTGAAAATCAGTTTCCGCAGATGCCTACTATTTCTTCTGATCGCCTGGTGTATTGTCAAAAAAATCGATTTTCGGTGGCACAATTTTCAATACAAAATCCAGAGTTTTTTTAAAAAGCTGATAACTTCTAAACGCCTTAATAAATAATTCTGATATTTGGTACGCTGCTTGGTGGGAGGGTGTTCTGTGAGCTGTATATATAAAAAATGCCATAGATAACAAATTTATAATGAAATGCGGTAGGAAGGCATATACATTGCGAACAAAGTAACCCCACTCCCTGCCCCTTCTTAGAAGTAATGATAGCAATACATCTAGGTGGAAGAACAACCTGCATTCCAAAATCATACCAAATTTCACCGAGATCCAATCACCCGTTACTGAGTAATACGAAGAAATGTGAAAATCAGTTTCCGCAGATGCCTACTATTTCTTCTGATCGCCTGGTGTATTGTCAAAAAATCGATTTTCGGTGGCACAATTTTCAATACAAAATCCAGAGTTTTTTTTAAAAAGCTGATAACTTCTAAACGCCTTAATAAATAATTCTGATATTTGGTACGCTGCTTGGTGGGAGGTTGTTCTGTGAGCTGTATATATAAAAAATGCCATAGAGAACAAATTTATAATGAAATGCGTTATGAAAACATAAACATTTCGAACAAAATAACCCCACTCCCCGCCCCTTCTTAGTAGCAATGACAGAAATACATCCATATGGAAGATCAACCTGCAATCCACCATCATACCAAATTTCAGCGAGATCCATTCACCCTTTACTGAGTTATACGAAGAAATGTGAAAATCAGTTTCCGCAGATGCCTACTATTTCTTCTGATCGCCTGGTGTATTGTCAAAAAATCGATTTTCGGTGGCACAATTTTCAATACAAAATCCAGAGTTTTTTTAAAAAGCTGATAACTTCTAAACGCCTTAATAAATAATGCTGATATTTGGTACGCTGCTTGGTGGGAGGGTGTTCTGTGAGCTGTATATATAAAAAATGCCATAGAGAACAAATTTATAATGAAATGCGTTATGAAAACATAAACATTTCGAACAAAATAACCCCACTCCCCGCCCCTTCTTAGTAGCAATGACAGAAATACATCCATATGGAAGATCAACCTGCAATCCACCATCATACCAAATTTCAGCGAGATCCATTCACCCTTTACTGAGTTATACGAAGAAATGTGAAAATCAGTTTCCGCAGATGCCTACTATTTCTTCTGATCGCCTGGTGTATTGTCAAAAAATCGATTTTCGGTGGCACAATTTTCAATACAAAATCCAGAGTTTTTTTAAAAAGCTGATAACTTCTAAACGCCTTAATAAATAATGCTGATATTTGGTACGCTGCTTGGTGGGAGGTTGTTCTATGAGCTGTATATATAAAAAATGCCATAGATAACAAATTTATAATGAAATGCGGTAGGAAGGCATATACATTGCGAACAAAATTACTCCACTCCCTGCCCCCTTTTGGAAGTAATGATAGAAATACATCTTGGTGGAAGATCAACCTGCAATCCACCATCATACCAAATTTCACCGAGATCCATTCTCCCGTTACTTAGTTATACGAAGAAATGTGAAAATCAGTATCTGCAGATGCCTACTATTTCTTCTGATCGCCTGGTATATTGTCAAAAAATCGATTTTCGGGGCACAACTTTCAATACAAAATCCAGAGTTTTTTTTAAAAAAGCTTATAACTTCTAAACGCCTTAATATATAATGCTGATATTTAGTACGCTGCTTGGTGGGATCTTGTTCTATGAGCTGTATATATAAAAAATGCCATAGATAACAAATTTATAATGAAATGCGGTAGGAAGGCATATACATTGCGAAAAAAATAACTATACTCCCTGCCCCCTCTTAGAAGTAATGATAGCAATACATCTAGGTGGAAGATCAACCTGCAATCCCCCATCATACCAAATTTCACCGAGATCCATTCACCCGTTACTGAGTTATACGAAGAAATGTGAAAATCAGTTTCCGCAGATGCCTACTATTTCTTCTGATCGCCTGGTGTATTGTCAAAAAATCGATTTTCCGGGGCACAATTTTCTATACAAAATCCAGAGTTTTTTTTAAAAAGCTTATAACTTCTAAACGCCTTAATAAATAATGCTGATATTTGGTACGCTGCTTGGTGGGAGGTTGTTCTATGAGCTGTATATATAAAAAATGCCATAGATAACAAATTTATAATGAAATGCGGTAGGAAGGCATATACATTGCGAACAAAATAACTCCACTCCCTGCCCCCTCTTAGAAGTAATGATAGCAATACATCTAGGTGGAAGATCAACCTGCAATCCCCCATCATACCAAATTTCACCGAGATCCATTCACCCGTTACTGAGTTATACGAAGAAATGTGAAAATCAGTTTCCGCAGATGCCTACTATTTCTTCTGATCGCCTGGTGTATTGTCAAAAAAATCGATTTTCGGTGGCACAATTTTCAATACAAAATCCAGAGTTTTTTTTAAAAAGCTTATAACTTCTAAACGCCTTAATAAATAATGCTGATATTTGGTACGCTGCTTGGTGGGAGGTTGTTCTATGAGCTGTATATATAAAAAATGCCATAGATAACAAATTTATAATGAAATGCGGTAGGAAGGCATATACATTGCGAACAAAATAACTCCACTCCCTGCCCCCTTTTAGAAGTAATGATAGCAATACATCTAGGTGGAAGATCAACCTGCAATCCCCTATCATACCAAATTTCACCGAGATCCATTCCCCGTTACTGAGTTATACGAAGAAATGTGAAAATCAGTTTCCGCAGATGCCTACTATTTCTTCTGATCGCCTGGTGTATTGTCAAAAAATCGATTTTCGGGGGCACAATTTTCAATACAAAATCCAGAGTTTTTTTTTAAAAGCTTATAACTTCTAAACGCCTTAATAAATAATGCTGATATTTGGTACGCTGCTTGGTGGGAGGTTGTTCTATGAGCTGTATATATAAAAAATGCCATAGATAACAAATTTATAATGAAATGCGGTAGGAAGGCATAAACATTGCGAACAAAGTAACCCCACTCCCTGCCCCCTCTTAGAAGTAATGATAGCAATACATCTAGGTGGAAGAACAACCTGCAATCCCCCATCATACCAAATTTCACCGAGATCCATTCACCCGTTTCTAAGTTATACGAAGAAATGTGAAAATCAGTTTTCGCAGATGCCTACTATTTCTTCTGATCGCCTGGTGTATTGTCAAAAAATCGATTTTCGGGGGCACAATTTTCTATACAAAATCCAGAGTTTTTTTTAAAAAGCTTATAACTTCTAAGCGCCTTAATATATAATGCTGATATTTAGTACGCTGCTTGGTGGGATCTTGTTCTATGAGCTGTATATATAAAAAATGCCATAGATAACAAATTTATAATGAAATGCGGTAGGAAGGCATATACATTGCGAACAAAGTAACCCCACTCCCCGCCCCTTCTTAGTAGCAATGACAGAAATACATCTATATGGAAGATCAACCTGCAATCCCCCATCATACCAAATTTCACCGAGATCCATTCACCCGTTACTGAGTTATACGAAGAAATGTGAAAATCAGTTTCCGCAGATGCCTACTATTTCTTCTGATCGCCTGGTGTATTGTCAAAAAATCGATTTTCGGGGGCACAATTTTCAATACAAAATCCAGAGTTTTTTTTTAAAAGCTTATAACTTCTAAACGCCTTAATAAATAATGCTGATATTTGGTACGCTGCTTGGTGGGAGGTTGTTCTGTGAGCTGTATATATAAAAAATGCCATAGAGAACAAATTTATAATGAAATGCGTTATGAAAACATAAACATTTCGAACAAAATAACCCCACTCCCCGCCCCTTCTTAGTAGCAATGACAGAAATACATCCATATGGAAGATCAACCTGCAATCCACCATCATACCAAATTTCAGCGAGATCCATTCTCCCGTTACTGAGTTATACGAAGAAATGTGAAAATCAGTTTCCGCAGATGCCTACTATTTCTTCTGATCGCCTGGTGTATTGTCAAAAAATCGATTTTCCGGGGCACAATTTTCTATACAAAATCCAGAGTTTTTTTTTAAAAAGCTTATAACTTCTAAACGCCTTAATAAATAATGCTGATATTTGGTACGCTGCTTGGTGGGAGGTTGGTATATGAGCTGTATATATAAAAAATGCCATAGATAACAAATTTATAATGAAATGCGGTAGGAAGGCATATACATTGCGAACAAAATAACTCCACTCCCCGCCCCCTTTTAGAAGTAATGATAGAAATACGTCTAGGTGGAAGATCAACCTGCAATCCCCCATCATACCAAATTTCACCGAGATCCATTCACCCGTTACTGAGTTATACGAAGAAATGTGAAAATCAGTTTCCGCAGATGCCTACTATTTCTTCTGATCGCCTGGTGTATTGTCAAAAAATCGATTTTCCGGGGCACAATTTTCTATACAAAATCCAGAGTTTTTTTAAAAAGCTTATAACTTCTAAACGCCTTAATATATAATGCTGATATTTGGTACGCTGCTAGGTGGGAGGTTGTCCTGAGGCGCGATACCTTTTATTTTTGTGCGAAGTGTGAAATTGGGTACTTTGTTAATGTTTATTTTTTATATAGCTATGAAATGACTTAATGGTAATAATATGTCACCATTTTTTGGATGATGTGCAGCATAGCCACATACCGAGAGAACTCTAAGTGATGAATAACAAAAACTGTACACCTAAATAAAAATAAAACACACAATTCGCTTTGCTTTATAATTTATTTTTATTTTTTTAATATTAAATTTTAATTTGTCAGTTACATTTATTGCTTCTGCTTATTGCACTGCGTAACAATCGATTATTCCGAATTAGAAATACCTCCTACAGTATCTGGTCAGCAATGTCAAATCAAACTACGAACCAGAATCGTACAAACATTAAATAAAAAAAACATTAATAGCAATAAATAAATAGGTTACAATACTATATGAACTTTAAGAACAATTAATTTTTAACAAATTTAACAAATGCATTTAGTAATAGAATAGTTCGGGAAAACTGATTTCGTATGTTGGCTTCTGCGGCTGTTGCTGTTGATTCTTGATATCACTTTGGGAAATTTGGCGCTCAATTGCTAGCGAGTTGAAAAGATCATTTAGACGGTTCTGAATAACATCATGCTGGAAGGAGAAAGGAAATGTTGATGTTGTATAGTGTTCATGTATTTAAGGGTTGGGAATGCAAGGTAGTAGGTGACAAAATTTAATTTAAAGTTAACCACGTTGTCTTAAGTTAACTTCCTTACGCATCAAAATATTTAAAAAAAATGTTACTAGGAGCATTGAATAAATTAAAATGGTAAAAGAAATCGACGGGGACCTCAACTGATATTGTGAAAAAATTGGATGTCATGCTCGAACGAAAACTGTAATAAAAAGCAAGCAACAAAAGTACAATGCGAGTATTTAGGAAACAATTGGAGCCAAGACCTACGAACAGGTGGAACGTTAAGCTCAATGCAAATGATGCCAAATATTGAAAACCATGCTCAACGAGCTACCGTTTAACCTAAGTCTGCAGAGAAAACCTCTCTACGAGTGACACTACTTTACCTCTGGAAACCGGACAGATACAGATAAGTACTCTGTCTGTTTGTTGATCATTCAAACTAAAATCTCTCAAATGAGAGAAAAAAATCGACCCCGAACCTTTTGGGTGTTCCACAATAGAGACAAAATAGTGACAACGAAAATCTGTTAGCTGTATCAATTGTATGAAGGCAAGGGGGTCGGGACAATTTTTTTTGTATAAATTCGCCTTCATACAAATAATATCGCTGTCAGATTGACGTTGTTGCGAGTTATGCTAATTTTAATACTAATTTTGCGCTATTTTATAGTGTTGTTTCGCCAACGGAAAAATGATAACAATGTGATAGCTTACAGTGCGTTGTTAGTAAAAATGAAACGCTATACGAACGAACATCGCATTTTTGTTGAGCAATATTTTTAAGATAATGAAGGTTTGTCAGATATTGGGTTTTTCAACAGGGACGCTACAAAAGTTGAGCGACAGGGACAGCAAACGACGCCATATTTCATGCCGCTCTTTTCACATTTTTCTTCAGTAAGGTTTGCCATTTCATGATGGAAAGATATACGATCCAACAAAGAGTCGAAATTATTAAAATTTACAACCGAAATTCGGAGTCAGTGGCTTCAACGTTAAGAGCGCCACGTCCAATTTATGGTCGTCATAATCGTCCTAGCAGATCAACAATTGAGTGTCTAGTGGAAAAATTTGAATCCACAAGAACAGTACAAAATGTTCCCGTGCCAGTGAGACAAAGAAGTGCCCGTAGTTTCGAGAATATTGCTGCCGTTGAGGCTTCAGTTGAAGAAAGCCCAAATGTGTCTCTCACACGTCGTTCTCAAGCGTTGGGCATCTCTGTGACGTCGTTGTGGCGAATTATGCGAAAAGATCTTGGCCTACATCCTTACAAGATTAAATTGACGCAAGAACTGAAGCCGCTTGACCACCAGAAGCGTCGTATGTTCGTGAATTATGCTGAGCAACAACTTGAAAATGATTCGGATTTTCATCAAAAATCATCTTCAGCGATGAGGCGGCTCATTTCTGGCTGAATGGCTTCGTCAACAAACAAAATATGCGGTATTGGTCAGGCAGCAATCCACACGTACTCCATAAGTCATCATTGCATCCCAAAAAAATTACGGTTTGGTGTGGTTTATGGGCCGGCGGCTTCATTGGGCCGTTCTTCTTCCGTGATGATCAAGACCGGCACGTTACTGTGAATGGGAATCGCTACCGTTCAATGATAACAGAATATTTTTGGCCCCAATCGGATGATATGGACTTGGAAGACATGTGGTTCCAACAGGACGGCCGGCGCCACAAGCCACACAGCAAATGTCACAACCAATTTATTGGAAACCAAGTTTGGAGAACGTGTTATCTCACGAAATGGTCCAGTCGCTTGGCAGCCTCGGTCGTGCGATTTGACGCCGTTAGACTATTTCCTGTGGGGCTACGTCAAGTCTATGGTCTATGCCAACAAGACAGCGACGATTGATGAACTTCGTACGAATATCGAACGCGAAATTGCAGCAGTATCGGCCGATTTATGCTTGAAAACCGTCGAAAATTGGGTTCAGCGTATGGACTTCTGCAAACGTGCCCGTGGTGGCCATGCAAAAGAAATCGAGTTTCATACATAATGGCATCGAACGTTCTTTTACAGGAATAAAGAATTTCATTGATATCCGAAACCGTTTTTGTTTTATTTAAAAAAAAAAACTTTTGTAGAGCTCTTATTGAAAAACCCTTTACCAACCGATAGCCGTCATAGTAAATTAAAACCACTAACTGTGAAGAGAATAAGAATTAAGAATCAACAATTGGGCATTTTAAGAAGATGTCTGGAGTGAATTCTTACGAAAGACTTGAAACTTCATTACTCAAGACTACTGAACATGCAGCGCGTTGAATGGATTTTCGAACAAAATCATCTTAAGTAATGAAACTCATTTTCATTTTGATGGCTTTATTAATCGTCAAAATTGTCGCAGTTTGGTTTCAGATATTTCACGAGTAATTGTTGAGAAGCAAATGCATCCATGCATCGGACCATTATTCTACAATTAATGGTGTTCGTTATCGTGACATGATAACACTGTTTTTTGTGCCCAAATTACGTGATATGGATGTGACGGTGCCACGTGACATTGCTACAAAGAAGAATCAATTCAATTATTGCATGAGTCAGTTCCTAGTCGTGCAGTCGGCCGTTTTTGCGATCAGAGTTGGCCATCCAGATTTTGCGATTTTACGCCACTGTCTTTTTTTTATAGACAAGCATACGACCACCAACGCCTTGATAGTGGAAATTGGGCGGTTTATTAATGAAATTCAGCCAGGTTTATACAAAACTGTCATAGAAAATTTGAACTCTGTGCATGATAGACATGCATGTTATCATTCATTGGCCAAAGTCTCGATCACTACACAAAAGGAGATAACGAAAAAAAACGAAACACCACAGATGCGATAAAAGCAGTATGTGACATAGCTCGAGAAGCCATATCTGGAACGAGGTTAATAGTGGGAGAAGCAGTACTGCGCCGTTTTGACACTCAATGCAAAAAAATGCCTTCAACTCGGCAAGCTGGATCACTCCTCAGCGCTAAATAACATGAGAGGACCAACAAAATTCGAAATACAGGAGTTCCACAGGGGTCAGTTCTGGGACCAGCTATGTGGAACATTATATACGAAGGAGTATTGACTATAACTAAACAAAGAGGGTTGAACATTATCGGATATGCTGACGACATCGTAGTAGTAGTAGTGCTCAAAACCCCAGGAGTAAGTGACGCAACACTGCAACAACACTATCAAAGATGTAAGGATATGGCTCAGCTCCTCACGCTGGAACTTTCGGACTATGAAATGAATAGAGGCCGTTCTCATAAGCAGCCGTAAGAAGTTGAGCTCTTAAGACTTAAAGTGGGAGAGCACACAATTGAGTCGAAGCCCTGCATAAGATAACGGGTGTTTTTATTTTATGAAGGTTGCTTTTCGAAATAGAGATAAAACTGACATTTTGTGGCCAAATCGGGGAATTCAGTTTGGTTTGCCATTTCATCATGAACAGGATGACAAGTGAACAACGCTTGCAAATCGTGCAAATTTATTTCGAAAGTAATGGTTCAGTTCGAAAAGTTTACCGCAAGCTTCGTCCATTTTATGGTCGACATAATCTTCCATCAGAGCAATTAATTCGGTTAACCATGGATCGTTTTCGCACTACGTTTACTCTATGTGATAATACGCATCCGCAGAGATGTCGAACAATGCGCACCGAAGAAACAATCGCCACTGTAGAGCAAAGTGTTGAAGAGGACCCGAATGAATTAATTCGCCACCGTTTAGGTACACAGCAATTGGAGCTTTGTCCATCAACTTTATGGAAGATTTTGCGCAAAGAGCTTGGCTTACGGGCTTACAAGATCCAGACTGTGCAAGAATTAAAGCCATGCAATGCGTCGTGATTTTGGTGTGTGGGCAGAATATGAGATTGATCTCGATGCTCATTTTAATCGCAAGATTTTGTTCAGTGATGAGGCTCAGTTTTGGTTGAATGGCTGAGTCAACAAGCAAAATTGCCGCATTTGGAGTGAAGAGAATCCACATATGAGACCCTTGAGACGCCATTTCATCCACAAAAACTGACTGTTTGGTGTGCTCTATGAGCTGGTGGAGTCATTGGGCCATACTTCTTCCGAAATGATGCTAGAGAGTTAGTTACCGTTAATAGAGACCGGTATAGAGCCATGATAACCGACTACTTTGTTCCTGAATTGAATGGCATGAATGTGGTTCCAGACGGCGCTACATGCCACAAAGCGCGCACGTCACAATCGATTTATTGAAGGAATCATTCGGTGAGCGCATAATTTCGAGGAATGGGCCTGTCAATTGTCCACCAAGATCGTGCGATTTGACACCATTGTATTATTTTCTTCGGGGATATGTGAAGTCGCTCGTGTACGCCAAGGAAATAGAAACGTTACGGGACTTGGAAGCCAACATTCGTGGCGTTAATGCCGACATACGGCCAAAAATGTTCGAAAAGTGGTTGAAAATTTGACCTCCGCGGCGGCCACATGCCCGAAATCATACTTAAACATTAATGGCATAAAATTATTCTTCCAAAAAGCCAGTAGTCACAGGAATATCAATCTTATGCCGAATATTGGAGGACCAAGGCAGCAAACAAGAAATCTGCTTGCAATCGTAAACAAATCAATCGTCATGTAAGCAGCCACCATATGGGTCTCGGCCACATATACTGAGTCTTACGTGAGAAGGCTAAACTCTGTGCACAAAAGAGCATCACTGAGTGTATGTTGTGCATACAGAACTGCATCTGGTGATGCAATAGGAGTGATAGCGGGGAGAATGGCTATAAGGCTGGAGGTAAAAATCTCAGCGGCAATATACAATAACGAAAGCACAGAGACATGTTCTCTTAGACAAACCGCTGAAATGGAATTGCAAAGACATGAAGCACAAAACCAATCGGAAGATGGACGCACAAACTACTGGCGAAAATCGAAAAGTGGCAAAAGAGAAAGCAAATTTCTATCTGTCACAATTTCTAAGGAGGGACACGGAAGCTTCCGGGAATAGCTACACAGGCTTAGACTTGCAAATAACCCATTGTGTCGTCATTGTGATGGTAAAATCAAAAATGTAGAGCACGTGCTGCTGGAATGCGAAAAGTATGACGTTGCCAGAAATACACTAGGAAGTGAAATAGGCCGGACAGTAACCCCACGAAGTGTTATAAGGTATATGATATCCACAAATTAAGAATCGGAAATTGCCAAACAGCATCATCGAGACGGCAAAAGGGGCGAAAACCCGGGACAATAAGAGGAAAAGACATGATGTCAAAACCTGCCCTATGAAGGAATTTTTTTTTTTTTTTTTTTTTTCCGTGGCCTGGTGGAAATCTTCATAGACACGATGAGCACGTGCCCAAAGTAGTGTGAGATTTTTACTCACTAAAACCACCACCCATTTGGTATTTCTATTGCAACTAAGTATTCGACTTATCCAGCAATTTTTTTATCACGATTATATAATATGTTTGGCAGGTAACTTTCCTTTGAGAGTTCCTGCTTTTCCGCAATTATAGCGCGGTTTATTATTATCGGGCCAAATCTAAGGGTTTAGTTCTTTGAAGACGCCGCAATATATGCCTTGACAGGCGTTACCTGCAGTACAGAATAGGGGGGGGTGTACCTGTATCTGTTTTTTCTATCAAAATTAAATTTTGTGTGAATTATCGTACACTTTTTACGAAAGGTTCTAAAGTGGAAAAAGGTGTAGAGTTAGAGTTTTCTCTAAGCAAATTCTTCTGTTTACTTAAGCAATGAATTCCGTATTTCTCTCGGCTGATAATATTGACCAAACCGTCAACGTTGATAACAATAATTTTGATGTTTTTACGGAGCTCCTCGACGTTTGAGTCAACACCAAAGTCAAGATGAAATCGTAGAGAAGATCCAACAAACACGATGAGATAAAATCGCGTTAATTTAAAGATCAATTGCTGCTTCATTTACGGACCCGAAACTAGTTCTAGTGCGCGCAAATATTAGAAATTGTGGAAAAAAACTTTTTATCGAATATTTGTATGCGCAAATTCGAATATAGGATCTCTACCAGCTTTATCAGGTTTAGTAAGGTGTGGATGTATTTCAAAAGGTATAAATACTGTATTTACTCGGTCCTATTAAACTAATGAACAATTAGTCTTAGGCCAAGTGTGTTAGATAACAAGGAAAACCGAACCAGGGAGCTTTTGGCCTATAAAGCGTTGTTCTCAAGATCGAAGAGGTTGAAAAAGCTTGTTAAGTAAGTACTTTACATAAAGTAAATCAATTCCACCTTTCTTACGCTTAATCTACTGAACTTTCAAGTTGGGGTTTGCATTGTCATAGGGAATTACAGCTTCGGGTATTGATCCTCATCATGTGGCTGCAAAATTTCGAGCTTAGCTTTTTTTTTATAATTTGCGCGTACTCAAGGGGTTATGAATACCCTTTATATGTTTTAGCACAGTGTGGGCGTTAAGGAAATTAGGGATAAGAAGAAAGGAGATACCGATTCACATTGGTTTTAAATTTCTGTAAGTTATAATGGAAAGGAAAAACAGAGTTTGGTAGAGCATTCCACATTCGTGTTGTTCGGTTTATGTATGAATCTCTATATTTCAGCGTACGTCCGAAGATAGGCTTGAGGGTAAACTGATTTGCATTCATTGCGTAACGAGTATTGCGGCTGAATTGTTGAAAGGGAGGAATGCAGCTGGCTATTTCATTTGAACATTGGTTGTTAAAATAGCGATAAAACAAGGTAAGGCAGGAGATGTTTCGACGGTGTTCAAGCGAAACTAAGGAGTTCGCTATTCTTATGTCTCCTATAAGTTTTTTCGCACGTGTTTGAATCCTATCTAGTAGGTGCAATGTTGATTTTGGTGCACCTGACCAGACGTGGGCGTTGAATTCAAGTTTTGGGCGTATAAACGCTTTATATATTGTGGCCAGATCAGAGGTCGTGGTCGTTCCAACGTAAGTCGTTACTAACACACATACCTAGCATGGAAAGCTTTTCGGTTTCTTCGACGTAAGTGCCATTCATGGATAATGGCTCTAGATTTTGGTTACGCTTTAATGACAGAAGACAGCATTGTGTTTTGGAAGCATTGAATTCCACTTCGAGCTTAGCTTTTTAACGAGAAAAATCTATACAGTGCACAAACAAAAAAGTTTGACTGAATGAGCACACCTGGATAGACCCAGAGCTCTTGGTCTCAAAGCAGAGGTCAGGATGTAAGAGGAAAGAAAGCGTGCCTAATCCAGGCAGAGAAAATCAGTGCACCCAGAGCCCGTTACATTGTAAAATCCTTACCACGCAGTTGGTAATATTTATTGGAGACACAGGATTATTGGAGACACAGGATTAGGACAGATTAGTTGTTTAAAGAGATAAAGCTACACACTGCACAAAAAAGCTCTAGAGGTAGACACCGTGCAGTGAATTCATTAATCATAAACGCTGATTATCCAGTTTGGGGACATCATAAAACTTGGATGAGGATGCGTATGTTCTATGGTATAAAATAGTAACACGTAGATCTTAAAACGCTGTTACAGAAATCATAAATTAGACTTTGAACGGTAGAAACGGACATTAGGCTTACTAGTCGAGCTATTTGAACAAGTGATATGCGACTTGTGGAGAACCCACATCTCGTTTTACTAAGAAGTAATCGCTTCCACATTATAATACTCTAACTTAGCTATATCTTTACAGTGGTGAAGAAGGTTAAGTTTGTTCATAGAATTTTATTTTTCATTACGGTGGATATCATCCTGCTTGCTTTCGGTGATCGGACTAGCGTTGTATCGCGTGGTGTTGTTTGGATGGTTATTATCAATAAATGGAAGAACTCCAATATTGCCAATGGATGGGGCAACTATTTGGATAGTGCTATCATAACTCTTTGAATAGAGTAGTTCAGACCTCTAATACCTTAGAAGATCTTGTGCAAGACACTGATCATTCCCACACTACTGCACCGATGCCTAAAACAAATCTGAAGCGAACCATTATTCGGTGAATGCAGATAAACGTTCAAAAGAGAGGATTAAACAAGAGAACTTAACGAAATACACTGTCGACGTTAAATCGCATTAGATGTCTGAAATGGATGCAAGCTGTAGCGGTTGACCAACGCTAATTACCAAAGTAAAGAAAGACTTGACCAAGTATAAACGACTTACAGTGCGTAATTTTAGACAGAGCTAACAGGAAAGTAATATTGATTACAATCCAGATGTCCACTGAACTGAGAAGAATATTTTGTTTGGAGCGCAAGACAAAATAAACAAATTTAACCCCCGACTTAAGTTCGCTATTTTGAGACATTCATACACATTCACTCTCCGTAACAACTTACCTTCGGTTCAGTACGTCTTACTAGATCCTCAAAATCACTTTCACGGAAGGTGCGTCCAATCTGCAATTGCTTCTCACGTTGCTCCTTCTTAACAGCTTCTGTTGGCTCAGCCAAAGCTCGTTTCATTGACTCAAAGTTATACTCTGGAGCCAGTGTTTTCTGTAACACAAATGAATTAGGTAAAACATTTGTCTGTCGTTTGCATTGGCTTACCTTCGAGACACCCGGTGAACTGCTAATACTATCCGCATCGTTGTTGTACGCTGTTAGATCAGCTGAGCTATTCCTCGTCGGCATGTTGCTAGCCGCCTCAACCCATGAGTGACGATGTGATGGATTATCCATTTGGTTGAGTGAATATGGACTTCCTGTCTGCAGACGGTTATAATCCATTCCAGCGTTTTGTAGATTTTCAGACAAAGCAATCTTATCGATAGATAGATGCGGCAGACTTAGATTTAAAGTTCCTGTATTTTTCTTTGGATCTAGCAGTGGAGGCAAAAAGTGTGAAGCCTCTTCACGCCGGGCATCGACAATCTTCTCTCCGTACTCCATAAGGTTGTTAATCCCTGTAACTCGCGCAATAAGACAGAACAGTGCGATCGCAATGGCATGCAAGTTACACCTGTGCACATTTCCAAGATCCTCGGTTGTTAACGCTATTTGTTGGATTCTAAAAGGCCACTACTTAGTATACGTTAATCGGATTGTATTTGATATACTTACCCCAAGATGAATAATAAGAATTCCTGTACTGTCTCGCTACTGGCCATCTCAACAATTAACAGCGCAGCCGTGTTATAAACAGAACCCAACGCCTCGTTACGGTCTGACAGCGCCATACTATCGATAAGGGCCTGCATTATGTTGGCACCGTACTTGTGGGTGAATATAATATCTGATCGTGATGGAGGCTCCTGTGAGAGAGCAGGGTACGACTTCACCGTAACATTGCTAAGTACATTTTGATTTTGGTGGCGATCTAAAAGCGCCTGGAAGATATGCATTACAATGATCCGTGTTGGATCATGTGGAGCACGAGCCATCTTCAGCAATGGCTGTAAGAACGATGCAGGGAAGGCCTTTTCAAATGACACCGTACTGTATTGGGTGCCAACCTTCAGCAAACTTTTAAGGAGAATGTTTTGCAGCATTTGATCGCCCTTGCTCTTCTTACTCAGGTCAGGCACCGTGTTCATGATGAACAGCATAATCTCAATCTTCTGATAGTCTGGATGATGGTTGGCAAACTCACCGAGTGCATTTATAAGTGCTTCTTGGTATTGCGATTCTTCTGCGGTGATTTCCGTGGTGGTGCTTACACTTGTCCTCAAATGTGTGAGAAGGTTGTTAATGATATCCAACGCGGATGGACCAACACTTTCGCCAGCAGCAATTGCAATGATTTTAGACAGCACGACGGCGAGGGATGTTCTGGTCCTCGGTGACGATTTGAAATTGTTGTCCAGATGCTGCATAAGGGTTTCAACAACTGTGTACGAGTACTGTGGTTGAATTGATATCATCACAATGCGGAATGTATGGATAGCAAATGTGTTGGGCACCCAGAGTTCATGGCGATCCAAATGGCTGTAGGAGAGTAGAGATTGTTTGATTATTAATGAAAGTCTAGACATTTTTGAAAAGAAAAATCAGACAACTTCGTCTATTTTGTTGCTAAAGAAGTTGTAGGAGTAGGGTGTCGTTAGTTTTGGAGTAGGAAGGTAGGTAGGTAGAGGTGGCGATTCAGCATAGACCCAAGTAACACTGATGCGCACGACTTGTGTGACCTCTTTTTTCATGATTGTTGAGGGTGTGGTACAATCTGCATTTAGATCCAGCCTGTGGAGTTTAGAAAACGGCTAGGATTTTGCTCCTTTTTACCCGAGATGTCGCTATGTAGATGTATATTGCACGCAATCTGGCTCTTGCTGGTGTCAGAAATTTACAGATGAAATGGGACAGGATTTCTTTTAAATTTGCGAATTTGTGTTTCTACAATTTGTATGGAATCTCTAGTTGGGTCGCATGGTCTCCAATTGGCCAGTGCCCCATGACTTCCGCCGTAATTCTTGCGATATCTGGGTTCTATTTAGTCGGTCGTTTGTTCTGTTCTTATCTTAGGTAGACCATATCTTCTTCGATCTGACACAATTTGTTAACCTTCTCCATTTGGAGTCGTCCTTATTCAGACTGTTTGAGTGCATTTTTCCCTTAACCTAGCGGGCTAAGGACCATTGCTGCAAGTGAGCCGTGTAGAGTTGAGCCCTGCCTTGCCAGCTAGTCTGCGCCCTCGTTTCCTTCAATGTAACTGTACCCTGAGACCCAGAGAAGTGTGATACTGAAGCGCTTGCTCAGACATTCAAGTTCGTTCTGGAATTCCTCTACCAGCTCGGAGTACGTACAGACACTATCTCTACAGGTCAATATATTTTTGATAGTATTGAAATAGTACTGAATTCTTCTCGATCTATGAGAACAACAAAAATATTATCGTACTGGAAAGTAGTGATGTACCAAGAGGTCTTTTTTACACGAGCAGAACCGGAATTCAGGCAAACATAGTAGGATAACTTGGCTTATACCGTAAACATACAAATCCAAAATAGATGGATAGTTTGTAACGTCGGTTTAACTCGGTATAACCCGATTTATGAACCCGACTTGGCATATCACTACTGAAAAGTATCCAGTGAACTATCCTGTAATTGAAGCTAAGAACTGACCAACCTACCCATAAAAAGAATAAATCAACACAACCGACGAAGACTTAATATGTTTTTTAAGCTAAAAAATGTCTCTAAAGACTGTCCCGTTGTTAGATTCAGATGGCTAATGTCCTCATAGGTGGGAACCTGTTTTATATGCTCGTCGTTCTAAAGGCATAAATTGGCTAAACATACTACAATTGGGGCGTATTGGCAGATCTAAAATGATAAGTTAATACTCAGGAAAGACGTAAGGAAAGCTTAAATTAAATCGTGGCGCATTTTCGGTTTAAAATCTTCTTTTGAAAAATAACACATAAACGGTCTTCTTTTGCAGCGAACCCGCTCACTGAAATCTCTTTAGTGAGTTTACAACCGCAAAAATCGATTGCTATTAAGGAAAAGGGAGACCCTCTAAGCTGCGCCAACTACAGAGGCATAAGTCTCCTCAACATCGCCTACAAGATCCAATCTACCGTAATATTTGAAGGCCTGAAAACGTTCACCAACAACCTGATCGCCCCATACCAGCGTGATTTTTGGTCAGGAAAGTCTACAACTGATCAGATCTTCACAATTAGTAAGATCCTGGAAAAAAAAAAGAGAAGAAGTCCGAATCGATGACCACCACCTATTCATCGATTTAAAATCCGTATACGAGATTAATTATGGAGACAAGCTCTTAAGAGCCATGTTTAGTTTTGGTAACCGTCCAAATTCTTCTGTCTGTGAAGGATGACGAGGTGGGGCATTATCGTTTGACTTCTCTAACATAACTTTTGAGTGTTCCGATCCATCAGCAGAGACACAATCTTTAAAAAAATCTGTGCAACTACAAGGTGGGCCCAAAAGAGATCACCCTATTGGAATTTGCTTGTATTTTCGTAAACAGCCGCCAAAGTCAAATCTGTTTTGACATTTGTGGACTAGACAGATGTGGAACATAAGTGAACAGGCCATGGAGTGATACACTCCCCAAGAACGCGGAAAAATCCAAGTGGACGGTTTTTCGACCAAAATCATAATGAGCGATGAGGCTCATTTTCACCTCAGCGGGTGCGTGAACAAGCAAAACTATAGCTTCTGGTTCACCGAAAATCCACAAGTAACGCACGAGGAGCCATTACACCCACTCAAAGTTACTGCATGGCGCGCTGTTCACGCTGGAGGAGTCATCGGGTTATTTTTTTTTCGAGAACGCCGCTGGTCAAACAACAACAGTGGACGGTGCGCGCTATAGGGCCATGTAAACTGAGTTTTCTGCTGCAATCTCGAATAAGGACAAGAGAACATGTGGTTCCAGCAGGACGGAGAAACGGCACACATTGCGCGAGCCACAACCGATATTCTGAACACCAAACAACATAGGATGACTTCTTTTGGCCCACCTTGTACTAGCAATGTGATGTCATAGCAACGTTTGCTAGTATAGAGAAGGAAGCGACTAGAAGCTTTACTAGCTCGGCAGTTCATCGTCTTACCCACGGGCCAACCATCCTTCCAACGACCGATTTATTCAACGGATTGATTTATAGGAAATGAATACACATGTATGCCAGTAGATATTCTTGAATAAGTTTGATTCTCATGCGGTGTAAAATTAACTTGCCTGGCGGCACAATTGAGTATCTGTCCGTGCTGTAGGATATATGTGTTTGTTTGCTCTCAAATGAGTACAGGAAGTAGCGGATTTCGGAATTCGTCCATTGGTCGATATAATATGGATGCACGATGATACGAAGCAGTGAGTAGGTCACCTGCCGACAACAACCAAATCCGTGCCAACCAAGAACAGCGACTTATGAGTATGCACTTGGATATTGCCGAGATTATCAAATAAAAAGTTTCCCAGATGAAGTTTTATCTTTTCGGAGAGAGCAGAGAAGCCCTATAGGACTGTTTCCTGTAAGGAGCGTTATAGTTAGGCCATATGCGGTTTGATTTCTTAATCGCATCCAGTTTGATTTGCAATTTACATATAGAGAGGGACATACCTAACATATCTACTGATGGTAGAATATTAAGGGTGGTGCTCTGTCTGGCAAGCTCATCCGCCTTGCAGTTCTGTTGCCAGGCACCCAGAAGAGGTGGATGGTGAAGTGCTCTGTCATCTCATTAAGAGATGTCGGCATTCGTTGGCTGATTTCGATTTCAACGTTGTGGATTCAGGGATTTGATTGCTGCTTGGCTGTCACAGAAGATGTTAATATACTTCGTCGATTTTACATTCCTTTTCAGCCAAGACAAGGCTTCTTTAATTGCCATGATTTCCGCCTGGAAAACGCTACAATGATCGGGAAGGCGAAAACACCTCCATCCACTCCAGATTCTGTTTTAGACCCATCAATATAGATGTGAATCGATCTATTGGTTCCGATTGACTACGAATCCCACTCTAGGCGACTGGAAATATTTATTCTAAATTTATGCTCAAAACTGAGTTGGGGTTGTTTATGGAGCTCCGCTAATGCATTTGCAAGTTGATCTTTGAACTTAGAACCTAGAAGGTTACGGTGGCCGTCCACCAGACCAAGAAATAATATAGGAGGTCTAATGATAGACACGTAAAGCCAGAAAGAGATATGTGGTTGCATACACCATTTCTTTCCGATTGCCTTTTTACAAGAGTATAAGGCTACAGCGGCTTTCTAAACGCGATCTTGGATATTGGCTTTCCAGATCAATTTCTTGTCCAAAACCAGACCCAGGTATTTGGCTGATTCTGCAAACAGTAGGCTGAAGCCATTAAGTGTAGGAGGGTCAATGTCCGGCAATCTGTATTTCCTGCTGAAAAGGACCAATTTGGTTTTTTAATGTTCGCGCCGAGTCCGCATCTGCCGGCCGATTTAGAGAGCATTTTGTATTAGTTTTCTAAGGTATTAAGGTATTTCCCTGACACGGCTGTTGCCACGATATCCGCGTAGGCAATCATTTTGCATCCTTCTCATTCTAGCTTTACTCGTTGTGTGGTGCTCATTGACCACTAGGTCAACTAACAGATGTACGTGCGGATGAGACTCCAAGATTTGTGATAATAATTCTGTATGTGAGCAGCTGATTTATTAGCACTCCCAACGAGTCATCAACATTTAATTCCGAAAGTGCATTAGTAATTGCTTCTGCTTTTCTGTTAAAAGCTTTTTCTATATCAAGAAAGGCAACCATAGTATACTCCTTTACTCTTAGTGAATTTTCTATACAACTAGAACTTCCGTCCATGTCTTAGGGATGAGTTCTATCCGTAGACAACTGGTCATGATGGTAGCTATTGTAGCAGGATATCAATGAAATGTTCCCAAGTCGTAATATTTAGAAAACTTTGGCGGAGTTACTTTGTGGATTCCCCAGAGCTTTAAGCCGAAGGTTCTGGGCACGGTAATGGACCCTACCACACTCATTCATATGTGCGTATGTAGTTATCGCACCACGGCGGGAGCTGCAGTTGTAAGTCTAATTCGAACGACAGTGTTGATGTCTCGCTGGGAATCGTTCTACATGTCCTAGCCATCATAAACGTCCAATGCGAAGCTTTTCTTTGACCAGGGGCGTGGGGCTGTAAAGCTCGTATAGTTCTTGGTTGAATTTTTGTCTTTATACCCTGTCAACGCAAACGGAAGCAAAGAATTTTCCTTTCGAATCGACTTTTCTTAACAGTTGATTTATCAGGCTATCGTGAAAATGGGGCCGGTAAAAAACACATTGGTATTGCTAGGAATGAGAATGGTAGCATAACAACCTTTTTTATGTCTTTTGATTGATGTGCTTTCCGTTACAATAATACCAATTCGATAGCACAAAATCTACCTTAACAAAACGACAACGAATGAACCACTAATTGAGTAACAAATAGAAACCCCCTGCCATCAACAGAAAGATGTTCATACCAGAGCACTTCTAAATACCAGAAGACAATGTCTTGAGGATACTCCCAGATCATGCAGTTTTAGTTACTTTCATTTACCATTTTGGGTATAATTCGACCAATGTTGGTATCCTGTGACAAATTCGGTGCACCATAAGGACTGGATAAATAGGTTCCATTTGGTAAATAGAACGAACAAAGATATTAGTCCATGGCTATAGTTAATAGCAGCTGAATGGACGTATTTATTTAAATATTATCGAATGTCTCGAATGTCACGAATGTACAGAAGTCATTCGGATCTTAACGTAGAATGTAAATATTCCTAACGCGTGTAGCTCACTAGCCACAAAGAAGCATCAAGCATTTCCATAAGCTAGAAATTGCGTGGATGCTAATTAGAAAAACAAATATGTTTCCACTAACGACACAAATATAAGCAACGACAATGTAAAGGGCGACTTTTACGCAAAGAAAAAGAAAAGATGACACCATTAGCAGATAGACTTGCTAAAGGTACCCTTATCATTAACTTAAGACGACATTTCTTAAAAATAAAAAATAAACTTACGTTAGAAGCGGCTTCAGTACCGATCGGATGTGTCCGAACGAAGCGCGACCAACCAGCTCTCTTAATACTGCTTCAGCCAACATTGGCGGTGTTTGTTCTGTTGGGTCCTCGGTTGGCGTCAAATCGCCAAACTAAAACGATATCCATAATCGAAAACCCTTCAAATCGATAACTTTATCCAGTTCTTACCTGCATGTTAAACATCAACGATGGGACAATCTTCTCCATGTGTTGCTTCTCCCAGATATTTTCCACCAGATCATCGGATACTGTCTTTCGAATAACACCTTGCAAACCTTTTATACCTGCTAAACGTATGCTATCTCTTAGCTCAATGTTGTCATGATTGCCATGACACATTGACGAAAACTTGGAAATAAAAAAGTCATAGCGACGATGATATGATGGAGTATCTTCCTCAATATTGGCGAACTTTACAAACTGCAAAGAGATAGTTTTTTTTTTAATTTATCACACAACAGTGGCAACCATGACCTTACCGAGTTTGTAGCCATGATCTGTAGATTTGGATTCGAGTCTTCCAATAATTTCTGAACCATACGAAGAAATGATTCAACAAACAGATTCAAGGTTTGTGCATGACATGCCACAAGTAGCAAATCCATTGCTTCCATTGCAATCTCAACGAACCTGTAAAGTAAGGAAGGGCAGTGTTATTTACAAACAACTTATTCACATACTCCTGGGACTTACTTGTAGCGCTTGCGATTGATGTCTTTGGTTGCCTTCTGGTACAAATACTCCCCAATGCGATCCAGCTTGTCCGGGGAACTCAGCGAGTAGAACGTCAACTTTTCCATATTGGATTTGACGAGGCCATCTTCGGGATTCTCTGGGAATATATTGTCGACCAGACGTTTGTAACGTGGTCGCAGGGCCGAACAACACCCACAGCAACCTGAGGAGAATAACAAAATACATTTGTATTCGAACATTGGCCAATCATTTGTAATAATCTATTTTGTCCGTTTCGAAATCACTGGGATTCTTATGCAACCCAGTATCAGCCACACCATTTGTTTGAAATTGTAAAACTAGATTAATCAGACATTATATGTTTATTAACACACCTACCCGACATAATTAGTTAAGAGTGGGTAATTGATCAAAGTTTCCCTACGGTAAGATAAGAAAATGATTAGTTTATCCACTCTTTTGTTTTATTTCCCTCCCGTTCGTAGGTATATCAGAAACAGAAAACACGAAACGATGATGTCAAAATTGATCCAAAGTTGACACAACAAACTGACGCATAATGATGTACTTTCCATGTGACCTGGAAGTATACAAATATGGCTCCCATATTCCAGAATTCGTTAAGTGGACAGCGTTCAGAAAAACCAATTCGTGATGACATTTTGCCGATTCATACCAGATATGAAAGTTGTATGAATGAGGAATACATAATTCTTGAGTTCATACATACAAATAAAGGTTTCGTTAAATTTGTGTGGAAACAATAATAATATATGTGACATTTCTAAGCCCGTAAATGTAAAGATGGATTTGAAAACGTTATTTGACAACTAGATGACACGGCAAACGTTGTTTTGCCAATTAAATTGTTTCTAGTAAAAATGTTGGTTGTTAAATGAAAAAAAAAAAAAACAATCTACAAAAAGAGTGGGCGTGGCAAAAGCTTAATGTAAACGCAAATGTTATTCAAACACTTTTAAAATTCGAAACCGTTTGGCAAAAAATAACGATTTTGTGAAAAGTGGGCGGAAATTGTACGCTTGTTCTGCCGGAGCAACTAAGGGTACGTTCAACAAATTTCAACATTATAACTTAAAATGTAAAACCCAAAAACTGGTGACGCGCGGTTGGGCAAACGAACATACAGAAATGGATAAATTCACTCTGCTAGAAATTATGAGTCGATCTATATACAAGGTGGCGCAAAAGTAATCCTCCTATCAGAAAATGCTATAAATTATGCGATTGGCCCCTCATGTCAGTTCTGTTTTGACATTTGTGTAGTACGGTGTGCTGTTTTCGCTGGAGTAGTCATCGGACCTTTTTTCTTCGAAGACGTCGCGGGCCAAACGGTTACTGTGAATGGTGAGCGCTACAGAGCAATGATCAACGAGTTCTTTTTACCGCAACTTGACGAATTGGGATTGGAAAACATGTGGTTCCAACATGACGGTGCAACGGCACACACTGCACGTGCCACAACCGATATGCTGAAGGATGCATTTCCCGGGCACCTAATCTCCCGTTTTGGCGATTTGCACTTGCCAGAAAGATCGCCTGATTTGACCGCTCCAGACTTCTTTTTGTGGGGCTTTTTGAAGTCGCGGGTTTATGTCAACAAGCCTCAGACTCTTGAAGCTCTTAAAGACAATATCCGTCAAGAATGTGAGGACCTATCGCCGGAAGTTTTGGCCAAAGTGATGGAAAATGCCATAAAAAGGGCTAAAATGACAACCAACTGTGGCGGCGGCCATTTAAATGACATCATATTCTCGACTTAATGTAAAAAAAATTAAAAGACCAAATAAAAATAATCTACAAGAAGAATCAAAGTTTTTCTTTTCTTTTTAAATTACAGCCAAAAAACATCGGAAGTTTATTTTTGCGCCACCTTGTACTTTATGGTATATTTTGCTAAATCATTTTTATTTGTTATGTGATGTACGTTATAGGGTATAATATGGAACAGAATTTTTATAATTTTGAAGAGATAAATGCGACCGTTCATAAAACCGATTAAAAATGATTCGATTTTATGCGACCGTTCAAAAAATTCGATTTTATTGACACCAAGTTTTAATCGAATTAAAAGTAATTCGATTTTATCGACAGAATTTTTATAATTTTCGACAGATAAATGCGACCGTTGAAAAATTTATTAAAAATAATTCGATTTTATCGACAACATTTTTATAATTTCAATCGAATAAATGGTTGGATTTATAAAAAAATGATTTATAAATTTAGTGGTTGGATTTATAAAAAAATCCGGAAGAAGTAAAAGAAAATTTCCAATGAGGGGTTTCAATGATAGCTATAACTGGGCCCTAAGTGAGAAGGAGAAATTTCGTCGATCGGATGCATCGGCTATGCAGTTGTATGATGCTGGGGTAGGAATGTGAACACTGGGTCATCAATATCAATACCCCACATAGAAAATTTGCGTTGTATGAGATGCTGACTCTATGTAGTTCTATACTCTTTGATACAAGTCGATGTTACATATTATGAATAAGAGGTACATTTAGCTGCTGAAAGCAGTCCAAACCGAACCGAAGTAATTAAGTGAACAAATGGGAAAAATAATTTCGGAGTGAACACTAAATTCTCAATTCTAGAAGATTAAATGTTGCTCAACAAGCTGTGACATGGAATAAAAAAAATATATCATGAGACCGGGACTACCAGCAGAACGAAAGGCTGAGGGAGGACAAGAAAAGACGGAAAGGTGGAAGATCGTTTTTTTATTTGGTGCGTCGGCTGTACTGTACGTCGGCATCGGTTCATGACTTCGGGGGATCTTTAAAACGATCTGTGTCGAGCTACCTGGTAAAATAATTTCGTCAAGCTCATTGAGAAAACAACTTAGAGCACTCAAGGCAGTACTCAAGCCGGATTTTTTCAAAAAGATTCAGAGTAAAAAGTATGGTCTGGACTCAAGACATGTGGAACAATGTTATTGTTTCCGACAAATCAAAGTTCAAGATGCATGTTGGAGATATGAGGATTCTTGCGCGAAGTGAACTAAAGTAAAAACGGAACACTGAATGCATCTTACTGATGCTCCATAAAACTGAAACATTTTATTCCTAGAATCGAAAGTCACTGCAGTTGTTTACCAATCGTACCTGCTTCCACACGGAAAAAACTATCTAAGACAATGTCTCGCCGATAAGTAGCTGTAATTAAAGCAACAGGTGGCCCAACAAAATACTAACTACATATATAGAGAATGTTTCTTAGAATGTTTGCACCAACAGAGCATTTTTCTTAAATCCCCAAAAAAGGCACACGTACTTAAAATTCTAATTTTTCTTTTTAACAACTTTTAGCTACTAACTGCAGTTATGCATTTGAGCGTTTATAAATACGTGGTAAAAATTTTAAACTCTTTTTCGAGATTTCTTAAGGTTTAACAAAAAAGATCGGATTTTCTAAAACTGAGCGGATTTCATCATTAATCGCCAAATAAGACAAATCAATGTTAAACAGGAATAACTTTTGTATTTCTCTCTTTGCCTCTTTCAGAACGGTCAGCCGCTACAACCTATTTCTCAAAACGGATGCTCAAACTCCTCATTCTTGGATTAGCCACACAAATTTATTAAAAAAAAATGTTGTTGACATTTCCAATTAAATGGTTTTGTCAACAAGCAAAACTGCCAGCATCAGTTTAACCCATTAAGATACAATTAGGGTAATCGGTGATTCTTTTACCCAAGGAATTCCCAATAACCCTTACTGTTTGGAGTGGTATTATATCGGAAAAAGTTATCGGCACATAAACGATTTTCTGGACATTTAACAGAACAGTGATCGACAAAATGTTGCGACCAATGCGGGGCCAGCGTTCTAATTTGTAGTTTCAACAAGACTGCGTAAAGATTCCCGTGGCATAATGATATTGGAAGGTTCAAAAAAGAGAGACAAATATCAACGTGCGCCAGAGGAAAGAAAGAGGAAAATCCTGTGTAGTCTCACAGCTCAGAGAAATCAAGTCAAAAATCAATTTCACAAAACCAAAAAACCAAACAACTGCCAGCTTGCTACAAAGTACGAACGCAGGCTCTGCGAATAAGCATTGGCAACCTAGTCACTGAATTGTCGATGTATTCATGCAGTATTTTTATCAACTACTTGAGAATGATGGGGCGGGAATCCGGCCCACTACCAGTAAACGAAGAGGTATCGCTTTCATTAAAGAAGAAAGTTCAGCCATCATTCAACTGAAGAACAGCCTGTTCTGATGGAATACCAGCAAAACTTGTTAAATAGAAGTGTGTTTGGAACCGACATTTTTCAATTTCCTAAAACACTACGTTTTTTCTAAAAAGGGGCGTGGCGGTAAGTGGAAATAAATTTTATGATTTCGTACGAGTTAAGCTGTCATGCCTGAAATTTCATCCACATCGTTTGAGTGGTTCAATTTTAATTGAGTTTTTTTCCGCGGTTCCATACAAATTTCCTCAGTGTGGCGCGCGCCGTATAGCAGGAATGGGATGAAATTAATCACCAATTTTATTGGTAAGTCAGTCTAAGATAAACAACTTTTATTTGAATGATTAATTTTGACACTCGTCTTACAGCAAATGTAAATAAATATGTAGATCTACTCGCAGTCATGAATATTTCAGCAAAAAAAAGGGGACAACAACAAATGTCCAATTTGTATTTAAGTGTATGATCTGTAAAACAGATGAAGATTTCGGTTTTATGATTACTTACCGAACTTTAGCATATTCATGTATACTTTTTAATTGATGTTATCAGAATTTTACGATGTTTTTCACGATTTGAATAATTATTGGTAACGCGAAATAGCACTTCCTGTCAAAGTGAGTATGCAGCGGAATGTTGTTGGTCATATGATATATTTTTTGCTACAACTACAACGTTCGACCTACTACTACGCAATTATTTAGCTGATTCTGGATTCCTAAGCTTTTGTCACTAGTTAACTGGTACAATTGGTGAATTGACGAAGTTATTTTACTGCCACCAGTGTTGCTTTCTCAAATCGTTAATCACGCAGTGGCCTTAGCTTAAGGATCTTGCATTGTCGTGAAGACTGAAGTTAATAAATCAAATAAACTCGCACAACGCCCTCTGGAGCATTTGATGTTCAGTCCCTATTAGATCTTAATATTTTGGGCAAACAAATGGCAATTGACAATCTGCATGAAGGCCAAATTTGACAACATTAGCCTTAAATGCGTTTACGTTCCAACAGCAGTAAAATATTTCATTCCGAAGAATTTTTTTCTACAAGCTTCAGGACAAAACTTATCACCTACTATCGAAGTACGATTAAACACAAAGGTAGATAAAGTAAGTATGCCTTACGTGAACACCTAGCCATTAAACCTCTTATTTCACGGTGCGCCTACCCACATATAGGAATCAAAGAAAAGTGTCGGTGCAATTGGAAAATCATGATGCTGGCACAAACTTCATCCTTGAAAAGAACCGAGCTCTATATGCACCTCTTGTATTCCTTAGCCACCACCAACTTTATAATACCATACGCTCCCAGCCTTCGGAACAAATCACAACCACCACGATCTCCCACAAGGGGGCCTATCTCAAAATCAAAGGGAAAGAAGACAAGTCTAAGGGGCTTATACAATCGACGCAGATCGCTTAGTAACGAATGAACGAAATTCCGCTTTGCTGCGGCTGCCTCTATCCATCACCCGAGGACGCGCCCAGTAGGGACCCAACCCCAAGCTGGGACACAAACGTAGAATGAAAGGACATCTTAGGCAGCATTGTCGGACGTCTGGAAACACATCAAACAAAAATTGTGTTTGGAAAGACTATAATCGGAATATCCCAGATTGTTAAACTCGTATTTCTAAACTCTCAATTTGTACCATTTAATGTAGAAGACCAATGGCAACGATGACAACAAGCTTGCTCCCAACTTATGTGTTATGTTCATGCCTCCCACCAACCCCAAATTTTATTAAAGAGTGTAGACAGATGCTCGCAGCCAAGAACAAAGTCTTACATGGCATAGATGCAGGTGAAGACGAGAGACGCCAATTAAACACTATAGGCAAAGAAGGGAAGAAGACCGACTTTCTAAAAAGAGCAAAAAAGCGTGCGATCGAAGCTATAGAGAGATGCCATTGAAGAAATAGGTGTTCGTCAGTATTACAAAAAATGTAAAACGTCAGAGCGAACAACGCCTGTCCAGATGAAAAAGGAAAAATCGTAGTTGGGTCACAGTCGGTTCTGAGAAAATATAAAACTACTCCTGTAGATGACGAGCAATCTCCTACTGTCAAGAAAAATTAACCATACAATATTGGCAACAAAAGCGAAAACAACCAGCCGCCCGACCTATATGAAGCTAGGATAGAAAAAACTTAAATCAAGCAAAACAAGCCTCCCGAAAACGACGAGCTTCCTGCCGAATTATAAAAAGCCGTGGGAAGTGATTTCGAACACTAACTCATTAGCTACATTTGGTCTGAAGAATGGAAGTAGTGCGTCGTTTACCCGATACATAGAAGAAGAGATGTTCTGAACTGGCACTACTCAACATCGGCTACAAGATATTATATGCCGTAATATGTGAACGCCTATATCCATTTACATACAACCTGATCGACCTTAATCAGTATGGTTTTAGGTCAGGAAAGTCAACCACTGATCAAATCTTAAGATCCTGGAAAAAAAACAAAAGCCGCATACGATAGCATTTAAAGGGATGAACTATGCAGAGCCATATCTTGTTTTAGTATACTGCCCTTCTGCATACTATGACGATGGAGAATTCTCGCTGCTTCATCAGGATCGGGAACGAACGCACAAGAATAAGGATTTTCGTGTGAAATCATCATTCTTGAGAGGATTGTGCAAATTTGTGCAACACTATTTTGGGCACGTGCTCATCGTGTCCATACAAATTTCTAAAAGCCCACGAAAAAAAATAATTGTGCAACTACTAGCATACGCCGACGATATTGACAGCATTGGTCGGACTCATCGTGATGTACCTAACAGCCACGTTTTTAGTATAAAAAATAGCGAAACAAGCGGTTTAAAAAAATAAAACTTTTGGTTCGTCGATACCCAGGGCCTAGCCATTTATATGTGCGTGGTTACTTTTTGTGCGATGGTGGGACCTCCTGTTGACGGTTGAGATATGCTTTTCTAGACAATTGATACTGCTCGGATGATTTGTAAAATTATTACGAGTGGAGGGCCAGTGAAAAATCATCTAGGTGTTGCTACGGCTTTGAATTAAACACAGACCATCTGCAGGGCAGTTTATCGCACTAGCCTTCGTGCCACTGAGCGCGTTGGTTTACCAGTAAAGGACACACGACATCGAGGAATCATACAAAACATTGACAGATACGACATTAAGGTAGTAAGGGTCTTCTTCTGCCTCGACTCCGCTATTAACTCTGACAACGACATTCCGTCAGAAATAACACGAAGAATAACACTTGCCAAGAGCTATTTGTTTGTACTAAGAAGGCAATTTGGTAGCAAAACTTTCAGTCGAACTACTAAGGAGATCTAATATAACCCTTTTCATTTCAGTCCTGCACCTAATAATTACTACGGCGCCGAAGCATATAAGGTATAAAAAGTAAATAAAGAAATCCAGTTTGTATTGACAGGCTTTGGAGACGAAGACTCGACCAAAGAACTTAACGTGCTGTATATCGAAATAGACCATGTCAAAACAGTATGGACTGGACATAGAACAGAGCCTTCTTTTCGGGGCCAGACGTCGGGCCCCGTAAAGAAAGACTTCGCCTTAACTTGTACGCACAAGAGGCAATTTGAAGAGGCTAATTAGAGAGGCATGTTAGTTGAGGCCCAGGTTAATTTGACAGTGTAGCGCCACTTGAAGGCGAAAGGAAAGCAAAATAATCAGCCGTTGAACTTAAGGGCATTTGGTACAGTTGTCGAAAATTCGAGATGGTCATTTAGGAACTATCGGGTTTTTCAACAGGGACGCTACAAATGTTGAGCGACAGGGACAGCAAACGACGACATATTTCTTGCCGCTCTTTTGACATTTGTCTTCAGTAAGGTTTGCCATTTCATGATGGAAAGATATACGATCCAACAACGAGTAAAAATTATTAAAATTTACAACCGCAATTCGGAGTCAGTGCCCTCAACGTTAAGAGCGCTACGTCCAATTTATGGTCGTCATAATCGTCCTAGCAGATCAACAATTGAGCGTCTAGTGAAAAAATTTGAATCCACAGGCACAGTACAAAATGTTCCCATGCCAGTGAGACAAAGAAGTGCTCGTAGTGTCGAGAATATTGCTACTCGCTACCGTTCAATGATAACCGAATATTTTTGGCCCCAATTAGATGATATGGACTTGGAGGACATGTGGTTCCAACAGGACGGCGCCACAAGCCACACAGGGAATGCCAAAATCAATTTATTGGAAACCAAGTTTGAAGAACGTGTTATCTCACGAAATGGTCCAGTCGGTTGGCCGCCTCGGTCGGGCGATTTGACGCCGTTAGATTATTTCCTGTGGGGCTACGTCAAGTCTATGGTCTATGCCGACAAGCCAGCGACGATTGATGAACTTCGTACGAATATCGAACGTGAAATTGCAGCAGTATCGGCCGATTTATGCTTGAAAACCGTCGAAAATTGGGTTCAGCGTCTGGACGCGTGCCCGTGGTGGCCATGCAAAAGAAATCGAGTTCCATACATAATGGAATTTTTTTTTTATTAAAAAAAAACTTTTTTAGCGCTCTTATTGAAAAACCCTTTACTTAAAAAAAACACATGAGAAGGTTTCGTTGAATACCTATAACATTTCATTTTTAAATTAAAATCCATCAAAAGTGGGCGTGGCTAAAATCCTTATAGGGATAGAATATAGACAAATATAGACAAAATACAACATAATTCCTTGCATATGCGCGGGGTAGGGACTACAAATGGACGTGGGTTAGAATAATATCGATGAACTTGATCGAAAAATGTTTTTTACTAACAACGCCACCAAAAAGTTGGCGTGGCAAAAAACTTTATGTGGGCAAAATATAAGTATTGCGATTGTCTAAATATCTCATTCAGACACTTTTTCAAAATTTCTAACCGTTTGACCAAAAATAAACGGTTTTCTAAAACAAGGGAGTGGCAGTGAGCGGATTTTGAAAATGTTTACACTTGTTGGAGCAGCATGTAGAAGGATCGGATTAACTAAATTTCACTATCTTAGCTCAAAATTTAAGACCTAAAAACCGGTAACCTACGGACAGACATACATGGCTTAATCGACTCAGCTAGCGATTTTGAGTCGATCCATATAGTTTAAGGTATATCTAGCAAAATTATTTCTCTATGTTACAAACTATGTATTAAAACTAATATACCCCTATGGGTAAGGGTATAAAAACCACATGAAGGTACCTGAGAGATGATTTTTGGAAAACAACAAACTTGTGGAATGGATGAACTTTTTTTTATATTTCCGTATGAAAAACAAACGATGGATCATTTTTTTCACATGATAAATTATTGTCTAGCTATCTGTCCTCCTGATAATTATGGTATTTTTCGGGTGGAACTCATGGCGATCATGGTTTAAAGGGAATGTAATATCTAGGAAGAAATTTATTATCTTCTTTTTCTTTAGTCCAATCAGCGACATCACTTTACACTATAAAAGCAAGCATCATCTAAGGACCGTTATAAGTTTATCTCACCTGAGAAAATCTTATAAAAAAATGGCAAAACACGACAAGACTTGACCCTTTATGTAAATGACTTCAGCAGGATCTGTATGAACGGGGAAGAAGTGGAATGGAGAAGAATAGAAGTTCTTCTTATCTTGGGGCTTTCTTCTTTAAGAACTCTAGGATTTGTCTATAGCGCCTACCAAACTAGCTTATGTTGAATATGTTTAATTTAAATGCTGACGGTCTTCATAGTTCACAAAGATTTTAACCCGCCTACAAAAAAAACTTTCAATTTTTTATTGAAAGTGGTCATTTGATCCCTACTTTGGGGATCGCACTCCATTGAAATGGAAATAATTAAGAAAGAATTTAGATAAGGATCAAGATTACCTAAACTTTTTTAATCTTTAAGCTTCTAAGCATTACTTCTGTTATTTAGTAAACATTCAAGCCATTGTTAGACATTTTCTTATAGCATTGTAAGAATCGTTTAGTTATATCTACTAATTAAATTTAAAGAAATTTGTAATATATATATACTCACAGCCAGGGTCAGTGCATTTTTGTGCAAACGTGTCAAAGAACTCCGGAAGTTCCACAGGTTCAAAGCAACACCTCATTAATTCCATCTTTGTTAACAGGCAAAAAATCTGTGCAGGCACGATGCTACAGACTCAACAATTTGTGCAAAATCCCGTAATATCCATAGATAGCCTTAACTTTGCATTTTTTTTTAATTAGTATCTTCTAAAGAACGATTATTTTTTATAAAATTTAACCATTGAGAAACAAGCGTTTTTGTGTTTTGTGTGAATGCCAAACGCCTTACTTTTTTTTTCACTGACTCATATCTAAACTAATTGGCTTAACGGGGGCGGTTCGACTCACGACATTTGACATAATTTAAAAAATTGTGGCAATGCCATTTTTTTTCACGCACGTATCCCAATTCAGGACGTCATTCATTAAGGATAAACAGCAAATATAAGACTGTTTAGTTTTAATAGATAAACAAACACTTTGTTTCAAAAGATTGCAGCGCAGAAGCCACAAACAGTAGTCCGGATTCTTATTCACGACCAACTGATTTTTCAAAGTAAGCTTTTGTCGCTTATGTCTTTAGGAAGAGTTAAGTGGGCTGTTGTCACGTCATTTTCGCCTCACCACGGGAAAGCGGAATTGGACAAACAATAATGTTGGTCATATGGAACGGTGGTGAAAGCTAAAGCTTTTGGGGTGGTCACATGCGTGGATTCTGACAAGGATTATGTGATGGAATGAAAATCTACCATAACGGAATGGACATTTCGCTCGTAGGTATTCGGTCGCCAAAGAAGGAGGTAGAAGGAGTCTTGAAAGGTAGTAGTGAAGGTAAAGCTTGTTATTATAAGGAAATAATTGGCACGTGGTATCAATAGTAAGGTTTTAATCAAGAGGTAGGCATTTTTTAGATCACGCAGTGCTTGAAAGGTTGTACGTAGTTGAGTGAACATTAAACTTTTTTCCTTCTATCACATGCTTTTTAAAATCAAACACAATGCAACTTGTAAACTGGTAATTGAACCTTTTGATGGTCTTTGCAGGGATGCCTTTTTTAGACTTCATGTGAAGTTGTCATCTTTGGGTTTGGGTGATATCCTTTTCCCATTTTTGCAACTGCAAAGGGGGTGGATGCAAGGGTAAATTAATGCTTTTACTTTTAGCTTTTCGGTTATATTTCCTCCACGAGTATGGGTGACCATGACCTTAGAGCCATTTTTTCGCTGTAAGAATGCATGAACTATTTTACCCAGATTAACATTTAGCTACGATGAGTTCGGAACAGAGTGAAAGAGTAACCGAAGTTCTTAGATAACTTGACAATAAGAAAATAAGAAAAAAGGGAAGAAGAGGTAGGCAATTTTTTGCTTCGATAAGTTCAAAAAATTGTGCACAATCCTAAACAAAGAAACATAAACACATAAAGGTCGTTTGTTTTTAGAGACATAGAACTCTTATTAATAACTAGCTGACCCGGCAAACGTTGTTTTGCTATATAAATATTTTCTAGTAAATTTGGTTGTTAAATAAAACGAGTGGTGAGTGTACGACTGGGTCGTACGCAACTTTCGCTTTCACAGCGAGTTGATTTGACGATTTTTATAAATTGGCTAATATACCCAATAATATTTATTTTAATTAATGATGATAAAAAATGATCTAAAAAAATTGCAATGTGATTAACGAACGTTTATTCCGCAATCGAAAGGAATCGGTGTCTATGTGAATAATTATGATTTTCCGTTATTGGCCAAAAATGAAAACAACTTATGTGGAATTGATGCAAACGGTAATAGTAGTATATAAATTAAATTTCATTCAATTTTGCCAAATAGTTTGCAAGAAATTGACAATTTTTGTTCTATATGGCCTAAATGCAAAAATCCGTTTTATGGATTTGTCAAAAAAACTGCAGTTTTGTTGAAATTTACAGTAAATATGAAGTTAATTCAAAATCAATAGAGCCGTTTTGGAAATAATCGAGGTTATGTATAATTTTTATATCGCAGGTACCAGTAACAACATGGCTAACAGCAAACAAAAAAATGGCCGAGAATTATGACCAAAAAAACGATGAATACGAAGTTTGAAAAAATCGGGCAAGCTGTTAAGGTTGGAGAGACCTTGGACAGACGGACCGACGAACTGACGGACGGAATTGGAAAAAACTACTTTTTTGGCCATCATCGTAATGTTAGAATCAATCGAAATTTCGAGGTCGAACATTTTCACAAAATAACATATGATAAGGTTTTGCGTTGACGGGCTATGGAGACGAAGATTCAACCAAGAACTATTCGAGCTGTACAGCGACATGCCCCTGGTCAAAAAAAACTTCGCATTGGACGTTTAAGATAGCTAGGATATGTAGAACGAATGGACATCAATTCTCCGACTCGCAGTAGAGGAAGACCTCGCCTTAAGTGGCGCGCACAAGTAGAAACCGACCTCAACCAACTTGGAGTGGGCAACTGGAGGCAGTTATATAAGGACCGGGCTAATTGGAGAAGCGTGTTGGTTAAGGCCCAGGTTCATTCCGGACTGTAGCACCACATAAGTAAGTAAGGTAAAATCCGGTGAGCGAATCGTTGAATACGTTGCCAAAAGTGGGCGTGACTAAAATCTTTTCGAAGATGATGCATAGAAAATGCCATTAATAGTGTTTGTCTGAAATGCTAAATGGTGTTTGTCTGAAATCACCTGAGTGCCGCTGAATTGTTTTTTTTTTAAACCATTGAGTGTTCTACGTCTCAAGAGAATGTTTGTGGGCCATAGAAAACTAATCCCAGATGCACTCGGCCTTTTTTTTATTTATGTTGTTCTTCGAATATAAAGAGGCAGCTCAAATGTTGAATAAGCTGATCTGGCTGCATCCAACAAAGTTGCTGTAATGCCAGATGATGTAATGCCCAATGCGGTGCCATTATTTAATCTAATTTCGGTGAGAAGTAGCAAAATGAGAAATGGTTTGCCACTTCCATCATCGTTTTTTCAAATTATAAAAAAGGAAAACCAAGTAACGCACAACATACATATGAGCAAAACTTCACAATATATAGACCAACGCCAAAGATGTCTGAAAGTTTAGTTAAAATCGGTAAAGGAGTATAGAAGTGAATCGGCGACAAACAAACACAATTATAAAGCTCAATTTATTTATGTATATATATATTAATAAAAACAGAGAAAAATAAAGTGGTCAATATTTTAGCTTTATTGACTTGATTTTATCGGTCCGAATTTACGAAACATATTTCAGCATAGCCTAGCCAACCATATTTCTATATGTCTTATCGGAATACACGAATTACTTGACACACACCCATTTAAAATAGTCACAATCAGTAAACTCTTATGACCTAGCTATTCTTTAAATGTGATAACTCAGAGTTAAATCGGATAACTTGATCCAGATCTAACTACTCAAAGTTGTAGCCCAATTTTTTTTAGACGGTTAGCGATCGTCTGGCTGAAAAGCACAGCCTCCACGAAACCGCAACAAATAATCGCTTCCGACTACCAGAGTCTGCACCAGCGTGGAATACTTCGAATGGGTAAAGAAGAAGAGATTTCACCTTGGTCGTGAAGATTTCCAGAGTTTACAAGAAACATCTGAGTAATAGATCCTCGCTGATATTTGCAAGTACCAAAAAGAGGTGTCATAGGAGGCACATATCAACTAAGTTGAAGAGAGGAAAATAAAATCCTGCAACGCGCAGGATTCTACAAAAAAAAAACTTTAAGGCTTTAAAGTAAGAGTGCAGATTTTACGAAACAGGTTTTAACAATTCTTTGCATTTTCAACAGCTGTTTAATGGGCAAAATATTACGAGATAGAATAAGAACGCAACCACCACCAGTCAACGAAAAATTACGCTTCTTGTTGTTGTCCATAGAAAACTGAATAACAATGCAACAAATTCTAAACGGATGAAAGTAAGTTCAATGACTTGAATATAAGCTCTATACGTCCCATCTAACTACAAGAATGGCGATCCATTTTTGCACCAACTGCCGAGTCATATCCCTGATAAATGTCGCATATAAAATCCTATCCAATGTTTGTTTGCGTCTGAGGCATTTCTGCAACATATGGGAATTCTGGAAAAGAGCAACGACTTTCATGTCGAGACCTATCAGACCAATGCTCAGTTTGGAAACAGCTCATCTAAACTATTCCAAAGGTGTACATGTCATCCGACAAAGAGACGCACTATCATTTAATTCCTTAACGTCGTCAAAAAATCCTTAAGTAGAATGAATTGAGGAACCATTGACAAAACAGAGACTTGTTTGAATTAGCTGGGACTTAAAATTGTTGGATTCACCTCCTCCCCTTTCAGATGAAAGTTTGCGGCAGGTAATTTCTGACGTTTCATTAATGGAATTGATCACTGAGTGGTAAGTGGAACTCACGGAATGCTTTAAAGTCTTTAACTCAATTGGCCCAATAGAGTAGTTAAGCTCAATTTAAGGACGATGGTAGACAACTGATTTTGTTTTTAACGACCAGCTAAAAGGTGCAGCAGAATAACAAGCAGTAGTTTTAAGCTGCTACAAGGAAATCATTACGGTCACTCAGGAAACTCATATCGATATTTATGATATTTAGTCGTATGCATCGAAGAATTAGTAAAAACATTGTGATGAACCACATTTAGCCAAATGCACCGGTATAAGCCTTATCGCTGCTCACACTTTGAAGATTGATAGCAATCAATAAGCACTTTTTCTATAAAAGAAAATATAAGTGACAACCAGAGTACGACCATTAAATAAAGATCGGTGATTTCAACGCAAATTTCGGACATCTTAAGCAGTACACTACAATAGGCTGTCACTTTATGATAATAAAGTCAATACTAATCATAAAAATGAACGCATCCAGTATTTTGATTGCCGCAACATGTCGATCAGCTAACGTCGAGTAGGACCAATAATGTGAATAAATTTAATTTCGAAAGACCGTAATGGCAGGCGTCAGAATAGGTATCTCTCGATTAATTCACCTCAATCAGACAACGAAAGAATCGAATGTCTTGGACCAGTGTCAAGAATCTTTGAAAACGTTGCAAGTGCTCGGCTATGTCTCTCCCGCCAAGCAGGAGGAAACTCTAGTTTAACGAAGAATACAGGTGGACGCTCGCAGGCAGGAGGCAATGATGCAGGCGAAGATGAGAACTATTAAATAAAACAGCTTAGCTAAAATGTCAAAACTGAACGTTGGAAGATAATCATTCCAAGATGATCTGTACGAATTTAATATGTTAAGAAAATTTATGTAGCTAAATATAAACTTTGCTGTAGTAAGGGGCTTCGCCTACCTCTGTTATGCCAGAAGTTTTAATATCGGCATCTTTTCATTACAAAACATTTAAATTCCTTACATTAAAGCTGCATATACCTAGGTTCTCTATTTCTCCTGTGAAATTTTGTTTGCTAAAATAGAAATAAAAAAAAATAGAATGGGACCTTCTGTTTAACGCTGATCATAAGCAGTTGATAATCTTCTTCAGTTTTTTTACTCTTGGGTGTTTGTCAGAATTTCGATGTGGGGACTTTCGGTATACCCCGTATACTGATGAAAGCCGCTCCAAAAAAAAATGTTTTTTTCTATTTAATGAATCTGGTTAATTATCCCATATCCCACTGGGGTATATATTAGTTTTGATACGTAGTTTGTAACATAGAGAAATAATTTAGGTAGATATAGCATAAAGTATATGGATCGATTCAGAATCGATAGCTGAGTCAATTAAGCCATGTCTGTCATTCCATCCGTCCGTACGTCACCAGTTTTTGGGCCTTACATTTTGAGCTAGAATTATGCAAATTGATACACGTGTTTGTTGTTGCTCCCAGCAGAACAAGTGAAAACATTTTTGAAATCCGCCTACTGCCACGCTGCCTTTTTTGAAAAATCTAGTTTTAGGCCAAACTGTTGGAGATTTTGAAAAAGTGTCTGCCCAACATATCCAGACAATCCTAATGTCTATATCTCGTCTATACAAAGTTTTTATGCCACGAAAACTTTTGGGAGCGTTTTCAGTAAAAAAAAAAAACGTTTTTCGGTAAAATATTAAACATTTCGAAAAAAAATGTTGATGCAAAATCATTGGTATTTAACGATCCGCACAAGACACTGAAACAAGTCCGCCGACTTCACGCAATGGAGTATGTAATTTCGGTTCAAAGAGAGTAAGGGCGCACGTTTGGCGGCAATCCTTCGAGCAGATGGACCATAATGAGACTTGTTAACAATTCTGCCGAGCATGGAACAGTCGAAAGAAAACCTTACTCTCGAAACCCTTCATTTCGGACAGAGAGAACAATCGCGCGGCCATACAAAACAATCGACAAGACTGTCGAGCTTCGAAAAGAAGCTTATCTACTCCAATGGGTATAAGCAGACAGCCATTGCAGTCAATTATGACTTATTCCCACATAAAATTCATATGGCCCAACAGACTAAACGCAGCAGACTTTCCGATTCGCTTGGAATTTATGATTAAAAAAAAAAAGTAATTTGAGTTTCTTAATGGAGCACTATTCATCAGCCATCCTGTACAATATTAGGTGTTGCTACATTCGGGATTTGAATCAGGGCCACGCGCTTGTTAGTCCAAAGAAAAAAAAACACTAGGCTGCTGCAACTACTTTTCCCCTCGTCATATGGTATATTGGAGGGTTTAAAAGGCTATCTACTCAGGCTAAGTCTTCGATGTGCTTTTTATAAACACTAAGACAATTTTAAGAGGGCATTAAAAAAACGTTTGTGTTAATTAAGCTATTTTTGTTCGTACTTATTTCAGACCCAAATACCCAGTTGTAATCATCGCAAATCTACCCTCTTAATTCTCCAAACACCAAATCACAATTAAGCGTTTCTGTAATTCTCCAATTGACATTGTCCAGTCAATGTGAAAATATTTCACGAATTCATCAAAGTTCGTGTCTAATAATCTAATCCGTTGCCCAGTCAATGTGAAAATGTCCAGTCAATGTGAAAATATTTCACGAATTCATCAAAGTTCGTGTCTAATAATCTAATCCGTCAAATGGTTCATTATTTATGAGATGATGCGCCCAATTCATTAAACCGTGCGAAATCTATTTGTATAGTTTCCTAATTTGCGCATGCGCAGCCTTTTTACTCTATAAATCCTATAAAACATCTCAAAGCCATTGTCCATTTCACTTTTCGTTAGCAATTGCGAATACCCATTGATCTCGTTAAGCCATCATAAGTCACGCGTCAAGGTAATTGAGCATCTACGAGTATACCCTCTCTCTCTAAACGCGTTCATTCACTAAACAACAATTAAACCCGTTAACCATGAAATTTCTTCTTAAACCGTATGAACAAAAAAAAATCGCAAAGCGACAACAAAAACTTGAATCTGTCGCCGATTAAGCCCACAAGTGATCGTGATTCCACATACTAACTAGGCACAGCTTAAGTCTGTCAAGTCAAGTCAGTACTCCCGCGGTATTCGAATTAATTTAGCATATGAATGGAGAATGAAGTCCATTAATTAATCTCGAAAAAAATATCATGAATCTTTACAAGTGATTAAATTTGCTCGTCACCATTCCATCGAAGCTTCCGAATTCAGCACACGTTTTGCTTTTGGTCACGTTAGTTTACGGGGAATATACGAGTAGATACAAAGATACATTTGCGTGTTGTATTGGCAGGGTGTACGAAGTGGAGTGCACAAAGCCCACTTAAACAGATGATCAGTATAGGTAACGATCTATAGCGAAAGCTTTAAGTTGCTACCTGCCAGCGATGCGACACCTGCTCGCCTCTCCACAGTCTGTATGCCGTTGAAAAGACGTTAGTCGAGATACATCGTTAGTTGTCTTTTTCGTTGGTTTACTTTGCAAAAAAAAGCTTCTATTGCGCACTTGTTTGGGGTGTTCCCACAAGAGCTGGTGGTCTGTAGTCGCTTTATCCACTGGGGCACAGGCGCAAACCCATTATACAGCCAACACAGTGCGGCAAGCAATCGTTATTAAATGTGTAACCAGTTTAGCTTAAAGGTGAAACAGTGTTTTTTTTTGTTATTCTCGTGATACCTATATCTGAATCTTCTCTCTCTCCGTTGGCAGTCTCTGGCTTTGTGGTGTCTTTAGCTGCTGTCAGCCACTAATAAGATTTTAATGCCAATTGCTATGAGCTTGCACAGCGTTGCCACTTCAATAAATAGGTAACAGCGTGGTAGATTTTACAAAAAAATAATAAAAACCATTGAAAAAACCGCAACAGGCACTGTATGTAAGTGCATTAAAACACGGAATCGCATATGAAAATGCATATAATACATCTTTGTATATCAACTATCAACAATGTATAGAATGGAGTTACAGCAAAACAGGAGATTTCAGAAAAGGCTTGGTATGGAATTATACATAGGTTACACAATATATAAAATCTTTGAGATCTGGAATTATATTTTCATTCAAACATTACATTACCTACCTGGCCAAGCTTCGGAGGATATTCCGAAACTGGATAGGAACAGACCATCCGGCATCTATACATCTAAGAACTGGCTATGCCCGCATTTCATGATATGTATGACAAAAGGCTCATAGTTTTTTCCCTTTCTTTTTTGTTCCCCCTTAAGGATATGTCAACATACCCACCCGTATCTATTCATACCATCCATGCAGCTTGGCCGCTCGACTTTAAATTATGCATTCCTTCAGTTCTGGAGTTGAAATTGGAAAGAAAGCCGCACCGAACTTTATCGTTATTGTCCAAATATGAGATTCTCGTTTAGGCTTAAAATTTAAATGATAAGGCATACAAATACAAATATCAATAATAACAATGAAATTCAAATTTGGCCATACAAATCTGTAATTAGAGGTTTTAATGAAAAGCTGGGTAAGCTGTTATTTTTCAAATATTAGATAACGTCAAATATCGATTTTAGTTAATTCGAAATCGTTTGAGCGGTTTTTGGAAAATATCAATTTTACCAAAACAATTATATGGCTTGTACTAGTGATTTTGGGTCTATAATGCCAATTCTGAAAATCCCTCTGGATATTACCCAAGGAACTTCGTAAATCCGTCAAGCCGTTCATCCTTTAAATGGGTGCACAGAACGGCAGACAGATAGAAATATCGGTCCCACTTTTTCGGACTTCTCCATCATCGCTATATTGTTAGGCTTAATCAAATTCTCCAGTTCGATTTGTTTACGAAACCAATACTTGTTCTGTTAGGAGCAAGTAAGAACAGTTTGACAGCTGACAGTTTAGTGTAAGAAAAAATGAACGAACAGAGGAGTGTACACCGCGTATTCATTGTTGAACAATAATTCAAAAAAAAAAAACTAAGCTGCCAAAATTCATAAATTTCGTACAAAATATGGTAGAAAAATTGGTGATACTTAACACACCTGAAGTTGAAATTGTAATATCGAAGCATTGAGTGAAATTGTTGGACTGAAGCACGTTGTAACTGTTATATAAATGTTCAGGACATTTAAAAAATTTCAAAATGGTTTGGGCTCTTTAAATTTCTGTGTCCAGCATCTTTTTAAAATTATTACAAGACTTAATTTTAAAAGAAATAGTCAGACATTTTTAAAGAATAAAGATTTCTTAAACCGTTATGTGGGAAGTTACAAATTTGACAACATAATCCTAATATGTGATCAGCTCATGCACCAACGCATTATGTACTCCATACGTACATAAAATCGATTTTTTTAAATTTAAAAATTAAGAAGTCATTGTTTTAGCAAACGGTAGCTTAATACCCATAGATGGAAATCAAGAATGATGTATTACAGATTACGCATTGCGCATGTCCCCCATTTATGTTTACGTTTCTGCTATCTTGCTTACGTCACAGGAGACAAGCGAATATTATTTCCTTCTGAAAGTAGGCATTGATATATCATTTCCGCGCGTTAATTTTGATTTGTTTATACGGAAATTATTTTTTCATTGAATTTTGAGTATAAAAGATTTTAAAAATCAATATGAGGTGTGCAATGTTCAATTGCAGTGCAAATAATAATAAAGGCAAGTTAAATATCCGCCTTTATCGCTTTCCTAAGGATGGCGGTATTCAGAAGCAATGGACACATTTTTGTCGGAGGAAAGACAACTTTAATCCTGAAACGTCGCGAATTTGCTCTGCACATTTCACTGCAGAAGATTTCGAGAGGAATCTACAATTTGAAATGGGTGTGTTCCTGTACATAAGTCCTTGCTTACATATTATTAATATATAATTAAAGGATTATGCGAAAGAAACGGATACAAGTTGAAGCCGGGAACTTGTCCAACCGTTGAACCACAGTCCACGATGGTACCTTCATCCAGGGATAAGAGAATGATACATAAAACAAAGCAGAATATGATCGCAAGCTTATTGAAAGAAACCCCAGTTCCCCCAATTGTTCCTGAGCCCACCAAACCTGATGATGCAGATCAAATAGACATGAACAACAACGTTGTAGATGTTGTAGACGAAACTACAAATCAGTTGCAGCATCAAATTGATCTTTTAAAACAAGAGATGTAAGTTGATGATTATTATTATAAGTACAATGAACAACTTATCTTTTATTCATCATTCCATCATTACAAGTTTTCACTTTTCCTTTCTAGGAATACAGAACCATGCAATGACTCAATGTGTTGCAATAAATTATACATTTAAACAGGACACACTATAACATTTTGGAAAATACAAACTATTGAAATGTTATTTCGCTTTGAGAAAATATAATTGTGATGATATATACGAATGCTATTGCTTTTTTCACAGAATCATTACAATCAGGTAGAAAATTAGTAGAACATCTTAATAATTCAATAAACAATGTATTAAAACGAATCTTTTATGCTGACACACTTTTAAAATAAGATTTTTCTTGACAAAAAGACACATTTCAATTTAATTTCACGCAATTCGTATGTAAATAATCAACAATTACAACGAGCTTTCAAATAATATGTCACCTGTGACGTAGCTGCGCAGAACGAGCAAAAATTGAACACCTAAATGCATAATCTTATATCTCTCATTCCTGGTTGGAAATAAGATAATAGGAAACTGTATATTTTTGTTTGTTTTTGCAACTAACTTGACCACAGCATTAACTTGTTGAATCATGTAAGAAAAAAAAATTTTTAGTTTAATTTAATTTTTTTTTTTAATATTTCGCAACATATGATTAAATTCTTAACATGAATATTTTAGATGTAGGTGTGTTCTATATATTCATTGAATTTCATGTCGAAAAATTGTATTTTGATATTTTTTGTAATTTAACTACATAAATTGCATTTAAAATTTAATTGTTTGTGTTAAGTGTTTTCTTTCTTAATATTTTTCTGACAGTTTTGAAGGTTGTGTTGTTTGAGTAGAATGATGAAGTAAACCATTAAGCTTCACATTGACAAAATTAAAATGGCTGCAGGTTTTTTCAGGTTTAATTGTTATTAATTAGAAAATTAATTTAATTAATTAGAAAATGTGTGTTTTACGCATTTTTAAGTATTTTCGTAAGGAGCACATTTTTATATATTTGAAGGGTTTAACTTTTTTTTTTATAAAAAAACGTTTATATGATCTTATAAAAATTTGTTCTAAATTTGGATTTCAATCTGAATTTTATTTGTTAGAAAAATATTTGCTAGATAAGGTTGTTAATCTCGAAGAACCAAAGTATGGCGTTTAAGATTTGAATTAAAATTAAAACAATGAAATGCGTTTTGTTCATGTATTGGATATTTTTTAAACGTGAAAAAGGGAAAAAGGGAGAATCGCAAGAAGCATTCAAAAACCAACTAGTTGATGTACCAAAAACGGGTAACAAGAATTTAAGTTTTTTTAATAATCCATAACTTGCTGCAGAAATTACAGGTGTCGATTTTCAATTAATTTATAGGCTGAAAGTTATAAAATCGATATTTGCATGTTTAGTAAATACCTCTGCGATGCAGCGAAATTTTATATATATTTGATTCTTGGCATCTGATTACACCGATAATGTAAACAAAATAAATACATGGATCAACAAAAAAATTCAAATTTTTGGCGCAACAGGCTCGTTAGCACTCAGAGCCGAGCTTTCTCTCAGCCGTTCATGTGTGCGTGTGCACTTCTGCACGATGGCGGGACCTCCTGTTATATGCCGACTCCGGACGGCGAATTTGAGATAAGCTTTTTTTGACAATTGATACTACTCGGATGTTTTGTCAGATCATCACATGGATCAACAGTGATTGAAAATGCAATAAAATGCAATTTTAACAATTTGACAGCTTTCAATAGCTCGAAAAAAAAACATTTCAGACTCCACTTTACAGACAAACATTTTAAAACTATCAAATAAACGTTATTTTCAATCAAAAAACAAATTTTATTACTTAAAACAAATATGAAATAAATTTTAAATGCCACGACATATCGTTTCAGATTTAACTATATCTACCCATTGAAGCCAACAAATAATTTTGTCTCGTTTTATCCAGCGTGCGAAGCAGGAAATATATAATATTTCGAAGGATTGTTTGTACTTACGAACGACTACAGAAGTAAGATGTTAAAATCATGCTGGGAGATTTGAACGCAATGGTAAGAAGAGAGGACATTTTTCCCGACACCGATTGAAAAACACAGCCTACCGAAGATGCAGGGAGATTCCACTCCACGAATGATGTTAGGCTCGAACAGAATTCTTCCGAGATGAAAAAGGAAAAATCGTAGTTGAGTCAGTGCTGAAAATAATGAAAAAAACACTTATGCAGCCTATTAAACGGAGAAGAAGAACAATCTACGGCTGACATCGCCACAAGCTGTAATATGTGAGCCCCTTAAACCGTTTACCAAAAAACTGGTAGGCGTTTTCAGAGTTAATTTACTCGCTAAAAAAGTTCACACTGATCAAATCGTTACACTTCGGCAGATCTTTTTCTTTCTTTTCTTTTCTTTAAGAAATTGAACATGGTCATTTTACTTCCTCGAAATGGACATGGATGCTACTTCTGAAAGAACACCAAACACCAAAGGATTTCATACCCAGGAGAAGTATGAAATCCTTTATCTTTCACAAGGTAAAGATAATCAAACCTGAAGTAGACGGGTTGTATGACACGAGGTGTAAAGAGTCTGTTAGGGAGAAAAAAGTTATGTTTTCGGTCATACAAGACCAATCTTACTCAGGAAAACCGATTACATTTCAAACGAGCCAGAAATGACTGCAATGCTAATATTAAGCATGTCGAATTCTTTCACGAAAAAAAGTTGAGGCAAACAATTTTACACTTACTACACTTACACTTACTTACACCTCCAAAAGTAGTAGAAATTTTTGCTCGTTTGTTAAAAAAACATTAAGAATTCGACCTCATCTTCCATCTCTACGTTTATTTACAATTCAGCTGACACCTCTTTAGACATAGCCAATCTACTCTTTGCTCATTTTCCTCGTTGTCAGATTGTGCACAGTCTCCTTCTAAACTAGAAAACTTAAAAAATTTTATGGTACCAAACAACTTCTGTACTCGTACAGTCCCAAGCGTATTATTAGATCTTAACATTCATAAATCGTCTGGTCCATATCGTAGTTCCCCTTAATTCTGAAAAGGTATTCTTACTAGCTGGCTAAACCACTGCGTTAGCTTTTCTATCTCTCCTATTCATCAGGATTTTTTCCGAGTATGTGAAAAACTGCATTTGTTCAGCCCATCCCTCAAAAAGGGGAATCTTCTTTTCTCTCCAACAACCGACCAAATACACTTACGCCCTTTCTTTCTAAAGTCATCGAAACGATGATATTAAGCGAAAAAATGTAAATTAAAATTTACATTTTCCGACCCCTTTGCGTTGACGTGTCATAGAAACGTCAGAAACATCAAACGTCTCCCAGAGTCTTCAAATAAAGCCGGGTGTCGGACACGTCGGACGTGGCTCACCCAAAAAATAAACCGAGCTTAACCAACTTGATATGCGCAAGTGGGGGCAGTTAGATGGGCCTAGGATAATTGGAAAGACATGTTGGTTGAGATCCACAGGTTCGTTTCAGCTAAATGAAGTCACAGTCTGCGAAGAATTGTCCGAAACTCAAAAAATTTAGTCTACATTTTAAGTGCCGAGATTTCAAAATTTCAATATTTTCAAAACTCGATAAATTTTTTTTCGAGATTTCAGCACGTGCCAAAGTTGACATTATTGGTAGTCGATATTTTTTTTGTCGGCAATTCGTTTCCTTTTCACCTCGCCACTGTCAACCTTTTACGAGTCGATATATTCAAAATCGACATTTTAATCAGTCGGCTTTTTGAAAGTCGACATTAGGCGGTCTATAATTTTAAATCGACATTTTAAAAACCGGCAAATCGTATCCAACTTGAAATCCTAATATTTCATAATTACATAAATTTTCCCCACCCCCACCAATAAATCAACACCATTGATTTTCCCAACATTTTTCAAGCTTTTTTTCAAACATTTGGGGTAACAATACTCCTCTGGCAACATTGTCTAGCAGATATATTTCTCTACTTTACAATCACCTTTCCATTCGAATTCAGAAATGTGGTAGCTTCGAGTCAAAAATCACAAATTGTGGTAGATCTACCACAATGTGTCAAAACAACAGCGCAGAGCTTAACTCTTATGGATAAAGCATCTGTATTTGTTTTCCACTGAGCGAAAAAAGTTTCAACAACAATTTAAATCGAAAGTAGTATTTGAGATTGAGATTGCTGAGAGGTAAACTGCTCAAGAGTGGGTTGCGCGCAGTCTCACATTGGACGTGGTCGCGATAACTTTAAGATTCGATTTTTGTTTTGCCATTCATATACCTCTGTATCAGTGCGAAATATATATACAAAAAAAAAATATTTGTAACGACAATTTCATGATTGGAATATCGATGGATGTCTAACGTGAATCGACTGAAATAACGAAAAGATGTTTTTTATAAGAAATTTTATTATCTACCTACGTTAGTGAACAACTTTATTTCCTCACTAAAGTGTTTTTGTTTTTTTTAAAACGAACATCTTATATAAAAAAAAAACAAAATCCAACAACTACCATAACAACACGTAAATTTGTTCAATCCTCATTTTCTTCATCGTTTACCTTGCATTCTCACTTTTTTTTGTAATTGTATCTGGGTAATTGTGTTTACACTGTCGGTATAGTGCATTTATCTTATACGTCGTTAAGTACGAAAATAATAAGATTTAAAACTAAGTTACGTCATTTTCGCATTTAGAAGAAAAGAGAATACGAAATCAAGTGTCGTTTAAAGAATACAAAAACATCGGTTTACCTTTCTTTTTATTCGCCAATTTGTACTAATTTCCGTGTGTTGCTAGTGTGTTTCCTGTCAAATAATGTCCGAGTAAACGGTGAGTTGTCATTTTTTGACTATCTACTGAATATGAGTAATATAAAACACTAGCCTGGATAAGAATTTTTTTCTGTTGGGATACTATAACAACAGGTGCTCTTTGACTTATATTTCATTCTTTTAACCGCTCTTGTAGATATGAATCTATTAATAAACCTATAACAAGCATATGCAAAAAAAAAAAAGAATTATCCATAATTTTATTCAAATATTGATAAGTAGGAGTAATATGTAGGACATGTATGTATGTACAAGCGTTGAGCTAATGTTTTTCTAATTTCTCTATCATCCCTGTGGGCGGTGTGTGGTTGTGCAGGCTTTCTATAAAAAAAATGTCACTCTAGGTAACACTTTGTCAGTAACAAACAATTAATACTGGCACCTGCCAGCTGTCAAATATTTGCATTTAAAATGCACCAGATACCTTCATCAAACTTGACCTTTCTGATACATCAAGTATCTGCAAAATTTTTTTTGTTCTCTTTTATTTGAATTATTTTTTTTTTACAATATATTTCCTACGTTACGGATATATGTATAATTTTTCTTGTTTTCATTTGTCTGTTATAAGACCTTCGTTGACCAAAGTGATTATTTCTAAATGCCTACTTGAAGATACCCACGCTTCTAATATGTTTTCTATTTGTTGCAAAGCTTAAGTAATAATACCTACCACGTCTGTCTGAAGCTGAGCTTTTGTTGATGTTTTTTTTTATTTTTTCATCAGCTATTGATCGATTTTATTGGTTGAAATTAGAACCGTCTAATGAATGCAGTAAACGGTTCCGTATTTCATATTTTATTTAAGATATTTCTGAGATCACTCATCATAAGATGAGCTTTTTCTTAACTCTGTGTATCTGTGACGAAAAACCACATATGGAAATAAAACATCTAGAGTCACATATACATTCTTAGATATAAAAATGAATTTCAACGTATTGTGTGACTGTCATATTCATAACGAGCAATTAAAATGTGTTTAATTTTTTCAATTCAATGGATGATAATTATTTGCCTCATATATTGTCTTTTTATTTAGCGAGACTTCCGAGCACTTCCGGTCTTACAAAAGCAATCATGATGAGAGCGTTTAGCGCCTAGCAATTTTTATTTATCTACCTACATATATGGCTAACGCGGTATGCCCAAGTGCGGCTTTTATTATTCGTTTGTTATTGTTAGGTTAGAAATAATTTCGAATGCTTGCCTGAGCATTGATACAAAGGCACTTTTGATGGTTTAAATTTTTTTAAAGCAACACAACCTTTATAGAAAATGTATATGCTAGCTTGCTATAACTTTAGCAATTGGCAACAACTGTTATATGAAATATTTGACATTAAGGGCCCATACAGAGCTTCAACCCCAACTTCTCCCTTCACCTGTTTGTTCGAAGTTATTATCTTTTCCACAAAGAAGAGGACTTCCTGTTTAATGTGGAATCCGAACGTGAATTTGAGAAGCTTCTCATTACAGTCTTTCTGTTGGATGTTAGTCAGACTTTCGCAATAGGCGGAGCAATGAAAAACAAGTTGGTTTTGCCACTTGCGGAATTTGAACCAAAGACCCCGCGTGTTTTAGTCGAAGATCGCGTAATATTTATAATAGATTTACCAGCCGCCCTACACCATGTTTTATTCGGTATTTCCGAAACGAGCATCTTAACGCCTAGAGCGGCAGTGGTCAAGGCGTTTATCAGCCCGCGCTTGGAAAACTGAAACAAACAAATGACAGAAAAGGCTTCAGAAGTCTCATTTGACCATGCGTTTTGCCGCCGTTGCTGAAGGAGTTGTGATGGCTACATTGAAGTCTGGAATTGGTCCAAATGTGTATTCGGCTCTGCAGTGCTTTTGAGTGATCAACATTCGCGTTTAAACTAAGCTCACGTTCTCCTAAACCTCAACGACGTAGTGGACGATTTTCGACTGAAATTTTTCATAAGCGACGATGTCCATTTCTATTTGAAGGCATATGTAAATTTGAACTCCTAGGGTACTGAATTCACGTAAAAATCATGAATAGCCATTACATCCACTCAAGATCACTTCATGGTGCGTCATTTATTCCGGAGTCGTCATTGGGATTCACTTTTCGAAGAATCCTACTATGAGCAACACGGTTATGTAGACTGCTGATCAATATAGAATTATGGTCAACAAGTTTTAATTTGGTAAATTGGGAATTGGGGGCTGGTGGACACGTGGTTCTAACTGGACAGTGCAACCGGAGATCGAAATCCATGTTTTGTTTGGAGGACGGATGAACCCACAGACAGACGATTCATATATCTTTTCGTACGTGGATCGTCTATCTCAACTATTTCTCTATGTTACACACGATGTATCAATAAAATCAGTCCTTTCCAAGGCTATTGGTTGCTTCGTAACCGTTAGTTTTTTCCACGGTTGGGGAGTTAATCCTAAGCACGACCCCCAACCTGGAGGGCCAGTTCCAATTTATAATATACCCCTAGGTTACGGGGCCATCAGTATCCACTACGGGATTGAGCGCTGACGTTGGCCTTTCGATTCATCCGCCACCATCTCTGTTTAAGAGGACTGACTAACCCTTGAAATTCCTAGACAATCTGTTATCCGAATATGTCGAAGCAACTTGTCTAGGTTCGCCTGGGACAGAAGGCCGGGTATTCATTCCGTGCCACTCTGACCTGGCTGTTTAAAGTGTTTTTGTTTTTCGCCGTGTTATCAACGCTCGCGCTTATCGTTTAGCAAGTCACATCCGGTTGGATGATACCAGTACCCTATTGTTACCACGTGGAGGTTACAAATAAGCACATGATGTATAGTCAGAGTTACAACCACTGGGCTTTGCCAAGTTAAAGCCAATCAGAGTCTAGTCTCGTTCTTCAACACCCAACCATCAATATATATGGGATAGGGGATGAAAAAAGCGACGACTTCAGCTTGGAAGACGTAGGTAAAGGTTTCGGCAAGTTGAAAAAGCGATTCAGTTCTAAGTTTCTGGTTTGAATATCAGTGCTAACTACTTTACTAACAGATGCACAATTTTTCAAAAATCGGTACAACTACTGGCATGCGCCGACGACATTGACATCATTGGTCGGACCCAACGTGATGTCATAGCCACGTTCGTTTGTATAGAGAAGGTAGCGGCAAAAATGGATTTAGCAGTAAATGAGGGCAAGACGAAGTATATGCTGTCAACACGAAAGGACACACAACATCGACGAATTGTATAGAACGTCACTATTGACAGATATAACTTTGAGGTAGTACGGGACTTTGTCTATCTCGGCTCCGTTATTAACTCTGACAACAACACCTCTTCAGAAATTAAACGAAGAATTACTCCTGCATATCGCTGTTTCTGTGGGCTAAGAAGGCAATTTAGTAGTAAAGCCCTCACTCGAACTACTAAGGAGATCCTATAAAAGACTTTGATTATTCCGGTCCTGCTCTACGGCGCTGAAAGCGGATGAAGAAATCCTTGGTCGAGTTGAGAGCAAAATTCTTCGGTCCCGTTTGCGTCGACGGAATATGGAGAAGAAGATTCAACCAAGAACTATACGAGCTGTACAGCGACATGCCTCTTGTCAAAAAAAAACTCCGCATTGGACTTTCAAGATGGCTAGGACATGTAGAACGAATGAACAACAATACTCCGGCTCGCTGAGTTTTCGATTCCCAGCCAGACGTCGGACGCCGTAGAGGAAGACCTCGCCTTAAGTGGCGCGCACAAGTAGAAACCGACCTCAACCAAACTGGAGTGCGCAACTGGAGGCAGTTAGCTAAGGACCGGGCTAACCAGACTGTAGCGTCACTTAAGTAAGTAAGTAAGTAACTACTTTATGTTTTAGATCCATTTTTGACGGTTGATTGAGATTCGTCGCATAGGTCTGTGGCCTATGGCCAGTACCTTCTATCCGGAAAGCAGAATTATTATTCAGATTCAAGTTCTTCTGCAGTAAGAAGAATATAAATGGGGGTTGGGAGGATTATGTTATTAGGTCGAATTTTTGTCTTTCCACTAGTATCTCTCATCTTAAGGGCAGAGTTTTTGGTTAATTATATACACCAGACTGAAAAGGGATAGGTTTGTATTGACGTGACAGCCCCTCTATGGGTTCGACACATGCCCTTATTAAGACCTATTTTGCAATTTAGGGTTTGGACATTGGACATCACAGTACTTCGCACATGAATGCAACGAACTACAGACACGTAACAGCACTGGCGACTGAGGCCATCGGCTGGGACAGATCAAGACATTAATACAACAGAGAGAGACAGATAGATACATAGAAGGAAAGACATATAACATACACCTACGTGGCACAGAGGAGGAGACATAGATTTATATTGTCTCATATTATCGCACAGGTGGCCTCAGATAAGCTGGCAATTTTCGTAGAAAACAAATGCTGCCGAAGCTGGGGCTTGAACCCGCAGCGTTTGGCTTAGCAGTCAACTACGCATTCCTCTGAGCCATGGCCACCTGCAATTTAGGGTTTTCTTGTTTGCTTTCCACCAAAAACTGTTTTACTGATGAGTTGGTGTATACCCATCCCCAAGTGATCTTCCGCGGGGTCGCCCATTTCTAGCAGTCTTGTTGGAGGATGAGTGAGTGAGGATGAGTGAGTGAAATACTATCGTTATTTCACTCAATTCAGGTGGAGTCTAGTTTTTGCTCTCACCTATATTGACAGCCCGACAGAGAGGATTGCTAGCTATTCTTAATGTATAGGTTGCAGAGGTTATTTTTCATATTCTCAATATCAACTACGGTTTGTCCCTATTCATCGCCCCTTTTCATCCCGATAGCGCTCTGTTTCGGCCCTGTACTCCTGCTTTAATGTTTTACATTTTTGCAAGACATTCGAACCTCATTTCTGGAGTAACACCTCTCAATATCATATTTATAGCCGGAATTCTTTCATTCTTATTTGCTTATAATAATCAACAGTAATTATCTTAGCATGCCTTCACTGTAAACCTCGGATTTGGTTCAGATCTTTCCCGCATACAAGTCTATTTGCTTAAATTAATTGTCAAACGTGGTATAGTGTAGGCGTTCTCTTCCGAAACACTACTAAAGATTCCTCTGTTTTTACCTTGGCGTTAAAATCACCAAGCACGATTTGAATGCTGTCTTTCGGAACTGCCTTAAGAGTCTTGTCAAAAAAAAAAATCTCCGACCTAACTGGAACTATGTAAATTGGTCACATGTCCTGATGTTAGTTTGATGTGGACATCCTGAATGTTGATTGGTAATATATTGCGACGTACAACAAAATTCCTATCTTTCGAACACCGGAGGTCTAGTGTAAAAAGGTCTACGATCACATAATCTGAGTGCCTAAGTAAACTGGTGGAAGAGTTTGAAAAGCTGCGGAATATTAATTTTGCCAACCTTTTTTTTTTATTTTTCACTTCGTTGTTCTTCCACATTTCTTAAGTTCAACCGCCATGATCGCTTATTTATTCAGTTCGTGGTTAAACATTCGTCATAAATATATCCAAGCAAAAGCAGTGCCTTGCCACAGAAAAAAATCAAAATCTGTGAAAGACTCGCTTAAGACCTACTTTCCTTTAAAAAAAAATTGAGAAGAAGACGCAAACTTTAATTTAAATCCGTTCTACTCTACGAGAATAGTATAATTTACTGAGATTTAAATGAACATTGCAGTGGTTGAGACGAACGCAATAACCCGCCCCAAGGTATTCGGCTAGTGAAAGGAAGCGACTTAATGATTTATTAATTTGTATAATCCACTAGCTGCCATGCAGTTTAATGAGCATAACTAAATAGCAGAACAACAAAAATATCGACTGCGGCACTCTGAATCAATCGGCTTGTATGAAAAAGAAAGTATCTATGTATCTCTTGCTAGATAGAGAAGCGTAGAACTCTAACCTAACATTTGACATACAAAAAGTAGCATCATACCAACAGAACTATCAAATTTAAGTTTCTTTTACCAGAACAGTTTTCTAAGAGTATTTTGTAGCGGAATTTTGGCAATTGGTTACCAGTAATTATTATAAGCATGTCATTTATTTTCTTCGAAATATAGGTATCTGATGAATCATTAGCTTAACGAATATTGATGATGATGATGAGTGTAGTTTTTTTTTTTCAATGATTATTTGGTTTTACAAAATTATTTTTCTAAAATTGTTGGAATCAATTTCTGACCTATTTAAGTATGTTCCATTAAATTTAGATTAGATCTTAAAATGTTGATCAGGTGTAGAATATAAATATACATGACCTTTGTTTTTACGAGATATATCAGTCAATATAAGTAAAAGAAGGTGCATACTAATACATTTTAAGAATAATATCGTTTTTACAGATCCCTGTCCTTTGCATGACGAGTACATAAACTGGATTCATTCCTGTCGAGAACAACGTTGGTCCTTGAGGTCTGCTTGGTAATAGGCATATACCAGAGACAAAGGCTGTTTCATACTTCGAGGGAGTTCCATAATTCAAAATTTGTATTTTTTGCCATTTAATAGTACTGTGTTTCCAAGGGAAAAATAGGATAACAATGTGACAGCTGACAGTTCGGGATTAGTAAAAATGGAGCGCTATATCAAAAAGCAACGCATTTTTTTATTGTTGGACAACATTTTGTTGCTGTTTTTGTAGTTTTACAAAAGTATCTAATTTAAGCAAAAATTGAGTTTTGAGCCGTTTAATAGGGCTGTGTTGCCAACGAAAAAACAAAACAATGTCACGGAGCACTTGGTGAAAAAACTACGCATTTTCATTTTGAGCAATATTTGAAAAATAATGAACCATTCTAATTTGGAAATGCGACTGAGGCAGTAAAAACTAATGGTTTTCGTTGTCGTAACTTGATAACCCAGTTCTTAATGCCTGAATTACAATATATGGATGTGGCCAACATTTGGTTTCAAAAAGACTGTGCCATAAGCCATACAGCGAAAGAAGCAAATTAAATGATGAGCCATTTACTTTTTGCATGAATTATGGGACACCCTTCATAACTCCAAAGAAAGCTAAGAGCATAGATATTGGATTTCTACGTCAACAGTTTGTGAGATTACATGATCCGAAAACTACGTCTACATATCGCAACCGTCGACGTGGCAGTGGGCGATGTTAAGCGCAAAAACTGGGTTTGATTCATAGCTTCTGGCGATGATCTGACACCCTTCATAACTCCAAAGAAAGCTAAGAGCTTAGCTATTGGATTTCTACGTCAACAGTTTGTGAGATCACATGATCCGAAAACTACGTCTTCAATATATCCGGTGTTTCCGGTGATACGTAACATATCACAACCGTCGACGTGGCAGTGGGCGATGTTAAGTGCAAAAACTGGGTTTGATTCATAGCTTCTGGCGATGATCTGACACCATTCATAGCTTCAAAGAAAGTTAAGAGCTTAGCTATAGGTTTTCTACGTATCAGTTTTTGAGATCACATGATCCGAAAACTACGTCTTCAATATCTCCGGTGTTACCGGTGATACGTAACATATCACAACCGTCGACGTGGCAGTGGGCGATGTTAAGTGAAACAACTGGGTTCGATTCATAGCTTCTGGCGATGATCTGACACCCTTCATAACTCCAAAGAAAGCTAAGAGCTTAGCTATTGGATTTCTACGTCAACAGTTTGTGAGATCACATGATCCGAAAACTACGTCTTCAATATATCCGGTGTTTCCGGTGATACGTAACATATCACAACCGTCGACGTGGCAGTGGGCGTTAAGTGCAAAAACTGGGTTCGATTCATAGCTTCTGGCGATGATCTGACACCCTTCATAGCTTCAAAGAAAGCTAAGAGCTTAGATATTGGATTTCTACGTCAAAAGTTTGTGAGATCACATGATCCGAAAACTACATCTTCAATATATCCGGTGTTTCGGGTGATACGTAACATATCACAACCGTCGACGTGGCAGTGGGCGTTAAGTGCAAAAACTGGGTTCGATTCATAGCTTCTGGCGATGATCTGACACCATTCATAGCTTCAAAGAAAGTTAAGAGCTTAGCTATAGGTTTTCTACGTATCAGTTTTTGATATCACATGATCCGAAAACTACGTCTTCAATATATCCGGTGTTTCCGGTGATACGTAACATATTACAACCGTCGACGTGGCAGTGGGCGTTAAGTGCAAAAACTGGGTTCGATTCATAGCTTCTGGCGATGATCTGACACCCTTCATAGCTTCAAAGAAAGCTAAGAGCTTAGATATTGGATTTCTACGTCAAAATTTTGTGAGATCACGTGATCCGAAAACTACGTCTTCAATATATCCGGTGTTTCCGGTGATGTGAATCATGTCACAACCGTCGACGTGGCAGTGGGGCGATGTTTAGTGCGATAAACTGGGTTCGACTCAAGCCTCTTGCAATGATCTGACATTCATCCTAGTAGTGTCAATAAAAGTTTATCTCAACTTAGCTGTTCGTATTCTGCATAAAACACGATATTGCGCCATCTTTCAAGCACATGCACACATCAATAGATGTGAAAATAAGCTAGGCCCAGGATACTAACGAGCCAATTGCTCGTAGCGCAGAAGTAAAAACCGACCTTGACCAACTTGAAGTGCACAGGTTTATACGGGACTATAGCGCTACTTAAGTTAGTAAGTAAGCAAAGGTAATACAGTTTGTTTTTCTGTATCGAAAATGGTTTCTATGATCTCATATTTTGCATATAGCCATCTTAGTCGAGGCAAACTTACAACGCTGCAGAATATATTCAAAATATTACCCTTCAAGATGGCTGCAGACATATTATCTTAACTACCCTTTTAGGGCTCAGTGGCGCGTTGGTTAGTGCGATGAACTGCCGCGCAGAAGGTCTGGGTTCGATTCACAGTCCCTTGATGATCTGACAAATCACCCGAGTATTAGCAATTGTCAAGAAAAGCTTATCTGAAATTCGCCGTTTGGATTTAGCATAAAACAGTAGGTGAAACATGAATGGTTGTGAGAAAGCTCTGCCCTGGGTACTAACGAGCCTGTTGCGCCAAAAATTTGTATTTTTTTGTCCTCTAAAATTGTTGGAGATTGTATATTGCCACAAATATCTGCTGGTGGTTCGTTTTGGAATTGTATTGTTCGTGTAGTTGATAGCTGGACTGTATCTTTATGTTTCGTAATCACCTGTCTAGCGGGTCATTCAAATATCACACGTCTAGGGATAATGTTACTAAGTAAAAGGTTATGAATCTAAAGTTAAAGAAGAACCACTGATCTCTGTATAGTTAAGTCAGTTTTTGAGGACTAGTTTCAAACATGAGAAAAGTATCGTGTACCTACTGCGATGACCGTATTTTTTTCAAATAACAGCATGTGTACTCATAACAGGAGCCATGGGCACCAGTTCCACAGCAGGATAAAAAGCAATTCTAAATCTTCCACCAATTGATTTACAGATCAATGACACAGCGCAGCACGCCTCAAACAAGCAGGTAATTTGTGTAATAAACACTTTGGTAACAGCTTAATATTGAAACTAGTAGCATGCGAGTATGGGGTATCTGACTACACCATGCCATATCACGATTTCGATATAAAATACTCAATCAGAATACCAAGCAGAGACGCATGGTATTCAAATACTGAAATATCAATCTATACTGATGGGTCTAAATGGAAATAGGAGCGGGCATCCCTCCGACTAGAAAAACCCATGCTGTGTATTCCAAGCAGAGATCCTAGCAATACTCGAAGCTTCAAATTAGTAGCATCCGAGAATGGGGTATCTAACTACACCATCCCAAATCACGATTTCGATAATTAATACTTAATCTGAATACCAAGCAGAAAGGAATAGTCGTCAAATACTGTGGTATCCAACACTGAAATATCAATCTATACTGATGGGCCTTAAATGGAAACAGGAGTGGGCTCTGGGCTCTACTGCGATAAAATCGGGTTAACCACATCCCTCCGACTAGCAAACTCATGCAGTGTATTTCCAACAGAGATCCTAGCCATACTCGAAGCTGCCGAATCGGCTTGAGTATTGGACATATCACAAGAGAATATCTCCATTTACGTAAATAGTCAAGCGGCCATAAAAGCATTGGCAACCAATATAATAAAAACAACAAGTAGTTGGACGCTGCGCTGCCGCACAGAGCTAAAGGGTCTATGTCACCAGAATATAGTCCAAATTATCTGGTTGGCAGGACATAATAACATTCCAGGAAATGAGAAGGCAGACAAGTTAGCTAGACTAGCATCGTCCAGCTGAATCTCCTTATATGAAGGCAGGGTTAGACCCCCACTGGCTTCTAAAAAAACAGGGCTAAGGCCTCAATGTATCCAGAATAAAGTCCAAATTATCTGGATCGCAGGACATAATAACATTCCAGGAAATAAGAAGGCAGACAAGTTAGCTAGACTAGCATCGTCCAGCTGAATCTCCTTATGTGACAGCAGGGTAAGACCCCCCCCCCCCCCCCCTGCCTTTAAAAAAACAGGTAATAACTAGATACACGCAAAGCCGTACAAAATCTAGGTGGCAAAACATAAACTCTTGTAAACACACCTAAGACCTTTGGCCGGAAATAAGCGGTAGCAAATCAATCAAGCTTATAGCTCTGAATAGAGCTTCCATTTCTATAAAGGTAAGAGTGATAACAGGTCACAACCTGTTTGATAAGCACTCCCATAGAATCGGACTAGTTGACTCGCAACAACTATGCAGAAAATGCGGCGACCCAGAAGTCGATAAGACCATCCCACACCTACGATCTGCAACAGCCGCAAAATACTCCTTGGTAGCTTCTACTACGAGGACCTGACGGAGCTAGCAACTAAACCTATAGCGCAGATCGTCCATTTCTGCTGCAAATCGGGATGGAGCAAACATCTGTTTGAAGCGAATGGAACAACGCAGATCACAAAATACGTATCACACTTCCTATATTTTATACATTCATTCGGGTACTTTCCTCTCAACAAAGGGTATCGCTATGGGCCCACATAGACCTGAGCGTCAACAGCCCATCAAACCTAACCTCACCCTACTTGCGACTTGATTTTTGTCTAAATTGTCGCTTTATAATTTTTTTGTCGCTTTATAATATGCTGGCTATACAAAGGTGAATGATTTTAGAAGTCGCCGATTTCGCAATTGAAGTTAAATTTTGCTGACATAATATATACATCTGGGCTAATCATGACGCCCAGAAGGTGCATATATTCACCTCATTTATTTCTCTTTTCGATTTGCGACTAAGACTGACTTGTTGTTTTGCCTTAAAATAGATTTTTTACTGGCTTTCCTCTGGCTTAAAATGATCTGTTTAAACCCTTTGCAGCTCGTCATTTATTGGATGAATTTATTTGAAAATGCGCCTCGTGATTTGTTGGCTTGGGTCGGTTTTTAGTTTCTTCGAATGTCGAGTCGAGTCCATTTTACCCTTTTACCATCTTTTTTTTTAGGTTTAAGTTGCGATTTAAATTCATGGACCTGAAGTATGGTATCGGGTTTTTTAACAGGGACGCTACAAAAGTTGAGCGACAGGGACAACAAACGACGCCATATTTCTTGCCGCTCTTTTGATATTTCTCTTCAGTAAGGTTTGCCATTTCATGTTGGAAAGATATACAATCCAACAACGAGTCGAAATTATTAAAATTTACAACCGAAATTCGGAGTCAGTGGCCTCAACGTTAAGAGCGCTACGTCCAATTTATGGTCGTCATAATCGTCCTAGCAGATCAACAATTGAGCGTCTAGTGGAAAGATTTGAGACAAAGAAGTGCCCGTAGTGTCGAGAATATTGCTGCCGCTGAGGCTTCAGTTGAAGAAAGCCCAACTATGTCTCTCACACGTCATTCTCAAGCGTTGGGCATCTCTGTGACGTCGTTGTGGCGAATTATGCGAAAAGATCTTGGCCTACATTCTTACAAGATTAAATTGACGCAAGAACTAAAGCCACTTGACCACCAGAAGCGTCGTATGTTCGTGAATTGGGCTGAGCAACAACTTGAAAATGATTTGGATTTTCATCGAAAAATCATCTTCATTTCTGGCTGAATGGCTTCGTCAATAAACAAAATCTGCGGTATTGGTCAGGCAGCAATCCACACGTACTCCATGAGTCATCATTGTATCCCGAAAAAAATTATGGTTTGGTGTGGTTTATGGACCGGCGGCGTCATTGGGCCGTACTTCTTTCGTGATGATCAAGACCGGCACGTTACTGTGGGCATCGCTACCGTTCAATGATAACCGAATATTTTTGGCCCGAATTGGATAATATGGACTTGGAGGACATGTGGTTCCAACAGGACGGCCGGCGCCACAAGCCACATAGCGCATGCCACAATCAATTTATTGGAAACCAAGTTTGGAGAACGTGTTATCTCACGAAATGGTCCAGTCGCTTGGCCGCCTCGGTCGTGCGATTTGACGCCGTTAGATTATTTCCTGTGGGGCTACGTCAAGTTTATGGTCTATGCCAACAAGCCAGCGACGATTGATGAACTTCGTACGAATATCGAACGTGAAATTGCAGCAGTATCGGCCGATTTATGCTCGAAAATTGGGTTCAGCGTCTTGACTTCTGCAAGCGTGCCCGTGGTGGCCATGCAAAAGAAATCGAGTTCCATACATAATGGCATCGAACGTACTTTCACAGGAATAAAGAACTTTGGAAGGGCTCTTAGTGAAAAACCATTTATAATATAAGCCACAGAATAAAACTTTAATGAGCTCCCATGCAGGGCTACATAGGATGTAAAACAACAAATTTTTGAAAGAACCAAGCAATTTTGAATTAATTCTGAAGTTTAATCAGAGGATGAGATTGGGTAGATTTATCATAACTACGCAAACCTATGAGAAAATTAAAGAGCAACAAGTTCATGAAAGTCAATGCAACCAAAGTCATCCTTTTTTATTTCTATAAAAACTGTAAAACGCTTAACGGGAAGCTATTTGTGGCTCTTATGCGATTTGATCAAAATTCCTCAAAAACTTTTACCTAAGAGTCAGGCTTTATGAAAGCATAAAAAACAATTTATAGCTTACTTACTCAGATGTTGTGTCATAAAAATTGCTTTTTTTTTTATATGAAAGGCTTTATAACTCAAAATAGCCCGTTAGATCTGTATTGGATTGGTGTGTGCAGGGTCTTGAGTTCGATTCCTGGAAGAAGCAAGAGAAAACGTTTTAAAGAACATTTTAATGAAATTATGTTATGTCGGTTAACAAGTCTGACACAGGTACAATAACTAAGGTCTTAAACAATAATAACGGAATATTATAGAATTTTATTTTTACTTATCATAGATCAAGTGTTGATTTCATGAAAAAAGCGAATTCGGGATTTTAATTAAAGCGGATAAGTAGAAAAAGTGGGCGCCTATATAAGTCTGTTGGTCTGTGATCACATGGAGTATAAAAGGCTATAAAGGGTCTTTTTTTAGAGGTTGGTTTTTCGAATAGAGATAAAACTGATATTTTGTGGTCAAATCGGGCAACTCTAATGTCATTTATGTTCAACTTGGTTTACAATTTCATCATGAAGAAGTTAACAAATGAACAACGCTTGCAAGCTCCGTCCATTTTATGGTCGACATAATCATCCATCAGAACAATTAATTCGGTTAACCATGTTTCGCACTACGTTTACTCTATGTGATCATACGCATCCGTAGATACGTCGAACAGTGCGCACCGAAGAAACAATTGCCGCTGTAGAGCAAAGTGTTGACGAGTACCCAAATGAATGAATTCGCGACAGTAAACAGCAATTGGAGCTGCTTTGTCCATCAACTTTGTGGAAAAATTTGCGCAAAGATCTTGGCTTACGACCTTACAGGATCCAGCTTATGCATAAATTAAAGCCGCGAGACCACGCAATGCGTCGTGATTTTGATGTATGGGCCGAAAATGCGATTGATCTCGATGCTGATTTTCATCGCAAAATTTCTTCAGTGATGAGGCTCATTTTTGGTTGAATGGCTACGTCAACAAGCAAAATTGCCGCATTTGGAGTGAAGAGAATCCACATGAGACCCTTGAGACGACATTACTTCCACAAAATTGCCTGTTTGGTATGATCTATAGGCTGGTGGAGCCATTGGGCCAGACTTCTTCCGAAATTATGCTCTAGAGTCGGTTACTGTTAATGGAGACCGGTATAGAGCCATGATAACCGACTATTTTGTTCCCGAATTGGATGTCATGAATGTGGATGAGATGTGGTTCCAACAAGACGGCGCTACATGCCACACAGCGAACGTCACAATTGATTTTTTTATTTTTTTTTTTTTTAAGCAAACATTCGATTTCGATAGATATACCTTAAAGAACATGGATCGACTCAGAATCACCGGTTGAGTCGATCTGGGCAAATCTGTGCGTCGGTATTTTACCGATTTCCGAGTTTAAAAAAAGTTGAGCTAGAGTAATGAAATTTGGTACATAGGCTCTCTGTCCGACGATGCAGAACAAATGTAAGCTTTTCAAAATCCGCCCCTTCCACTCACACTTTTTAAATAAACGGCTTTTCTGATCAAACCATACGAAATTTAAAAAAAAAGTGCCTGAGAAAGATATTTAGAGCACATATGTCTATAATTCATCCACATACATTTTTAAGCAACGCCCACTTTTTGGCGTTTTATTAAAAAAAACGATTTTCGCAAAATTTTAATAAAAGTCGAAAAAGTGTTTTGCAAATACTTCGAAAATAATGTCATATGCATTTCGCCTATACATCATTTTTCTCTATAGAAAAACGTAGTTTTGACGAATCAGACAATATTCTGATCAACTCTGTTAGCAATATGCGTATTGCGAAAATTTCACTCCCACATTTTGGGGATGTTTATTTTGAGGATGGAATGGGATAGGGTAATCAACGATTCGCACAGCCAATTGTAGCCTTCTAGTTTTTTTTAGTTTCACTCGCTTTTCAAAATTGAAAAAAAAAGTCAGGGTAAACTTTTAAGCTACCTACCGCCCATTTCCGTTGGTAACATCAACTTTTGGCTGCAAAACAACCCAAAACCACTTCATGACATCATACATTCCAACCTAATTGACATGTAGGTACCAACATCGGCTTCAGTTAAATAAAATAACAAACAAACAAAACAAACATAAATATCAATGAACCAAGTCATCACCCACGTATCGAATTGCATTTATCTACCACAAGCTTATCTCAGGTTGAAATAAAAAATGAAAAAAAAATCGACCTCGAAAATCAATACCAATGGCCTCACAGTCTCCATATTATAACGAAAAACAAATCGATACCTTCAGTCAATTCGATAACAAAATCAAAAATACAAGTTCCTTTTAATTTGCCTTTCCATACGGGCCAAACCTTGTTTTTCTTTTGTGGACCAGGACTTACCTGCCACCAAAGATGTTATTTATCCGAATCGAACGCGATAGCCACTTGCTTGCAGAGAGCATTGTTTAACAGGTTCATGTGCTTGAGTGGTTTGGTTACTCCCTGGCTTTCGGCTGTGGCTACTGGTTACCTGAGGGAACAGAACCAACTCTCCGTCACCATACTCGGGGTCCTCAGGCTTAGTGAAGAAAATCCAAAGTAAAAGTTGCCCAAACTGATGTCGCTTGGATGGTTTATAGTAAATCAAGGATTTTTGTTCTGCTCTCGTGGACCGTCCACTGATGACATCATTTTTTGTTTGCCTTTCATGCCGAATATCGCAGCATCCGCCGCCGGCCACATTGATTTTATGAATTGATATCTCCAGCAGGCAAGGTATTCTCTTTTAGGAAATATCTTGCAGATACGTTGGTGTGAAGAGAACTGGTTTTTTGAATCAGATTTTGATTCGAAGACACCATTTGAAAGTGCTAAATAGCTCTGCGAGGTGCGCGAATAAATAAAACTAGGCGCACGAAATTGTTTCATCAAAAGAAGGCAGAGAGAGAGTTGATTCGGTATGGGGTTGCAAAAAGATACGGATGTCTTGACGCCATCCTTTAAAAATAAATTTAACCTAGAAAATCTTGCTCAATGATTGTCATCCGACTTCTACGTGTCGTGTGGTGAGTGAATGAAAAGAATTTTTTACCAAATAAGACCCTCGACGGTCGTCAACTTGTCGACATCTCTTTCTCTTTTTGAGCTACCGTCTTTTTTTTGTGTAGTTCGACGTGTGTCATCTACTCATGCATATGCATATGGTTGATTCGGTCAATACCGCCAAATATGGTTCAATAGCATTGAAGTTGGAATCGTCATTATCATCGAAATGAACGAACTTTGCTGGAATTCGTGTGGTGAGTCGTGGCCGACGAAAATGGATGTACACTGATGTGTGACGTCTTTATGACACCAACTGCTCCGTCCCCAACAATTAACACTATTGACAGCGACACTCAACGTAATTCAGTGCCTATTTCACGTAGTCTAGGTATAGGGTAACTTGATGCTTACGTTGAGTTACTTAATATATTTTGGTGTCGTCGAGACGTTCTTGCTAGTTTTGCACACGTTTGAGTGTACGCATTGTAAGCCAAGGCAAGCTGGAAATCGGACCTTATTGGTAAAGTTATTTCTACGTAAGGTTTATTGACGGCGGGGGTATACCAAAAGCGTTTTAAGCCAAGTCTGTAGATACATTGTAGTTAGGTTCATTTTTTTTTTGTAGGTCTACTTAAACTATTAGCTAACATAAACTTCTTAATATTTTTTAATGTTTAATTGAGTAGCCCTGATACTACCCCAGTTGGTTATGCATTTAAAAATGAATGTAAAGGGTGATCCATTTCGAGGTTCCCTACTTTTTTAAAGAAAAAAACACACAAAATTCAAATTTAATGGAGAATGTTTATTATCATTTGAAAGAACGTTCTTTGGCAAATGTTGGCCGTTGCTACGTCGCAGATGGTCCATCCGTTGAGTCCAATTTTCGATCACTCGTTCGAGCATTTCGACTGGTAACTGGCGAATGACACGCGTGATGTTTTCCTCCAAGGCCTGAATCGAAGCGGGTTTGTCGGCATAAGCTTTTGATTTTACATATCCCCACAGGAAAAAGTCTAACGGTGTGATATCACACGATCTTGGTGGCCAATCTACCGGCCGGTGATGGTGTTGCGAATAGTACGCTAAGTAGGCCGATTATGTTGACCAAAAGTTGAGCGAAGTGCACGAAACACATTCCTCACAGAACGTGAATTTTCATAATAAAGTTGAACAATTTGTAAACGTTGTTCACGGGTAAGTCTTTCCATTATGAAATGCCAAACAATTCTAAACAAAAATAACATGACAGCATGACACGACTCAAACGTGATCTGTCAAAAAAGGCTATTGAAAAAAGTATCTCTACTTGGATCACCCTTTACTTAGGATAACATGTACTTTATATGGGCTTTTTAAAACGGGGTTATCACTTAAGTCACATGCTATCACATGGGAGCACAATATTTATGGTTGCATGATCTAATTAATCCAACCACACATGCATTCAAAAGCAGTAGCATTTAATCCTTGGCAATCGCGTAATTTCATAGTCGATATTTCTCGTGGATACGCCAAGCATTTCAATCTACGACTATGGCAATTTGAAATAACAGTTTGAATCGTCAAGACATATGAGTGCACTCGTAAGGTTTAACCTTAAGTAAAAAGTCTCGTCACAACGACGCGTCCACTCTTACGCTATGGGATCGTAAGGATTAATGTACACCAACAACAGAACAGTTTGCACATGAGACCATAGAAGAGATCAGGAAATGTAGCCATTTGTGAAGTTTTTTGGTGAAATTGGCCTAGTCTTCGACTATTGTGTGGAACTCCAGCAAAATCTAGCTTTGCACTGAGTAAAACCAGCATGAAACCAAAGTGAAGCCAGTGCATCAGTACGCCTGCGAACCATGATATACATCGAACCTATAACGCTCAAAGAATGCCCCGAGTTGATGCCCCAGATGATTGCCGGTTATGAGTTCCTAAAGTGTGCTTATTGGTGGAAATAAATCTTCTGGAAGTTTGTCAATTATACAACGATTCTGTAACCAAAAGTGTTTTTTTTTAAATTGAGTTGTTCGTGCCGTTGTTAGTTGGATTGTGTGCATGTGAGCTGCAGCTGTGTATTCTGAAAGTTGTTCATATGTAACAAGTCTATGAACAGCTTAGTTAAGCTCTTTTGAATATCTGCCATTTCAGTGGCATTGGTAATGAGAAGGATCAACTGCAAGTACTCGCTGTGCTAAAGGCTGGAGATTTAAGATAACAGCAGAATGGTCTACAAGACGGACTCTGAATAGAATCGAAAAAATTTAGTTAATTTTTTGGCCGAACTTAACCTCTTCTTATTGTCCTCTGCCAACATCTAGAGTAGGCTACAAAATTTTGTTAATCGCGGTCTCCGGTGCGTCCTTAAGTTCTGTAAAACAAAAGTGAATTTTGATGTCATGCTAAATAAATACCGCTAGATTGGGCATACACAGACTAAGCCCGGTCGGATTATACTTGTGCGCTCCACTTAAGGCGATGTCTACTTCTACTGCGTCCGACGTCTGGCTGGGAATCGAAGACTCTGCGAACAGGAGTAGGTATTGGTGTCCATTCGTTCTACATGTTTTTTTGGCCAGGGGCATGTCGCTGTACAGTTCGTATAGTTCTTGGTTGAATCTTCGCCTCCAAAGGCGTCAACGCAACCGGGACCAAGGATTTTTTCATCCGCCTTAAAGGCGGTCCATGCTTCAGCATGGTAGAGCAGGACTGGGAAAATAAGGATCTAATATAGCATCGCCTTAGTAGTTCGAGTGGCTATGACATCACGTTGAGACCAACCAATGATGTCAATATCGTCGGCGTATACTAGTAGTTGCACCGATTTTTGAAAAATTGTGCCTCTGGTTTTGGATCGGGAGTTTTCAAGAATCAAATTGAAGAAGTCACATGACAGCGCACCACCTTGACTAAATCCTTTTTTGGTATCGAATGTGTCGGTGAGCACCGGTGTTCTTCCCCTCTTCTCTGCCTATAGAGCTCAATGGCAGCTCTCGTCTTCACCTGTAACTTAGCCTTGTGGCCCTCGTTCTTGGCTGCGAGCATCTGTCGGCATTCCTCACCAAACCAGGGATTTCTTGCTGGTGGGCGCGAGTATCCTAGCAAATCAGCTGCAGGCTTATGTTGACGAATTTGGCCTTAATGCGGATTGTTACAATGAGTTTGCTTATGTCTTCGAAACATAAGACTTTTGTCTCAGTCTGAGATTTATTTCAAATCCGAATCCGAAAAGTCGCTGTTTCTGCTCACTATAACACGGTCCGTAGTAGATGTCACAGTTTTTCATCCTTTTTTTGCCCGGCACATCCCATCGTATTTCCTGGATGGCAATAATGTCTGCTTTGTAGCAGTTTAGGGCTTCCGCTAGTTGTTCGTTCCTGTTTAATGTTCTCACATATCATTTTCAGATACGAACTTCGTTGTTCTTTATTCGTTCTACAATAAAATCACTCCTTTCCGAGGCTATTGGTTGCGTTTTAACTAATGAATTTTTTTCCATGGGTGAATGGTTAACCCAAAGCGCAACCCCCAGCCTGGAGGGACAGTTCCAATTAATTAGATCTACTGTGGGATTGAGCGCTGCCGTCAGCCTTTCGGTTCATCCGCCACCATCTCTGTCCAAGGGACCTGACTAACCCTTGAAATTCTTAGGCAACCTGTTGTCCGAATATGTAGAAGCAGCTTGTCTAGGTTCGCCTGGTACAGCAGGCCGGATATTCATTCCGTGCTATTCTGACCTGGCTTGTTGCTGTTGCTGTTTTTCGTCGTGTTATCAACACTCACGCTTATCGTTTAGCAAGTCAAATTCGGTTGGATGACACCAATACCCGATGGCTACCACTTGGAGGTTAAAATAAGCACTTGATGTGTATTCAGAGTTACAACCACTGGGCATTGCCTAGTTAAATCTAATCAGAATCTACCCTCATTCTAGTTAATTAAAACAACATACGGAAAACAAACAATAACTCTTATTCCTCGTTACACACTTATTTCTCTATCTGCTTACAACATAAACGTCAAGGCACAATGACATTTGACGCCATTTGCAAAAACTATGAGACATTCACATGCGGCATTACTTTTGCTCTACCGTTTAATTACAAATTGATTCGCGTTTTATTACGTTTATATCGTTAATTATGATCATAGAAAATCAATCATGTTTTACATGTTCCACTATACGCTTTGCAGCACACAGATATAAAAATTAAAACTGGCACTGAGTATGTATTGTTGAAGTTAAAATTTCTTAGTCGTTCCATCTATTGGAGTTCAAATATTTAATTAATACTTGAAAATTTTCTGATTGAAAGCCTAACTAAAAGCGCGTTTATGCGAATCGTGTCGGAACGATTACATACAACCAAGCGCTGCATGGAAACGCTAAGAAGATAAAATGCGTAAGAACATTCGTTGGATTTGTTTTTTGAATTGTTTGGATGCATGAGTGTACAATATAATGATACCCAATTGCATATTCGATTAGTATTTCTTATTTTAGAAGAAAATTCATTTTTCCTCAGATGACATCGAAAGATGCTACTTCCCAAAACTCATTCACTAAATAGAAAAATATTTCTCACACAGAAATTCGGTCGTCCATTGATCTGACAGTTCATCATTTCCACCAGTTCTCAGGGAAACATCATGGCACGACTTGCCAAACTTGGGATCCAATTATGTTATGATTATGTGATGATGATTTACCAATAAAACACATGTACCAACCTCTAGTGCATATAAACATGCTCCCAGCATCTCGGCGGTTCCATCATCAATTGCTGTCGTACTTAGTGTTTTCTTTTCCGAAGTGAACTTTACTCTTTTCCCGAGTCATTATTGATTGCATTGTGCACAAACGTCTGACTAATCCCTCTAATGCTTGGAGCTATATGGCGGATCCATTGCTAGTCAAATACGATGATGCCACCGAAACCGAAGGAGAGCGAGAGGCACAAGTGTGTGATTTTGGATTGGAGTTTGGAGCGCGCTTTGGGTTTTCGTGGTACCATGACATCGTAATGTTTTTCTTTCCTCTTGATCCCTTGACCTTTGGTGAGGTTTCTTGCAATGCATTCGAGAAGAAATGCCCTCGCATATCTACATTCCATAGGAAGCAAGCATTTTCTGGTGATGGCTTTTTAAAGTGTGACGCAAGCATGAATGAGTTCCGTCCATTCGATTACTACTGAATGGGATCCTCTTAACAGAAAAATCGTGCAGAGATGCACTCGAATTGTTGGTGGTTATGGATAATGGGGGTTTTTCATAATGATACGTGAGATTGACATAAATTAGGAATGTGCTTGTGAAAAGCTATGAACAATCTTATAAGATGGGCTTTTAAAGCATTGTCTCAGAATGATGTTGTTTATCCAAGGTGGCGCAAAAGTAATCCTCCTATCAGAAAATGCTATAAATTTTGCGATTGGCCCCTAATGTCAGTTCTGTTTTGACATTTGTGTAGTAAACACATGCGAAATACAATGTTACGCTACACTGCTCCAGAACGCGGAATATTGGTGACTATTTATTTGAGCAATAATCGGTCGGTGACTTTGGCACAACGTGAATTTCGTCGCAGATTTCCTAGCCCTCAAACGCATACTGGTGAAACACTGCGACGTTTAGCCGCTCGCGTCGAAGAGAATGCCACAACACGAGATGCTGCCAGGCGTGGCAGATCCCGGAGTAGCCGTTCTGCAGAGAATATTGCTGCTGTAGCCGAATATGTCATGGAAGCGCCGTCGACATCGACCAGACGACGTGCCACGCAAATGGGTATCAGATTTGAATATGTTTCCGTACAAAGTCCAGACGGTGCATCAGCTGTTAGCTGCTGACCGCCAATCGCGGCTAACATACGCTCATGCCATCCTTAATCACCACCAAGAGGAAGATGATTTTTCATCAAAAATAATCATGAGTGATGAGGTCCATTTAGATCTTAGCGGGTACGTAAATAAGCAAAATTTACGCTTCTGGGGCACTGAAAATCCGAGTGTAACCCACGAAGAGCCATTACACCCGCTTAAAGTCACTGTATGGTGTGCTGTTTTCGCTGGAGGAGTCATCGGACCTTTTTTTCTTCGAATACGTCGCGGGCCAAACGGTTACTGTGAATGGTGAGCGCTACAGAGCAATGATCAACGAGTTCTTTTTGCCGCAACTTGATGAATTGGGATTGGAAAACATGTGGTTCCAACAGGACGGTGCAACGGCACACACTGCACGTGCCACAACCGATATGCTGGGCGCCTAATCTCCCGTTTTGGCGATTTGCACTGGCCAGCAAGATCGCCTGATTTGACCGCTCCAGACTTCTTTTTGTGGGGCTTTTTGAAGTCGCGGGTTTATGTCAACAAGCCTCAGACTCTTGCAGCTCTTAAAGACAATATCCGTCAAGAATGTGAGGACCTATCGCCGGAAGTTTTGGCCAAAGTGATGGAAAATGCCATAAAAAGGGCTCAAATGACAATCAACTGTGGCGGCGGCCATTAACATGACATCATATTCTCGACTTAATGTAAAAAAAAATTAAAAGACCAAATAAAAATAATCCACAACAAGAATCAAAGTTTTTTATTTTTTTTTAAATTACAGCCAAAAAACATCGGAAGGTTATTTTTGCGCCACCTTGTATATTTAAGCAGATTGCCGTGCACCTAAAAATATGTTCGAATCCTGTATGTCTTCAGACAAGATCTCGGAAATTGAGACTTTTCTGTTTTCTAATTTTTAAGAACGTTCATATTTAAGTAAGGAAGGGATCCGATAGGGTTTAATACTGGCACGACTGATTGTACACTTATCATTTCTATTCCTGTTTCTATTTCAAAATCCAACACATTGAGTAGGCGAGATGATGTTTCTCAATGGCGTCAATTTATTTGCTACGTTCTTAAATCTTAGGAACACATAGGTTCGGGTTTAAGTGATCTCGCACAGAAAAACAGAATTGAAATTTAATTTACTTTTGATTTTTTTTTTGTAAATTATTGCGATACAGTATTTACATCATCTTTTAAGCATACAAAAACATCGATGTGAGCTAACCCAAGCTGTTAAGGACACCATCGATATCGGCTGTCGTCACATTTAAGGTGCTCATTTTTATCAAAATGAACATGTAGTCGTAGAAGGTTTCAATGCCAAGATCGCAAAAGGTGTCGTTAAGCACTTAACTGTAAGCCTATGTGGTTCGTGGATCTTGCGAGACAACATTGCAGAATCTCAGCTGGTCGTATGTCGTTTTTCGTTCGTTTTTCGATGATGGTCTTTGCAAATCGATTGGCATATCCAACTTCAATAGAAAACAGAAAGTATGTCATCAGCAACTAATCAAGTCAAATGCCATTCCTACTTAAGAAAAAAAAACGCTTGGAATTTTTCAAATCGAATAATATATAATCCGTTGGGTATACCAGTCAGATCATGGGCTAATCCTGTAGGTCCTGTACTAATAGAGGACCAAAAGATCACTGGCATTGATTCAAAGTACGGCAAGACTCCAACGCAGATCCTTATCCGCTATCAACTGCACCGTGGTAACATTGTCATCCCGAAGTCGGTGAATAGGGCACGTATTGCTTGGAACTTTGATGACTTTGGATTTGAGTTGGCGGATAAGGATGTCAAGAACATTCATAGGTTCGATTGTAATGCCAATTTGTCCCTATTTCTAGTGCTTTTTGACATCCCTATTTGAGAACGATGAATGAATGAAGATCAGTCGAAAATTAGCCTGACCATTACTATCCACCTTTTATGACAGACCTTCTCTTAAACATCCCCAAATGACGCTCTACTTTATATAATCCGATCCCCCTTCCAGACTGAACCATTTTCATCGCACAAATTTCCATTTAACATGTTGACTGATATTGATATCCACCTTTTATGTAAGACCTTCTGTCAATCCTATTCTCCCCAAATGACGCTCGACTTTTATATAATCCGATCGCCCTTCCGGACTGAACCGTTTTTTTGCACATATTCAAGCTCTGTCATATGGATTTACGATTCAGGTTTGTGCAGGACAACGCTGAATAACAAGTACGAATGTGTCAAACTTCTATAGAAAGCTTTATTGGTTCCACTTATTCATTATCCGGAGACGATTTTTTCATTACACCCTGAAACATTATACCGATCGCCCTTCCGGACTGAACAATTTTCCACAAATTTTATTTTGGCCTGTTGGCTAACGCCGACTTTTCACACAAAATGTTCATCCTGAGTTTTCTGATATTCTCTGCTCATTTGATGAATTTTTACATAGCACTTCGGCCCCATATTTGCTGTCAAAATTTAATTTTTTTTTCCAATGGTTTTGATATTGGAATGCAACTATGTATTTACTCCAAACCGATCAAGGATTTTTGTTGATAGAGAGCCTCGCTGGAAACGATTGCTCAAATCGTTAACAATTTTCATCTCCAGCAACACATTGTTTGAGAACATCAACATCAATATGTCGTCAACGTAGATGGCCGAAACGAGAATAATTTCACCGTTGACATGATAGAAGACATATGGTTCTGAATTTCACCTGGTCAACGCACTACCGCCCAACACTTTGTTTATTTCAATTTTGTGTTCCATCCAAAACTTGCTTGTTTCATCTGTAAAATGATCACGTCGAAGTACGAAAACAAACTTCTAGGATTTCGCCATTTAAGAACGCCGTCACTGCATCTAGTTGACGTATTCGAAGACCCTTTGCAATTCAATCGTTATCATGAATCGAATCCATGCATATTTTTTAACAGCAGAACATGTTTCCTGATGATCCATTCCCTTTTGCTGTAAAAATCCTCGGATAGCAAGTGTTGTCTTGTAACGGATGTCCGCCGAGAAGGTATACTGCTTTGTTTTGCCGCCATTTTGGTAAACATTAGTCTTGACAGTTCGTATTTGGAAGTCGTGAAGTAGACACCTGGCAAATTTATTATGTTATAGGATGTTACAGCTAGCCCATGACAACCCCGGTTTTCATGAAAAAAAAAAAAACATATTGAGTGACGAGTCACATTGTACCTTACTTCTTTGAAAATGAAAACGGCGTAACGATAACTGTGAATGGGGGAGCGATATCGTGATATGATTGAACACTTTTTAACGCCACAACTGCATGCTTTGGGCTTGATAAACATGTGGTATCAACAAGACGGTGTCACATCGCATACAGCCAGGCTACAAAAGTTGAGCGACAGGGACAGCAAACGACGCCAAATTTCTTGCAGCTCTTTTGACATTTCTCTTCAGTAAGGTTTGCCATTTCATGATTGAAAGATATACGACCGAACAACGAGTCGAAATTATTAAAATTAACAGCCGAAATTCGGAGTCAGTGGCCTCAACGTAAAGAGCGCTACGTCCAATTTATGGTCTTCATAATCGTCCTAGCAGATCAACAATTGAGCGTCTAGTGGAAAGATTTGAGACAAAGAAGTGCCCGTAGTGTCGAGAATATTGCTGCCGCTGAGGCTTCAGTTGAAGAAAGCCCAAGTATGTCTCTCACACGTCATACTCAAGCGTTGGGCAACTCTGTGACGTCGTTGTTGCGAATTTTGCGAAATGATCTTGGCCTACATCCTTACAAGATTAAATTGACGTAAGAACTGAAGCCGCTTGACCACCAGAAGCGTCGTATGTTCGTGAATTGGGCTGAGCAACAACTTGAAATTGATTCGTATTTTCATCGAAAAATCATCTTCTGGCTGAAGAGCTTCGTCAATAAACAAAATATGCGGTATTGGTCAGGCAGAAATCCGCACGAACTCCATGAGTCATCATTGCAGCCCGTACAAATTACGGTTTGTTGTGGTTTACGGGCAGGCGGCGTCATTGGGCCGTACTTCTTCCGTGATGATCAAGACCGGCACGTTACTGAGAATGGGAATCGCTACCGTTCAATGATAACCGAATATTTTTGGCCCCAATTGGATGATATGGACTTGGAGGACATGTGGTTCCAACAGGACGGCACCACAAGCCACATAGCGAATGCCACAATCAATTTATTGGAAACTAAGTTTGGAAAAAGTGTTATCTCACGAAATGGTCCAGTCGCTTGGCAGCCTCGGTCGTGCGATTTGACGCCGTTAGACTAATTTCTGTTGGGCTACGTCAAGTCTATGGTTTATGCCAACAAGCTAGCGACGATTGATGAACTTCGTACGGATATCGAACGTGAAATTGCAGCAGTATCGGCCGATTTATGCTTGAAAACCGTCGAAAATTGAGTTCAGCGTACTTTCACAGGAATAAAAAATTTCATTGATATCCAAAACGGTTTTTGTTTTATTTAAAAAAAACTTTTGTAGCGCACTGATTGAAAAACCCTTTATGTGCTTGCACTACATAAAGTTTCGCGTTTAAGCTTAAAACCCCACTTACAGTAAATGCAATTTTGACCCGTTTCAAGGAGAGACTCCTACTAGCTTTGCTTAGTACCATTTAAATTTTATTTTAATCCGAGCGCCCTGAGGGCAGGTGCTCCCATAATCTATTAGTATCCATATGTTTGAGCTATAAATGCTTTCAAATTCTATATCTCCATGACAGATATCGCGGACTTGGGCTTAAAAACTATAAACTCCTAGCTCTGTAATATGAATTTACGATTAAGGTTTGTGCAGAACTGTAGCGCCATCAATGCTGAATAACAAGTACGAATGTGTCAAACTTCTATAGGAAGCTTTTATTGGTTCCACTTATTTATTCTCCGGAGAGGTTTTTTTTCATCGCACCCTGAAACATTAATTCTTCTCTTGCCATTTTACAGTCTTTTCGACTCGCATCAAATGGAAATCGCATATCAATAAAAAAATAAATATATGTTCCAGAATTTCATTTGTTCTATTTTGTATATTTATATTGTTTAAGGTTAGGTTTATGTATGATATAATCATGCTAGTTTGGCTATGCAAATTCTGAGCGTTGTAAATTAGTTCCAGATGAAAGCTTTTGTTTGTTTGAATCCTTCAGATATGGCTTTGCCCTTGTTAGATGACATTGACTTTAGCGTGAAGAAGCTATGATGATACATAATAATAAGCATCTTTGGATGCAAATTCTAAAGACCGGTTAGATGATAAGACATAGCGGTTCACAGATATTATATGTGTATGATATTTCGTTTGGTAGTCATCATGAGGTTTATAGGCGTTTCCCACGAAAATCGTAAAATGTTTTGTATTTATTGCCTTATTGTTACTTTTATGTTTGGAGCGTTCAGTGGAACACAAATAGGTCAGCATCGAAGCAATATGTTGTAGTGCATGTGAAAATCATAAAAAAAAACAGACATAAAAAAAGAGAATTATGGTGAATCCACCATGACATCATAAGGTATAAAGTTCCTCGATTGAAAATTTGGATCTCTTACTAAAATACGTTTAGACAGCATTATTCGATAGGGCAAGTATTGCTCAAACTTACTTTCTGAAGTGGAATGAACTTGGGCCGCAATCAATATGCCCCTCCAGTTAGCCCGGTCCTTAGCTTACTGCCTCCAGTTGCGCACTCCAAGTTGGTTGAGGTCGGTTTTTACTTGTGCGCGCCACTTAAGGCGAGGTCTTCCTGTACTGCGTTCGACGTCTGGCTGGGAATCGAAAACTCTGCGAGCCGGAGTATTGGTATCCTCTCGAATCGAACAAGGATTTCTTCATCCACTTTTCCATTTCATCCATGCTTCAGCGCCGTAGAGCAGGACTGGGATGATCAGTGTCTTATATAGAATCTACTGAGTAGTTCGAGTGAGGGTTTTACTACTAAATTGCCTTCTTACCCTGAAGAAACAGCGGTTGGCAAGAATAATTCTTCGTTTGATTTCTGACGAGATGTTGTTGTCAGAGTTAATAGCGGAGCAAAAATAGACAGAGTCCCAAACTACCTCAAAGTTATATCTTGCAAAAGTGACGTTCTGTCAAATTCGTCGATGTTGTGTGCCCTTTCTTGTTGACACCATATACTTAATCTTGTCCTCATTAACTGCTAAACCCATTTTTGCCGCTTCCTTGTCTATACTAGTAAACGTGGAGTAGGCGATTTATTTATGGAAAATAGTGCCTCTGGTGTTGGCTCGGGAGTTTTGCACAATCCTATCAAGAATCAAATGGAAGAAGTCACATGACAGCGCATCGCCTTGCCTAAATCCTTTTTTGGTATCGAATGTGTCGGTGAGGTCGTTTCCGACCCTGATGGAGCAGCGAGAATTCTCCATCGTCATCCTACACAAACGGACGAGTTTGGGCGGTATACCAAAACTAGACAAAGCTCTGTATAGTTCGTCTCTATGAATGCTATCGTATGCGGCTTTGAAATCGATGAATAGGTGGTGATTATCGATTTAGACTTCTTGGGTTTTTTCCAGGATCTGCCGAAGTGTGAAAATTTAATCGGTTATGGACTTCCCTCGCCTACAACCACACTGATAAGGGCCGATCAGGTTGTTGGTAAACGGTTTCAGGCGTTCAGTTGATGAGACTTATGCCGGGCAAACGACTGAGATCGGGCAAACGACGCTGAGGTTCCATTCTTCAGGCATACTTTCTTCCGACCAGATTTGGCTTATGAGTTGATGGATGTTACTTACCAAGTCAGCGGGAAGGCCGTCTGAGTTTAGATATTTAGATTGAGTTTAGATATTGCTATCCTCACTTCACTCAGGTCGGGTGATTTGCAGTTTTCGCTGTCATTCTGCCTGACAGCGGAATGTTGTTCGTCATCGCCGTGAAGCCGTCTGCAGAAGTGGTTCTTCCATATGCTCAGCATCGACTGTGTCTCATCTTGACAGGATTCTGTTCGAGCCTTGTATCCTTGGCTTTGACGTTTTACACTTTGGCAAAACTTGCAAACATCTTTCCTGGAGTGGCACCTCTCTATATCCTCGATCGCGCGCTTTTCTTGCTCTTTTTTCTTCTTTCTAAAAAGCCGGTGTTCTTCCCTTTTTCTCTGCCTATAGAGCTCAACGGCAGCTCTCGTCTTCACCTACAGCTTAGCCTTGTAGGTCCGTTCTTGGCTGCGAGCATCTGTCGGCATTCCTCATCAAACCAGGGGTTTCTTGCTGGTTGGAGCGCGAAACATAGCACATCAGTTGCGGCTGATCTAATGGCTTGTTGGCATCGTTGCCATTGTTTTTCGACATTCGATGCTGGTGGTATGGTATTAATCGAGAGGTTAATTGAAACGCGTTGCGCGAAGATCCTGGCGGTCTCTGGCAACAACAGTCTTTCGACATTAAAATTGCTCACAGTATTTGTGGATTGTTGTAGCGTGGTGGATATCCGCATCACGGATACGATTCGGACGAATCGACTTACGAGTCGATGTTAGCTCCTCGGAATGTTCGGACATCCAAAGCACTGGATGCGTGCCTCTTGGCTATCGCAATGTGATCAATTTGGTTGACCACTCGTTGATCTGGAGACTGACGTGCCCCTTATGGATATCGTGGTGAGGAAACCGTGTGCTTTCTATAGTCGCATGACGTTCCGTAGCGAAGTCAATTGGCCTAAGTCCGTTGTTGTGTAGGCTATGTTTTCGACAATACTGCTTAAGATGTCTTCTCTTCCTGGCTATGCGTTAAAATTTAACAGCACGATCTTAGCATCGTACTTTGGTAGTCGCTAATAGGTTTTGTCAAGGAGCTCATAGAAGCAGTCCTTAGCAATATCATATTATTCCTCCGTTGGAGCGTGAGCGTATATAAAGCTTATGTTGGCGAAATTGTCCTTGATGCGGATTGTTACAATGCGTTCGCTAATGTCTTGGAAACATAACACTTCTTGCCTAAGTCTGGCACTTATAATAAATCCGCCTATAAGGATTATGTTGGCGAATTTGGCCTTGATGCGGATTGTTACCATGCGTTCGCTAATGTTTTGGAAACATAAGGACTTCTTGAATAAGTTTAGCACTTATAACAAATCCGCATATAAGGCTTATGTTCGCTAATGTCTTGGAAACATCAGACTTCTTGCCCAAGTCTAGCACTTATAACAAATGTTCACTATAACACGTTCGGTAGTAGATGTCACAGTTTTTTATCCTCTTTTTTCCAGACCCATCCCATCGTATTTCCTTGCAGCAGTATAGGGCTTCCGATAGTTGTTCGCACCTCTCCTGTTTAATGTTCTCACATTCCAGGTGCAGATACGAAAGTCGTTGTCCTTTTTTTGTTTAGCAGCTCGTCAACACTAAAATCCGAGGCTATTGGTTGCTCCGTAACCGTAAGTTTTTTCCATCGTTGGGTAGTTTACCCAAAGCACAACCCCCAACCTGGAGGGCCAGTTCCAATTTTTTAGATACACCTAGGACACGGGGACATCAGTATCCACTACGGGATTGAGTGCTGCCCTTGGCCTTTTGGTTCATCCGCCACCATCTCTGTTCAAAGGGCCTGATTAGCCCATGAAATTTCTAGACAACCTGTTGTACGAATATGTCGAAGCAGCTTGTCTAGGTTGGCCTGCGACAGCAGGCCGGGTATTCATATCGTGCCATTCTGACCTGGCTGTTTATAGTGTTGCTGTTTTTCTTCGCGTTATCAATACTCACGCTTATCGTTTAGCAAGTCAAATCCGGTTGGATAAGACCAGTTCCCGATGGTTACCACTTTGAGGTTAAAAACAAGCACTTGATGTGTAGTCAGAGTTACAACCACTGTGCATTGCCAAGTTAAAGCCAATCAGAGTCTACCCTCCTTCTACAACACCCAACCATCACATTGTGATTTACGCTTTCAAAGCCGAAACTGATTTTAAGCCGGTCGACTGAAAATGCATTTTACTATATCGCAGGTTATATTTTGAAAAATGAACAATTGAGTCCAAAACGTAGCATTTCATCTTATTTTACATATTTTGAAGAATATGACAAGTTAGAGAATCACAAACATGAATTTGTTTGTAGTAAAAATCAAAATATGTAATTCCTCATCAGATTTTATCTTCGAGTTAGAGTTTGTCACATAATTAAACAGTTTTATAAGGACAAAAAAATAGCAAGCAACAAAAAAATATTTAAACGTAGCACACTTGTGAACATACGATTATAAAATTTTTAATAAAAAATAACGACAACTTGATTTTTTTTTCTTTTTTGACGCCACACCCTGTGTCACAGTTCGAAAAAGTTCTATTCCTCTTTCTTACTGCCGTCTATTTCTCTTGTATGTGTGGGATACCGGACTTCAAATTATTAAATCGTAGAGAGTGTCCCTACTAGTCCCTATACTCTGATCGTTTGGTATAGCATTCCAACGGAATTCCGAATTTCGAAATGTGAAATGGTATGGCGAAATGCATCGCATATCGGCTGAAATCACAAATTCCACTGAAGTGACGCATGTCGACTCAATGGAAACGTACTAAAGACCTTAACGCCGAGTCCGTGCTCAAATTTGAGAAGCTTCTCATCACAGTAAGGTGTTTGTTAGACATTCGCAAGAGCAGTGAGAATTTAGGTTTTCTCACATTCTGGATTTCAACCAGGTAAACCGCGATTAGTAGTCCAACAAACAAACCCCAGGCCACTCACTGCACCCGCATATCGGACTGTGGCGAGAATTGAGAAGGCCAGATAAAATGGTTTCGCTTTGACTCTATTTATTTAGTTCGTAAATAAATAGGTGGTTCTACCTTAAAGAAAAATAGTTTTCGGATTGAAAATTTGGTAAAATTTCCATTAATAAATTTTTCGGGGCGTGAAAACTACCCCACATGTTCTTCAAATCGTTCTCCGCTTCAAAACAGACAAACCAACTTTTGTGTTTGTAAATTAAGATGCTTGGAATTATGGTATATCCGTGCGTATCCACAAGCTAAAATAAATCTTATACCTAGTTTGATAGATTGACACACTTTTCTGTTAAGCTTGACTTGTTGTAGCAAGATATAAACCGTTTTTTTTTTATCTAACACCTCTGCCGATTTAATCGTTGTTCCACTACAGTACCTCCTCCACCTAAGTACAACAACTATTCTCCCATCAAAAGGTTTAAATCCAACCAGATAGGATTTGAAAAGCGAAATGCAAAAATGTATCGCAAACGATAAAAAACCGATATGATGAAGTATTGCAATCGATAGCATACATTACAACAACCTTACCTCAACTTATTTATACAAGTGTCTGCGAGGTCCATTGTAGCATGTGGTAGGTCGATATTTTTGCTCCACTCGTATGTTATCAATTTTTATATATGTAGATACAGATACCACTGTGGACTATTATGTATCTCAAGCACTTGTTGCAGGTTGTTTAAAAAAAAAAATATTTTCAACTCATTGGACTGCGAATTCGCTGGCTCAATCGGCAAAGATAATTTAGATTAAACAATTGTGATAATATTCAAAAGAAGGATGGCCCTTAGCAATTACACACACACTAAAGCAAAAGGAGGCCGCAAAGAGCTGAGAAAAGAAAAACGATCTTCGAACTTCAATGAAATCTTGACCAAATCGAACGAATACGCCTTATTTTCGACTTATTTGGAGGCGCGTACACACATCGATGTATGCCTTCGCCCATAATGGAGCAACTTAGATGCCGTCTAGTACGTCCGTCCGGTATGATCATCCACAAAAACCGCTGTTGTGTAGATTTTATTCGTTCAAGCATATTTCTCCCTATTCATGGTATCCGAAGTGGAAATCAATGACTAGATCCAAACCGTGTTATTATAATAGCACCCATGTACACAGTATACCATGCTATTACCAAAACCAACAACAAAGTTGGACAGGAACCTATCATTTAAGTTGGTGGTGTAGTGGAAGTGCATGGTTTCGATTTCCTTCCTAACCGTCGGTCGCGTTCAACGACATATAGGAGTGGATATAGCTGCAAGAGTGTCTATATCTTCGGGGTTGAGTGTGTGCCAATTGTAAACACACATTAAGGTGTAATAACCATAAAATTTGTTTGCCTCATTTTTAGATTGCGACTTGCTTGTTAAACAGGGTTCATCAATGGTCGGCCGGTCAGTGATGGTACTTGCAGTGGTTCTATTCTTGGGCACATATTCAATCAAGGTGTTGGAAAATACAACGGTCTTGTTATGATTGTTACAATTATTGATGGAGGTCGGCTGAGGCACTGAAGGGATATCTGCAATATACAATGTAAGCTGGAAAGGCCAATTGCCAATTTGTGACTTTTGTAGTGGTACATGCTATTGGAGAAATTTTAGATTAATGGGTATCTGTTTGGATTTAAGAATGAAATTATAGGGACAGCTCTTAGAGGACATGATTACTCTTTCTGAGCATAGTTTGTAAGAGTTGGGAGAGGGAATGTAAATCGACAGTACGTCACTATGTGTGTCAGCAGATAACGGACCTTTAGTTTTGAGTTTGAATGAAAGCATTTTGACCTTTCGTTCGAGGGATAAGAACTTACTTGCATACTTAACCTGGGACTCAAGCAATATGACAAGTTCGTTGACGTGCGTCGGTTTGTACTTGTGCCCGTCATTCAAGACCTTCCTCTACTATACCTAGCTGGAAATCGAAAAACTTGCTATCCGGAGTATTGGTGCCCCTTCGCTCTTAATGTCCTAGACATCTTAAATGTCCTAAGCAACTTAAACGTCCAATAGGGAAGGAAAGTCAACAACTGATCGAATCTTCACACTTCGGAGGATGCTAGACAAAACGCAGGAATTCCAAAGTGATACATCGATTTCAAAGGTGAAAAGACGGACTACACAGAGACATGTGATGTCATATAATCACATTTGCTTGTATAAAATAGGAAGCGGCAAAAATGGGTTTAGCTGTGAATGAGGGTAAGACCAAATATACGCTTTCAACTCAAAGTGACACACAACATCGACGAATTGGACAGAACCTCAACAATGACAGATAACTTTGAGGTAGGAGGGAAATTTGCTCCGTTATTAGCTCTGACAACAGCATCTCGTCAGAAATTAAACTAAGAATTACCAAGATAAGAAGGCAATTCAGAAGAAAATCCCTCACTCGAACTACTAAGGAGATCCTTTATAAGACCCTGATCATCCCAGTCCTGCTCTACGGTGCTGAAACATGGGCCGCCTCAAAATCGGATGAAGACATCCTTGGTCGATTCGAGAGGAAATTTCATCGAAAAATCTTCGGTCCCGTTTGCGTTGATGGACTGTGGAGACGAAGATTCAACCAAGAACTACACGAGCGACATGTCCCTAGGGCAGGTGGCCATGGCTCAGAGGAATGCTGAGTTGACTGCTAAGCCAAACGTTGCGGGTTCAAGCCCCACCTCGGCAGCATTGTTTTTCTACAAAAATCGCCATTTATCTGATGCCACCTGTGCGATAACATGAGACAATATAAATCTAGGTCTCCTCCTCTGTGCCACGTAGGTTTATGTTACACGGCTTTCCTTCTATGTGTCTGTCTCTCTTTGTAGTATTAATGTATTGCTCTGTCCCAGCCGATGGCCCCAGTCGCCAGGGCTGTTATGTGTCTGTAGTTCGTTGCATTCATGTGCGAAGTACTGTGATATGTCCATCTCAATGTCAAGATGGCTAGGACATGTAGAACGAATCTTCGCTTCCCATATAGACGTCGGATGCTGTAGAGAAAGACCTCGCCTTAAGTTGCGCGCACAAGCATAAACCGACCTCAGCCTACTTGGAGAGCGCAACTGGAGGCAGTTAGCTAAGAATCGGGCTAATTGGAGAGGCATGTTGGTTGAGGTCCAGGTATGTTCCGAACTGTAGCGCCCTTAAGTAAGTAAAAGAGTTGTACAGCGAAATACAACAAAAAAAAAAGTCGCTTTGGACGTTTAAGATGGCTAGAACATGTAGAAAGAACGGGCACCAATACTCCGCCTGTCAGACATCGGACGCAATGGAAGAAGACCCCGCCTTATGCTGCCGGGTTTACAAAGTAAAGCTTCTGACTGACATCCTAGAGGTTTTAGAATCATTTCAAATTTTATAGGGATGCAGTATTAAGTCTATGTGCTTAGAAATTGAAAGGATCGGATCGTCTCGAACAGATTGATTAAAAAGCTCCACTTTTTCTACTGTTCTTGATGATATTGGTCGATCGCAGTATTGTTTTTTACAGTGTGATACCGGTCTCTTCAAACTTGTTTACCCATTTTCAAATGAGCGGCATGTTAGGCGGATCATTTAAGTTGCGACAAACTAGAATATTTCCGAATCTTGAATGGGCTACATTCGACGAATTACCTCTTTTGAAAAACAATCGGATGCACAACGCGCGATCCACTCCTGTGAAATCTATACCGACTATTTGCGAATACCAAACAAATTTAAACTTTTCGAATAATCGGTTACCAAGGTTCAAACTTCATCAAATCTGAGCTGTCATTCCTGGCTTGATATAGAATCCGAAGTAGTTCGAAGTCTATCGCAAAGTTAGGGCTGTCAACAAGAGTATGTGACGATTTGTCCAAGGTTGTGGTCACCAAAATTTTCTTTGTTTAAAGCACATACTTTGTCTTCCAATCGTTAACTACAAGATCATCGCGTTTCGCTTGTTCACCAACTTCCGTAAATGCTTTACAACGGCACGATGCATATTGTAGTAGAGAGACAACATTCTCGAAGATTAGGTTAATGGGTCGGTAAAATAGATAGTACTGTACCCCGTTTTTTGTTTCCGTCCTCACATTCATCCATCATCGTTAATTAAGCTACATCCAGCCATCTCGATGTCCTTAGACACCTGTAACGAGATGTCACGTCCGTTGGATTTTGAAAAGCTCCTGATAATCTGGGATGAAATAGCTTCCAAGTGTTCTGATTCATATGTGGATGAAAAAGTGAGGGCGTATCAAGGATGTCGTTAACCTGGAATTTTAGTTTGATTGTGCGCCATCATTGAAAACCCTCATTGGGAGTTTTCTTTTACTTCTTGCGGCTTTTTTTATAAATTTAATCACATGCGAGTTATTTTCAAAACAAACCTTATGAACTTTAGAAAATTTGCAATGAGGGTTTTCAATGGTAGCTATAACTGGGCCCTTACGATTGAGTGAACTAATCAGTATAGACAGTGGTGTTCTTTCGTACTGTACAAGTTTGTTGGTTCAGTTATTCTCAAATTCTGGATAAATGTGGTATAAAAGACTTCTACTTGTTTTTGGCTTATTTGGATCTGTTACTCTATTCGTTCCCTCGGATTGCAGATCAGTGCTTGGCTTGATAGGTTGAAGAGCCTGATGAGGATCTTTTGCAGATTCATTTCTTGCAAGTTCGTTGGCCATCTCGTCGATTTTGTGACCATGAACTCAGCTGAATTTGACATTATGCTGTGAATTCTGAACTCCTGGCTATAGCGGCGAACTGACTTGGAGTTTATTTCAGTAGCAGATACTTCTAACACATTTTGTGTTTTAGCATGAAATTGATCAAATCCGGTACATGCTTGGAATAGTTTAGACAAGCACCCAAAACCAACCAACCAAAGCGACCAAAATATTACTTGATTGCCCTCCAGCTGCATTCCTCCCATTCAACAATTCAGCCGCAATACTCGTTACGCAATGAATGCAAATCAGTTTACCCTCAAGCCTATCTTCGGACGTACGCTGAAATATAGAGATTCATACATAAACCGAACAACAAGAATGTGGAATGCTCTACCAAACTCTGTTTTTCCTCTCCATTATAACTTACAGACATTTAAAACCAATGTGCATCGGTATCTCCTTTCTTCTTATCCCTAATTTCCTTAACGCCCGCACTGTGCTAAAACATATAAAGGGTATTCATAGCCCCTTGAGTGCGCGCAAATTATAAAAAAAAAAAAAAAAAAGATAACGCAGCTGTTTATTTGATGGAATCACACATTCGGTCATCGGGGGGAATGCTTTCATATGCGATCACAAAATCGATGGAAAGGTGACGGGGCTTGAGTTGACCAGAGTTCACTGGTCTTTTCCAGAAAAAGTGTGAAAATTTGGTCGATGGTCGATTAAAGGGAAGGAAACCACACTGGTATTTGCCGAAAAGTGTGTTTCAGAATATTTTCAGACGTTCATACAGTACTTTGGATAGGATAATACATGCGATATTTAGTAGGGATATGTCTCGGTAGTAGGAGCAAGGCGTATTGAGCATACATTATGATGCCCATTAAGCAGATGTTGGAAATGTTGGCCAAATACGTCAGTAGAATCAGTGTTTCTGCATTGAAGACAGTTGTCAAACCCCATTTTGATAAATTGCCGATTTCTTCTTGTTACATTCCTTCGATGTAACTACAGAGTTCACTATAGTTGAGTCTTATATCAGTTTTATCGTACGCTTTTGTATCCTATCCAGAAGGTGCAATGATGTTTTTGCTGCACCTGACCAGATGTGGGGGTCGAACTGAAGTTTGGGGAGCATTTATGCTTTATAAATTGCGGGCAGATCAGGAGGGTTGACTGATTTGTTGCGGTTAAGAAAACCTGGCAACTTCGAATATGTGGTCGTACCAACAAATGTCATTATTAACACCCATACCAACCACGGAAAGTATTTCCGTTTCGTTGATGCAAGTGCCTCTCATGGATAGTCTCATGGATAGACTTCAGTTTCGCCTTGATGGCAGAAGATAGCATTGCCTTTTGAAAGCATTAGATTCCACTCTGTTATATTTACTCCATTCTAATTATGCCTTCGAGGTCGGAATTTATCAACATAACATTTTTGTCTTTTTTGTTCCACGTCCGAAAAATTGAAAACGAATTTTAAAAGCGGAAATTTTATCATTCTGTCATCAGCAATGAAATGGTTTAGCAGTTGCAGACAAGAGGTCATTAATAACGATGAGGCACAGTGTCGGATACAAAACGGGGAATTGGAGATTACCAGCATTTATTTGGTGAATAGCAGTTTCTATCTTATCCGGAGAAGTGAAATATCATCGATACCATAACCAGGCATTTTCGACAGAAGGGCTTTATGTCACACCGTTTTTAATGATTTTAAAATTGCAAGTGATACAAACCAGAAATTCTCTTCTCAGAAATGGAATAGATAAGCAGTTGCAGACAAGAAGTATTAAATCAAAATGAGAAAGAGAAGCCTTGGGGAACACCAGCATTTATTTGGTGATTAGCAGACTTGAGATCATATAAAACAACTTGAATTGATCGTTTCGAGAGGAAGAGTATAATTGATACAAAAAGCATGCATTTTCGAATGGCTTTTTGCCAAACCATGTCAAATGCTTTTGAGATTTGAAGTACAACGATCCACCAAGGTGGATTGATTGGTTCCACTTTTCAGTGATGTATAACATGACATCACCAGTGGACCTGTAGCTACGAAAACGGTACTGTCGGTCATTGAGGAGTTTTCGTTATTCAATTTATTTCATAAGCTGACGGTTTATCAGTGTTTCTATGATTTAAAAAAAAAGGGAGGTTAGTGCAGTAGTTAGGTAGTCTGTTCTGAATTTAATCGGATTTTTTTTTTACCACTAGGTCGGTTAGTTAGACACAATAATGAGAAAATACTACAACAACTATTTTTCTCATATTGGAAATCTTTTAAAATTCGCAACGAATGTACGAACTTAAATCGGGTTAATTTGCATTTTGAATAAAGAAACGTTTTAATCGTTCTTTTTACCGCGGTTAAGTTTTATTCATTTAATCAATTTTTTTTAACAAAAAATAGAAACAAAAATCTTTGCGTAAATGGATTTAAATTAAGCGGTAAGATTTTAAATTTGAATATACGCGATGCATACTATTCACGGTGGGCTGAGCTATTAACGCGTAGCTTTCAATAGAGTTTCCAAAGTTATTATCTACATAAAGATATTAATAGATGTGAATTCGACTTAATTTGTTCGTGTTTAAGACCAGAGGTTGGCAAATTGACAATGGAGTCGTTTTAAAAAAATGATTAAATTTAAAAATAAATAAATTTGTTGTAGCAGAGCAAAAGACGGTAAATTAAAGTAATTAAAATAAACATTTGGCATTAGAGCCGTCAAAAACCTGTTGCTTTGAAAACCGTATTGTCGAAGATTGAGGAGCTTTTTGTGAATCAAAATAGGTTTATCAGCGTTTCCAAGACCTTAGAAAGAAGGGAGATCAGTTCAATTGGTCGGTAGTTGGAGTTATGGTACTCAAGACTGAATTTAAATTAATTTCGCTAAGGGATTTGGCTTTCAGCTTTGCGTAGAAGAGAGTTTCATAGGTTTAATTGAAACAATACAACACTTCCCACATTGAAGCAAGTAAAAACATATAAAAATGTATTTACTTGCTCTAATTTTAAAAAAAGCGGTTAAATTGTTTAAAAATAACTGTTGTATAATTAGTTACTTAAGTGGCGCTACAGTCCGAAATGAACCTGGGCCTCAACCAACATGCCTCTTCAATTAGCCCGGTTCTTAGCTAGCTGCCTCCAGTTACGCACTCAATGTTGGTTGAGGTCGGGTTCTACTTGTGCGCGCCACTTAAGGCGAGGTCTTCCTCTACTGCGTCCGACGCGTCGGACATTTAAGGGCATTCTGCCCCACTGTGCGACGTCTGGCTGCGAATCGAAGACTTGTTGTATATTCAGATAAAAGTAAACAAATTTTGAGTATAACCTGCTGATAACGGCGGTGTTGATTGTATTCTATCTACTTGACGAAGTTTGAATTGTGCAAAACTCCCGAGCCAACACCAGAGGAACAGTTTTCCAAAAATCGGTGCAAATACTAGCATACGCCGACGGTATCGACAACATTAGTAGGATTCAACGTGATGTCTTATCCACGTTTGCTAATATAGAGAAGGAAGCGGCAAAAATGGGTTTAGCAGTAAATGAGGGTAAGACGAAGTATATTCTGTCAACACGAAAGGACACACAACATCGACGAATTGGACAGAACGTCACCATTGACAGATATAACTTTGAGGTAGTACGAGACTTTATCTATCTCGGCTCCGCTATTAACTCTGACAACAACATCTCGTCAGAAATTAAACGAAGATTTACTCTTGCCAGCCGCTGTTTCATCGGCCTAAGAAGGCAATTCAGTAGTTAAGCCCTCACTCGAACTACTAAGGAGATCTTATATAAGACCCTGATCATCCCAGTCCTGCTCTACGGCGCTGAAGCATGGACCGTCTCAAAAGCGGATGAAGAAATCATTGGTCGATTTGAGAGGAAAATTCTTCGAAAAATCTTCGGTCCCGTTTGCGTTGACGGGCTATGGAGACGAAGATTCAAACAATAACTATCCGAGCTATACATGGACATGCCCCTGGACAAAAAACTCAGCAATTGGACGTTTAAGATTGCTATGACATGTAGAACGAATGGACACCAATACTCCGGCTCGCAGAATCTTCGATTCCTAGCCAGACGTCAGACGCAGTAGAGGAAGTCCTCACCTTAAGTGGCGCGCACAAGTAACGGGTGATTTTATTTTTTAAGAGTTAAGTTTTTCAGGTTGGCAGCACTGATAAGTAATGGCGTACAAACGTCATCTGTCAGAGGAAAAAGTTCTTAGTGTACTCTGCCATTTAATCATGAAAGGATTTACAAACGAGCAACTATTGCAAATTATTGAAATTTATTATCGAAATTCGTGCTCTGTGAAATATGTGAAAATCCACGGTTTTATCGAAAAATTGTGTTCGGCGATGAGGCTCATTTCTGGCTCAACAGATACGTAAATAATCAAAACTGTCCAATCTGTAGTGATAAACAGCCATATGCCGTACAAGAATTACCGATGCATCCCGAAAACACGACAGTTTGGTGGGGTTTATACGCTGGTGGCATCATTGATCCATTTTTCATCAAAGACCGTGGAAGAAACGTTACCACCAACGGCGAACGATATCGAGCCATGATTCACAATTTTTTTTTTTTGCCCCAGTTTGCTGAGTTGAATTGTGGTTGTCATGTGGTTGTCATGTGGTTGACATGTGGTTTCATCAAGACGGTGCCACATCCCACACAGCTTGTGAAACAATGGAAATGTTGAAGGAAAAATTTGGTGGCCAGCTTATCTCTCGAAATGGCCCTGTGAGTTGGCCGCCAAGATCATGCGATTTATTGCCTCTTGATTATTTCTTGTGGGGTTCTGTAAAGTCGTTAGTCTATGTGGACAAGCCAAACACGATTGAAGCCTTACAGGATAATATTACACACGTAATTCGTGGAATACAGGCCGAAATGCCCGGAAAAGTGCTGAATGGACCATTTCAAACGGGTTCGCGAACAACATTTCCATTAAGTTGTCTTTGAAACGTAAATGGCAAAGGCTTGTTTATCGACTAGAATGAAAATGTTGAATACTTGATGCAAATTAGAGTGTTTTTTCGATTTTTAAAAAAACTACGCTTAAAAAATAAACCGTTGGAAACCGACCTAAACCGGGTTAATTGGAAAGGAATATTTGTTGAGGCCCAGGTTCAAACCGGACTGTAGCGCCACTTAAGTAAATAAGTGACGAAGTTTGAAAATTTATTTCTGATAGGCACGATTCTACCAATTAAGAATTACATCTTATCTTAACATATTTAACTACATAACTACTTATGGAGATTTCCTTGCGATTTGAATATGATTACAATTAAGTATAAGCTGTCATTGATTAAGGTCGTCATCATACCTAATTTGTTAAAATTTTTGCGGAATTTACTTGAACACAAACGAACACAACCTCAGATCTATACACACATTTTAAACAAAAGATCCATCCATACCTGTATATGATTTGTTTTGAATTAGGAATTCCACTCAACATAAATGTATATATATATTTGGAAAAAAAAAATCCTTTCATTTACATATTCAAAATGTATGTATGCTAATACATGCCGTATATCAAACACGTTCAAATTCACATTTTGTATCTCGAGTTTCTGCCTTCAAAAATAATAAAATAACCGCAAACAAAAACAAAGTTGAGTATACCAATGTTCCATTTATTTATTTCCCAGCGACAGCCAAAGTATACGACTGCAAACCTTAACTAATCGTGATATACTCGTAGCGCTAAAAGCCCAACTTTTAGTGAGCTGACAAATAAAAAAAAAGTTTTAACTCACGTTTTGTTGTTTTACCTAGCACAGTCCGAGTTATGTACACATACTTCATTTGTTTACGCTTAAACTAATTTACGACATAAATACGCCGGAGATAGAAAAAAAAATCTTTTGGATTTGTTTTCTTGGTAGACAACCGGTGGCTAAATCTGTTCTGATTTTAATCGGATTTTTTTTTTACCACAAGGTCGGTCAGTAAGACGCAAGAATAATCCGAGAATAACACAACAAATGTATTTCTAATCAATATGGCATATATGATGGGATTAATGGCCCTATCCAACTGTCAAATTGGAAATGTGTTAAAACTCGCAACTAATGTACGAACTTCAACCGGATTTGGGAAATTGGATTAATTTGCATTTTGAATAAAGAAACGTTTTAATGGTTTTCTTTACTGCAGTTGAGTTGAATTCATTTAAACTAATTTGTTCATAACAGAAAATAAAAACAAAAACCTTTGCGTAAATGCGTTTTAGTTAAGTGGTAAGCTTATGAATTTTGATTTACTATTCACGGTAGGCTGAGCTATTAACATTTATAAATGGGGAAGCTTTTAATAGAGTTCCCAAAGATGTTATGTACACAAATAATAATAATCGATACAAATTCGACTTGTTAAGATCAGGGTCTAGTAAATTTACAATGTGAGTCGCTTTTTTAAACGGTTCATGTTGTCAAGTAAACTGTTTAAGCTGAGTAAAATGTGGAGAATTCAAAAATGTAAAGTGAATATTTGGCATCAGACTCATCAAAATGATTATCGCGTCTTAAAATAAGGACTTTCGATTTATAAATCTGAAAAAGTTTTGTATAAGAAGTTTGTATTATTATTTTTTTTTAAAAACTTTGCGTCATACTGTTGGAACCCCATATTGTCAGTATCCACATAATCTTGCTTGGGTCAATAGAATTAGATTATCATGCGCTCGCTGATTGTTGGATAATATAGTATGAGGGTAGACTCTAATTGGATTTAACTTTTCAATGCCCAGTGATTGCATATTTTTACCTCCAATTGGCAACCAACGAATACTGGTCTCATCCAACCGGATTTGACTTACGAAAAGATAAGTGCGAGTGCTGATAACAAGACGAAAAACAGCAACACTATAAACAGCCTGATCAGACTGGCACGGAATACTCGGCCTGCTGTACCAGGCGAACCTAGATGAGCTGCTTCGACATCTTCGGACAACAGGTTATTAAGCACGCAGACTTGAGATAGTGATGGATGAAACGAAAGTCAACGGTAGCGCTCTTCCGTAGTTGATTTTTGCTTTTGCTTTTGCTTTGGGTTAACCACCCACCCATGTAAAAAAAACATTTGTTCCGAAGAAACCAATAGATCCGGAAAGGAATGATTATATTGTTGGATTGTGCCGAATGAAAAAAGCACAACGACCTTCATATCTGCACCTTTAAGGTGATAACACTAAACAGGAGGTGTGCAGGCGAACAAAGCAGACATTACTGCCATCTAGAAAATATGATGGAATGGGCCAAGCAAAAAGAGGATGAAAAACTGTGTAATAGTGAGAAGAAACAGCGATGCGGATTTTTTATAAGTGTCAGATTGAGGCAAGAAGTCTAATGCTTCGAAGACATTAGCTAACGCATTGTAACAATTCGCATAACGGCCAAATTCGTCAACATAAGCCTAATATGCGCTACACGACAACACGTCTGGCAACGGACTTAGACTAATTAACATCGATATGGAACAAAATGCTACTATAGCCAGGACACGGTTCCCTCACCACGATATCCACGATCAACGAAAGTTTAACCAAATTGATCACATTCCGATAGATAAGGGGAACGCATCCAGTATTTTGGATGTCCGAACATTCCGAGGGGCTAACATCGGCTTGGACCACTACCTTGTTGCAGCCAAGTTAAGAATGCGGATATCCACCACTCCACAACAAACCAGAAACACTTTGAAAAAATGTAATGCCGAATAACTGCAATTGCAAGAGAGCGCCATGGACTTCCTTAATATCTCGATTAACACCATGTCACCAACATCAAATGTCGAAGAACAATGGCAACGATGCCAACAAGCAATTAGATCAGCCACAACTAATGTGCTAGGTTTCTCGCGCCCACCAGCAAGAAACGCGTGGTTTGATGTGGAATGCCGACAAGGCTAAGCTGCAGATGAAGACAAAAGCTGCCATTGAGCTCTATAAGCAAAGAAGAAGGGAAGAACACCGACTTTTCAGAATGAAGAAAAAAAAAGCAAGAAAAGCGAGCGATAGGGGATATAGAGTGGTGCCACTCCAGAAACGATATTTGCAAGTTTTACCAAAATGTAAAACGCAAAAGCCAAAGATACAAGACTCAAACAGAATCCTGTCGAGATGAACAAGGAAATAGCGTAGTTGAGACACAGTCGATGCTGAGGATATGGATGAACCACGTCTGAAGACTGTTAAACGGCGATTATCAACAACATTCCGCTGTCAGGCAGAACGACCCATTAATTTTAGCGACGAAAGCGACTACCAATATCACAATGTAAGTGAAATGGGAATAGCAATATCAAACCTCTAGCTGGCTGCCGGAAATGACAGCCTTCTGGTAAGTAACATCCACCAACCCAAAATCCAAATCTGGTCAGTTGAAAGCCTGAAGAATGGAACCTCAGCATTGTATTTCCGATCCACAAAAAAGGAGACCCTCTGACTATAGAGGCATAAGGCATATGTGTAATAGTGAGAAGAAACAGCGATGCGGATTTTTTATAAGTGTCAGATTGAGGCAAGAAGTCTAATGCTTCGAAGACATTAGCTAACGCATTGTAACAATTCGCATAACGGCCAAATTCGTCAACATAAGCCTAATATGCGCTACACGACAACACGTCTGGCAACGGACTTAGACTAATTAACATCGATATGGAACAAAATGCTACTATAGCCAGGACACGGTTCCCTCACCACGATATCCACGATCAACGAAAGTTTAACCAAATTGATCACATTCCGATAGATAAGGGGAACGCATCCAGTATTTTGGATGTCCGAACATTCCGAGGGGCTAACATCGGCTTGGACCACTACCTTGTTGCAGCCAAGTTAAGAATGCGGATATCCACCACTCCACAACAAACCAGAAACACTTTGAAAAAATGTAATGCCGAATAACTGCAATTGCAAGAGAGCGCCATGGACTTCCTTAATATCTCGATTAACACCATGTCACCAACATCAAATGTCGAAGAACAATGGCAACGATGCCAACAAGCAATTAGATCAGCCACAACTAATGTGCTAGGTTTCTCGCGCCCACCAGCAAGAAACGCGTGGTTTGATGTGGAATGCCGACAAGGCTAAGCTGCAGATGAAGACAAAAGCTGCCATTGAGCTCTATAAGCAAAGAAGAAGGGAAGAACACCGACTTTTCAGAATGAAGAAAAAAAAAGCAAGAAAAGCGAGCGATAGGGGATATAGAGTGGTGCCACTCCAGAAACGATATTTGCAAGTTTTACCAAAATGTAAAACGCAAAAGCCAAAGATACAAGACTCAAACAGAATCCTGTCGAGATGAACAAGGAAATAGCGTAGTTGAGACACAGTCGATGCTGAGGATATGGATGAACCACGTCTGAAGACTGTTAAACGGCGATTATCAACAACATTCCGCTGTCAGGCAGAACGACCCATTAATTTTAGCGACGAAAGCGACTACCAATATCACAATGTAAGTGAAATGGGAATAGCAATATCAAACCTCTAGCTGGCTGCCGGAAATGACAGCCTTCTGGTAAGTAACATCCACCAACCCAAAATCCAAATCTGGTCAGTTGAAAGCCTGAAGAATGGAACCTCAGCATTGTATTTCCGATCCACAAAAAAGGAGACCCTCTGACTATAGAGGCATAAGTTTCCTCAACATCGCCTACAAGATCTTGTGTACGTGTTATGTGAACGCCTGAAATCGTTTACTAATAACCTGATCGGGAGTAATCAGTGTTGTTTCAGTCCAGAAAATTCCACAACTGATCGAATTCTCACACTTTGAAAGGTCCTGGAAAAAGCCCAAGAAGTCCAAATCGATACCCACCACCTATTCATCGATGTCAAAGCCACATACGACAGCCACAAACGACTTTACCGACACATTGGATAGCAAAAAGGGATTTAGGCAAGGCGATGCGATGTCATGTGGCTTCGAAGAATCATTTGATTCTTCAGAGGATTGTGCAAAACTCCTGAGCCAACACAAGAGGAACAGTTTTCCAAAAATCGGTGCAACTAACGGGCGATTTTTTTGCTGGTTTGGTTTTGGCAACACTGGTTTTGACAGCTGACGTGTGTTTAGTACCTTGTGTCACTGTCAAACAGCTTCAGTTTGGTTTGCAATTTAACCATGGATCGTCTTACAAATGAACAACGCTTGCAAATTATTGAATTTTACTATCAAAATTCGTGCTCGGTACGAAATGTTCATCACGCGCTGCTTCCATTTTATGATCGGCATTCTCGACCTTCTGCGCAGTCTATTCGGAAGATTGTGACCAAATTTCGCACCAAATTTACTTTGTTGGACATTAAACCACCAACACGTTTACGTACTGTGCGTAGTGAAGAAAATATTGCGGCCGTATCAGCTAGTGTGACAGAAGACCGCGAAATGTCGATTCGGCGCCGTTCCCAGCAGTTAGGCCTTTGTTACAGCACTACGTGAAAAATTTTGCGGAAGGATTTGGGCGTAAAGCCTTTTAAGATACAGCTGGTGCAAGAACTAAAGCCAGCCGACCTACCACAACGCCGAATTTTTGGTGAATGGGCTCTTGGAAAGCTGGCCGAGGATCCGCTTTTTTATCGAACAATTGTGTTCAGCGATGAGGCTCATTTTTGGTTGAATGGGTACGTAAATAAGCAAAATTGCCGCATTTGGAGTGAAGGTCAGCCAGAAGCATTGCAACAGCTACCAATGCATCCCGAAAAAGCCACTGTTTGGTGCGGTTTATGGGCCGGCGGCATTATTGGGCCATATTTCTTCAAAGATGATGCGAATCGCAGCGTTACTGTCAATGGTGAACGCTACCGAGCGATGATAACAAACTTTTTTTTGCCCGAAATGGAAGTTCTTGACTTGCATGATATGTGGTTTCAACAAGACGGTGCCACAAGCCACACAGCACGCGAAACAATGGCGCAATTGCGAGGCGAGTTTGGTGAACAGTTAATTTCACGTTTCGGGCCGGTCAATTGGCCGCCTAGATCGTGCGATTTGACACCATTAGATTATTTTTTGTGGGGGTATGTCAAGGCTAATGTCTATAGGGACAAGCCCGCTTCGATTGACGCACTGGAAGCCAACATCCATGCATTCATTCGTGAGATACCGGCCGATATGTGTGAAAGAGTATGCCAAAATTGGACTCAGCGGATGGGCTACCTGAGACGCAGCCGCGGTCAACATTTGCATGAAATTATCTTTAAACATTAAATTGCAAGGTTCAAACTATCGATTCAAATAAATATTTCATTCATTTTTTCGAATTTTTTGTGTTTTTTTTTTTAAAAAAAGTTCTAAGCCTCTTAAGAAATCACCCGTTACTAGCATACGCCGACGATGTCGACATCATTAGTAGGATTCAACGTGATGTCATATCCACGTTTGCTAGGAAGCAACAAAAATGCGTTTAGCAGTCAGTGAGTGTAAGACTAAGTATATGCTGTCAACACGAAATGACACACAACATCAACGAATTGGACAGAACGTCACCATGTAACTTTGAGGTAGTACGGGACTTTGTCTGTCTCGAATCCGCTTTTAACTCTAACAAGAACATCTCGTCAGAAATTAAACGAAGAATTACTATTTCCAACTGCTGTTTCTTCTGGCTAAGAAGGCAAATCAGTACTAAAGCCCTCACTCGAACCACTAACAAGATCCTATATAAGACTCTGATCATCCCAGTCCTACTCCACGGGGCTGAAGCGCAGACATTATCATAAGTGGATATGAGGAAATCCTAAGTCGATTTGAGTTTCCCTCTCAAATCAAAAATAGTTCAGTCCCTTTTGCGTTGTCGGGCTATGGAGACGAAGATTCAAACAAGAACTATACGAGATGTACAGCAACATTCCCCTAATCAACAAAAAAAAAACTCCGCATTGGACGTTTCAGATGGATAGGAAAGTTAGAACGAATGGATACCAATACTCCGGCTCGCAAAGTCTCCGATTCCTAGCCAGACGTCGGACGCAGTAGAAGAAGACTTCGACTTAAGTGGCGCGCACAAGTGAATCCGACCTCAGCCAACCCCCAAAAAGTGTGAGGAGGCGGGTTATCTGAATATAGGAAATGACATTGACAAAGGGCGTTTTCTTAAAAATAAAAAAATAAAATTTTGTAAAAGTTAAAACATAGTTAAAAACAAAAGACAATAATTGCTATTTATATATCGCCTGTAAAACATGTTATACACACCCACTTTTTGGGGATGTTTATTTGCATGATGTTATGGGATAGAGTATGAAAATGATAAGCACATCCGATTATATCGCTCTAATTTTTTTGGTGAACAGGCAATGGAATTAATAACACATGTTTACGCTTTTTAGCTTCATTTGTGTTCAAAATAAATTCTTGCTGAACATTAAAATTTTGGTCAGTCATAATAGTCAGTGATTATTTCTGCGAAGAAGGTTGCTTCAAATTAAGATACTAGCTTTCAATTTCTAGATATATTTTCAATATCAAGAACAAACAAAATTAGTAATTAATTTGTATATCTATCTGAATTATTGTACTCCTCTGTAAATTTAAAAAGAAAACAATGTTTACAAAAATATTAATATGGGTATTTCTCTACTCTATTAAAACTAGCCTATACAAGAGTTAAAATGTTGAAAAAAATATTATAATAAAATAAAGTGCAATAGTAAATTAAATACGTATCTTCAAAATTCTGCCTGGGACATCGTTTTTCCTATTAGTGGAGAAATGCCCATATACAATATAAAGACATTCTCTCTATCTGTTTGTATTTGCCTACCTCCATTAATAAAAACTCTGTCAAAAAATACATAATCAATAAATTCAAATTGGGCAGACGAGATTTTAAAAAATGGTTGACATGATTTAAGCCACGTAGACGGAATTTTTGTTCACTTATGGCTTATGCTCATAACCAGCATTCTCTTGACCTTACCTTTTTTTGTTTTTGTTTTGATCAACATTTGCTTTTTCTGCCTTTTTGGTCAAATTTATTAGTTCAGGTCCAGCCAAACAAATTTTGGATTTTTAGTAATCCCGAAACAGCATATGTTCAATAGAATGGTTTCAAGAAGTGTGTTTTGATTTGAATTATTTTCCTAATGCTCATCGTTATATCGGGTGATTTTTTGAGCGTACATTTTTTTTAAATAGAATAAAACACTCGATAAATAGGCCTTTTACTTTCACGTTTTAAGGACAGCTTCATGTAAATGCCCAAGAAGTATAAATCGATACCCACCACCTATTCAACGATTTCAAACCCGCATACGACAGTATTTATAGAGACGAACTATACAGAGCCATGTCTAGTTTTGGTATACCGCCCAAACTCGTCCGTTTGTGTAGGATGACGATGGAGAATTCTCGCTGCTCGGAAACGACCTCACTGACACATTCGATACCAAAAAAGGATTTAGGCAAGGCGATGCACTGTCATGTGACTTCTTCAATCTGATTCTTGAGAGGATTGTGCAAAACTCACGAGCCAACACCAGAGGCAAAATTTTCCAAAAATCTGTACAACTACTAGCATACGCCGACGATATTGACACCATTGGTAGGACCCAACGTGATGTCATAGCCACGTTTGCTAGTATAGAGAAAAAAGCGGCAAAAATGGGCTTAGCAGTAAATGAGGGAAAGACGAAGTATATGCTGTCAACACGAAAGGACACACAACATCGACGAATTGGACAGAACGTCACCATTGACAGATGTAACATTAAGGTAGTACGGCACTTTATCTATCTTGGCTCCGCTATTAACTCTGACAACAACATCTCGTCAGAAATTAAACGAAGAATTAATCTTGCTCTACGGCGCCGAAGCATGGACCGTCTCAAAATCGGATGAAGAAATCCTTGGTCGATTTGAGAGGAAAATTCTTCGAAAAATCTTCGGTCTCGTTTGCGTTGACGGGCTATGGAGACGAAGATGCAACCAAGAACTATACGAGCTATACAGCGACATGCCCCTGGTCAAAAAACTCCGCATTGGACATTTAAGATGGCTAGGACATGTAGAACGAATGGACACCAATAATCCGGCTCGCAGAGTCTTCGATTCCCAGCCAGACGTCGGACGCAGTAGAGGAAGACCTCGCCTTAAGTGGCGCGCACAAGTAGAAAGCGACCTCAACCAAACGGGAGTGCGCAACTGGAGGCAGTTAGCTAAGGACTGGGCTAATTTAAGGGGCATGTTCGTTGAGGCCCAGGTTCATTCCGGACTGTAGCGCCACTTAAGTAAGTAAGTCATGTAAATGTTGTTCGCGGCTTCGTTTTATATGGTCAATTCGGAAGTTCCAATGTTGCTTCACTTTTTCGAGCATTTCGACCTGTAATCCACGAATTACGCGTGTTATGTTATCCTGTAAGGCTTCAGTCGTGTTCGACTTGTCCACATAGACGAACGACTTTACATAACCACACAAGAAATAATCAAGAGGCGTTAATTGCATGATCTGTGCGGCCAACTTCAAGGGTCATTTCGACAGATAAGCTGCTCACCAAATTCATCCTTCAATATTTCCATTGTTTCACGAGCTGTGTGGGATGTGGCACCGTCTTGGTGAAACCACATGCCAACCAAGTTCAACTCAACCAACTGGGGCAAAAAAAATTGGCGTATCATGGCTCGATATCGTTCGCCGTTGACGGAAACGATTCTTTCACGGTCGTCTTTGAAGAAAAATGGACCGATGATGCCACCAGCCCATAAACCACACCAAACTGTCGTTTTTTCGGGATGCATCGGTAATTCTTGTATGGCATGTGGCTATTCATCACTCCAGATGTGACAGTTTTGCTTATTTGCATATCCGTTGAGACAGACAATTAGCCTCATCGCTGAACACAATTTTTCGATAAAACAGCGGATGCACAATTTTTACAGACCACGAATTTTGATAGTAAATTTCAGTAATTTGCAATCGTTGCTCGTTTCTAAGTCTTTCTATGATTAAATAACAAAGTATACTTTAAACTTTTCACCTTGACAGAAGATGTTTGGACGCCTTACTAACCAGTGCTGCCAACCTGAAAATCTCAACCCTTAAAATATCACCCACTATTAGGATGCTCGATTGGATATATTTTAAATATTTTGAAGGAAAATAATGAGCACTGGCAAAAAGCAAAAGGACCAGTTGCTGAAGCTGAAGTTCAACACCTTTTTTCCTGCAATTGAAAGACTCAAGACCATCAAATAAATAAATAATTCAAAATGCCCTTTAATATAACAGTCGGTGACGGGGCGTCGTTTAACTGGACTCCGCTAGTCTCTGCCCATGTGGAGAGGTCCTTCAGCAGGCGTTTGTTGCAAGAACATTTTAAAATCTTAATCTTTTCTTCTTACTAAGAGGCATTTATGCTTTTTTACGGTTTATTTTTGCCCTTCGTTGAGTTTTTACGTCACCAAAATCCGTTTCGTGCTCATAATCCACAAGCAGCTATGTATGACGCTTAAAACATAATCAGTAAACTGCACAAATCAATACGCCATACCTAAAAGATTTGTTTTTTATTAGACAATTACTGTATTAAAATACTATACGTGACACCATAAATACAGTAAATACTTTACAATAAAACTCGTTTTAATTAGATACAATTGCGGGTAATTGGCAATACTTCAGCAGAATGACATTTTTAGTATAATGTGGTATCAGACGTCGATACCTTTCATAACATTGACTCGATTCTCAAATAGGTGCGGTCATCGATCCTTCGTATCCAATTCATTTGAGCGACGTAATAATAGATTTAAAAAAAAACAACAAAATATTTGTTCACGAATGAAAACATAAATCATGTTTAACAAGCCTTGGAAATGGAAATTCAAGTTTATAGAGCTTTGGACGTTTTGGACATAAGAATTTTTAGATGCTGACTCTCCTATAAGAATAGAAAGGCATTTTTACTTTATTTGAAAGATCTTTTGTGCTTTTAGTATTTATATTTTCTACTTAAAGTAGATGATGCTATAAACTAATGACTTCATCGAGACCAAAGAGTATAGAACCACAGAGAGTGCGCATCTCATACAACGAAAATTTTATGGGGTACTGATATTGATATCCCAGAGTACACATTGCTACCCAAGCATCAAACAGCAGCATAACCGATGCATGCGATCGATGAAATTTCCCCTTCGCACTTACCGCCCGCGACTGTAACGGCTACAAAATATTTAGTTGTGATGCGTACTCTTTTTTGATGGTTGGGTGTTGTAGAACGAGGGTAGACTCTGATTGGTGCTCTGACTATACATCAAGTGCATATTTTTTACCTACAAGTGGTAACCATCGGGTACTGGTCTCATCCAAACGTATTTGACTTGCTAAACGATTAGCGCGAGTGTTGATAATACGACGAAAAACAGCAACACTATAAACAGCCAGGTCAGAAGGCACGGAATGAACACCCGGCCTGCTGTCCTAGGCGAACCTAGACAAGCTGCTTCGGAATATTCGTACAACAGGTTGTCTAGGAATTTCAAGGGTTAGTCAGGCCACTTGAACAGAGTTGGTGGCGGATGAATCGAAAGGCCAACGGCAGGGCTCAATCCTGTAGTGGATACTGATGGCCTCGTGTTCTAGGGGTATCTAATAAATTGGAACTGGCCCTCCAGATTGGGGGTTGTGCTTAGGATTAACTACCCAACCATGGAAAAAACTTACGGTTACGGAGCAACCAATGGCCTCGGATTTTAGTGTTGACGAGCTGCTAAACAAAAAAAGGACAACGACTTTCGTATCTGCACCTGGAATGTGAGAACATTAAACAGCAGAGGTGCGAACAACTATCGGAAGCCCTATACTGCTACAAAGCAGACATTACTGCCATCCAGGAAATACGATGGGATGGGCCGGGCAGAAAGAGGATAAAAAACTGTGACATCTACTACCGAACGTGTTATAGTGAGCACTTGTTATAAGTGCTAGACTTGGACAAGAAGTCTTATGTTTCCAAGACATAAGCGAAAATAAGCCTTATATGCGGATTTGTTATAAGTGCTAGACTTAAGCAAGAAGTGTTATGTTTCCAAGACATTAGCGAACGCATTGTAACAATCCGCATCAAGACCAAATTCGCCAACACAAGCTTTAAATACGCTCACGCCCCAACGGAGGAAAAACATGATATAGTTATGGGTTGGTTTAATGAGCTCCTAGACAAAACCTATGAGCGCCTACCGAAGTACGATGCTAAAATCACGCCGTTAAATTTTAACGCATAGCTAGGTAGAGAAGACATCTTTAGCAGTATTGTCGGAAATCATAGCCTACACGAAAACACGTCTGGCAACGGACTTAGGCTAATTGACTTAGCTACGGAACGAAATGCCACTAGAGCCAGCAAACGGTTTTCTCACCTCGATATTCATAAGGGGACATGGCGGTCTCCAGATCAACGAACGGTCAATCAAATTGATCACATAGCGATAGACAAGAGGCACGCATCCAGTATTTTGGATGTCCGAACATTCCGAGGAGCTAACATCGACTCGGACCACTACCTAGTTGCAACCAAGGTTAGAATGCGGATATCCACAACGCCACAACAATCCAGAAATACTGTAAAAAAAATTTTATGTCGAAAGACTGCAATCGCAAGAGACCGCCAAGACCTTCGCGCAACGCGTATCCCTAAACCTCTGGATTAACACCATACCACCAGCATCGAATGTCGAAGAACTATGGCAACGATGCCAACAAGCCATTAGATCAGCCGCAACTGATTTGCTAGGTTTTTCGCGCCCACCAGCAAGAAACCCCTGGTTTGATGAGGAATGCCGACAGATGCTCGCAGCCAAGAACGGACCTACAAGGCTAAGCTGTAGGTGAAGACGAGAGCTGCCGTTGAGCTCTATAGGCAGAGAAGAAGGGAAGAACACCGGCTTTTTAGAATGAAGGAAAAAAAAACAAGAAAAGCGAGTGATAGGGGATATAGAGTGGTGCCACTCCAGGAACGATATTTGCAAGTTTCACCAAGATGTAAAACGCAAAAGCCAGAGATACAAGGCTCAAACAGAATCCTGTCGAGATGAACAAGGAAATATCGTAGTTGAGACACAGTCGATGCTGAGGATATGAAAGAACCTCTTCTGCAGACTGTTAAACGGCGATGACGAACAACATTCCGCTGTCAGGCAGAACGAACCATTCAATATTGGCAACGACAGTGAAAGCTGCCAACCACCCGACCTGAGTGAAGTGAGGATAGCAATATCTAAACTGAAGCTTAACAAGGCTGCCGGAAATGGCGGCCTTCCCGCCGATCCTTATAAAGCCGGCGGAGATGACTTGGTAAGTAACATCCACCAACTCGTAAGCCAAGTCTGGTCGGAAGAAAGAATGCCTGAAGAATGGAACCTCAGGTTCGTTTGCCCGATTCACAAAGTAGGAGACCCTCTTAATTGCGCCAACTACAGAGGCATAAGTCTCCTCAACATCGCCTACAAAATTCTATTTGCGTTAATATGTGAACGTCTGAAACCATTTACAAACAACCTGATGGGCCCTTATCAGTGTGGTTTTAGGCCAGGAAAGTCTACAAACGATCAAATCTTCACACTTCGGCAGATCCTGGAAAAAACCCAAGTCCAAATCGATACCCACCACCCATTCATCGATTTCAAAGCCGCATACGACAGCATTTGTAGAGACAAACTATACAGAGCCATGTCTAGTTTTGGTATACCGCCCAAACTCGTCCGTTTGTGTAGGATGACGATGGAGAATTCTCGCTGCTCCATCAGGGTCGGAAACGACCTCAACGACACATTCGATTCCAAAAAAGGATTAAGGCAAGGCGGAAGCGGAAAAAATGGGTTTAGCAGTAAATGAGGGCAAGACGAAGTATATGCTGTCAACACGAAAGGACGCACAACATCAACGAATTGGACAGAACGTCACCATTGACAGATGTAACATTGAGGTAGTACGGAACTTTATCTATCTTGGCTCCGTTACTTACTCTGACAACAACATCTCGTCAGAAATTAAACGAAGAATTACTCTTGCCAACTCTTGAGATCTTATATAAGACCATGATCATCCCAGTCCTGCTCTACGGCGCCGAAGCATGGACCGTCTTAAAAGCGGATGAAGAAATCCTTGGTCGATTTGAGAGAAAAATTCTTCGAAAAATCTTCGGTCCCGTTTGCGTTGACGGGCTATGGAGAAGAAGATTCATCCAAGAACTATACGAGCTGTACAGCGACATGCCTCTTGTCAAAAAAACTCCGCATTGGACGTTTAAGATGGCTAGGACATGTAGAACGAATGGACACCAATATTCTGGCTCGCAGTCTTCGTTTCCCAGCCAGCCGTCGGGCGCAGTAGAGGAAGACCTCGCCATCTTAAAATGTATGTACCCAAAAATGAATGGGGATGAAATATAGAGAACGACATTGTCACCACATCTTGTAGCGTTAGTTTTCTGGTTCCAGAAAAAACAACGTTTTTATGGATATGTAATTAAAGAATAACGCCCCCAAAAAGTGGGCGTGGGTTAAAATAATCTATATATGTACTAAATTTTCAAAGTACTCGAAATATTTCCATAGCTGATTTTTTCGAGTTTTCTTGAAATTGTGCCAAAAAATATTTTCTAAGAGAACGCCCCCAAAAAGTGGGTATTGCAAAAATTGTATATGTACGAAATACAGATATTGTGATTGTCTAAATATGATTATTCAGACATTTTTTCAAGGCGTGGCAATGAGCGAATTTTGAAAATGTCAGCGCTTGTTCTGCTTCGTCGGACAGAGAGTCTATACACCAAATTTCAACACTCCAGCTCTAAATTCAAAGCACAAAAATCGGTGACACACAGACGGACAGATGGACGGATATACGCATCTGATTAAAAATATCGTCACCCATAATGTCTTTGTATATGCTCCACATATTAGTCGGTTTGGATGGAAAGGAAGCATGTTGAGATAAATATCGAAAACAATGTTCGTATTTGATGAGCATTTGACGAAACCATAGCATCTCCGAGGGCGTAATCCCAATGAGTGCCATTCTCTAACAATAGTAACGTTGGCACGCTTCTATGTACGTGCAAGTATTGGAATGACGTTGGGAGACGAACGCTAACTTATAGTTGAGGCAAATAGAAGGACTTGTCGTTTCTTGTGCACTGTAGCATTTTCAAAAAAATTAACCAAATCGGCCAAATGCTCAGTGGAGCGATGGTTAGTGCAATGAACTGCCGCGCAGAAGGTCTAGGTAAGATCCCCAGCTGAAACAACACTCATACGAATAGTATTAATTGTCAAAAAAGGCTTATCTTAAATTCGCCGTTTGGAGTCGGCATAAAACAGGAGGTCCCGCTATCGTGCACACACATGAATGGTTGGATAAAATCTCGCCCTGGGTACTAACGAGCCTGTTGCGCCGAAAATTTGTATTTTGTATTTGAAATCGGCCAAAGAGTTCGTCGATTTTAGATATATCAAAAAAAGTGGGCGTACAAATGGGCGTGGTCTATTATTTTCCCTGAAGAAGTAAATTTAATTACTACATACATATAAAAAAAAGACAAGAAAAATCCAACCGTCTTCCGATTTTAGATAAATCAATGTGGGCGTAGTCAATTTTTCTTTCCATAAAAAGTTAAGTTGGGTTATGGTGAATATTTAAAAACCAAATTAGTGAATCGAAAAATATACGTAATTCAAAATGAAAGAGGGCGTGGTCAATTTTCCTTTCCATTAAAACCTAAGTTGGTTTATGAAAAATATTTAAAAAAATCGGTGCAGCCGTTCTCAAGTGATGCGGTTTCCAATCACTGACATTTGATTTTTATTTGTATAGATTCCAATATGTGAACATGTAACTACATTTTTAGAAAATAAATACGTGTACGATGCAAATCTCAGCGGCTTGAAAATGTTTGAAAGTTTCTAAAGTGACAACAGCAATGGTACAAGTACCATGTGGTTGCTGTATGTTATGGCACACCCTGTAAATTTCCTCAATGTAAATATTTTTGTAGCATTTCGTTTTTTTTTATGAAACATTTAAAAAAATTTAAAGAAACAAAGTCTGAACAATATAAAATGACAATGCAATTTTTTTTTTAAATTTCGCATAGCGAAGTATATTATAGGGCAACCATACTTTTATGGACGTTCATATTAAATACTGGATAGCATTAGGTTTGGTTTCAATTTCATACAACGGATTGTTATACTTTTATATGTATACTGATTCCACGAGTAAGGTGGACAATTGATCATCATTACACCAGCAGGAAGACTATCTTGAAATAAGGCGTTGGCTCTTTGTAAACAGCCACATGTTTGGATAGAGGCGACACTTTCCAAGCCATTCATCATTGACTGTTTGCTGTTCTACCATAAATCAAATATTTATTCAGGAAAACATTACTCTTATCCCCAATATGATTTCCTCCCCTCCTCTTCTAAGCCTGGTTGTAATCGGTTCTTTTAAAAAAGTTTGGCTATGAAAATATATTCAGGCCTATTGCGAATAAATTATCCCGGGAATTTTTCACTTCTCAGCAATGTAAATAAAATTGCTGAATGGGAACAATTTCGCAGGAAAAATTATTCGCGATAGGCATGAACACGATCATGAATCATGAATACAAATACATAGTAACGGGTGATTTTTTGGAGGTAAAGAGCTTCGAATTGAAATAAAACACAAGAAAAACGTTTTAATGTTCATCAATTTGGCCGCGGCTGGTTCGAATAAAGCCAAGTCTAGAGGCGTAATTTTCCACTACTTTTTCGAGCATTTGGGGCCGTATGTCGGCAATATTGCCACAAATGTTGACTTCCAAGTCCCCCAACGTTTCTGGTTTGCTGGCGTAGTCCCATGGTGTCGAATCACACGATATTGGTGGCCAATTGAATGTTTCATCGAATTTTTCCTTCAATAAATCGATTGTAACTTTCGCTCTGTAGCATGTAGTGGCGTATTGTTGGAACCACATCTCATCCACATTCATGCCACCCGAATCGGGAACAAAATAGTCCGTTATGATGGCTATATACCGGTCTCCATTAACGGTAACTGAAAATCCATCATCATTTCGGAAGAAGTATGGCCGAATGACTCCACCAGCCCATAGAGCACACCAAACAGTCAGTTTTGAGGATGTAATGGCGTCTCATGTGGATTATCTTCACTCCAAATGCGGCAATTTTGCTTGTTGACGTAGCCATTCAACCAAAAATGAGCCTCATCACTGAACAAAATGTTGCGATGAAATCAGCATCGAGATCAATCTCATTTCCGGTCCATACACCAAAATCACGACGCATTGCATTGCATTGGATCTTGTAAGGTCGTAAGCCAGGATCTTTGCGCAAAATCTTCCATAAAGTTGACGGACAAAGCTCCAATTGCTGTGCACGATGGCGAATCGATTCATTCGGGTTCTCTTCAACACTTTGCTCTACAGCGGCAATTGTTTCTTCGGTGCGCACTGTTTGACGTCTCTGCGGATGCGTATTACCGCATAGCGTAAACGTAGTGCGAAAACGATCCATGGTTAACCGAATTAATTGCTCTGATCGATGATTATGTCGACCATAAAATGGACGGAGCTTGTAATAAACTTCGCGAACTGAACCATTTTTTTCGAAATAAATTTGCAGGATTTGCAAAGCGTTGTTCATTTGTCAACCTGTTCATGTTAAAATGGCAAACCTAACTGAACATAAATGACATTAGAATTGTCCGATTTGACCACAAAATGTAAGTTTTATCTATATTTGAAAAACCAAACTCAAAAAAAAAAAAAACACCCGTTACCTACACAAAAAATCACATGTGATGAATACGATAAATAATCAGTCAAGTTGTTTATTAAATTCTCTGAAATCCATTCGCTATTTTTTATTACTAGAGATTGTAAAGAACGGAACTTTTTTTTACGTTTTTGTACGGGAAAATTATAAAAAAAGTGGATTAATAAAAACCCCAATTTTGATGCAATTGGCGCATGGGCTTAGTTGCTGATTACTTAGGTAACGATTTTTCCTAGGTGTTATGCTAGTGAATAATATTCCCAACTTGAATGTCAATCTTAGATTCTAACCTATTTACATTTTTTATCGTAATCTCCAATTTTGATTTTTTCTTTCTAAAACTATCTGCCCTAGCGAGGTATCCGACAGAGCGGGTATTTTCCGCTACGCATACTTCGTCGGAGGTTCAAATTGCATTCAAGGTATGTGCCATCGGAGAAAAATCACTTCATTACAATTCGTAAATAAATTCCGCAAAGAATTTGTGTCGGAAGAAATCGGAAGAAGAATTGCACTTAATTGTCAAAAATTGCACGAAAAATGCACCTGAACGCACTTCAATGCAATTCATTGGGGTGCGTTACAAAATGTTGAAGAAATATTCCGAACAGCTTTTCGGAAGAATACCTCGAAAGCTAAAATGCTCAAAATCCTACAAAATTGGAGAATTTTCCGATCCGACGGATGCCTCGCTAGGGCCGTATGACTAATATCCCGCTTTAAAATTGCACAACAAATATCTAGCTATCTAAAATGCCAAACTTTAATCAACTTACACAAATAATACATTTTTAGAAATTATTTTAAAATTACTTACGATATTCTTTAACAACTTGGCCACGTAAACTTTTTACCTGAAAATAAAAAAAAACAGAAACTAATCAAACCGGATATGCGTGCATGAGTGAAGAAATAAAACATCTAATTTATATATAACACCGAACTTCTTCTAACAAAACCGAAAAATACAAACATTATGTCATTCATACATCAGATGTGACTAAAACTGGACTAAGAATCTTCAACAAGCTCACTATCATCATATCTACTACTAAAAAAAAAAACACACACAATATACGCTCATCAGAGCATAATCAAACAATAATTCAATTCTAAAGAAACAGCTCCTGTATATTTATTTATTTTAAATTTTCAGAGCACGAATAGCTGGTAGCTATAACATAAAAAAAAAATATGTTGCTGTGAGGCACATCAAAGAATACATTTGGGAACTCTCTAAGTAATGGAGGACCAGAACAGGGCTACTCGACCTCTGCAATTGAGCAATTAAAATCGGTATTGTGCTCAATTTTGATAAAAAAAAACACGTCGAAACGAGAAAAAACTTATCAAACAGGAATTGTCAGTTTGTTAAGAAGAGAGCTTGGGGACATATTACAAATTTTAAAAAAAAATCCTCTCAAATCAAGAATGACTACTCTACTGATTCAAAAATAAAACCAACAACAACATCAGCTACGGAACTCGTTTTCTTACAAATTACTAATTGATTTCGAATGCTGGCAAAGTATATAAAATTAAAAGTTGATCGGTCGTCACGCGAATAAGTGTGAAAAAACAACAATCTAACCAACCAAACACCAAAAAAAAAACACCAAACAAAACAAACGGAAATACATTTTTGAACAACTGTGAAAAGTACAATGGAAGCTGGTGTACAGCGATCTGATTCCCAAAGACTGCAAGCGAATGGTCCAAGAGTTTCATTCAATCGAGATGTACATGTTAAGAGAATCGGTTAGTTTGACTTTTTTTTTTAAAATAACCATTTTATAGGTCTTTACTAACATCTTGGAGGATTCGGTGTGACCAGATTTCCTCCTCGCCATAATAGCCTTTAATCTGTATACCCAATTGCAGGGCGGTATATTAGTTTTGACACATATTTAGCACCATAGATATTTGCCAAAGATTTAAGAATTTTTTTAAGAATTTGATGAAAGTGGTAAGCAAAATATTAAGAGAATATTATAATAGACTTTTCGTCTATACGTCATGAACCACGATCACTTTTTGGATCCTAAAAATATAATTTGGTGACTACCCTAACAGACGTTGTCTTATCTTGGCCATACATGTTGGGTATTTTGGGACAAAAGTCGTTTGGATCCACTTCAAGATTACAACACAGAAGCATTTACACAACTGTCACTTAGATCAATATTACGATCGACTGATGTATCACGTGAGTAGCTAAATGGTAGGCAATGCGATTATATGAGCTTTCACCTAGCCGAGGCATATCATTAGCAACTCCAACTCTCAGCCTGCATGTGGCCACAGGCGAGTGCCTTGTACAAGTTGGGCCAAAAGATGTCATCCTATGTTGTTTGGCTCTCTTTTTTTTTAAATGGCAGCAGCTGATGCACGGACTGTACTTTGTACGGGAACATGCGCAAGTCTTTGACCAAAATTCGCCTTAGGGACGACCGGCTAATGGCTAATTGCGAGGCACGGCGTCTGGTAGATGTTTCCGGCAACAGCTCGACATCCTCGGCAACAGCGGCGATATTCTCGGCAAAACGGGCGCCCCGGGGCCGGCCACTATTCGCAACGTCTCGTGTGGTCCCATACTCTTCATGGTTGGTGGCCAAACGGCGCAGTGTTTGCGCGGTCGGTGTCGGACGGCCGGGGAGTCGGCGACGGAATTCGCTACAGACGAATTGTTACGCAAAAAAATAGACACGATTATTCCGCGTTCTTGGGGAGTGTATCGCTTCATGGCTTGTCCACTTAACATCTGTCTAGTCATCAAATGTCAAAACAGATTTGACATTGACGGCCATTTGAAAAAATTAGAGCATCTTCCAATAACGTGATCTCTTTTGGCCCACCTTGTACCTTGACCGTTGATGGGTTCCTCAACTCCTGTGTAAAGTCTTAGGGGCAATAGAGGGGAAAGGGAGGAAGACATGTAATCACAATAATGCACATATTCAATACCAGGCGGCATCGGAAGTTCTCCCAAGATGAAGTCAACAGCGGCGTCTAAAGTCCCAGTTAGAATGGTCAAATTGATGGTGACCGATGAGCCGAAAATAAAACAGCAGAGCTCAATCCCGTAACGAATACTCATTGCCCCATTTCCTAAGGGTATCCAGTAAATTGAAACTGGACCTCCAGGTGGGGCTTGTGATGTGGGTAAACTATCATCCTAAGGAAAAAGTTTTTGTTTCGAAGCAACCAATAGGCTCGGAAAGACTGATTTAATTGTTGACGATCATGCTAAACGAAAAAAGAATAGCGACGTTCGTATCTACACCTGTAATGTGAGAATATTGAACAGGAGAGGTCCATGCAGACTACTAGCGGCCAATCAAATTGATCCCAATGCGATAGAAAAGAGGCACGCATACAGTATTTTGGATATCCGAACATTTCGAGGGACTACCTTGTGGCAGTCAGTGTACGAATGCGGATATCCACCACGCCACAAAAAATCAGAAATATTGTGAAAAAATTTAGTGTCGAATGAACGCAATCGCAAGATGCCGCCAAATACTTCGCAGAACTTGTATCCATTAACCTCAAGATTAACACCATACCACCACCATCTAATGTCGAAGAACAAGGATAATCGATCTCAACAAGCTATTAGATAAACCGCATGAAACCTTTGGTTCGATGAAGAATGACGATAGATTATCGCAGCCAAGAACGATGGCTACTAGCTGCAGGTGAAGACGAGAGCCACTGAGCTCTATAGGCAAAGAAGAACGGAAGAAAATTGGCTGGCAGGCAGTACGAGCCATTCAACTATTCGAAGACTGTCAAAAATGACGGCCATCCCACCGGGCTTTATAAAGAAGGGGGAGATGATTTGGTATGTAACGTTGACCAACTCATAAGCAATATTTGATCCGACGAAAGTGTAATTGAAGAACGGATCCTCAGTATCGTCTGCCCACCGGAGACCATCTGAACTGCGCCAACTACAAAAGCACAGAAGCTCACAACATCGACGAATTGTAAGAAACGTCACCATTCACAAATATAACTTTGAGCAAAGGGTATAAAGCCATACAGATGACGCATTGAGAACAAAAAAAAACAAAAACTTTCTCACCAGCTTCATGTTACGGGCGGGCGGTGTGCACATGCATGCATGAGAGATCCAAAATATGTACCAGTACGACCCGCCATACAACAATTTTTCTTGTATGCAGTGCGTCATCTGTATGACTTTATAATCTTTGCTTTGTGGTAGTAAGGGACTTTGTCTCGACAAAAACATCTCGTCAGAAATTAAACGAAGAATTACTCTTATCAACCCGTTGTTGACAGTACGACCCGCCATACAACAAATTTTCTTGTATGTAGTGTGTCATCTGTATGACTTTATAATCTTTGCTTTGTGGTAGTATTTCTCTCGACAAAAACATCTCGTCAGAAATTAAACGAAGAATTACTCTTGTCAACCGTTGTTCCTTCGGGTTATGCAGTTATTGAGTAGCAACGCCGTTACTCTAAGGAGATCGTATTTATAAAAGACCCCACTTAACCCAGTCCTGCACTACGGCATGGACCTTATCAAAAGCGTATGAAGAAATCCTTGGTCGTTTTAAGAGAAAAATTCTTCGAAAAATCTGTAGTCCCGTTTGCGTTCAAGGGCTAGGGAAGATTCAACCAAGAACAATACGAGCTTTGCAGCGCCATACCTCTAGATAAAAAGCTCCGCATTTAGATCGAATGGATTCACAATCTGACGTCGCGGTCTTAAGTAGCGCGCACAAGTAGAAACCGACCTCAGCCAACATGAAGTGATTATTTAGCAGGACCGGCCTCATTGGAGAGGCATGTTGGTTGAGGCCCAGGTTCATTCCGGACTGTAGCGCCACTTAAGTAAGTAAAACAGCCACATGCATCTAAGGGCGCTGTTTCTGCGTTCTCAGGTGGGGCGCTGATAGAAATGTTTAGAATCTCATACCTAGAAGAATATTACTTGCATTAGCTTCCAATTGCAGATCTTTATCAATCAAACATTGATAATATAACGCCCATTTAGTTCGTAGGAAAATGCTTTGTGAATGGAACGTCGACATACGAAGCTTTACGAAAGCTGCTTTATTTAGGCGCAGCACTAATATCTAAGCTCCTTCCTGTTCAAATTTTTATAAGAATTTAGTATCAAACGTAATATAACGTCAATGTTATAAGTGCTGAGTTTTGCGAAGAACAGGAAGACGATTTCTTTTAATCAATTAGATGCCTATGTAGCATGTAGGTTAGGTTAGGTTTGATGGGCTGTTGACGTTCAGGTGAGCCGTTAAACTCGGATAGGCCTACGTGGCTGGGTCGATAGTGACAATCCATTCTTGAAAAATATTGGTACCTGAGAAAGAAAATTGTGGAAAATTAAAGTGTGATTCATCTGTGATTTGTGCTACTCCATCTACTTTAAGGAGATAATTGCTCCATACCGATTTTCAGCAGGACGGTGCTATAAGGATTGTTGCTAACTCTTGCAATTCCTCGTTGTATAAGCTGAAGAGGAGCTGTTGCTAATCAAGGGGTTGTAACAAAGTAAGTGGGTGATGTCCTCCTTAACGCGACGTTTGGGTCTCCGCATTATCCGCATAGTTGGTGTGAATTAGGTAGTCTGATTCCATGAGAGTGCTTACCCAACAGATTATGACCTGTTATCATTCTAGCCGCTATAGATATGGAAGCTCTATTCAGAGCTATAAGATTGTTTGATTTGCTACCGCTAATTCCGGTAGTTGGTGTGTTTGCAAGTGTTAATATTTTGCCACCAAGATTTTGCTACACTTTGCGTGTATCTAGTTATTACCTGTTTATTTTAAATCAAGTATTAGAGTTAGACCTCCATTGCCATACAAGGAGATGCAGCTGAATGATCCTAGTCTGCCTAGTTCGTCTGCTTTCTCATTTCCTGGAATATTGCTATGTCCTGGCACTCCGCTAAATTGAACTTTATTTTGGTTACATATAGCCGTTAGCTCTGTGCTACAGCGTCCAACTACACGTGACTTTATTATGTTGGATGCCAAAATTTTGTGGCCGCTTGACTATCCACGTAAATGGAGATATCCTCATGTGGTATATCCAATACTCCAGCCGATTCGTCAGCTTAGAGTATGGCTATGATCTCTGCTTGGAATAAACTGCACGAGTTTTCTAGTCGAAGGGATGTGGCTATACCGATTTCATCCACAGAGCCCACTCTTTTTCCATTTAAGACCCATCGGTACCTATAAATTGCTATTACATTGTTAGATACCACGTTGCTAGACGACCATACGTCTCTACTTTGTATTCTGATGGAGTATTTAGTGTCAAAATCATGGTAAAGGATTGCAATATTTTGCTTTGACCAAGGGTTTGATACATAGGTTACCTGGTTCCTTGAGACGTGCTGGGTTTTTCGCTGCTGTGTCATTGATTTGTAGGTCAATTCGTAGAAGGTTTAGAATTGCTTTCAAACCTGATGTGAAGCTGGTGCGCATGGCTCCTGTTATGAGTAGACATGCTGTTCTTAGAACCTTTGTTAGTGCGATTATATGCTTTGTCTTTCACATGGAATTCCACCAGACTAAGTAACCATTGCATTGGTGAGGATTGGTCCGACAGCAGGTGTGTATAGCCATTTTGTGACCGCAGATTCTGTTGCAGTTATATAGTGCAATGCTTGCGTGTAAGTTTCTTACATACGAAACCTTAGCCTATAAAATAAATTTACAGACTTATTGGGAAATTGTTCCTAGTACTGGGTGATTTATTTTGAAAGAGTTTTACGTCTTTTGTTATAGAGACTCGAAAGTGTGGTATATTCACATGCACCTCCTCGATATTGCCACACAAGGGTGGAGCCATACGATCATTTATGGGTAGAGAAAATATTTATTAAGACCCCAATTCAGCTCCCTATATAGTACCACGCCCATGCATACGGTAAACCAAACCAAAAATGGCGCATGACAAATTTTATTATACCTAACTTAACCTACTGAAAAATTCGCTTCAAATTAGGTTCAACTTGAAAGTACCAACCAATCTCTAAGACCGCACAGACAGTTCACACATGTCCAAATGAATGATGTCTATCTTGGGCTTGCATCATGTTTGACGACATTTCATTCAGTAGCCTTTTTTTATACCAGAAAAATAAATAGACGAAATAAAAACCCAAATTGAAGCGCTAACAAGCAATGATAACATCACGATTATTTTTTACAGATTGCAGTGAAAAGGAGTGACCGAAATTTATTTATTTTCCTACTAAATTTGCAAAGTGGCATTGACGTCCCTCAAAATAAGAGAACAAACATCTACAAGGTTACGAGCTAAGTTTGTCAAAAGTTTACTTTCTGAAATTTTTTTTTCGTTTACAATTTGATTGTCTGGAAGTCGTGGGAATTTATTAATGACTGTTGACAATCAATGTGCAACTTCCTCGTCTGCAATTAGAAGTAAACAGGTGTTGCAGATTAGTATGCCAACGGCGATATCAATCAAATGTTCTAATAAAACTGAACACATAAAGACTGTGCTCAAGCTTTAGTGTCCTCCATATAAACAAAATAGTAAACGCAGCCCACATTATGTAAACCGCCCGAAAATGGTTCACACGAACCAATACACATGTGATGGCGGATTATTATTGGATAGCTCATCGCCTGACATCATCCTCAACCTCAGCTCAACTATACAAGGCTCAAATAAAATCGTTTAAAAATATTCTGTGAGTCAATCATTGTTCGCTACTTTATAATCACTCGCCCACTTTGTGGCAATCCAACTTTACGTAGCGTAGACAGCACACAGTGGCGAACAAAATCCGATGGAAAAGTATCGCAAACTAAATACGAAAAAAAAGTAACAACACTTAAACTTGTATGCACCTTGAATTAAAAATAAGGCATACAACTCTCGTGATAGATCGACTTATATCACATTGTACAAATATTTTGTTAAATCTCGCAAGCGTTTACGTAGGTACTCTGATTCTTGTTTTGTTTTGACAACTATAGGGTGTCCAATGTGCATAATATATTTTTGCACAATTTGCAATATTCGGAGGTCTGGTTTGGAATGCAAATTCGATATCACTTGCATCTACTTTTATTTTCAAACCAAAGTCGTACTCACGCAGCTTTTGTCTTAATCCTTATCTTTTTCTGTACCTTCTTCAATTATCGGCGGAGTAAAAGCTGTCATAACCCTTCTATGTCACTACATTCCTACCCTGTTAGCTTCGAGGATTTCATATCAAATGGTATCGAGAAAGCTTCCGGACATCGAATTACTTTGCTGCTAATGGCATTTAAAAGCTGGGATTATATTCGTGTGATCCAAGATTTGTAAAGACTGTACCTCTTCTGCGGTTGGGTGGGGACGTTGATTACGTTGAAGCTTTTTTTTAGAGCTTCGTGGAATCTTTACTTTTAACATGACAAGTAGGTAGGTTAAGTCCCTTCTTTGACATGAAATATTCCTCGTATCTTTTGAACGCATTTTCAAGTGACGACACCTATGGTGACGCTAATGTATGGTCTATCGAGGGAAATCAGTCCGTTGGATCTTCTTAAATCCATCTTTGGCCAAATTCATTTGGTGATTTTACACGCCGTTTCAAGACTCCACCTGAGATTTCATTTGCTGTTAGCATGCTGAGCTAGTGAGCGTTTGCATATGGCAATAGGAATACCTAGTGCACTCGTGTCGGGAAAAACTGGGTATTTATTGCCATGTCTGGCGAGTTCATCCGCTTTTCAGTTCCCTGGAATGTCACTATACCCAGGCACCCAATCAAGGTGAATAATAAACTGTTTGACATCTTTTGTAGAGATGAGTTTCAATCTAGGGTACCTGTTGTAACACCAGGCAATTACGTCTAAGCTTGTAATTTGTATTAAAAAATTAGTTTTATCGACGAAGCTTATTTTTGGTTAAACTGTGATAGCCAGAGACAGTCCAACAGCCAGAATCATTCCAACAGCTACCAATGCAGACTCAAAAATACATCATCGATTCGTATTTCTTTAAAAATGCGGATGGAGAGCGTGTTTACTGTCAATTGAGATCGTTACAACGATCAATTAATTTTTGTAGCCGTAAATTCCAAATATTATGGCAGCTGACTTGTGATTACAACAGGATGGCATTACAAGCCATACAGCTAACGAATCAATCGTTCTATTGAGGAAAGTTTTCGATGAAAACATCATCTCAAGTGATTTGACACCATCGGATTACTTTCTATGAGGAAATGTGAAATCTCTTGTTTACGTCAATAAATCTAAGCTGACAGAAGCTTTGAAAGCCAACATAACTCGTGCTGTTCATGGGATACATCCCGATATGCTTGAAAGAGTGGTTGAAAATTCGACTTACAGAATCCGCTGTGCGGATCGTTTAATGCCCTATCCCATGCCATACTTGAAATTGATATCTCTTAAAATGTGGGCTTTATGGCGATGAAATATAGAATACAAAATATTGTTCACACAGTTTATCAAAATTGTGTCTGGTTCGAAAAAAAACACGTTTTTCTCCTGCGTAGGGTATACAAATGGTTTTTGTAGAAAAACGCCTCCAAGAAGTGGGCGTGGGTTAAAATGACATATAGACGAAATGTTGATATTATCATAACCAAGGATTTTGCATCAGAAGTTTTTTGGAATATTTAAAAGTTTGACAAAAAACTGTATACGGACGAAATAAAGATATTAGGAATGTCTAAATAACTTGTTCACAAACTTCTTCAAAATTGTTTACCGTTTTGCAAAAGGAACGTTTTTCTTAAAAGTGGGCGTGGCAGTGGGCGGTTTTCAAAAATGTTTACACTTCTTCTGCTTCGTCAGATAGAGCGTCTATATACGAAATTTCAAAGCTCTAGCACAAAATTTAAGGCCCATAAATCGGGGATACCCAGACGCACGGACGGACGAACAGACAGACATGGCTAAATCGGCTAAGCAAGCGATTTTGAGTCGATCCATATACTTTCAAGGTATATCTATTAAAATACTCCTATGGAATGGGGTAAAATGAAGATACGACATCGTGCAAAAAGTACACACGCATACATTAAAGGTGGGAAGAAAAAGCTTATCCCTGGGTCTTAATGAGTTTGTTAATACAAATAATTGCATTTGCATTTGTAGAGTATCAAGGACTGTATTAAAAAAACAACAAATGGCGCTTTTTTGCTATTGACCTCCTTTAATTGAGAACACTTCGGTGATTTCAAGGGGGGCATCTTACTCTTACCTGTTCTACTTCATACATATTATTAGTGATCTTGGTGATCACTAATATTCGTTTCTGGAAATAGTAGTTGTCAGTCTCTTTAATGTTCAATTTCTTTAAGGAATCTTCACACATGATCTTCATACATACTGGTTAATCTAAGCGAAGCAAACCCCGCACTATAGTATTTTCATAAGTCGTATTCTATATTCCACTAACCGATCTTCATGGTGTTGGTCATCAATTTGATAGGGGGAAAGGAAGAAGCAATGATGAAACAAAATTATTTAAAAGTGTAACAGAAACATGTGCCGGAAAGATTTAGAATTTTTTATAAGCAGTGCTCCAATTTTATGGTGAATTGCCTATAAAAGCCCAGGTCCCAATTTTTTGTAAAACGTAAGTGAAACCCACACCGAATTAGGAACTTACATCTTATTTCATTGGAATGAAATGGGACATAAGAAAACAATTTTTTTCTTGCGAAAGTGAACTCGAGATTTTCATCAAACCTATCACGGAGACGTCTGAAAAAATGGGTTTCAAAATTCCCACTCTCTGTGGGTCTTTTAACGCAACCGGTCTAAACGACTAGATAGATTTAGTCTAAATTTAATGTATTAGGTTTTTTGATTAAGACCCGGAGGGGTATTTGGAATTCGCATTTTAGGTTTAAAATCAATTGTAGGTACCTCGCATTATAATAGTTTCCCAAAAATGAGTCTTACTATTTTGATTAATCTTAACATGATTATTAACATTCAACCAACATAAGAACACTCCGCGTCAATTTGGATGATGACCAAGATTTTCAACCATTCGAACACCTTTGGATCATCAGGCTAAACCCCAACAAAGCAACTGGCGCTAGGGAGTTACTAGCGGAGCATTCTAAACACGCTGGAGTATACACCAGTTTGTCCAATGGATTAAACAAACTGTCAGTATTGTTCTTTTGATAGGTCTGTATAAAAAAAAAGAAGATATGTTTTTGAAGAATATTGACAGAAGACCAATGAAAATAGCAATCAAGTTGAACTAGAATTGTCGGTCAATGCTACTATCAATCAATTTGTCCAATTAAAATTGCAAGATCTAAAAATTATTTTTGTTGCGAGGAAACAATTAACTTACATTTTAATGTTCATCTAAACTTCGCCTTTTCAACTTTTTACATTCGTCTTCATTTATAAACGCTGTCGATAAATGTCTGATTCACTAGCGCACTACTCTCCGAACTCTTACCGACATGACACTCGCAATAGTTACCACAAAAACATTGCACTTCACACAATTAGAGATGTAAACAATTTTTGTTATACAAAAAAGCATTAAAAGCACATAGAACCTGCAAACTTTGCACTTTGTTAACGAAATATTTTGCGATACAACCAAACATTTTAAATTATTTACAAATTCAGTTTCACACGCAACTTACTGTCCACTGACACAGTCAATAAATGAGTAAATGTCAGATGATACAAGAAGCAGGGATGCCATCATGTACATTCATGATAATGAAAAAGTACTAAAAAATAAACAAACATTTCATGTATTTTAAGAAATTCTATGATTAAATAGGTTAAAAGTTTTTATGGCGCAGCGATTTAGCGAAAACGTGAATTAAGCCATCGCTATCCAAATGACCGTTAGCGACGAGAATCTGCAGTTCAGATAATTTGAACTTTTTGAGCGATCACTCATACAGAATAGAGAAATTTATTGGTGTTTGTTGAAACTGTTGAAGACGGCCGTGCAATTAAGGAAATTATCAATATTGACTGTGTAGACGAGCGACGTCACATATCCCAAAGAAAATAATCCAATGGTGTCAAATCTTGGTGGCCAATTGACGGGTCCATTCCACGAAATTATGCGCTCATCGAATGTTTTCTTAAATAAATCGATTGAGACGTGCACTGTGTGACATGTAGCGCTGTCTGGTTGGAACCACATCTCATCCACGTTCATGCCATTTAATTCGGGAACAAAATAGGCGGTTATCATGGCTGTATACCGGTCTCCACTAACGGTTACTGATTCTCCAGCGTCATGTCGGAAGAAGTATGGCCCAATGACTCCACTAGCTCATAGAGCACACCAAACAGTCAGTTTTTGATGATGTTATGGCGTCTCATGTGGATTCTCTTTACTCCAAATGCGGCAATTTTGCTTGTTGATGTAGCCATTCAACCAAAAATGAGCCTCATCACTGAACTAAATGTTGCGATGAAATCAGTGTCGAGATCAATCTCATTTTCGGCCCATACACCAAAATCACGACGCATTGCATGGTCTCGCGGCTTTAATTTTGCACAAGCCGGATCTTGTAAGGTCTTAAGCCAGGATCTTTGCGCAAAATCTTCCATAAAGTTTATGGACAAAGCTCCAATTGCAGTGCACGGTGGCGAATCGATTCATTCGGGTTCTCTTCAACACTTTGCTCTACAGCGGCTATTGTTTCTTCGGTGCGCACTGTTCGACGTGTCTGCAGATGCGAATTATCACGTAGAGTAAACGTAGTGCGAAAACGATCCATGGTTAACCGAATTAATTGCTCTGATGGACCATTATGTCGACCATAAAATGGACGGAGCTTGTAGTAAACTTCGCGAACTGAACCATTATGATCGAAATAAATTTGCACGATTTGCAAGCGTTGTCCATTTGTCAACCTGTGAAGCTTACTCTCTTTAGTGGCATCATCTGAACGTCCGAAACATTAAAAAAAACTCGTAGGAATATCGACTTTGGTTATCTTCGGTTTTAAACGCTCGTTTTATGTTTTAAATTGGCCACAACGACGTCACAGAGATGCCCCACGTTTGAGAACGACTGACATTAGAATTGCCCAATTTGACCACAAAATGTCAGTTTTATCTCTATTCGAAAAACCAACCCGTTACTAGTGGAATGCGCATAGTTGCCGATTTTATTAAAGAATTAACAGAGCATCCCCTAGCTGCTAAAGAATTAAAGACATGCCCGAAGAAGTTATATCAAATTCAGCCATACATTGTAGAAGCACTTCTTCTGTATATTGGTACAAAACTCACCCGGCATGCCTATAAAATTTTAAGAAAGGAGTCCATAGAAAGGAACCATTCATTGTATCCTTCACTTTATAGTTTAGGAAAAGCTAAAAAAGAGTGCTTTCCACCTGAATATAAAATATTTGTAGATGAATTAAGTGCTTCCATAAATATCAAGTATATAGGTTATCACATAGCCAGGCGATTGTTGATCGTACAACAGGCTATTATATCCCAAAATATATTGGACGGTTCATTACTTATTTTAATAAGCAAAAGGGGGTGGGGATGGTAACTCTGCTCACAGCACTTAGGAGGAAAGATTTCCAAATCAATCTTTTCCAGATGAGTACTTGTTTCTTATTTCGTTTGTTCCTACTCAACTAAGACTCTTATCGAATGAAATAGATATTATAAGGCAGAATCCCAATCCTTCACCAACACGCTTCTGTCGTCCCTTTTAATTTCTCCATGCCAAGGAACAGAAGATATGGCACTCAGAGAATTCAATACAGTTCGGAACCAAATTTTTAATATTGTGGACTTTAGAATTTCAGTTGGTGGAAAAATATTAAATTTAGATTTAAATTTAATTTCACGGTGATAGACGGTAAAATTGCAAACTTTTCAACATCTAACCGGTCAACCCAATCTTGTTACATTTGCGGTCCTAAAGACAAGCGAATTGAAACAAATTGTGATTAATAGAACACCAAAAGCCGAGTTTTATGAAAACGGTTTGTTGAGTCTACACTTGAGTGCTTTTTTTGTAACGCTTACAGACTTGATGTACGATAGTGGACTATACGTATTGAAAACGATAAAGTTTTGGTCGAAACGCAAATTGTAGACAAGCCAAGACAATAGAAATGACGGCAATACTGCCAGAAGACTTTTTAAAAATCATCAGAAAAATTGCCGAAATAACTGAAGTTGATGCAAATGTCTTAAAACGGTTTTGTATCATATGAAGCTGTATTTCATCCGGATACCAAATAAATATAAAACTTTTCGATAGCTACTTCGAAGAAACAAAGTTAGCCTATCTAAATTATACAGTTGGTACCCAAAAGCAATCAGTATTAGCAAATTGCCAAGAGGCTTGAAACAAAGATTGCAGACATTTCCGAATGTCTCATACTACAGGGTGGGCCAAAGGAAGTCATTCGATGTTGTTTGGCTATCATTTTTTTTTCTAAATGAAAAAATTCGATTCTTTTCTTTGATTACGTTTCTTTGAACCTTTAGAATTTTGTTGGTCAAGTCGAGAAGATGATATCGGCCAAATGGGCGCCGTCAGAGTTGATTGCCATACGGGCTCGGTTTGCGACATTTTTCATCACTTCAGCGAGAACTTCGGGCCTTGAGGGCTTCTAGGGTCTCGGGCTTGTTCATGTAAACACGGGACTTCAAGAAAGTCCACAGGCCAGTGCAAATCGCCAAAACGAGAGATGAGGCGACCCGGGAACGCCGCCTTCAGAATATCGGTTGTGGCTCGCGTACTCGCGGCGATATTTTCGGCCGCTGTTGCCGAAAATATCGCACTCCGGGGCCGGCCACTCTTGGAAACGTCTCGAGTGGTCCCATACTCTTCAAGGTTGCCGGGGAATCGGCGACGGATTCCGAGCTGCGAATTATTCCGCATTCTTGGGGACTGTATGGCTCCATGGCTTGTTGACTTGTATTCTACATCTGTCTAGTATACAAATGTCAAAACAGATTAGACATTGTCGGACATTTGCAAAAATTAGAACATCTTCCAATAGGGTGATCTCTTTTGGCCCACATTGTAGAAAAAGTTCTAGGATAATCACTTATATTGACCTTTTAAACATGCTTTTGATAACATCAGATCTCTTTAAAGATTCTTTTTGAGAAAAATCATTAAAAATTTTTTTAGTTCAATTGCACCAGAAATCTTAACATTTTTATTTGGTTGCAAACACATTACTGATTTGGTTGCAAACACAAGCCAGCGAACAAACGAGGATGATAATAATTCGAACCTTGAATACTCAGAATCATCCAGTACCGATTCAGGTTAACAGAAAAAAATTTAAATATTTTTTTCATCATTAAATAAAATTGAAGTTTATAAAAAAAATTGAGGAAAAACACCCTCTTTGCACTTTTTTTTTGCATTAATTGTGTTTTTGCGTTTTAAAATCAAATAAATAAATCGAAAATTGTTTTAATTTACAAGGAATTGTACATTTTTACGTCTAGCATGTATGAATTGGTCCACTGTGCGACGTGGGGGGTTCAGACCAATACAAATTGTGCACTTATTTTGACACTGATCAATACGTTTTTAATTGTGATCGGCTCAACTTGGTCTAAACCCTCCGCGAAGAAATAAACCTGACACGAACTGCTCGTTAATCTGTACAAAAGTCAGAAAACAAAAATAAAATCCAAAAAATTAAAAACACATTTATCTTGGCCATTGTGCGCAAAGGGTCTCAAAAATAACGCGAAAGGTCATATCGCGACCGAACCCATTATCTGGCCAAAAGTAGATACGTAAATTGTTGTTCAAGTAAATCAAAGACATTACTTAACAATTAGTGTTTTTTTTTTTTTGTTGAAAAATAAACAAACAGAGGATAAGATGCCGCACAATTTGCTCAAGATGAATTATAGCTTTTTCTTATGTGTTTTTGGAGTTCTTGTACCTGTGTTGACGGCATTCATTGATTTGTCGCCGCTCTGACCCCTTTTGGAGTTTCTGAATTAACAAGCTCAGGTGTTGTTGGTCTGGTGTGTATAATTCTTATATAAATGGGCATTTTCTCAGCTCTTCATATCGCCATGCAAAAAAAAGCGGAGGTGTTCTTAAATTACTTATGACTTACACAGAAACCCGTATGTGTTTGTGTGTGCATATTATTTATTTAATTTTTTTTTACGTATCTAATCCGTGATTTTATATGAAGTTTTTTTCGCGGGAGGTTGCAAAAGGTGTTTACTTGACTGCAAAGTTCAATGCGGTTCCGACTGTGGAGCTGGAGCTTGCGTTTTTGTCCGTTTCGGAAGCAGGCTCTGAGATTAAGTTACCTACGTTGAAGATATTTTTTTTTCTGTTCTTTTCTTCGTGTTCTTGTGAATTTTTAATGTGCATTTTAAATTCTTTTTTCGTGTTTGTTTGACGTATTTTTTTGTGTTCATCACGTGCGGTAAAATGTAAAAAAAAAATTTAAGAAGTTTAATTGCCCTCTGAAGTTGACTATAGGGTCGCAATTTAAAAGACATTATTAATGTTTGTTTGTATTTTTCTCTGTTACCGTTGACATTGAACTCGAAATGGCCAATGAAAATGAAATTAAATCATATTTTCTTGTTCGCGTTTAATTTTGATGTCATTTTTTGATTACGTAGTAAAGTGATTAGAATTACAATTAAGTTTCTTAAAGTGAGCAATTTCGTATGATTCTTCGTAAAGATTTTGTTAATGTGAATCAGATATGGAGATGAGAACAAATTAACTATATACGTGAGAATTAACAGGCAGATTGGATAGTTATAGTTGCTAATTACTTGCTATATTGTTGGTGTGGATTACTAAACTATATCGTGTAAGTTGTTTTTAAGAAATTATCTGTCTCTGAAAAGTTTACTTTAAATAAGGGCGTTCAGAGTTAACCTTGGTGGCAATTGCTATTTGGCTTTGTATCTGATATTTTTAGGAACGTTGATGAGAAACGCACATATAGGCAAATCTGTACAACAATTTAGACTCCATAATGTAAATTTGACTGCTGTGTTATTAGAATATACAAAACTATATCAAACCTCTATTTTTGTAATATTGAAAAATATAATTGAGAAGCACACAATCTGGACAGATCCCTTTAGTAATTTGGCCTGCATGTCTGACTTTTACTACTGTCATTTAAGGACGTGCAGTAATTTTTCAAACTTTTCTGTTTTTTAGAAAATTACGATTAACATTTTGAAACACAAAAGATAAACACAAATTCTCCACAATCCTGATCAATGATTTGTACTGTATTTGGTTATTTGACTGTTTTCTTAAACCATGTTATGTGTTTTTTTTTAACTATTTAATTTTTTTTATCTAACAGCATCTATAAAATTAAAAGTCTCCGCACAAGCCGTGTTAAAGTATTCCACAGACACCTAGCTTACCATTGATGAAAATCGTGGATTCACTAGTATTGAAGATCTGTTTGATAAATCACATCTTAAACTACTGAATCAATATAAAAGATTTGTGTCTGGTTCACATAAATAGTAATATTAGTGGACAATAGCGCAAGAGCTAATGGAGTGAAATACTGAAGAATTAGGGATACAAACGTATGAAACATGAATTTCTTTTTTTTTTTGAAAACTCATGAAACCCATTTTATAAATCATGATTGTTTATACCTAGGTACATATTTAATGTTTTGATTTACCGGGTGGTCGCGGTGTAGGTAAAATCAATCCCAGCCAAAATCCATTTAAATTTTATTTAAAAAAGAAAAAAAAGGTCTGTTGTTATACCTAAAAGTATGCACCATCTTGAATTTCTTCAAATTTAACGAACACAAGAAAAAGTGACTCCCCGAAGTAGTTGGGACACCACCCATGGAGTAAGTCTCCACTACATACAAAATCTTTCCTATCACTCTCTTTATTCCCCTTCTCTAACGCTGGTACTGTGGTTACATATAAAGGGTATTCATAGCCTAGCCTCTTTAGTACGTGTAAATTAATAAAAAAAAATATCAGGTGGGTAAAGCCCCCCACAAAATAATTCGTCAGGTACCCCTAAACAAGTCGATTTCTTCGTTTTCTTTTGAATACTGCAATTTGCGTATTCACTGACTAAAGACTAAAGAGCAGCCAATATTTCCGCCTACCTGATCAATGCGCGCGCGGTGGATCTCATTATCTTGGCTTGGCTTGAGAAACGCTGCCAGCCACGCTAACCTAGCATAAAGCACCATAAAATAAAGGCAGACGACTTGGAATTCAAAAGAATTCTAATAAGTTACCGTGAAACTTTTTAAATTGTAGTGAGAATACTGCTCATCCATAAGCAATTCAACAATTCGTGGTAAAAACCTGAAAACCTGTTGAAAGGAGACTATGCTAGTTTCACCTATCATAATAATTCCGATAACATCATTGAGCTAGTTAGGGGTGACACTATTTTTGTATAAAATTTCGAAGGAGAATTAATATCAAGGAAACTTTCTTGGCCTTAAATGACACCAATGTAATCCAGTTAAGCAGAGAGACTATTCGTTTGGAAAATAAAACATTATCGAGGATAATGGATACCGTCACCGTCGAGTCTAATGGGACCGTCATTAAGGAACAAAAAGAGTGGAAATTGGCTATAGATAAAGGGTAATCCAATATGAGCTTAGTGGATTTTTTTTATAAAACACAAAAAAAAATTCTAAAATGGTCCAATTTTCGACCAGTCCTTTAAGCATATCGGCCGTTATTCACGAATTATGTTGGCTTTCCAAGCTTCAATCGTTTTGGGTTTATCGACATAAACCAGACATTTCACATATTCCCATAGAAAGTATTCAAATGGTGTCAACAGAAGATCACAAGATCTGGGTGGCTAATTGGCAGGGCCATTTCTTGAGATGATGTTTTCATATAAAGTTTCCCTCAATAAAGCGATTGATTCGTTAGCTGTTTGTCATGCAGTCCCATCAACAAGTCACCTACAAAAATATCTTGAATTTCTGGCAACAAAAATTTATTGATCATTGCTCTGTAGCGATCTCCATTGACAGTAACACTCGCTCTTTCCGCTTTTTTAAAGAAATACGGTCCGATGACACTTGCAGCCCATAAACCGCACCAAAGAGTGCGTTTTTATGGGTTACAACGGTAGCTGTTAGGTTTCCTCTTGCTGTTCATCGGCCCAAAACGGCAATCTTGTTTTTTTTTAACGTAGGCGCCTTAACCAAAAATAAAGTTCGTCACTACAAACAATTTTTGGTTAAAAAAAAAGGATCAATTTGAAGCTGGTCCAAGCCCACAACCCGACATTAAAACGTAAACCAAATGCAGTTGGCTTTAATACTTGAACACGCCGTATTGTATATACTTTTACGCCAAGATCACGCTTAAAAATACACCACAATGTTCCATAACAGATGCCTAAACCTGGAGAACGGCGACGAATTGATTCATCAAGGTCTTCAAGAATACTCTCTGCTACTGCAGCAGTATTCTCGCTGTTACGGGATCTATGCACTCTGGTTCTGTGATGAATGACCAAAAATCAATACTTGTGTACTGTGTGTACTTTTTGCACTATGGCGGGCCCTCCTGTTTTATGGCAACTCCGTACGGCGAATTTGAGATAAGCTATTCTTGACAGTTGATACTACACGGATGATTTGTCGGATCATGAGAAGAGGGCCAGTGAAAAATCATTTTGAGTGCTGCTAGGACACGGAATCAAACCAAGAACTTCTGCGCGGCAGTTCATCGCACTAGCCATCGCACCACTGAACCCATCTGGATGAATGTCAGATAGTGAAAGATTAGTTCGGAATTTGTTGATATCTTTATGAATAGTGCGTTCAGTTGGACGATTATGACGACCAAAAGAAGAACTCAAACAATTTTGAACCGAGCACTGGTTTTGGATATAAAGTCCCACAATTAATAAGCATTGTTCCGGCGTTAGCCTATTCATTATAAAATTTCAATTCATACTTAACACAAACGTCATATAGATAGCTAGTCTACACAAAAAAAAACTGTAAAAGCAACGCTATTGAAAAAAGTAGCTACAATTGGATCAACCCTTATAAGCTCCACCATTTTGGAGAAAATAAGATTGTTGCACTTGATATTTCAAAGGCATTTGACAGGGTTTGGCATCAAGCCCTTTTGTCAAAAATGCGTGCATTTGGAATCGATTAAAAACTTCTTCTATGAATTGGAAATTATCAATCGAAACGTTCATTTAAGTTGTTTTGGACGGATACAAGTCTGCAACTCAACAAATAAATGCTGGTGTCCCTCAAGGCTAAGTTTTGTCTCCGACTCTCTTTCTCATTTTAATAAATGATCTCCTGTCTGCTACTTATAATTCAATTCACTCCTTCCTGATTACAGTACTCTCAGCTTCACATATTTTTTTGCAGGTCCACTTCCCTCATCTTCGAACGTGAAATCTAACGACAAAATATGTTAAGCTCATTGAATTCCGACCTTGACAGCATCATCAAATGGGCTAAATCATACAGAGTAGAATTCAATGCTTCCAAAACACAATGCTGTCTTCTTTCGTTAAAAAGAAACCAAGTCTAGAGCCATTATTCATGAATGGCACTTACGTCGAAGAAACCAAAAAAACGACTAAACATTCCAAGTCGCTAAAAACTCAGCGAAATGTCTAGGTTTAATTAATCGATGTAAGAAGTATTCCACCCCTTCTGACCTGGCCACAATATATAAAGCGTTTATACGCCCTAAACTTGAGTTAAAAGCCCACATCCAGCCGGGTATTCATAACCCCTTGAGTGCGCGCAAATTATATAAAAAAAAACAAGGCTGAGATATATTAAACGGTTAAAGGACCTTACTCAAACTGTTTAAGTCTCTACTGGCATCAGTGAAGTAATCTTCTTGATGGTGACGATGGGCGTCTGATAAATATTCCCTCCGTGAATATAAATCCAAGTATTGGAACCACGCGGAGAAATCCTTCGCCGCATTCTCTTTGCTTTAGGATAAATAAAACCTCGTTGACTACAAGGTATCAATGAATAAGGAAACAACTTTGAAGTGTACAATGACCTGATAAATAGGTTTCAACTATTTGAATAATTCATGATTATGAAGTGCCAACTAAGAAGAGAGCTAGGACGAGGCCCCAATATGCCAGATAGATTGTCTAGATAAATTGACATGTATCCCTCTCCTTTTTTTATGATGTCATATAAAACAAAAACTTTCGATTTTGTTGTTAGCAGAAACACAATTCGATAAAAATATGTTTCACTAGGTCTTTCTCAAGACACATCATCGATGAATTGTGTCATCCATCGCCCCGATTAGAATGATGTCAGCGGTTGAGGTTATGATTTTGTTGTGAAATGCATTTTTCTGATCAAGTGAACTGATATCTGACGGGATACCATTTAATCCACTCTGTAGTATATCCAACCTAACATTGCCTTGACGAGTCCTGAGTGGTTAACATCGTGAGACCATTCCCCAGCAGTACCGCACTTTGTCATATGTTTGAACCTACACTAACTTTTTAAAATCGTGATCGGTGGGTTCCATTTCAATGAATTTAAATGGTTCACTATAAGACTGAAAGCGAAGCTGGACTAAAGCACGAAACACAACAATACCACCACCGATCAATATTTAACCAAGTTATGCATTCCATTCAATGATTTAAGCAGTCCCGCAGCACACGTTTATAGCTTTGAATGCAAAGCACTCATAACACGACCCTGGGAAGTAGGTACAAGTATAGTATATAGGTGGTGGGCACTGCGTATTTCTCTTACATACTTGCAAAAATAGAGTTTGAAGTCTTACTATGTTTTAGCCTGTGCCATGTGAAAGTTGCCCAGCGCAGTACGGTGGACCTGCCACCGTCCGACTTATGAGATTTTCCGATAATACCTTTAAATACAAATTATATGGTAAATGTTGCATGACCTGTCAGTACCAGTAGGTGGTCCAATTTTGCTTATGAGCAGTGACCAGCAAGGTGATGCGTGTATGTTATGTATCCTGGATATTACGCTGACAGGTGCATGTTATATGGAAAGCAATTTATTCAAGTCCAAGTGTGAATGTTTTTTTTTGTGTTTACTCAGATCGAGGAGTAATTGCACTCAGTGGTAGTTTAGTTTAGAGTGTAATTAAGACAACATTTAAGAGTTCTTTAACAACCATTTTGCTGTTCTGTATCAATCACCATTGATGTATTGCAGCAAGTAAGTAAAATAAAGTGAACGCTTGTCTGACTCAGAGTATTCGAAACCACTCGTGTTTACTTCCGAGCAAAAATTCGCTTTGAATTGCTGAGGTTTGGCTTTGAATTGCTGCGGTTCGAGAGACTTTATTAAATTCACTTCCGCTTGAAGTACTAATGCAATATGTATTGCCTCTCTTACTCTCTCTGTCTTCTTTTTTCATCAAACCTAATATGAAAACAAATTGTTGTTTGTTTTGTCCTTCAAACAGTACCAGAACCACTTTTTTGTAACATAAGATTTATTTTCTGGAGTTCCTCTAGGCTCAATTCTTTACACACATTATTTCTGTTAAAAGAATGACAAACAACTGAATTTGTAGCATACAAACAACGATACCCTTAAAACTTTTACTAAACAAATTTATTGCATAACAGGGGACCTGCAAAAAAATGTACATACGAACATTCTGGATCAACTCAACTGTAAGATATTCTGAATAAGACAAGAATAAGACAAGAACCCCACAATAAGAAAAGAACTGAATAAGACAAGAACTCCACAATAAGAAAATAGCTTCACTCTTCCTCAAGACGGCAATCAAAAATAGATAGCAAACCTATTCCATCAGAGAGAGACCTGCATCTTCTTACTAGGTGTTACGCATTTCATTTAGTAATATCAAGCCTACAACTGACATCTATTGCTAAACTAAGTTATCATAAAATACAGTTTTAAATTTTGAAATTATGCACCCAAAAAATGCGCTGTATGGCTGAACTTGCTGGACTCGAATTGTATTCGAAGCCCGACATAGCCAATTCTCTTGTGGACAATGATTCTAATTCATCAGGTTCTAAATTTTTTGCTCTGCGAAAAATTGAAGGATATCTTCCTAATTATTACATAAACTCTTTTGGCAGATACAAGATGAGCTTAGTTAAATCTTCTCTAGACAAGTGACCTCTGAAACTGGCAGTTACAGTACATTTACGGTGTCCAACTAAAGACTACACAAACAGCTTTAATAATAACAACCTTTTACGGGTTGCTTATAGGCTATAGGGTTGGTTAACCTGAGCGTAAAATCCTCTAACACTAAATCCACATGTCTTTGGTGTAGTGATACTGCGTTCTCTGGTGAGTGAAAGTTTGTGAGTTCAATCCCATCCAAAATTCATAAAACAATATTTTAAAAAAAAATAGTTTGGTAGATACCTACTTGTAACACAAACTTTAAAAAAAGATTCTGCAAATTTAACGAACACGGGGAAAAAGCTAGTTCAGACACAATCCATGGATTAAGTCTCCACTACAAGCAATTTTTTTTATCTCTATTAGCCCTAGCGAGGTATCCGTTGGAGTGGAAAAAATTTGTACGATTCGAAGGATTTCTTCCGGAAAGCTTTTCAGAATATTTCTCCGACATTTTATTACGTATCCCTGCGAATTGCGTTGAAGTGCTTTCAGGTGCATTTTTCGTGCAATTGACAGCTAAGTGCAATTCTCTTTCCGATATCCTCCGACACAAATACGTGGAAATTTTTTAGGAATTGTAGTGAATTTTTGTTCCGATGACGCATATCTCGAATGGAATTTTAACCTCCGATGAAGTATGCGTTGCGGAAAATTGTCCGCTCCGACGGATACCTCGCTAGGGCAGTATATCTTCTTCTTCTACTTTAATTCCCGCGCTGTGCTTTATATTTAAACACTAATTCGTTATCGTGCCATAAAAGCCTACTTTTCGTTGCATGAAATTGAAGGTATTTGGTTCCACCAAGACGGCATAACTTCCCACACAGACCGTTTCAGCAGGACTTCATTACGAACACAATTCGGTGAACAGTTAATTTTAGGCTCTGAATTCGTGAATGATATTACACATCTAGACTTTTTCTTTTCGGTAACATAAAGTTCAAAGTCTTTTTTTATACTGCATTACCACTCAAAAAGCGTCCCAAATTTTCCGATCAGATTCGGCGTTGAACTGGGTCCCATACTTTCTGGCAAAAATATAACTTCACATGTACTAAAAAGTGTACAAGCTAATTTTGATGTCATATATGGGACGTAAATACCTAAAATTGTAGTTTTAAGTCTAAAGACTAAATGAGTAACCCAGCTACCATGAGGAATCGGAAGCTAACTCACTTCCTTAACCGAATATCATTTGAAATACTCGAACGCGTCATAAAAATCTAGGCCTCAGGATGGACCAGATTAGACGGAGTTCCGGTTAACATTTGTGAGAAATAATTTTTAAGAAAGAAATATAAGGTGAACTGAGTAGGGTGATGTTATTTAGTATGATAAGCTATCGCGTAGAAGGTGTGGGTTCGATTCCCAGTCGTTCCAAGATCAAATTGTTTTCCATTAGTCTTTCTCTGGCAATGATATGACAAACCATCCGTATTAGTATTAAGCTGATTTCAATTAAGCCATTCAAATTCGACATACAACTGTAGATCCCGCCATCGTCCAAGGATACCATATGCACACATTAAGGGCTTCGGCGAAAGCTTATACCATGAACCCTAACAAACTCCTTGGGCCAAAAACATGTGTGTTGGTTTTTTCTATAGGGATTTTTAAAAAAATTGACTTTTTTGATTTCGAAAAAAAAGACATCATAATGAATCATGAAATCAAGAGATTATGTCTCATGTTATGTTAAAGGTTAAGGTTAAGGTTAGATAATATTATAATGAGGTACGACAGATTTATATTATATTTCATCACTTTCTAAAAAATAAAAACTGAAGTGAAACGGAATCTACATCACTGCTGATGATGACATCCAGTTTCCATTTTCGGCTTAAATGTCAAAAATGTCAAAATTATATTTTTTCATTCCTCCATTTTGATTTTGATTTTTTTTAAGGAAAATTGTTTGTTTCGTTTCCCAAAATGTAAAATCAAAAAAGCCCACGTTCAAGAACAAATTCATTTTATGGTTAATGCCAAAGAACTAGTGGGGGTGTTGTTTCCAAGTATACAACCACATACATAGCAAACGACCTTTCGAGAATATATATCCAGGGATAGTTAAACACGTATGTGGAGCCAAGGTGTCATGCAATTAAAGTGCTCCTAATATGGTATGCACAATAAAGTAAGTCCCACTACATAGTCTCTTCGTGATTTATAAAATCCAAGTGATGATGATTTCAATTTACAGATTCATATACGAGTTTTCCGAAGGTGTACTGCACATATGACTTAACTGACGCTTTTGATCAAATTGAGTCACACTGTCATTAAACATTAATATAACGTCTATACGCCAACAGTACACATAGATCCGCCCTATCCAAATACAAAATCCATGCGATCCAAGGTCGACAGTAACATTAAATTTTGACCGCAGGGCCCGGTGACGAAGATATCTGAAGAGAAGATTTTACCATTTCCTTACAAGAGCGGACCCATTCAAAGAAAGGAATCGACAAATGAGTCGAACTTTTAAGGTTAAGACTGTTTTCTACCAATATATACGGAGATTTAATTTTATGAAGTGACATTCATCTTATAAAATTAAATATTCTAAGATATGACACTCTTAAAAGATTGAAATTTTAAGCTTTATAAGTAAGTAAGTAAAGCTTCAACTTGCTTACTTAAGCGGCGCTTTGATCCGGAATGAACCTGGAATGAAGCCCGGTCCTTAGCAAACTGCCTCCAGGTGCGCACACCAAGTTGTTTCAGGCCACTTAAGTCGAGGACTTCCTCTACTGGGTCCGACGCCTGGTTGGCAATCGAACACTCTGCGAGCCGGAGTATTGGTGTCCATTCGTTCTACATGTCCTAGCCATCTTAAACGTCCAATGCGGAGTTTTTTTTTACCTCGGCCATGTCGCTGCACAGTTGAATCTTCGTCTTTGTAGCCCGTCAACGCAAACGGATATGAAGATTTTTCGAAGAATTTTCCTCTCAAATCGACCAAGGATTTCTTCACGCACTTTTGATACGGTCCATGCTTCAGCGCCGTAGTGCTGTACTGGCATAATCAAGATTTTATATTGGATCTCCTTAAGAGTTCAAGTGAGGGCTTTCCTAATGAATTACCTTCTTAGGCCGATAAAACAGCGATTGGAAAGAAAAATTCTTCGTTTAATTTCTGACGAGATGTAGTTGTCAGAGTTAATAGCGTAACAGAGGTAGACAAAGTTCCTTACTACATCAAAGTTATATCTAACGTTCTGTGGCTATGACATCACCACGAGTCCTACTATTGATGTCAATATCGTCGGCGTATGCTAGTAGTTGAACCAATTTTTGGAAAATTGTACCTCTGGTGTTGGCTCGGCAGTTTCGCACAATCCTCTAAGAATCAATTTAAAGAAGTCACAAGGCAGCGCATCGCCTTGCCTAAATCCTTTTTGGTATCGAATTTGTCGGTGAGGTCGTTTTCGACCCTGATGAAGCAGCGAGAGTTCTCCATCGTCACCCTACACAAACGGCTTTGAAATCGATGAAAAGGTGGTGGGTATCGATTTGGACTTCTTAGGTTTTTTCCAGGATCTGCCGAAGTGTGAAAATTTGACCGATTGTGTACTTTACTGCCCTAAAACCGCACTGATAAGGGCCGATCAGTTTGTTTATAAACGGTTTCTGTGTTATCATTTTACGGAAGCTGATATCTTGTAGGCGATGTTGAGGATGTTTATGCCTCTCTAGGTACCGTAGTTCAAAGGATCTCCTTTTTTGTGGATCGGGAAAACGCTGTTGAGGTTCCGTTCTTCATTCATACTTTCTTCCGACCAAATTTGGCTTATGAGTTGGTGGATGTTACTTACCAAGTTATCTCCCCCGGCTTTTTAAAGCTCAGCGGGAAGGGCGTCATTTCCGGTAGCCTTATTCATCTTCAGTTTAGATATTGCTTTCCTCACTTCACTCAGGTCGGGTGGTTGGCAGCTTTCGCTGTCGTTGGCAATATTTAATGGTTCGTTCTGCCTGACAGCGGAATGTTGTTCGTCATCGCCGTTTAATAGTCCGCTGAAGTGTGCCTTTCACCGACTGTGTCTCAACTACGATATTTCCTTGTTTCTCTCGAGAGGAATCTGTTGGAGTGTAGTTGGCTTTGATATATTACACATTGGTAAAACTTGCAAACATCGATGCTAGAGTTTCACCTCTCTATATCCTCGATCAAGCGCAGTATTTTATCTTCCTTCTGAGCTCAGTGGCAGCACTCGTCTTCACCAGCAGCTTAGCCTTGTAGGCCTCGTTCTTGGCTGCGTGCATCTGTCGGAATTCTTCATCAAACCAGGGGTTTCTAGCTGGTAGGCGCGAGAAACCTAGCACATCAGTTGCGGCTGACCTAATGGCTTGTTGACATCATTGCCATTGTTCTTCGACAGAGATACGCGTAACGCGAAGGTCTTGGCAATCTCTTGCGATTGCAGTATTTCGACATTAAGTATTTCTGGATTATTGTAGCATGGTGGATATACGCCTTCTTACCTCGGCTGTTAGAAGGTAGTGGTCCGAGTCGATGTTAGCTCCTTGGAATGTTTTGAAAATACTGGATGTGTGAATTTTATCTATCGCAATGTGATCAATTTGGTTGACCGTTCGTTGATCTGGAGTCCGCTATGTCCCCTTATGGATATCGAAGTGAGGAAACCATGTGCTGACTATAAAGGCATATCGTTCCGTAGAGAAGTTAATTAGCCTAAGTCCGTTACCAGACGTGGTGTCGTGTGGGTCATGTTTTCCCGACAATACTGCAAATGATATCTTCTCTACCTACCTTGGCGTTAAAATCTCCCAACACGATTTTAACATCGTACTTCGGTAGTCGCTCATAGATTTTGTCAAAGAGCTTGAAGAAGCAATCCTTAGCTGTATCATCTTTTTCCTCGGTTGGGGCATGAGCGTACATAAGGCTTATGATGGCGAAATTGGCCTTGATGCGGATTGTGACAATGCGTTCGCTAATGTCTCGGAAACATAAGACTTCTTGCCTTAGTCTGGCACTTATAACAAATACGCATCCGAATATTCGCTGTTTCTGAACACTATAGCACCGTCTGTGGTAGATTTCACAGCTTTTAACCTCTTTTTGCCCCACCCTTCCCATCGTATTTTCTTGATGGCAGTAACGTCTGTTTTGTAGCAGCTAAGAGCTTCCGTGAGTTGATAGCTGGCACCTCTTCTGTTCTCACAATCTAGGTGCAGATACGAACATCGTTGTCCTCAAATCGTTTCGCAGGGTCGTCAACAATAGAATCTCTTTTCCGAGGCTTTTCATGGGTTAACTACCCATGGGTGGGTAGTTAACTCAAGGACAACCGCCAACCTTTCGTTTCATCTCTATTCAAGGACTGACCCTTGAATTCACTTGACAACCTCTTGTTCGCCTGGGAAAGCAGGCCGGGTATTCATTCCGTGCTATTCTGATCAGGCTGTTTATATAGTGCTGCAGTTTTTCGTCTGGTAATCAACACTCGCATTTATCGTTTAGCAAGTAAATCCGGTTGGATGGGACCAGAACTTGATGGTTACCACTTGAAGGTAAAAATAAGCACATTTGGTGTGTAGTCAGAGTTACAACCACAAGACATTGCCAAGTTAAAGCCAATCAGAGTCTACCCACGTTCTACAACACCCAACCACCAGGAAAGCAAGCCGACGATGGGTAAACTGCACAATATGTCAAATATCCTGGAAACTCTGGCCAAACTTTTAGCAGAAACGTTCCACCTGCTTGACAATGCTGATAAGAACAAATATCAGCACCATAATCGGTGTGCTTACAGGACATTGTCCTAAAGGTTTATGGTTTTATGGATTTTTCAAATTATGTGTAACATAGAGCACAATATTACGAAATTCAAAATACATATATCCATCATAGAACGCTGATTTTGAGCCGTCGCGTCAGTTGATTGCAGAAATTCTTCCAGATACAGTTTGTAACATTTTGTAAAAATTTAAACTGAGCAATCTTTTACAACTATCTTCTTCCTCTTTCATTCCAGGTCCACGTTCCAACGAAAACACGAATTACAAAATCGAAACAACTAACCTCCAGCCGCCTAGTACACAACATCTAAGACGCGAACTACCTGCTGATCTATCTGAAGAGGGAATTCGTAAGGAAGCAGCTCTCATCTTAGCACAAGCAGATCGCATTAAATGCAAAGCCGAAGGAGCTAACAGTAGCACCTCTAAGAAATCGAAACGATCTATACCCAACAAATTCCATTCACTACCGTCACGTAAAAAGAAGCCCGTTGAGAAGCCACTTAGTCGGAGTGTCAGTGACGCCTCATCAAAGAAAACCAAGAAGCCATCAATCTTCAGCATATTTAGCCGCAAAAGCGACTCGAATCTCAATCAGGATCAACGTGCTTCGCGTTTTGCCGAAAGCGGTGGTCGTCGACTAGTCCGCAGCAAAAGTGATGCTGGTTCATATAAGGACCCTAAAGTACCGAAGAAAAGAATTTCAGAAAAAGAAGACCAGCTTACTGGTAGCAGCAAACAAATTCCCACACAATTGAGCCCAATTCTTGAGAACGCCCAAAAGGAGGACTACTTCGAGGAGCTTTTCAATAGGGAACGTCGAAAATCGGAGGCCATCACTGCGCACGAAAAGAATGCTAACGATTTGAATGATTTTCTAGCCAAATATAACGTTGACCAGAAATCTAGCGGTAATATTGGTTACACCAATCACAAGGATCTAGATCTCGTGCCTTCAAAGCCTATCGCTGAGACTATTTCAGCATTGCAGGAGATAAAGTCAAAGTCTATGGAAGATATGCACAGTTCTCAGCTACCGCAACAGAAACCGACACTTACAAAAGGACTTACAGTCAATGGAATGGTTAAGCGATTATCCATGGAAAGATTCTCCCCACCGCCCACGATATCTGGTCCCGCATTCTCGTATATACGACCAAACGAACAAATAATTTACGCACAGTTAGCAGCTGAAGAAGATAGGCCCGCACGAAGGCCAACTGATTTCAATACACCGCTTAAGATTAGTCATAACGGAACGGCGACGATGCATCGTCACTCGGTGGACATGTTTGACCACCCGCCTAGTCATCATCATACAAGCAGTAGGGTAACAATAGAATCGCCAACGCACGTCACAATTAGTCCGGCGAGAGAGTCATTTTCGCCAGGACCAACGATGATTCGCATACAGCAGTCTCGATCGCCATGGCAGCAACTCAGCCCACGGAATCTCAGTGACGAAGACGAGGGCCTGGGCATCGAAATGCGCAAAAACTTTGACGATGATCTTCAGCAGCGTTCCTATGATAGAAGAAAAAATTCGCCCGAACAGCCAATAGTTCCGGTCATTCGCAGTGTAACGCCACCAATTCATCGAATGCAACATGAACCTGCCGATGAAATCAATACCTTAAGTCGTCGACGAGCAGTACTCGAGTCACGTATCACCTCGCGACGCTTTACCCCGCCTGAAACGGTCACAATCAAATATCGCACTTCGCCGGAACAAAATCGATATCGCGAAGAGGTCCACGAGTCAAATCATCGCCAGTACTTGACACCCGAACGAGATGATTACAATCGGTACCATAAGTTGCGGTCGGAGGAGATCATGAATAAATATTCACCAGAGCGAAGCCATCTGGACATGATCGCACCTAGTAAAGGTTCAACAAATGCCAAGCATACCTCGCGCTATGTTCACACAAAGTACTACGATGACGGGACCGGTGTCGGTGTGAAGGAAACGTACGAGCGAGAGGCGAGACTTGATGACCAGGGGAAACCAATTGTTCGAGAATCCCGTCGGAGGGAACGTGTTGATTCACCCGGACAATCAATTGAAAATGCTGTCTCTCCTGTTGAATATGAGCCAAGGAGCTTGGATTCACAAGTGAATTACCGAACTGAAAGGTATCAGTCCTCGCCACAAAATCATGTTCATGTTACCACAATCAGCCATACAAATTCGCTAGAGCCAGAGCACTGGCAAGGCAGCCTTAAGCGAGACAAACGTCAACAGAGGAGTTTCGACAAGGGAGACTCGGGAATTGAAAATGACTTCCGAAAGGAATCGTTCAATGGAGACGTTAATTCGAAGTAAGTATCTTTTATTTATATCTCAAGGAAAATTTCAGGGTGTAGGTACCAGCTTTAGGATGAAGATGGGTGGACGATTTACAATTTATACAAATGTTTGTATAAACAGGTTCTTAAGGACTCAAGGCTCAGAGGTAATATATTTCTAACAACCATTTATGTGTTGCATGGAACCTTCAATTGTAGGGCTAGTCTAAACGAACAAATTTATAAAAGTTTAGGAATCGAAAACAGGTCTCCTGCGTGGTAATTCATCTGACCAACCGCTCCGCCACTGAACAGATAAGGATAATACATTAAACATTATCCTTATCTGTTCAGTGGCGGAGTGGTTGGTCAGATAAGGATAATACTTTTAAAAAATATGGGTAAGGTAAGGAAGTGCAGAAATTTGCGAAGACACTTAGAATTAAAATTTATCTGTAATCACTGAAACCATGCGGAGCGCTTAGTTTGGGGACTGATTTCAGTGAATTAACATTCGCCTGTCTCTCTGCGATAATACTAATGACTCCAACCCAAACATGACCTATACAATCGACGTATAGGTCGGCCCAATGACGCCGCCGCCGGCCCATAAACCACACCAAACCGTAATTTTTTCGGGATGCAATGATGACTCATGGAGTACGTGTGGATTGCTGCCTGACCAATACCGCAGATTTTGTTTATTGACGAAGCCATTCAGCTAGAAATGAGCCTCATTGCTGAAGATGATTTTTCGATGAAAATCCGAATCATTTTCAAGTTGTTGCTCAGCCCAATTCACGAACATACGACGCTCTGGTGGTCAAGCGGCTTCAGTTCTTGCGTCAATTTAATCTTGTAAGGATGTAGGCCAAGATCTTTTTGCAAAATTCGCCACAACGATGTCACAGAGATGCCCAACGCTTGAGAACGACGTGTGAGAGACATACTTGGGCTTTCTTCAACTGAAGCCTCAGCGGCAGCAATATTCTCGACACTACGGGCACTTCTTTGTCTCACTGGTATGGCAACATTTTGTACTGTGCCTGTGGATTCAAATTTTTCCACTAGACGCTCAATTGTTGATCTGCTAGGACGATTATGACGACCATAAATTGGACGTAGCGCTCTTAACGTTGAGGCCACTGACTCCGAATTTCGGTTGTAAATTTTAATAATTTCGACTCGTTGTTGGATCGTATATCTTTCCATCATGAAATGGCAAACCTTACTGAAGAGAAATGTCAAAAGAGCGGCAAGAAATATTGCGTCGTTAGCTGTCCCTGTCGCTCAACTTTTGTAGCGTCCCTGTTGAAAAACCCGATACATGCGACTTCCATTTTAATTTTGCATCGAGTGTCATTCCGAGATATTTCGCGTCATTTGCAAATGGGACTCGAGCCGTATTTAAAAAAAAAAACGCTGGTTGAGAGCGTTTTGTAATTTGATATTTGTTTCCTCTGTTATTGTGACAGACAACTAGTATAGCAGTATCGTCACAAACGTGGAAGCGACTATCGTATCGTTTGTTTGTGGGATATCACGAGTGAATAGAAGGTACAAGACTGGTGCAAGGACGCTTCCCTGCGGTATACATGCCATTATTTCTTTGACATCCAAATATTCGTTTCCAAATTTTACACGGAAGAGTCTGAGTTCAAGATACGACACGAGGTTTTTATATAATTGTTGAGGCAGAACTTGACTTAATTTATACTTAAGGTCTTTGTGCCACATCTTGTCAAAGTCAAAAACTTTCGTCACGTCAAGAAATACGGCTGAGCAAATTTTCTTTTCTTCGAAAGCTTTCTCGATTATGTCAGTAATTCGAAATAGCTACTTGGACAACAGTCGAATGTTTACTTCTATGCCCAAAATGGTGGGACGTTTCGAATCAATTATGGGGTGTAGGCGGCCGAGTAATGTCCTTTCGAAAACGTTTAAAATTATTGGAAGAAGGTAAATAGTCCTGTAAGATTTTATTTCATTCGGTGACTTTCCTGGTTTTAGAATTCTTATTTCCAATGTCTCGGTATGCAGCTAAGTTAATGCTTAGAAGCTTAGCTAATTCTTGTCGAGGCAACATTTTAAGAAGTTCTCTCGTAATCAGGTCATAACCCGCAGCTTTTTTAGGCTTCAGTTTCTCTATTTCCCGTTTAAGTTTTACAATACTTGCATATCTAACTAACGGGTTATTTTTTAAGCGTAGTTTAAAAAAAATCCAATAAAACACTCAAATTTGCATCAAATTTCAAAATTTTTATTGTAAACGATAAATAGGCCTTTGCCATTTACGTTTTAAAGAAAACTTCATGTAAATGTTGTCCGCTGCTCCGTTTCAAATGGTCCATTCGGATTCGGAAGGTCCAATTTTGCGTCACTTTTTCGAGCATTTCGCCTTTATTCCACGAATTACGCGTGTTATGTTATCCTGTAAGGCTTCAATCGTGTTCGGCTTGTCCACATAGACTGGACTGTACATAACCCCATAAGAAATGATCAAGAGGCGATAAAGCGAATGATCTTGGCGGCCAACTCCCAGGGCCATTTCGAGAGATAAGCTGCGCACCAAATTCATTCTCCAACATTTCCATTGTTTCACAAGCTGTGTGGCATGTGGCACGGTCTTGATGAAAGCACATCTCAACCAAGCTCAACTCAGCCAATTGGAAGTCGCGTATCGTGCCTCGATACCGTTCGCCGTTACTACACCAAACTGTCGTTTTTCCGGGATACATCGGTAATTCTTGTATGGCATGTGGCAGATTATCACTCCAGATGCGACAGTTTTGCTTATTTAATTATCCGTTGAGTCAGGAATAAGCCTCATCGCTGAACACAATTTGTCGATAAAACACCGGAATTTCATGGAGCTGTTCTAAGGCCTATTCACTAAAAATTAAACGTTTTGTAGTAAGTCATTCGGCTTTTAATTCTTGCACAAGTTAGAATTTTATAGGCTTTCAAACTTAAATCGACACGTGATAACAGCACGAATTGTTGATCCACCATGTCGATTATGACGACCATAATATGGTCGTAATAACCTGTGCACATTTTTCACAGAGCACAAATTTTGAATGATAAATTTGAATGATTTGCAATCGTTGCACATTATTTTGTATACTGAAAAGTTTTCACTTCGACAGATGACGTTTGGACGCCATTACTAACCAGTGCTGCCAACATGAAAAACTTTACTCTTAAAAAATCACCAGTTTTATTGTTATTGGTTTTAGGCTTGAATACATTAAAGCTTTCATGTTGCGCTGGACCATCAAATAGTTTAAAGGATTCCTCGAGATGTGCGGCAAAAACGTCTGCTTTTTCCTTATCGGTTTTTGTCCAAGCGTCTTGATTTTCCCCTGCATGGGTTTTAACATATTTAATCGAATTTTATAACAAGTTACTCAACTGATTTAAATGTGTTTTATCTTGCGGGGCGCGAGTTTGATGCCATCTTTTACAAGCCTTTCCTTTTGTCTAACCAAATCTTTTATTTCCCATGGGTCCTTGATATTACTATAGCTCTCTATTTTGCGTTGTTGAGGAGTGTTATTCCATGCTCCTTTTTGAACGGAGTCAACCGAAAGGAATCAACCGCGACTTCGATTTCCAATGGGGATCTAAGCGATACACCCAGTCGATTATTATTTGTATTTTTGTTAGTATGGGTGTGTTTTCATTTCTAATGATTGACTCGCTCGTTGTTGGAATGACCGGATTTGATTGGACGGCACACTTATTACGCCGAAAAACTCGATCAAATACGGTTTTTTTTGTAACATCAGTTGGCCAGTAAGTTGGCTTTCTCGTAGAATAAAATTCTACCTTCATCACAAAGCATCCCACCTTTCTGTAATCTGTGTCTAGATCCCCAGAATGTTTGTTTGCATTAAAGTCCTCTCCGATGACAAAGCGCTGTCCAAGCGAACTAAGCAAGTTTTCAAGGTTAATTTTCTCCACCTTGCATCCTGGTGGGCAGTAAATAGAAGTTATCTTCTGAAAGGATTGTCTGTTTCTGATTTGTATAGAGCTTACTTGCATTGTTTCGATTTCTAATTTAAGATCAATCGAATGTTCGATACACTTTTTCATATATAGTAAGTTTGAACTGGATGATCAGAATGAATATCGGATAAGGTTACACCTGCCAGAGAAAATGCCAGTGCTATTCTGAGAGTCGTTTGTTTTGATTCCTTTAGTAGACAAATTGATTTATAGCTTCGGGCTGTAAATCATAAACTGTCGTCTTGTTGTATGTTCCGAAATGTAATCTGGTTATTTAAATCGTATCGCTAATCGCAAATGCGCCCTGCGTTAGCCTAACACCTCATTTGAGGGTCATCAGAGCATCGTTTTCGATCTATGTGATCCTGTGGGTACTACTATCACTATATTGCGATGTTGAGGAGTATTACGCCACATGCCCGAAATCATATTTAATTATTAATGGCATAAAATTATCCTTCCAATAAAGTCAAATTGATGGAAATTAAAACGATCTTTTTGTGTTTTATTTCAATTCGAAGTTCTATACCTCTAAAAAAAAAAACCCTTTACTATCCGGTGGAAAATGATATTCTGTGAGGTGGAGGTTATTGTTCGAAACATAGCTAGATTATTCGCTAGACATATCTTTAGCTAGCTTCAGTAAGCTCCAAGATGAAGCCTCATTTTGTTTTAAAGGGCCAGGCAGTTAGAAAGAAGATCAAGTATTGTTTCTTCTCACTCTTTGTCCATAAAGCTCCTGCAGAAAACGTTTGAATGGAGGCCTAGCCTTTCTGTGTATCTGCCTATTAAACAGTGTCCAGTGATGACACCTATTGTGAGGCTAATGTGTGGTCTAGTGAGCGAAATCAGTCACTTGGATCTTCTTAAATCCAGCTTTTGGGAAATTTGTTTGGTTATTTGACGCATCGAGCCAAGAATCCATCAAATATTTGCTGTTAAGCATGTTGCCCTAGTAAGCTTTTTCATGTAGCGATAGTAATACCTGTTGCATCCGCGTGGGGTACGACTGGTAGTGTTCTCCCATTGTTTGGTGAGTTTATCAGCCTTACAGTTCCTTAGAATGTCATTAAACCCAGGCAACCAGCATAAGTATACATGTTTAACTGCTCTGGCATATTTTGCAAAGATGAGCGGCAATCAAAGATTGTCTTTGAATTTGTTGAGACTGTTGTCCAAGAAGATGCTTATATCCTTGGTAGATATTATATTTCCTTTCAGCCAAGATAAGGCTTCTTTGATCGGCATGAGTTTCGCCCAGAACACTCTGCAGTGATCATGAAGACGGAAACCACACAGTCCGCCATTTATTTTGGAGCCATCTGAAAAAACATGGATAATTTCCACAGATGAGTTACTATCCATGACTATCTGCCAGGGATTGTGACCTGGAAACACTTATCAAAGTTTAAGGTTGTAAGAATGAAATCGGTCTTTTCAGGAATATTTGGGTGTTCGTTAAGAATTTTTGGGTGGATAGTTTGTATATTTGGAAACTGTTGAATGTCTTTAAGACGTATGGCTGAGTTAGTTGTAATTAACTTGCCGAAAATATCTGCTTGCAAAAATATCAAGGGCTAGAAGGTTAAAGATAATGTCTAGTTCTAGGTGTTGTAGGGTGTTGTAAGAAGTGTCCCATCGATGCTCAGACTTGCTATTTTTTGCTGTTCAAAACTATCTCTACAGCTTTCCAACATATTACTACGCAATAGAGAAGTATCGGTGTATAACCCAGATATAGAGCCCATGCGTGATAACAGGTTGCATTCCCAATTTTTCATTCTTATGGCTTTCGTACAAGAACGAAGTGCGACTGTCACTTTCTTTACTATTTCTGCTATGTAAAGCTTCCAGTGAAGCTTACTGTCCAAAATAAGTCCAAGGTATTTTGCTTTGTCTAGGGAGCCTTGGTTCTTATACCTATGGGTTGGTAGTTGAATTTGAGGTATTGTGACCGTGTTTGGAATTGGCTACACATACCCATCGATCTGAGAACAATAAGTGGAACAGTTTGCGTATAGGTTTACCTCTTCAGAAGAAGGGCAGAAATTCCATTGTGTACTACAATTATCCTCAGAGGATATTTCACTCTATATTGGAAAAGTACACGGCTATCTCGAGATCGATATTGGAACATTATCCACAGAAGCAACCACTTTGTTTATTTTGTGAAATCAGGATAAGTAAAAACTTGCTAGATACTTAGTTTCAAGGAAACAGGCTCTCTTGATAACCTACTTCGCAGAAGTACCGTTCAGCTGTGGGTAATACTATTTAGAATTGTTACCCAATTGAAAAATTGCTCACATCCTGGTCAACGGTTTATGGATTAATAATGTTTCCCGTTTTTGAGTGTATGAGATGGTGTTTGACCGATCATTTTTGGAGTTCCTGGCCTACGATTCTGAGAAAGCCAAATTTCTCATCCAAATAATCAATAAGTGTGGTTTCCGGTTCTATGTCCGATCTTAAGCTGTTACTGCACAGAGGAGTAAATGTCCTTAGAGTGGGGCATATCCATTTAAGACGATACAAATATGTGCTCTTATGAAGATCGGCTACTGGAGTCATTTCAGTCATATTTTAATTCAGTCACAGTATGAATAAAATGAAGGGTTCAGCAGTTACTGAGTAAGTCTTCTAAGAAAACAGTCTTTGGTTCAAATCCTAAAGGTAACATCTAACGTTTTGTTGAATGTCCTACTTCTTGCTAGCATCTGACAACTATTCTCCAACACATTCATGAGAAGTTTTCACAATTTGCTGCTCGGTAGCTTCGCGCTCAGGTTTAAGGCCAATATAGGGCGTTAATTAATAATCCGTTAATACGTTAATAATTAATAATTAAGGAAAAGCAATTAACGCTCGTTAACCCTTTTGTTGTTGCAGCTTTACAAGCTATAAAATGATATGTTGGGTTATGATCTGATCGCCCCTCAATATCGCTGCGGTCAACCACTATTGACCCTAAGAATCTCTCTGAAGATCTATTATGAAACTAATTTTGGTTTCTCAAAACGATCTCTAATGCTTTGGTGACAAATTTCTGCTAATTCCTAGAATTTACAGAAACAGGCTCTAAAGCATATCTTCTGGGTACCTCTGGAGTGTAGAGATACCTCTGGAGTGTAGAGAAATATTTATGCGAGATCAAGATACCGTTAAATTTGTACTGGATCTCAGAATATGTGATATGAAAATCATTATTGGATCTGATCGAGTCCTTACATCATTTTGACTTTCAATTATTTTAGAATCCAGACATTCCAAACTTTTGCACAGCGCCAAAGAAAAAATTCGTGCAAACCATGATACTCTACCAATTTTTATAAAAAAAAAAAACAAACCAAACATCAAAACTAATATAACCCTATGGGATGATTTTAGAGCGAAATCCCACGTTTTATTTGTTTACAAAACCAATGACTATTAATACTTCTATTGCAGATGGCGCAAGCGTACGTTCCACGATGATGTAGCTGCCTGTGAACAGTTCATCAAAAAGGAACGACGTCATACGGAAGGACAGCATCCGCAACGTAAGAGATACGACTATGTATATCGGGAACGCAGTATCGACGATGGCTCGCACTATGACCCACGATTGGATAAATATCCAAAGTCTGCAACATCAACTCTTCGCCGAACTAGTAAGGGAAATCATGCTTCTTCGTCAACTAGTCATTCACATATGGAAGATACCCTGAAGCGAAATAAGAAAGTCGGTGGCTTCCAAAAGGTAAAACAGCTCTTCAGTGGCAGTCGGAAGAAGGAAAACGAATCCGATGTTATGGTTAACGGAAAGAGCGAATCTTCGATGCAAGATGGCATGCCCAAGGACAAGTATATGGTGAAAGAGGAAGAGATGCGTTCAAGGTATCGCGAACATCGCGGCCATCTAAATGACCTACGTGAGCCAAAGGTATGTAAATCAATTATGTTGTCAATACAACTGTAACTGTATCTGTGACTAATAACCTGAACGTGAGTAACGTTTTATTGTTTCTATGTCTGGCCAATAATTTAAGAGGTCACTGGCACATCGAAATGTTGTTGTTTTATTATTTTTTTTTTTTTGTACCCGTTGATACTAAATTTTTATAGATTTCTGTGTTAGGATTATTTTTTTATGAATCGTGCTTTGACTTGCATAGGCATTATAGGTCTGTGTTACCCATTGTTTGTCGAAAACCTTATTGTTTGAAGTCAAGCTTAGGCTCAAGGTAAATAAGTGAAAATAGTATTTAGCTGCACGTGATTTCAGGCATTGGTTAGCATTCATGTGGTTTTGGACGCAACTACAGGGTCGTTGGTTTTTCAGCAATACCTTGGAAAAGTAAACTGAATATGTGGTGTTAAATGAATTGGCATTTGTTTGTGGTAGAGTTACTCACATTCAGGTGAAAAATCCCAGTTTGAACCGTCTAAATGGGGAGATGGTTAGTACAATGAACTTCCGTGTACCTAATTGATTTTCCGCTATCACCCCTCGTGATGATCTGACAAGTCATTCGAGAAGCTGTTCGGATTCGAAATAAAATTCGTGCAACACCTAATTGATTTTTCACTATCTCCCCATGTGACGATCTGACAAATCATCCGAGAAGTATGATCTAAGCCGTTCGGATTCAGAATAAAACAGGAGGTCCTGTCATCGTGCCAATAGTACACACGCACACATGAATGGTGGTGAGAAAAAGCTAGACCCTGGGTACTAAAGAGCATTTTGTGTCAAAAATATAAAAATATTTGAATGTAATTTACAAAAAAAAAAAAACAGATCTATAAATTTGTATTTGCTTGTGATTATTAAAATGTGTTATACCTAACTACCATCCAGTTCGATTTCTAGTAAAATCAACAGCGGGATTCTTTCTTTTACTGGATGCCTTGACACAGGCAGATATTAAGATAAAAACGTGATGATATGATGATGAAGGGTGAAAATTGTCTTCTGAAACATTTCGATTGTTTTCACTATCTACGACGTATAATAAGGGTGTGCCATAATTTACGCAAAATGTAGTTTTGATAGAAGATACGAATTTTCAGTTGGTAAGCTTAAATCTTAATTGTCTTAATTGATTCATAAAGAATACAGATTGGGGTTATGATATGGCAGCCACGGCTTTGATGGCAAGTATAGTGCGTACCAAAACAGTTGGCCAACGGTCGATTGCGCAGAGAGAGGATTTAAGAGAACAAAAATGACGCGAAAGAGATTTAATCACTAAGCGTTTTTGCCTGTAATTTACAATGCGTAACCCAACTTTACAGTGCTTAGAACTAAAATGCTGTTGAATATCTAAATAAACTTAATTTTTTATTATGAGGTCGACTTTTATACATTTCTACCTAGAAGTCCGATTGTATTTGAAAGGGTTCCCAACCCTTTTTATGGTTTATGGTGTGACACTGCAATTTACTTTACTTTGCGTGCCAATATCAGTACCTATATGATCAATATGCACGACACAATTAATAATGATCAACGAAAGCATAATGAGCAAATAGGGTTTAAATCTAAAACCGTACACCTTCATACAGACACAGTCACACAATCAATTCATGTGCAATGTTTTGCTTAATCTATCCGACCGTGATCACATCATACTCCTACAAAGAACCGACAAGACAAAAAACGAAACAATATATTTTCCTCCAAGTAAAGTTGACATATAATGGTCTATATTTTTCCTCCGCTCCTAATTTCAGTACAAAAGAAGGAAAATGAAGAAACCACCCTCAGTGAGATCGCGACAGCGATCTTGAACACAAGGCAGGGTATACGTCGTTTTTTATTATAACTCCGCCCAATTTCGTCTCTTTATGCTTGTTTTTGCAATTTTAAGAGATTTTAAAACACATTTTAAGAGACCTGCGCAGTAGAATGGCCAACTGTTTTGGTACGCACTATATCGAAATTCACAATGTCGCTGAACTTCATTAATAGACCGTCCAAATTCTACTTTCAAGGCATTGGTGGTCGTAGGTTTGCTGGCATAGAACTTTGACTTCAACAAAAATAAAGCCCAGTGGCGTCTAATCGCAAGATATGAAAGGCGAATACACCCGATTACACGGTTTGAAAATGACTCATGCAGACATTAAATTCTTTATCTGGTTCTATGGCATGTGTCACATGTTGATCAGATGCATATCTTGTCATTTAGGCACCAAACACTGGGTTATCATGTCACGCAGCAGCATTTTCGAAAAAGAACTTTTCGATAATGCCTTCAGCCCAAAATCCGCACCAAACGGCCAGTTGTGGATGAAATTGTTTCTCAACAATAACTCTGACCCCAAATGTAGCAATGAAGCCATCAAGATGTAAATGAGTTGAATCACTGAAGATGATTTTGTTCGAAAAATCAGCATTCACATGCTGTTGTATCAAAACCCAGTCAACGAACTATCTTCGTGCTGCATGGTCAGTAGTCTTCAGTCCTTGAGTAAATTGAACTTTGTAAGCAAGTTCAGTGTCTCAGTCCGTCGTGGGAGTCCGCTGTAGAGAGCTTTTCGAAATGCCCAATTCTTGACACGGTGTCGAAAGATGTTTGTGAACTGTCAGCAATACTCTCGCTGCCACGATGTTTTCTGTTAAAAGATTTGTTTCAGGACAAGCAGAGTGTCTAAGATCACTAATTGATCCAGTCTCCCTGTTCATTTATTCTCTTCACTGTTGATGGTCTTAAATTACATATATATGCAGACTGTATAGCTGATAAACTTTCATTATTATTAAAATATTACTCAACAATGAAATGTGTTGTTCTTTCGTGTAGCGCTCCATTTTAAAGAACCCCGAACTGTCAGCTGTCATATTGTTATTTTTTCTGGTGGCACCACAGTACCATCAAATGGCGCAAAATTTAAATTTTGCGTGAATTAAGGGACACCCTAAAAAATTTTATGAGATACGTCTAACGAAATATACTTCGTTAATAAATTATTATTCTTCGTTACCAAAAATCTTACCTACGACTGTGTCATATAGTTGTTCAAAGTTTGTTTGTTAAACGTGTTGAGTTTAGGGATCTCTTCGAAGGTTATATACAGATATTGTCTGTGCTACCAAAACGTACTTCATCAAAGGAGTAGTAGATAAGGTCTGCAAAGTTGAACGATTAAAGCTCCATCGTGGTAACATAATTGAAAGAAAGTTTGTGCCGCTGCAGCGATAAACCTAAAAATCGGCTTGACATGTTAGCCGGAATGAAAGTCTGTCTGGGGAAATTAAATTGAATGTGTTCTTGTGAAACTTAAGTCTTGGGTTTAGTGGTGCTATATTTCGGAAATGAACCTGGTCCTCAACCAATAAGCCTTTCCAAACCTCCAGCATCGACTGTGTCTCAACTACGATATTTTCTTGTTCAACTCGTCGATTTTCTGTTCGAGCCTTGTATCCCTGGCTTTGACGTTTTTCTTTGGTAAATCTTGCTTATATTATTCCTGAAGTGACACGTGTCTATATCCTCGATAGCGTGCTTTTCTTACTTTTTTGTTTTTCTTTCTGAAAAGCAGGTTTTCTTCCATCATTCTTTGCCTATATAGCTCAATGTCAGCTCTTGTCCTCACCTGTAAGTGAGGACTTTGTGGCTGGGAAGTAAATAAGGGGCTATCCCTCATAGACGTGGCCAGAGGGATATTCTCTCATAGACGTGGTCAGAGGGATAGCCATAGGAAGTGTTCTTTGACTTGAAGGGTGGCCTTTGCCAATAACAACTGGCATGTTTTGGGATCGAGGCGAAACTATACAGCTGATGAACCTTAGAAACAAGTTTTCCTAATCGTTTTCAGTGGTATAGACATAGGCTTTTGATAAATTCTTTTTAGCTTTTTCTAATTTTTTTCCTTTTCCAGTTAGAGTTCTTTAAGTCCGTCTGTGGTCAACATAAAGTACTTTTCTTCTTCCTTTTTTTTTAATTTTTTTTTTTTCTTTGGATTTTGTTTGTAGAGCTGGGATGTATGGTGAGAAGGCAAGAACTACCCCCGTCCAACGAGTTAAGCTGAGCAATCACAAGCGTGCCGTGTGTTTCTCTCCAACATCAAGGATGCCAAATGGGCTAACCTAGACTCACAACAATGAATCTGTCGGCGTTCTTCATTAAACCAAAGGGTTCTTTCTGGAGGGCACGAGAAACACATTAGTTGCGGCTGATCTAATGGATTGTTGACATCTTGTTGTTGTTCCCAGACAGGCCCCAGTGCAATGCTTTATTGGACTTATAATTAAATGTCGCACACTAGTTTCGACTCGGCATAAATAGTGTCTGTTTATCACTCGAAAACCAAACTGATTTTCGAAATAATTTTGTTTCAGAACACCTTGTTTATATACGACAGAAGGCTTATTGGCCGGAGATTAGCAGGTCTTGCTTTGTCCTTGTCATTTATAGGGATATAATACACCACCGCCGTTTTCCAATGCACCGAATAATGTGCACCATTCACTGCCATCTTAAACAGGGTGGCGAAAATATCGACCTGCCAGTAGATTGCAGGTGTCTCAATACGACGTTTCAGATACCATCCGCTCTCTTTTTTTCGTGCCAAAAAGATGGTTAGGAGTTCGTTTTTTGGACGAACAGCATCAAACTATTGCCTTTTGAATCGTTTTTGTCATTAAATTCGGCGAAACAGTTATTCTTAGATCGTTAAGCTTGGAGTTCAGTACGTAGATAAAAGTGATTTTAGAAAAGCTCTTTTTTCCTCAATGTCGATTTGGGCGAAAAGGAATATTTACCGTATATACGGTCTTGAAAATTGCGCCTATCGAATTCACCATTTCCCGGGGATTTTAGATCGAGAAAAAACCGTCTTTGGAGTCAAAACTTTCCGGACTTATACCAAAAACCGTGAGACGAGTATGCCTATTCTATGTCTTTTTGGGAATTTGGACACATGCAATATCGTTATAATCCTTTCTCCTGAATATATTATTTATTTGTGGGAACATATGCGGCTTTCGTAGCCTGTGCAGTCGTTTTCTGTCTGTGGAGTACATCGATTATTGGCCATCGATATTCCTCCGTCTGGTCGTCGAAAATACCTACCTTAGGTTCCTTTGACATTGTAATGACCTCATTCATTTGGAGTAAATGTAGGTCAATTTTATCGTGGCGATAAGTGTTTTGTAGAAAAGGCCTTCACATGGTACGTTGGTACGTGGGATTTTTTCATAGATAAGACATATGGAGCTATAATTAACTGGAAAGCGTTTTTTGGTTAACGTCACATTGTTTGATATTTAACTGAGATATCTATTCACTTTGATGACTTTAGCTACGAGCAGACGGTATGCGAAAGTCGTATATATATGCGAGTCTGTCGTAATTTTTGCGTCATAATGAACGCCTTTTTGGGACAGTCCGCATGTGCTCGCAAATTATATGCGGACAATAAGCGATACCCAGATCGCAAATCGATTTGCGACTTTTCCGCATATCATGTGAACACGCTCGCATATAATTTGTTACAATTTGCGAACATATGCGAGCATTTGCGAGCATCCCAAAAACAGAACTTTGCATATTCTGTCATTTGCGAGCAAACAGTTGTAGAGTTCAAATCACGGCTTATTGTTTTTTGTTCACGTGGATAGAGTGTACAAGATTATGAGTGAACTTAATGAGCTTGAGATGAGGGATTTACCTTCACAAGATGTTAATTTTCTGCCACAATCAAAACTGCGCCGTTCAAAAAAAAATCGGAGGCAGGAAGCAAAAAAGTGCAGCACAACTGGCAGGATGAAGAAATCCAGCGTTTAATTGCTGCGGTGGAGAAGCGTTCCGGGCTTTGAGTCGTCTGAATATAAATTTTCGGAACATTGTTACTTTAGCTTCCAATCACTTTTTTCACTTTTTTTTTTGTTCCACTCACTAAATTAAGCTAAAAATTTAGCAATTTTTTTTTGTCGCTCTCAATTAGTTAAAAAGTTATTAAACAATGAAATTTCCAAAAATCCCTATAGAAATCAACCAACTTTTGACAGTTTACACATAGCTGAATGATAAATATGAAGAAAAACATTCCAATGGAGCATTGCAAGATAGAAAAAAATTTTTACATGTTTCCCAAAATGTAAAGAAATGTAAAAAATGTGAAAAATTGTAAAAAAAATTATTAACAATCATTAATTAATAATAAAAAATGACTAAACAAAATATCTTAAAAAAATGCCGTAACGAAAATTTAGACCCCCTCGAAGAATTTTTTAAATGTGCCGGCAAACTATACAACGGGCAAGAAGCAATTCCAGAACCATGTTCTAATGATTCTGACGATTCATCATAAATTAGTATAATATAATAAATAAATTAAATCCTAACTCAACAGTTTTTCTGTTAACCGGTACTCTGCGTGGCCCGCTTCGCGGGAACAAAGGATTTCAACTCTCTTTCTGTGGACAGTCCACGCTCACGCAACTTCGTTGCTCCGCTCAAGGTATTTAAAGTCGTCAGGCAGGCGCCTAAGTCAAAAGTTTTTCTATTAAGCGGTACTCTGCGTGGCCCGCTTCGCGGGAACAAAGGATTTCAACTCTCTTTCTGTGGACAGTCCACGCTCACGCAACTTCGTTGCTCCGCTCAAGGTATTTAAAGTCGTCAGGCAGGCGCCTAAGTCAAAAGTTTTTCTATTAAGCGGTACTCTGCGTGGCCCGCTTCGCGGGAACAAAGGATTTCAACTCTCTTTCTGTGGACAGTCCACGCTCACGCAACTTCGTTGCTCCGCTCAAGGTATTTAAAGTCGTCAGGCAGGCGCCTAAGTCAAAAGTTTTTCTATTAAGCGGTACTCTGCGTGGCCCGCTTCGCGGGAACAAAGGATTTCAACTCTCTTTCTGTGGACAGTCCACGCTCACGCAACTTCGTTGCTCCGCTCAAGGTATTTAAAGTCGTCAGGCAGGCGCCTAAGTCAAAAGTTTTTCTATTAAGCGGTACTCTGCGTGGCCCGCTTCGCGGGAACAAAGGATTTCAACTCTCTTTCTGTGGACAGTCCACGCTCACGCAACTTCGTTGCCCCGCTCAAGGTATTTAAAGTCGTCAGGCATATCTTTTTGTTAAAATATTTTTATTTGGTATGTTTTTTTCAACATGGCAATGCTGCGTACACCGCAGCAGAAAAAAAAAATAAATGAAGTGTCAAACTACAAACAATTTGTATGGGATTATAACCCAAAAAGTGCAATTTTATTTTATTAATAACTTTTAAACTAAATGTGAGCGACAATTTTTAAAAGCATATAAATGATCAGTGCGCAGAGACGAATCGATTAATAAAAAAAAGTGCAAAAAGTGAAAGGCAGCTAAAGTATATTTATGCCAAATTTTCCAAACTTGCCGCCTGGGGCGAGGTTGTCGATGATCTCGGCCTAAATATCGACGTGAATGAAGCCAAAGGAAAGTGGGGCTCTCTTCGCGTGACATTCAAGACCAATTTGTCGAAGCTCCGCACGAAGAAGTCGGGGCAAGGCACAAAATCATCCTCCATGTCATAGAAATATTTCTACAAAAACTTTGTAGATCGCATCCAGCACTTCCGGAATTATGGTCGAAATAGTATCCACTGGAATGTGAAACAGGTATTGCAAGGGCCGAAAACTGTCACCGGTGGCCAAGAAACGCAGCGTTAGCTTCGGCCGATCTGACGCAGGAATGCTTAATCGCCTGTTTGTGTATGGTTTTTCGATCAGCGGCTTTACCAAACCAAGTAAATGATCAAATTGATAGGCCGACATGCGAACGAAACCGCAATATAATTCTGGTTCGTTGCCACGTAACTCCAGCAACAATTTTGCGCAAAAGTCTTCCGTCTCGCGAAGTCGCAGCCAATCCTTTTCCACACATGACGCACCCGTTTCATTTTATTCGAACTAACTTCTTCGTCGTCATTTTCCAGCATATCTAATGACAAAACAGCAATAGCAGCCCACTTTCTTTCCGACATTTTAAATTTAATTTAACACTTTTAATGACGGGGTACGCAAAAATCACCAACACAATACACAAAGTGACAGATCGATGTTATGTTCGCAAGTCTGCTTATAATTGAAAATGTGTGATGTGCAAATTGTGTCGCATATCGTGTGAACACCTCGCGTATAGACCTCAACATTTGCGATCCCATTTGCGGAAATATCATATGCGAGCATCTTGATCACAAATGTAGTTACGATTTTTGCGACAAAAAGGACAAGAAGGCATGTGTGAGTTTGCGAGCACTGCCGTACGTATGGAATTTGCGGCACATTTGCGAGTTTTTCGTGTCGTCAGCACCCGCATATATATGCGACTTTCGCATAGCGTCTGCTCGTAGCTTTACTCAGCTAGATATTTGTATTGTTGAAAGATTGCCCACATTCAGAAACTCAGATTATATCTGAGTAGAAAAAAAGGTGATTCGGACCTTTTAATCGTGTAAACGTCAAGCAATGCCAACCCTTATTTTGCAATTTCATTTTCCCGTATTTATAGGTTCTATTAAATTTTATTAACTTAAATGTGGAAGAGGTGATTGAGAGCCTTTAAAGTTTTTTTTTTTAAATTTGCTGCTACTTTTTTTGCAAATATTTCAAGATGATTTAGTTTATTTTTTTATAATTTGCGCGCACTCAAGGGATTAAGAATGTCCTTCGGGGAGTCACTGTTTCTAGTGTTCGTTCAAATTCGAAAAAAAATTCAAGATGCTGCATACTTTTTGAATGTGACAACCGACATTTTTTATTCTTTTGAATTAAATGTTACATGGACTTAGGCTGGGATTGAACGCGCAACCTTCCACTCAAAAGGCGAACACATTACCACTACACCGCGGCCACTGTTCTTTGAATCCTAGTTACTTAAGCGTTTATTTTCTAAAATTAACAAAAAAAAAAAGAGTTGTGTGTACAGTCTGGTATTTGTTTCACTCTTCCGAGTGGTTGTCAAGACTACGTTGTTCATGATCTTGAGTTTTTGGTTTGTTGCTCACATTTTATTAGCCGAACAGCTGTTTTCGGTACACAATCTGACTTTGTAAGACATTTTCTCCATGATAGTCTGGATATCTGCTCAAATCTGCTACCATACTATCGGGTTATTTTCAATAGGGACATAACTGTTTTACATTTTTATACAAGACAACCTCTCTGATCTGTCAATGCCAAGACTGCCGTTGACGTTAAATTATATATCATAGAAATTATTAAACATTACTAATGAAATTATAAGTCGATGGTAAGAACTTTCAAAGCACAATTTGCGATGGTCCCACCAGATAGGGTGTGGGTGCTGTAGTGGAAATTCAATTTAACATATTGTGCACTATCAAAGATTATAAAGATCGCAAAGATGACGCACTGCATACAAGAAAAATTGTTCTACGGCAGGTCGTACTGGCGCAGCCCTCAATATATTTGTATCGCGTTTCTCATGCGTGCACGTTCACACACCGCCTGCCAGTACCATGAAGCTGGTGAGCAAAAGTTTCTGTTTAAATGTTTTAATGACCTTAAAACAAAGCACCAGTCGATTTACCGAAAATATTGCAGCCGTGGATGCCGTAGTTAGTGCGATGAACTTCCGCACAAAAAGTCTGGGTTTGGTTCCCAGCCTTAGCAACACCTAAAATGATTTTTCACTGGCCCTCCTCTAGTGATGATCTGACAAATCATCGGAGTAAAATCAATTACCAAAAAAAGCTCATCTCAAATTCGCCGTTCAGTGTGGCATAAAACAGGAGTTCCACCATCGTGCAAAAAGTACAGACGCACGAATATATGAATGGTGGTGAGAAAGATCGGCCCTGGGTAGCAACGAGCCTGTTGCGGCAAAAATTTGTAGTTTAGATGCTTCATTTTAAAATTACTTACTTACTTAAGTGGCGCTACAGTTCGGAATAAACCTGGGCGCAACCTTCAGTTGCGCACTCCAAGTTGATTGAGGTCGATTTCTACTTGTGCTCTATCTACTGTGTAAATTCGTTCTACCTGTCCTGGCCATCTTAAACTTCCAATGCGGAGTTTTTTTGACAAGGGAAATGTCGCTGTACAGCTCTTATAGTTCTTGGTTGAATCTTCGTCTCCATAGCCCGTCAACGCAAACGGGACCGAAGATTTTTCGAAAAATTTTCCTCTCAAATCGATTAAGGATTTCTTCATCCGGTTTTGAGAAGGTCCATGCTTCAGCGCCGTAGAGCAGGACTGGGATGATCAGGGTCTTATATAAGATCTCCTTAGTTGTTCGAGTGAGGGCTTTACTACTGAATTGCCTTCTTAGCCCGAAGAAACAGCGGTTGGCAAGAGTAATTCTTCGTTTAATTTCTGACGAGATGTTGTTGTCAGAGTTAATAGCGGAACCGATATAGATAAAGTCCCGTACTACCTCAAACTTATATCTGTCAATGGTGACGTTCTGTCCAATTCTTCGATGTTGTATGTCTTTTCGTGTTCACAGCGAAATGGGTTTACTGCTAAACCCATTTTTGCCGCTTCCTTCTCTATACTAGCAAACGTGGCTATGACATCACGTTGAGTCCTACCAATGATGTCAATATCGTCGGCGTATGGTAGTAGTTGCACCCGATTTTTTGAATACTGTGCTTCTGGTGTTGGCTCGTGAGTTTTGCACAATCCTCTCAAGAATCAGATTGAAGAAGTCACATGACAGCGCATGGCCTTTTTTGGTATCGAATGTGTCAGTGAGGTCGTTTCCGACCCTGATGGAGCAGCGAGAATTCTCCATCGTCATCCTACACAAACGGACGAGTTCGGCCGGTATAGTTCGTCTCTATAAATGCTGTCGTATGCGGCTTTGAAATCGACGAATAGGTGGTGGGTATCGATTTGGACTTCTTGGTTTTTTTCCAGAATCTGCCGAAGTGTGAAGATTCGATCGGTTGTGGACTTTCCTGGCCTAAAACGACACTGATAAGGGCCGATCAGGTTGTTGGTAAACAGTTTCAGGCGTTCACATATTACGGCAGATAAAATTTTGTATGCGATGGTGAGGAGACGTATGCCTCTGTAGTTGGCGCAGTTAAGAGGGTCTCCGTTTTTGTGGATCGGTCAAACGATGCTGAAGTTCCATTCTTCAGGCATACTTTTTTCCGACCAGTTTCGGCTTATGAGTTGGTGGATGTTACTTACCAAGTCATCTCCGCCGGCTTTATATAGCTCGGCGGGAAGGCCTTCATTTCCGGCAGCCTTATTCAGCTTCAGTTTAGATATTGCTATCCTCACTTCACTCAGGTTGGGTGGTTGGCAGTTTTCGCTGTCGTTGCCAATATTGAATGGTTCGTTCTGCCTGGCAGCGGAATCTTGGTCGTCACCGCCGTTTATCAGTCTGCAGAAGTGGTTCTTCCATATCGTTCGTCAGCATCGACTGTGTCTCAACTACGATATTTCCTTGTTCATCTCGACAGGATTCGGTTCGAGCATTGTACCCTTGGCTTCGACGTTTCACACTTTGGTAAAACTTGCGAACATCGTTCCTGGAGCAGCAGCTCTCTTTATGCTCGATCGCGCACTTTTCTTGCTTTTTTTTTCTTCTTTCTGAAAAGCCGGTGTTCTTCCTTCTTCTCGGCCTATAGATCTCAACGGCAGCTCTCGTCTTCACCTGCAGCTTAGCCTTGTAGGCCTCGTTCTTGGCTGCGAGCATCTGTCGGCATTCCTTATCAACGCAGGGGTTTCTTTCTGGTGGGCGCGAGGAACCTAGCACATCAGTTGCGGCTAGGCTTGTTGGCATTGTTGCCATTGTACTCGACATTCGATGCTGGTGGTATGGTGTTTATCGTGAGCTTTGGGGATACTCGTTGCGCGAAGTTCTAGGCGGTCTCTTGCGATTGTCTTCCGACATAAAATTTTTTCACAGTATTTCTGGATTGTTGTGGCGTATGGATATTCGCATTCTAACCTTGGCTGGAACAAGGTAGTGGTCCGAGTCGAAGGTAGCTCCTCGGAATGCTCAGACATCCAAAATACTAGATGCGTGGCGCTTGTCTATCGCTATGTGATCAATTTGATTGACCGTTCGTTGATCTGGAGACCGACATGTCCCCTTATGGATATCGAGGTGAGGAAACCGTGAGCTGGCTATAGTGGAATTTCGTTCCGTAGCGAAGTCAATTAGCCTAAGTCCGTTACCAGACGTGTTGTCGTGTGGGCTATGGTTTCCGACGATACTGCTAAAGATGTCTTCTCTTCCTACCTTTGCGTTAAAATCTCCCAGCACGATTTTAACATCGTACTTCAGTAGGCGCTCATAGGTTTTATCAAGGAGCTCATAGAAGCAGTCCTTAGCTATATCATCTTTTTCCTCCTTTGGGACGTGAGCGCATATAAGCCTAATGTTGGCGAATTTGGCCTTGATGCGGATCGTTACAATGCGTTCGCTAATGTCTTGGAAACATAAGACTTCTTGCCTAATTCTGACACTTATAACAAATCCGCATCCGAATAGTCGCTGTTTCTGCTCACTATAACACGGTCCGCAGTAGATGTCACAGTTTTTCATCCTCTTTTTGCCCGGCCCATCCACTCGTATTTCACGGATGGCAGTAATGTCTGCTTTGTAGCAGTTTAGGACTTCCGCTAGTTGTTCGCTTGCACCTCTCTTATTTAATGTTCTCACATTCCAGGTGCAGATACGAACGTCGTGTTCCTTTTTTCGTTTAGCCGTGTCGTCAACAATAAAATCAGTCCATTCCAAGGCTATTGGTTGCTTCGTAACAATTAAAATTCTCATGATTGGGAAGTTAAACCAAAGCACAACCCCCAACCTGGAGGGCCAGTTCCAATTTATAAGATACTCCTAGGTTACGGGGCCATCAGTATCCACTACGGGATTGAGCGCTGCTGTTGGCCTTTCGGTTCATCCGCCACCATCTCTGTTCAAGGGGCCTGACTAACCCTTGAAATTCCTAGACAACCTGTTGTCCGAATATGTCGAAGCAGCTTGTATAGGTTCGCCTGCGACAGCATACCGTTTATTCATTCCGTATAAGACCCTGATCATCCCAGTCCTGCTCTATGGCGCTGAAGCATGGGCCGTCTCAAAAGCGGATGAAGAAATCCTTGGTCGATTTGAGAGGAAAATTCTTCGAAAAATCTTCGGTCCCGTTTGCGTTAACGGGCTATGCAGACGAAGATTCAACCAAGAACTATACGAGCTATACAGCGATATGCCCCTGGTCAAAAAACTAAGCATTGGACGTTTAATATGGCTGGGACATGTTGAACGAATGGACACCAATACTCCAGCTCGCAGAGTCATCAATTCCCAGCCAGACGTCGGACGCAGTAGAGGAAGACCTCGCCTTAAGTGGCGCGCACAAGTAGAAACCGACCTCAACCAACTTAGCAGTTAGCTAAGGACCGGGCTAATTGGAGAGGCATGTTGGTTGAGGCCCAGGTTCATTTCGGACTGTAGCGCCACTTAAGTAAGTATGTAAGGTATTTTATACGTAAACAAGGATTTTTCCGTAAGGCTTTTCAAAAGTATTCAAAGAAGTCTTATAAAAGTAAATAGCTTGCTGAAAGTGCACCAGGAAAATTCCTGGAGAAAAAATAGCTTCGATAGTACTTCATTGAAGCAAAATTGTTAGTTGGGATCTTGGTATACACCTTTTCAAGATGAAATATATAACAAAACTCTCTCGACTATTCAAAGAACCGAAAGAACGAAGAAAATCCCGAATTTCATCAAAAAAATCATCTACAGCGATAAAGCTTATTTTTGGGTAAATGGCTTTGCAAGTAAGCAAAATACGCGTTTTTCGATAGCCAAAAGTCTTTATGTGCCAAGATACTCTATTGCATCCATGAAAATTGACTGTGTGGCTTATACGCAGAAGGCTTTATCTGCCCGTAATTTTGCGTTGATGAAAACGGTTTCAATATTAAAAGAATTTTTTAGCCAGAAATTGATGAATACTTAATGAACTTGACACCAGTGAAATGGGTTTAGCAGGCTGTGTGTCATAGCTGGTCAAGCAATTGATCTTATTAAGGGAAAGTTTGATAATCGTGTACCTAATATAAAGAAATGGTCCCGTCGAATGGTCCCCTTACTTATAATCTGATAATATTATACGCCGTTTGATTTCTTTATGGGCTTACATAAGTTGTTGAAAAAGCTATCAACGTTAGAGGAGCACAGATAAATATCGAACACGAAATCGCCAATGTTCTAGGCGGTTGGTGGAAAATTAGCTTCGAATAATCGATCAAATCCAAGATGGTCGATATTTTGATAGACGCAAGATCGCATTTCATACTTAAATTTAACATAAGTACTGCTCTTTGAAAAAATGTCAGACCGATAGCTATCTCAATTCTAAATATAAAATTGTGACGTCCTTAGACATTGGTAAACATAACCCATACTCGCTTCCTGTCCCATTTTCCATACTTGTTTAATTTTTATGGTTTACACTCTTTGTTTTTAGGTAAAACTATGACTCATCAACAAGATAGCCCAAAACCAATAATATATGCATCTTGGCCCATTTCGAATTTCTTCGTCAAAACATGACAAAGTTCCATAAATAACCAAGACCAAGCACTTGAAATGCAAAAAAGAAGTCTTACCGACATTGACACTTGGTCATAAATTTCTTCACCACTTCCTATGACTGACATTCTCAAAACAATTCTTAAGAAAACCCACATAGCCAACCCACATTTCCAGCACTATTACTGTATTTAACCAGAAAGGCGAACATTCTTATAATCTCCATCTATCTACTGCTGAAGACCCTATGTGCGTGTGTCAGCTTGCTGTACGTAGTCGTCTGGCATTAGAATGACATACAAGTCTTAATTCTTTCGCAAACGAATAAGACATACACCATCCGTTCTTACTTCGGTAAACAAATAGCAAATCTGACGTAACCGCATTCTGTTGTGTATACTCTCAGAGTCAAGCCTACACATTCATAAAACACTCACCTCACGTCATCGATTCAGAACACTATGCCCACGTTAAGATTTTCCAAATTAAGAACTGTGGGGGTGAAATACCTGTCCCCAAACGAAACGATCTTTTTTTTAAGCTTCCAACAAAGCTCAGAGAAACTCAAGACTGTATGCATCTGCACTGAAATTGCGCATGACCAAGCCACGAACACGTCGCTATTGCAAAAGAGAGGAAATACCTCTTAAGTGGTAGTGGGAGGCATACTCATCTCTTTTTGAAATTCTTTACGGTCACTTGGAGATAGGCCGACTTCCTAGCGCAGCTCGCTGTGATGTAACCACGTCAAGTCAACCGCAACAAACTCGAATTGGGATTTCTACGGAAAGCGAAATTACTTCACATCGGGAAAGGGCCTTCCGCTGCGCTGTTTAAAATACTAACCTAAGAGTTGACGTCCATTCAACTGTCTGTCCAGTGATGGGAATTAAGTGTCTGCTATGAAGGTCGTTTCAAGCCAGCGTTGGGTCGCTTTGGAATTGAAATCGAACTTGAGAAAGAGTGACGGACAGAGATAGACAAGCGGGACAGACAATAAGCCACGTTGATGTGGGGTATTGTGTTTCATATTATGCAATCCAGCTATGGTGGTACTCCTATATAGGGAAGACTTGATCTGTTGGGTAGGCTGTAATAATGGAAGTTCGAGTGTGATGTTGGGGGGGTAATGCCAATATAACACATTTTGGTTGACTGACAGGGATATGCATGTTCCATTAGGGGTTTCTCGTGTGAATATATGTGAACGTTTAAAATGTGAATAAGGCAAGGCTTTAGCTAAAGCTATCATAGAAAAGCATCATTGGAATGCAAAATATTATGGAAGGGACGTTTAATTTGGCAAAATTTGAGAGAACAACCATACTTTAGGTAAGGTATAGTTATTCTAATGATTAATGCAAATGGTGTGAATGGGACAAATGCCTCTTTTCTGCAAAAGTTTGATTTTACTTACTTACTTAAGTAGCACTACAGTCCGGAATGAACCTAGGCCTCAACCGACATGGCACTAAAACTAACCGGGTCAATAGCTAATTGCCTTCAATTAGCGCACTAATTGTACGCGTCATTTAAAGCGAGGTCTTCCTCTACTGCGTTCGACGTTCGGAGTATTGGTGTCCATTCGTTCTACATGTCCTAGCCATCTTAAGCATCCAATCGGGAGTTTTTTTGACTAGCGGCATGTCGCTGTAAAGCTCGTATAATTCTTGGTTGGATCTTCATGTCCATGGTATGTCAACACAACAACACAAGGATTTCTTCATCCACTTCAGCGCCGTTGAGCAGGACTGGGATGATCAGGGTTCAGCGCCGTTGAGCAGGACTGGGATGATCAGGGTTTTATATAGGATCATCTCAGTAGATCGTGTGAAGCTTTGCTAATGCTTTGCTTTCGTAGGCCAAAGAAACAGCGATTGGCAAGAGTCTTTTTTTTATAGCGGATCCACACTAGATAAAGGCCCGTACTACCTGGAAGTTATATCTGACAATGGTGACGGTCTACCCAAATCGTCAATAATGTCTGTCAATAATGTGTGTCAACATCGTCGGCGTATGTTAGTAGTTGAATCGATTTATGGAAGATTGTGTCTCTGGTGACGGCTCGGGGGTTTTGCACAATTGTCTCAAGAAACAAATTAAAAAGGTCACATGATAGCGCATCGCCTTGCCTAAATGCTTTTTTGGTATCAAATCTTTCGGTGAGATCGTTTCCGACCCTGATGGAGCAGTGAGAGTTCACCATCGTCTTTGTGTAGGATACAAACGGACGATTTTGAGAATGTGTCCGTTATTTCGTTTCTGATTTTGAAAGAGCAGCGAGAATTCTCCATCCTGCATAGACTGACGAGCAGTGGGTGGCCGCGGTGTAGTGGTAATGTGTTCGTCTGTTGAGTGGAAGGTTGCGCGTTCAATCCCAACCAAAATCCATTTCACTTTTATTTAAGAGAAATTAAAAGGTCGGTGTAATACCTAAAAGTATGCACACCATCTTGAATTTCTTCAAATTTAACGAACACAAGAAAAAGTGACTCCCCGAAGCTAGTTCGGACACCACCCATGGAGTTTAAGTCGTCTCCACTACATCCAAAATCTTCCCTATCCTCTCTTTCTTCCCCTTCTCTAACGCTCGTACTATGGTAACATATAAAGGGTATTCATAACCCCTTGAGTACGTGTAAATTATAAAAAAAGAAAAAAAAAGCTTGGGTAAGCCAAAACTAGACAAGGCTCTGTTTAGTTCGTCTCTATAAATGCTGTCCTATGCTGCTTTGATATCGATGAACAGGTAGGATATCGATTTGGAATTCTTGGGTGTTTTCCAGAATCTGACGAAGTGTGAATATTTTATCAGTCCTGGCCTCAAACCACACTTTTAAAGGCCGATCAGGTTGTTGGTAAACGGTTTCAGGCGTTCAAATATTATGCCAGACATGATCTTGCAGGCGATGTTGAGGAGACTTATGTCTCTTTAGTTGGCGCAGTTCAGAGGGTCTCATTTTTTGTGGATCGGACAAACGATTAAATTTTGACTTATGAGTTGCTAAATGTTGTTTACAATGTCACTTTCATCGGCTTTATAATATTTTAAAATTTTAATTAAAAATTCAAATATTTCGGGATGTTTCAAAGTTCATAAGCTTCGCTTTAATATCATATCGTAACTGTTTGGTTCATGAAAAATCCCGAATAAGTAAAAAAAAAATTCCAATTATGTTTTTTTTTGTAATAGCTATAGCTAAAGCCTTAAAGCCACCAGAATTTAAGAACTTATCAGCAACGTAATGAACACCACGGATCTGGCCGTCTGTAAGTCGGATGTTGCTAAGCCATAATCCTTTCACCCTCTTTCACTTTCTCTTGTAAATATTCCCAATGAAGGAAGTATAACAGTGTCAGCTTAAATGTTCAGAGCGGCCAATAGACAAAACTATTTCGGGAGATAATGCGCCATTGAACTACTTCGTCATTTTTTATTGGCTATGTAGCAAGTGGAGCCATCTCATTGGAACTCCACATCCATATCTACCAATGCAGTCACGAAATCCGCGATACCAAGATCATTTTCAATAACAGCTTGGCTCGATTTGTTTTTGAAGTAATATGGCATGATGAATCCTACGCTCCAAAAATCGCACCAAACAATGACTTCTCGCGAATGCATTGCTAGGTTATCCAGGTTAAACTATGATTTATCACTGATCCAACTAACTTTTCCGTCCATTTAGGGTATTGGTGACTTTTGAAATGTTGAGTGGGCTCTTTAGTCAACTGAAGGCCATGAGCTTTGTCAAATTCGATATAAACAAATCCGCGAGATGTGCATGTTCTTGAGGTGTACAGGTCACACTATTGTATCCAGCTATGATGTTTTTGGTCGAATGAACAGAACAAAGACTCAATAGTGCTGTATACTCGGGGCTAAAAATAATTCTTTTTTTTCGTGATTAGTTTTTGTGTAATATTTTGTTAACTGTCCTAGAATGTGTGGTTTTATTCGACAAGTTATACGTTGTTAAGCAACTTACTTACAGCTACAGCCCACCACTCAACCAACAGCCATCTCTAATTAGCCCGGTCCTTAGGTAACTGTCTCCAATTCTACACTTCAAGCCGATATCTTCGTTTTTTTTTTTGTCTGGCTTGGAATTGGACACTATGTGTACCAGGCTATTGATGTCTTTTGGCTCTTCTTGTCTTAGCCATCGTAAACGTCCAAAACTCCGTGTTTGTTCAACAGGTCAATATTCTTATATAGATATTGGAAGTTTGTGGTTAAATCTTTTTTCCATAACCCGTCAACAAACGGTTTTGCAAATTACTGTCAGCGCGAACCGATTAAGGATGTATTCATCTGCTTTTGTTAAGGTTCATGCTTCTGCCTCGTTTTAGACCATCAAAACCATACAAAGCGGTCTTAACCCCAACAGTGTTCAAAAGCAATTCTTCGTTTGAGGTTTCGTTATCAGAATTATTTGCGAAATATATGTAGGCAAAGTCTCTTAATACTTCAAAGTTCAGCCTTACTTAAGGTTGCGCTACATATCGGGGTGAACCTGGGCTTTACACCAACCTTCCTTTTCAATATCGCCGAGTGTTATGTTCTGTTTCATCTGGCGATGGTTTATTAAGTCTTCCCATAGTTAACTTTGCGGTCTTCCCTTGTCTATATGAAGATTTGTGACAGGGACTTCTCATTTGGTTTGACCTATGATGTCAACATTGTCAGCTTGTTGCAGAGATTTATGGAAGATTGTGCCACATGGCAATGAATTACCTCGACTCAATTTCAATTCTCATCATTTCAAAAGTTGCAGTTGCATAATAGGGGGCAACGTTCAGTAGATTTTGCTGTTAAGCAACACGAGGAATGTCTAATTCGCCGACTAAGCCACCAATCGGTAAAATTGTGAAGAATTTGGAAAGAGTGTAAGCTTTACTGATGTCTTAAGGCCTATGCTGTCCATAATTGAAATGCACTCTCAGTCGAAAATATTGCTGCTGCAAGTACAATCGTTGCTGATGATTCGAATTTATCGATTTCCCGGCATTTGCAGCAATTGAACGTGTCGTACACCTCACTATGGCGTATTTTGTATTTGGATTCGCCTCTCTATCCTTATAAAGTTCAAATTACGCATTAATTGCTTCAATTACTGACCATCACAACGCCGTAGATACGCTTCTTGGGTGTTGGAACAACAGACAATAAACATCGATTTTTCGGACAACATTTTCCCGCAGATGGGGATTAGCAAACCCTCAAGTGATCGAAGAGGATGTCGTTGCGTCCAGGCAATGTGACTGTTTGATGTGCTCTATAATCGAAAGGTGTCATTGGTCCGTATTTCTTCGAAGAAGCCAAAGGGGAGACGGTTACAGCCAATTCGGAGCGAATGATAAATGTTTTTTTTTTTTTTGGCCGGCGATTGAAGATCATGAGTTGGACAATATGTGGTTCCAACAAGACGGGGCAACAGGCCACGATCAATTATTGCTTTAAAGCGTGAGAAGTTTCCTGGTCGCGTAATTTCACGTTTTGGCGAATGCATGATCTTAGTGGCCAATTGAGGCCACCATGATCATGCATTTTGACACCTTTAGATTTTTTTTCTGTGGGCTACTCAAACGACCGTGGCGGCCCCAACTCACGATACGCCACTGCCTGAAACTGCACTGCTTTGGACCGATCAGGTGGAAATCGGTTTCAGGTGCGTTAATGTATTACGTAGATAGGATCTTGTAAGCGAAACGAAGACGTTTGCCTCGTATTAAGTGCGATTCAGAGGATCCTGGTGTTTATGGATTAGAAAAACAATGCGTGGTTCCATTATTCGAGAACACATTTATTCGATATAATTTGGACATGTTTCTTGCCAAATCATCACCACCGTCGTAATTTACATCAGAAGAAAGTCTTTCATTCCCGGGGGCATGGTTAGGTTAAGATATTGATCTCCTTACCTGTTTTGGTCGGGGCGATTTGTTTTCGATGTCGTCGCCTGACCGGGTGGATTGTTCACCACCGACATTAAACAGTCCCAATAGATAGTTCTTTTATATTCTCAGCATCGACTGTGACTCCTCTAAGATTTCCCCTGGTTCATCTCAACATAACCAATTTCGGAACTTGTATCCCTTGCTTTGACATTTCGCGCTATTTCACCTATTTCTTTGATAACTTTTTTGTTCATATTAGTGCACTATTTCAGCTTCTTAAGTAGGCATGTACTAACCTTCAGCGTTGCCTCGTAGGCCTCATTTTGAGCTGCAAGCATCTATCAGCATTATTCTTCAAGCAAATGGTTTCTGTCTGTTGAGCGGGAGAAGCACATCAATTACGACCGATCTTACATCGACAACATTTTTCTTCGACAAAATTTTCTGGTTGTATGGTATTATTCGACAGATTACGAAAAACGGGTTCTGCGGTCTCTTGCGATTGCAGTCCTTCGACATTGAATTTTTTTCACTATATTTCGCATTTGTTGTAGAGTGTCAGATTCTTATCTTAGTTACAAGATAGTGGTTCGAGTCGATTTAAGCTCCTCGGAATGCAGGGGCGGAAGTGCATCAATATTGTCTGCATATGCATGTACAAATGTTTGCCAAAAACTTTATGAGCTGTGAATGTAGTACAACAGCTGAAAACACGTTAACTTCTTTAGCTCAGTCACATCGATCGAAAGAATAATAATGATGCAGTCACGAGAATCTTTGTCTTAATCTTCCGGTTCAAGCCGACCAGGAAGATCGTACTTCCAGTTTAAGGATCACGGATGCCAGAGCGCTTGGATTGAATAAACGAAAGCAATGTCCCCAGGATGGGAGTCTGCGTTGTCACAGGAATTGACCCTAAGTTTAGTAAGAATGTTAGATTTTAAGTTCTGAATCCCCATAAAACGAGAAATCACATGAACAGCTGTTGGTGATGTTGAAAAGATGAGATGTGATGATCTGTTTAACCATCAGTTGTCATGTAAATCTTATATCAACTCACCCGTTGGAATTTGGCGTAAGAATGTAGGTCTCGCCATCTTTCTAGAAGTACTCATGCACCTATGAATGGTTTATGGTAATGCAAAAAGACTTGCCTGCCGAACCTGCACCAACAATTTGTATTTCTGTATTTTGGCTTCCAAGGAGGGGTTCCATTCGCCAAGCTCACTTTCATAGAGAGTTGGTATAAGGTATTTACATAATCATTAGCTGCTTTTGAAAATCACAGGATTCTTTCTCAAAGGAATTCGTCTTTATCTGCAACTGCAACTTCTCCTTGTGGGCCTCATTCGTGGCTGTCAGTTCACATGTTATGTCAAACCTAGCGTTTCTTTTTAATCGGCGTTATAATCAACTCCGATCGGTTTTATAGCTTGTTGACAGTTTCACCACTGGCCTTCGACATTAGATGCTGGAGGTATGGCATTAATTAAGGGATATGTATTGTGTAGAGGTCTATTGCGATCTCTAAACTTTACTCATAGTACTAAGCACTTATTTCAGTTTGGCTCCAACCTTACGTTAGTAAATAAACAGCAAGTTAAAATAAGCACAATCAAAGTGGGAAGACCTTGCCATGGTAACGCCGATACTGCCCCCAAACATTAACAATAATTTCAAACTGCTACGAGCAGCTCTAGTAAATTAGCATAACTTTCCTACTCGTACCCACACTGGTATTGCGATGAATTCGATTCTCCTACAAGACCATCTATTTGTAACGGTCTACTATAAGCAAACTATTTAACTAATCAAAAATGTCTTTCCATTTTCAGACCGGTGTAGATATATCAATGCGGCGTAGGCTATCTACTCCCAAGGCAAGCCCTCTACTCAAACGTACGTCATCCGAGACTACACGTGTACGTTCTCCACTTGCCGCCAAGAACTCAACTGAATCAAAACCCGAAAAGACGTCCTGGTTTAAGTCCATGGATAGGAAGGCAAAAAGCAAATCAAAAGAAAAGGTATAACGACACTGTCCTTACAAAAAACGTTTTTCAATTCGATTATCCCTTCTTAGTTGGATACAACATTGAGTGGTGAGACTGACTCCAGTCATACTCCTAAACGAAACACCTATCGTTCAACACAACCACCGCCAATACCGCCCAAAAATTTCCGTTTCTTTGGTGATACTGATTTGGATTCAAATCCACCAACAGTTTCTAGAATTACCACAACCCCCAAGTAAGCTTTCAATCGTATTGTACTCGTCATGTGTAACCTACTTTTTGTTTGTCAGATCGAGACCTTCTATCTCCACCCTAAATCGAACGCAGAAGTACTCCCAAAGTGCGTACCACCTCGATCGTATCAATCAACCACCTCAATCAGCTGAATCTAGTCGCCTCCGCAGCAATTCTCTTCAGAATCTCGAAGAAGATGGCATAGATGACGTTGACACCCGTAAGCGGCGTCATTACTCCAGATCACGAAACCTCGATGATATTTCCGAAAGTGGCTCAGAAACCGAAGATCAATACAAGAGACAACCCCTTACACAACAAACTCGATCAGTGTCCAGGGATAAATTGGATCGATCACATCGGTACGATGATCGTACAACCAATGAAAGGCATTTAACCGCCTCAACGTCTACGTTAAAAAGAACCCCTGACCGTCCAGCAAATATCGATGCATATAAGCCAGCGGATAAGCCTCCTGCAAAGCCACTCAGGCATAATGATCGACGATATAACTTAAGGTGAGTTGTAGATAGAGCTTCTAGGCATCAGAATATTTTCAAATGAGATTTCATTTTGTAGGGATCCCGACAGACTTCCAGACAGTTCTGGTACTGAGGGCGAGTCCAGTATGCAAAGTCAACGTAGCGTTGTATACCTGCATGCAACAACAGTTGGTGCCATACCCCAGCCATATCAAGCCAGTACCCGACGACGTGCACCATCCCGTGAAGATCTGCGCAAAAACAAGTTGCAACCAATGACTAAATCGGTCTCCCGATCCGTATCAATGCTAGCACCATGGAAACCCAAACACATAAGTGAAGGTTACGAGATTAATTATTCTCAAGAACAAAATGAAAAGGTTAGTAGCATGCCAAACAAAAAAATTTTCCAGTCTTGATGTTTTTTTTTTTTGTATTCTAGGACAAAAAACGCTTATCAACTCTTCCACGAAAAAACACATCCACCCCTACATCAACAAATACCCTTACCAGAACTAAAAAAACCGATCAGCCAGCAAGATCGAGACGACAATCAGCAGTTGCAAAATCCAAGGATGACCTATCATCAATTCGGAATTCGTCGAGCACCAGTGCTCCAAAGTCGAATATATCATCAACCATGGACACCCGCAAAGAGACACTCCGACGGAAGTGAAAACATCCTCAACCTATAGATACACTCATTCAAGTTCATTTGTTGTGGACAGTTTTAATATCAGCGATTTAACCAAATAAAATAATAAGATGGCAGATTTAAAAAAACATAACAACAACCGGTGCTAATCAGACAACGTATCAGCGGAGAGTAGCATTTAGTCAAGAAAATTAAAACAAAAAAATTAAAAACTAATCTTCACTGATAATCTCGTCAAATAAAATTAAATTTAAAAAAAGATACGCATATATATAAATATTTTTTATTTTTATTAACAATTTTTTTAAAATCATAAATAATATAATTTTATATTTGTTTGTATCTATCCTATTAATATGGACCGACTTGAGTCCGAGCGAAGCATGTTACGAAGTTATAATCAAAATACACGAAAGAGCTTTTTTTGTATAATCGAAATTTTAAATAAAAAAAAATACAAATCTATAACAAAACAAAAAAAAATGAGTTTTTGAAAAACAGTTTATAAATTTAGGAGAGCTAAAGGTGGCTACAAACATGCAGGTTTGCTTAGGCCAACAAACTGACAACTTCATCATACATACAGGGTTTTTGAATAAGAGCGCTACAAAAGTTTTTTAAATAAAACAAAAACGGTTTTGAATATCAATGAAATTCTTTATTCCTGTGAAAGTACGTTCGATGCCATTATGTATGGAACTCGATTTCTTTTGCATGGCCACCACGGGCACGCTTGCAGAAGTCCAGACGCTGAACCCAATTTTCGACGGTTTTCAAGCATAAATCGGCCGATAATGCTGCAGTTTCACGTTCGATATTCGTACGAAGTTCATCCTTCGTCGCAGGCTTGTTGGCATAGACCATAGACTTGACGTAGCCCCATAGGAAATAGTCTAACGGCGTCAAATCGCACGACCGAGGCGGCCACTTTCTCCAAACTTGGTTTCCAATAAATTGATTGTGGCATTCGCTGTGTGGCTTATGGCGCCGTGCTGTTGGAACAACATGTCCTCCAAGTCCATATCATCTAATTGAGGCCAAAAATATTCGGTTATCATTGAACGGTAGCGATTCCTATTCACAGTAACATGCCGGTCTTGATCATCCCGGAAGAAGTACGGCCCAATGACACCGCCGCCGGCCCATAAACCACACCAAACCGTAATTTTTTCGGGATGCAATGATGACTCATGGAGTACGTGTGGATTGCTGCCTGACCAATACCGCATATTTTGTTTATTGACGAAGCTCTTCAGCCAGAAATGAGCCCCATCGCTGAAGATGATTTTTCGATGAAAATCCGAATCATTTTCAAGTTGTTGCTCAGCCCAATTCACGAACATCCGACGCTTCTGGTGGTCAAGTGGCTTCAGTTCTTGCGTCAATTTAATCTTGTAAGGATGTAGGCCAAGATCTTTTCGCAAAATTCGCCACAACGATGTCACAGAGATGCCCAACGCTTGAGAACGACGTGTGAGAAACACATTTGGGCTTTCTTCAACTGAAGCCTCAGCGGCAGCAATATTCTCGACACTACGGGCACTTCTTTGTCCACTGGCACGGGAACATTTTGTACTGTGCCTGTGGATTCAAATTTTTCCAATAGACGCTCAATTGTGGATCTGCTAGGACGATTTTAAATTGGACGTAGCGCTCTTAAGGTTGAGGCCACAGACTCCGAATTTCGGTTGTAAATTTTAATAATTTTGACTCGTTGTTGGATCGTATATCTTTCCATCATGAAATGGCAAACCTTACTAAAGAGAAATGTCAAAAGAGCGGCAAGAAATATGGCGTCGTTAGCCGTCCCTGTCGCTCAACTTTTGTAGCGTCCCTGTTGAAAAACCCGATACTTTCAAGTATAACTGCACAGGTAGCCTCAACAAGCATACCTGACAGTCATGCCTGTGTGTGTGTAGGCGATTTAAGGCTGTTCTTTAAAAGAACCTTCTAACAACGATTATTAGTATTTATATATTTTATAGGATGGTTGGATGTTGTAGAACGAGGGCAAACTCTGATTGGCTTTAACTTAGCGAAGCCTAGTCGTTATAACTTGCACTACACATCAATCGTGCATATTTAACCTCCAAGTGGTAAACATCGGGTACTGCTCTCATCCATCCGGATTTGACTTGCTGAACTAATAAGTGTGAGTGTTGATAACAAGACGGAAGACAGCATCACTATAAACAGCCAGGTCAGAATGCTTAGCACGGAATATTCGGCCTGATGTCCTCGGTCAAACTAGATGAGTTGCTTTGATATATGCGGACAAATGATCAGTTAGGGGACAGACTGATGATGGCGGATGAACCGACAGGCCGACAGGAGTGCTCAATCCCATAGTAGATAATAATAATTGTGGGTGGCCGCGGTGTAGTGGTAATGTGTTCGTCTGGTGAGTGGAAGGTTGCGCGTTCAATCCCAACCAAAATCCATTTCACTTTTATTTAAAAAAAATAAAAGGTCGGTGTAATACCTAAAAGTATGCACACCATTTTGAATTTCTTCAAATTTAACGAACACAAGAAAAAGTGACTCCCCTAAGCTAGTTCGGACACCACCCATGGAGTTTAAGTCTCCACTACATCCAAAATCTTTCCTATCCTCTCTTTCTTCCCCTTCTCTAACGCTCGTACTATGGTAACATATAAAAGGGTATTCATAACCCCTTGAGTACGTGTAAATTATAAAAAAAAAAATGGCCCCGAGACATATGGATATCTAATAAATTGTAACTGGACCTGCGGTGCTTTTAGTTAACTACCCACCCATGGAAAAAAAATTGTTAGGAGTTAACCAATATCCTCGGAAAGGACTGCTTTTATTATTGACGAACCTGCTAACGAAAAACGGACATCGAAGTTCGTATTCGAAATGTGAGAACATAACACAGGAGAAGAGCAGGCAAACAACTAGCGGAAGCCATAAACTGCTAGAAGGCAGACAATTACTGCCATTTAGGATATACGATGGGATGTACGGATGGGCTGGACAAAAGAAGGATTCAAAATTTTACATCAACTACAGCCCGTGCGTTGTTGTAATTGCCAGTCTTAGGCAGGAAGTTTTATATTTTCAAGACATTAGTGTAGACATTGTAACAATTCGCATCCAGGTCGAACTCGCCAAAATAAGAATTATATGCGGTCTTGCCCCGATGCGGCGGAAAAAGATGATGTAGCGAATAAATACTTCTACGAGCTCCTTGACTAATTTTTTGACGGAATACTGAGGTACGATGTTAAACTCGTGCCGGGAGATTTTTACGCAAAGAGAAGAGAAGGAAGAGAATACATTTTTAGCAGTATTGTTGGCAAACACAGCCTAAACCACAACACATCTGGAAACGGACTTAGGCTAATTGACTTCGCTGCGGAGAGAAATGCCACTATATTCACCACACGTTTTAATCACCTCGATATCCATAAGGAGTAAAGTAAAAAGTAAAAAAAAAAGTAACATAGGCCTGCGCTTTCTCACAACCATTCATGTGTGCGTGTGTATTTCTTGTACGATGGCGGGACTTCCTGTGTTATACCGACTATTTCGATAAACCAGAGACACGCAGCCAGTATGTTTTGTTGTCCAAAAACCCGAGGTGCTAACATCGGACCACTTACTTGTTGCGGCCAAGGTAAAAATGAAATACTGTTAAAAATGTAATGTCGAAAGACTGCAACCGCAAGAGATCTCCAAGGCTTTCGCGCAACGCGTAACCATTAGCCTCTATATTAAAACCATTTACCACCAGCATCGAATGTCGAAAAACGATGGCAACGATGTCAACAATTCTTTAGATCAGCCACAACTGATGTGCTAGGCTTCTCGCCCCCACCAGGGCGAAACCCTTGGTTTGATGATGAATGCCGACAGATGCTAGCAGCCAAGAGCCTTCAAAAGTAAGCTGCAGGTGAAGAGGAGAGCTGCCATTGTGATATATAGGCAAAGAAGAAGGAAAAAAACAGACTTTCGAAAAACATAAAAAAGAGCTATAAAAGCGCTTGATTGGGGACAAAACAAGGATAAACAAGGCTACCGGAAATGACGGCCTTCCCTCCGAGTTTTATACAGCCGGCAGAGATGACTTTTGGATGACTTCCAGCTGCTCATAAGCCAAATCTTGTCGGATGAAAGTATGACTTTAGAAAGATACCCTCTGAAGTGCGCCAACGTCAGAGGCATAAGTCTCCCGAGCATCGCCTTCAAGATCCTATCTCCCGTAATATGTGAACACCTATAACCTTTCACCAATAACCTGGTCGGTCCTTATCAGTGTGGTTTTAGGCCAGGAAAGTCCACAACCTATCAAATCTTCACACTTCGGCAGATCATGGAAAAAACCCAAGAAGTCCAAATCGACACCCACCACCTATTCATCGATTTCTAAGCCGCATACGAAAGCATTTATAGAGACGAACTATACAGAGCCATGTCTAGTTTTGGGTATAACGCCCAAACTCGTCCGTTTGCGTAGGATGACGATGGAGAATTCGATACCAAAAAAGGATTTAGGCAAGGCGATGCGCTGTCATGTGAATTCTTCAATCTGATTCTTGAGAGGACTGTGCAAAACTCACGAGCCAACACCAGAGGCACAATTTTCCAAAAATCTGTACAACACTAGCATACGCCGACGTTATGGACATAATTGGTAGGACGCAAGACGAAGTGTATGCTGTCAACACGAAAGGACACACAACATCGACGAATTGGACAGAACGTCACCATTGACAAATATAACTTTGAGCCACAGAAATATAAATGCGAAGCTGGGAGATACACATCTCAAAGTAATAGAGTCAAGAGGCACTCCACATGGAAGCGTTATCTCACCTCTGCTGTGGATCCTATTCATTAATGAGATACTCAGTAAGCTATACAGCAAAATGGGGTGAAAGTAAAAGGTAATTGAAAACTTTCAACGAGTGGACAAAGCAATGCGACCATGGCATCAACCCTAAAAAGAAAAAATTGTTCTCTTTACAATTAAGAGGAAGATACCAGTATTTGACCTACCGGTTATCGATGGGACTACCCTTAAACTATCCGATAGTGCTAAATATGTCATTCATGACAGAAAACTCAACTGGAGCCTAAACGTGTGCGAACGCATAAAAAAGGCCACAGCAGCTTTCTATACATGTAACCGAATATTCGGAAAATCCTGGGGACCAAGCCCTAGGATTATCCTATGGATGTACACGGCCATTGTAAGACCTATACTAACTTATGGGGGACTTGCCTGGTGGTAATCCACAAGGCCACCATCTGAAAAATATGACAAAGGCAAAAAGGATAGCATTCGTGAACGCTACTAGCGCGATGAGAACCACACCAACAGCTGGACTGGAAACAATCCTTAACCTGCTACTGCTAGTCCTTTACATGCAAGAATCTGCAGGTAAAAGTGCTCTCCTTGAAAATTAGATTAGGAGAACACGCTCAAATTCTAAACAGATATCTGGGATCCGCTGTATCATCTGACTACTTGCTGCCTCACCTTGACTTTCAAAGACCATTCTCCTGCATCTTTCCAAGTAGAGAGGAGTGGGTGAGGAACGAACCGGGAAACGAAGCCATATCCATCTACACTGATGGTTCAAAAATGGACGTAGGCGTTGGAGCTAGAGTATTTTCAGAAACTAAACAGCACTTTTCGTCTCCCTGAGCACAGCAGTGTATTCCAGGCTGAGATATTGGGAGTATAAGATGCAGCCAAAGCGACCTCAATGTTGGCGATACCACCAGATGATATCACTATTTTCATTGACAGTCAGGCTGCAATAAAAGCAATCTCTGCTGCCGAAATAAAATCTTAACTTGTGAAGCGTTTCCGCAAAGAGCTTGGCGTCCAATATAAAATTTCTGATGAACTGGCAAGAAAAGGATCTGGCTCAAGCATCGACCAGGCAGACCAGTCTGTCAAACCACCACTATGTGACCTCAAATCAAGAGTGGGACTGAAAACACTGAATATTGCTAAAAATAGGTGGAACTCCCTTACCACCTGTGAAACATCGAAAAGGTTGTGGCGTGAGTATGATAAAGCCAGAACCCACAAACTACTCCAAAGAAACAGGAAATCGGTTTCAACACTAGTAGAGATTCTTATTGGACTTAACTTACTTAAAAGCCACAAACTGAAAATTAATCTTATAGATGATGACCTTTGTAGAGGCTGCGGTGATGAAGAAATACTCGGCGCATAGTGTGGTATTTTGCCAAAAATCAATTTTATTAACTTTTCATCAAACCATTAAGACTGTGTCCCATAAGAGGTAGATAACCAGGCTACCATTTAGTGAAGTCAATCTATAAATTCAAAACCTCCGTTCTCGACTCCATCAGTCGCAACCATTACTAATTGAATAAGCAGGAGTTTGTTTGCGATTAAAAAAAATGTATCTCAACTTGACCGCACCACATCACCAGCACGAGAAACTTGAGAAAAAGAAGAATCTTCAGACTTATTCCATTCCAGATTGAGACACGGATCCAACGCTAGAGCAAACAATTATAAATTTTCCACTGTACTTCAGTTCACAACACTTCGCCTGTCGGGAGAACGTCAAGTCCACCTTAAAGCTAATCTCAGCTTGGAAGTCAAAAGTTCTTCATGGTCCCCATCCTCACGAGCTCAACATGCAGCATATCGATTGGAAAATGTCGAACATATGGCAGTGGCGTAGCGCGGGTTGGGGCCGCTCCTAGTAATGGCTTCACACACTAAAAAAATCGTTGTTTTAATCAGTCACACCTACACATAACGTTTTTGAAAGTATATAACTCGTTCGCTTACACCGCATTATTTATCAGAAACACCTTTTTACTGACCATCAACTTTGGTTTAGAAATAAACATTCGACTGGAGACCAAGTTCACCGAATTACTGATATAATTGAGAAAGCTTTCGAAGAAAAGAAAATTTGCTCAGCCGTATTTCTTGACATGTCGCAAGCTTTTGACAAAGTTTGGCATAGAGGCCTTTAATGCAAGACAAGTTCTGCCTGAAAAATGATATAAAATCCTCGTGTCGTATCCTGAGCATTGAAACTTGGCATTTCTTTTTTACATGCGACCTCCATTTTAATTTTGCATCGAGTGTCATTCTGGGATATTTCACTTCGTTTGCAAAAGGGACTGAACCGGTATGAGAAATACTGGCAAATTGTTTGCCGGTTTATACGAAAAATCTATATGAATCGATTTGCCCTGGTTAAGTGCAATCCGCCAGGATTTTGTCCATTCATTAACCTCGTTAAGAGCGTTTTGTAATTTCATATTTGTTTCCTTTATTGTTGTGCCAACTGCTAGTATAGCTGTATCGTCAGCAAACATGGCAACTATTGTATCTCTTGTTTGTGGGATATCATGTGTAAATAGGAGGTACAAGAGTGGTCCAAGGATGCTTCCTTGGGGTACTCCTGTCAATATTCCTTTGAACTCCGTATATTCGTTTCCAAGTTTCACACGGAAGAGTCTATGCTCAAGATACAACATGAGGATTTTATATAATTTTTCAGGCAGAACTTGTCTTAGTTTTTATTGAAGGCCTCTATGCCAAACCTTGTCAAAAGCTTGCGACATGTCAAGAAATACGGCTGAGCAAATTTTCTTTTCTTCGAAAGCTTTCTCAATTATATCAGTAATTCGGTGAACTTGTTGGAAGAAGTGAAATAGGTCTGTAAGATTTTATTTCATTCGGTGATTTTTCTGGTTTGAGAACCATTATCACTTCTGCGACTTTCCACTGTCTTGTTATGTATTCTAATCTAAATGCTGCATTTTCAATGCGGACGAGTTTAGTGCTTGCCGAGGCAACATTTTTTTAAGTTCTCCTGTAATCAAGTCATAACCCGCAGCTTCTTTAGGCTTTGGTTTCTGAATTTCCCCTTTAAGCTCCGCAATACTTGCATATCTAACTATGTTACTATCGGTTGTAGTATCGAAAATATTAACGTTTTCATGTTGCGCTGAGCCATCAAATGCCTTAAATGTTTCTTCGAGATGTGTAGCAAAATCTTCAGATGTTTTCCTTATCGGTTTTCTCAATCGTCTTGAGTTACCCTAATTGGTGGCATAGCGTTTTTTGGCCATGCTGTTCGTGCAAAAAGATGAACTCCTGGACATCTTGGTATCATTGAAAAATAAAAAGTCGGCAGGAGAGGACGGTGTCCCAAACGTCGTATTGAGACACCTGCCAATAGAAGCAGTCGATATCTTCACCACCCTGTTTAACAATGCACTGAATAATGCACATTATCCGGTGCACTGGAAAACGGCGGTGGTACATCCTATCCCCAAAAAGGACAAGGACAAAACAAACCCTGCAAATCTTCGGTCAATAAGCCTTCTGCCGAATGTAAGCAAGGTATTCGAGAAGATAGTCAATAGAGCTCTGCTTAAGTGGGTTGAGGAAAACAAAATTATTCCGGATAATCAGTTTGGTTTTCAAGCGAGGCATGATACCATCCATGCCGCGTCGAAACTAGTGTCCGACATCCAATGGAATAAGTCAAAAAACAATGCTCAGGGGCCTGTCTGGTTGACTTTGAGAAGACCTTCGACACCGTATGGTTAGAGGGGCTTTTCTACAAGCTGACCAGACTGGGCATGCGTAAACCCATGCTATATATGATTTATGAAATGCTTATGGGAAAGAAGTTCGTTGTCAAATGTGGCAATGTAACTTCGAGTAAAGTCTTTGAAATTAAAAACGGTTTACAACAGGGGGCGGTTAACTCCCCGATATTGTTTAACATTTATACAAGTGATCTTGTAGGTTCCCTCAGTCACGCTATAGCGTACGCAGATGATCTAGTGGCGTACAGATCAGGTCCGAAAATCGAGGTCATCAACACACTTTTGCAACGTGACTTCGATCACATTAAGGGATATTGCGATGATTGGAAATTGAGGATCAATTTCCAAAAAACCGAAACAATTCTATTCAGGACCCCAGTGCAGAGGGCTTCTTATGATATCAGAAAAAACTGGAAAAAATTTTGTATCATTGGACAGCATGGACGGCCGTTGGCGGTGAGAAGTGAAGTCAAATACCTTGGTATCTGACTTGACAAGTTTCTGTATTTTAATCAAAATGTGGATGCTTGTCTGGCCAGGGCTAGGGGGGCTTATGCTCTGACAAGAAGATTGTTTCATAGCAGTCAACTTGATTCAAGGGTGAAAGTCATTTGCTACATGGCCCTCATAAGGCCGATCATCGCTTACGGTTGTCCCGTGTGGTTCAATGTGGCACCAGCAAACATGCACCATATTGGCGTACAATATGGTTGAACGCAGGCTGCCGTGGGACTGAAAGACGCAATCAGGATGGCGACCCCTCGGGGCATGCGCAAGTAGTTTAAGTAGTATTAAGTTAGGCTTAAGTAGTTTAAGTAGTCATAAGTTAGTTATAATCTAGAATAAGCTTTTTTATAAAACAAAAAAAAAGACACTAAACAGAGTTTTCAATTTTTTCTTTGTAAATTTAAATTATATATAAAACCAAAAAAAACGACAAATTTAAGCCTAAAGGCAAAATAAACAGCTAAATATAAGCTTACAGTGCCCACTAAGGGCCGATAAGCTAGATTAAGTAAACCAGTTATTGATAAGTTAGATTTAAGCATTTTTGTCTAGTAGTAGTAATAAAAAAAATGCGTTTGAAAGTTAAAAAAAAGAGCGCTTTTTGGCCGTTTAATGGCACTAATGCTTTCCAGAGCGAATAATTCGATTCCTTTCCAGCGGTTAGGCCTTGTAGATAAGTTTCTACTGCACGGTTTTTTTTTAAATTTTTATTTGAATTAGATAGCAAGTTACTCAACCGGCTTAAATGTGTTTTATCTTGCGGGGCACGAGTTTGATGCCATCTTTTTCCGGCCTTTCCTTTTGTCTAACTAAATCGTTTATTTCCCATGGGTCCTTGATATTGCTATAGCTCTCTATTTTGCGTTCTTGAGGAGTGTTATTACACGCTGCTTTTTTAAAGGTATGGATAAAGGAGTCAACCGCGACTTCAAGTTCCAATGGGGATCTAAGCGATACACCCAATAGAATATTATTTTCAATATCGTTTTTGAAGCCTTACCAGTTGGTTTTCCCGTTTGTTAGTCTGGGTGGGTTTTCATTTCTAATGATTAACTCGCTCGTTGTAAGAATGACCGAAGAATGATCAGAGCAAAGATCAAAGCATTCGTCAACTCTGATTCGATTGGACGGCACACCTTTTACTATGAAAAAATCAATCAAATCCGGTATTTTTGTAACATCATTTGGCCAGTAAGTTGGTTTACTCGTAGAAAAAAATTCGGTATTTTACTTTCTACCCACATCATAAAGCACACACTTTCTGTGATATGCATCTAGATCCCCAGAATGTATGTTTTGGATTTAAGTTCTCCAAGTTTTTGCCAAAGGCCAATGGCATTCCACGTAAGAATTTTAAGAAACCTCTTCATGTCGAAGGTGGGGTACGTTTGTTGCGAATACTATTTTCGAGCTTAACTAGCCTGTAAAAAATATGTTTATTCGTTTTACTTTGTTCCTCAAGTTTTGAAAGAATAATCGAAAATACGTTTGTAACTGGGTCAGGTGAGATAATTTGTTGATCTTTATCGGAAACTATAGCTTGGGCATACGTTTGTACATTTGGGTTTGGATGTACAGGATCCGAACGGATTTCTGATGGCCGCGTAGTTTGTGATTTTCAGATTTATTTTCAGATGAATACCATTCAATTTAGCGGTATTTAGCTTCCGAGATAATAGACGGTAGCTTTCCGGGTCTTTTACTCAGACTTTCTATGTATTTTTTCTGTCAATTAAGAATGAGAACCTTGGAAAATACTTTTTCCATGACCTCACGGATCTAGCCGAAATCCCTCTCCCCTATCTTTTAAGGTTTGCACCAACATCAGGATGGATGGAAAGGGACTAATAACAATGGACAGTTAGGGATAAATGAACCAACCACACACGGGGATCCCCAACGGGCATCACAATGGGTCTTTATTGACCTGAATGTGATGTGGGAAGACGCACACCCCCTACCTCATCAACCCACCAACATTACCTAACCTAAGTAGTGTTTGAGTATAAAAAGAATGATTCCCAGGGAAAGCTTGACTTTAAGTTGCAATTATATTGACTTCTTCAAATGCAAAAAACATTACTGTCAGTCTATGATGTAGATAGTGGGTGATCCTCTAAAGTGAATACACTTTGGATTCCGGTAGAGAATAGCTAAAAGATACTTTTATACCAAGCCATTCTCAAAATATATTTTAGTTTTAGACTTTCTTTGTATTACTTTTGAAGTAGGTACCTGTAAACTGATGGGACTGTTTACTAAGGTTCAGGTTGACCCTTGACTATAGCGTCAGCTCATTAAATAAGTTGGTATCTAGAAATTCGCCAGACATTGAATTGCCAATATTGTACCATTATTTCCAAAACACAAATCTCCAATCTATTTATATCATTGTACGATCTGCATTTGTTCACAGGTGGTAAACTAACATGAAACAACCTTGGTACAATCCTGAAATAAAATCTAATCAATAAAAATCGACCATTTGCAATGTATTAGGGCAGTCTCGAGATTACAAATTCTCTTTGTTGATGTAGAAGAAAAATTAGTTAAAGCAATTTTCAAAGAGTTCCGCGTTTTTAAAACACATTTGGTGGTGTTAAACACTAGAACCTGCAGATAAACAAATCTTCAAACTACGGTGTGGAGAATCGGAGAGGGGATTTTCTATCTTATGCTCGCCGTTTCTCTCAAACAGCTGACTATTTTCGTAAAATGTTTTATTTTTAAATAATTCGATAGAGATTTTTGTATTTTGAGATTATTTGAAAAACTTTTTTTTTTATTTGGGTAGTTTTGTATTCTTCTGTTTCGTTCTTTCTATTTTGGCAACGTATCATCGAACTTTTAAAATGACGACAAAACGAAATAGAAAAAAACGCCAACAACCTATTACTATGTGTCCATACCAAAAATTCTATTTGGGAACGGTGCCAGTAGTTGTATAGAAATTCGTCCGCAATGCATTCGCCGGATTTTGTGTAGTGTGTAAATTTTTTTTTAGAAATTAGTGCAAATCATTTCCTCTAAATTAGTAAATAAATATTTTTTGGGGTTCTTACTTTGCTAAAAAGTTTTAAATATTTTTTTTTAAATATGTTTAAAAATGTCGGTAAACGTGGAAAAGTTACAAAAGGCCTGTTGGAAGATTGATCAAAATGATGAAGGTGAACTTTGCTGATTTTTGAATTTTTTTTTTTTTTAGTAATGCTTGACAGTGTCAAAATGTTAAAAAAAAGTGACAAAACGGAAATTAAAAATAAATTATTTCCTGAACCTTTTTTCGAATTCTGTTGGCTGTACGGACTAAATACCTATTCAGTTAAATTTCATGCCAATCAATTTTGAATAACTTTTTTTTTTTTCGTTTATCAAATACCACCCGTGTGTCAGTGTGCCAAGGAAAATATTTAGATCGTAGTTTATCTAATCGCTTTGATGAAGCATTATATATATGAATTTGTAAGACCATATATTTAAATGCTAATTTATTAAAAATTTGATGCATTAAATCATATAACACTTGATACAAAAAGTTTGCATACACCCAAATAAATCATTTTTTTTCTGTTTTAAGCGTTAAGTTATAGTTATCATTGGAGAATTTCATTGGTGCACAAAACATGATGGAATTGAAAGTTTACCTCCATAGCGATAGAACGACAAATAATACTTCAGATAAATAAATCTTTAGCAGTGAACAATAAAAAAAGATTTTCTGCGCCGACTTTAATTAAAAGTACCTATAAATATTTTTGGATAATCATGTTTTAAAATTCAAAAGTTTTGTTTTAAAGCCAACTCGCCAATAAATCATAAAAAAAGCCGCAATAACTTATAGAAATTTTCAAATGAGGGTTTTCAATGATAACTATAACAGGACCCTTAGGCCGTGTGATAATTGTGTTAAAATGGGTTAAGTTAAATGCTGGTCTCCATATCAACAAACTGTCAATCAAATTGATCATATTGGCAAAGGTAAGAGGCACATGTCTAGTAGTTTGGATGTCGAAGCCATAGTCAAAGTCAATTTTGAAAATATTATAGAACCACTTCTGCAGACTGTTAAACGCTTGACTGTCAGGTAAAACGAATCATTCCATATTGGCGACGCACTACGCAAACTACTACAAATTAGAAATTCCTTAACATACTCTCCTGAAACGTTTTACCAATAATCTAACTTACTTACTTAGGTGGCGCTACGGTTCGGAATGAGCAAGGCCCTCAACCAACATGCGTCTCTAATTATCCCTGTCCTAAGCTTATTTCCTCCAGTTGCGAACACCAAGATGGTTGCGGTCCGTTCCACCCGTCAACGCGAACGGGACCGAAGATTTTTTGAGGAATTTTCCTCTCAAACCGACCAAAGATTTCTTCATCATATCTTGTAGACGATGTTGAGGTAACTTTTGCGTCTGTAGGTTGGCGCAGGTCAGAGGATCCCCTTTTTTGTGGATCGGACAAACGATGCTGAGATTCCATTTTCAGGCATAGTTTTGTACCCGGCAACGCGAACGGGACCGAAGATTTTTTGAGGAATTTTCCTCTCGAACCGACCAAAGATTTCTTCATCCATATCTTGTAGGCGATGTTGAGGTAACTGTTGCGTCTGTAGGTTGGTGCAGATTAGGGGATCCCCTTTTTTGTGGATCGGACAAACGATGCTGAGATTCCATTTTCAGGCATAGTTTTGTACCCGTCAACGCGAACGGGACCGAAGATTTTTTGAGGAATTTTCCTCTCGAACCGACCAAAGATTTCTTCATCCATATCTTATAGACGATGTTGAGGTAACTTTTGTCTTTGTAGGTTGGCGCATATCAAACGGTCCCCATTTTTGTATATCGGACAAACGATGCTGAGATTCCATTTTCAGGCACATTTTCATTCGACCAGATTTGGCATATGTGTTGGTGCAGACTTATTAAGCTTGAGTTTAGATATTGCTATCATCACTTCACTCAGGTTGAGTGGTTGGAAGTTTTCGCTGTCGTTGCCAATATTAAATGGTTCGTTATGATGGACAGCAGAATATCATCCAAGCAATCCGTGAGTAAAGACGTAAACCATCAGCAAGGTCTTAGACAGAATGCGCTACTGCGAAGCCAGCCGAGACAGTCACCTTAACGAAGTGCTGGGCGATTTTAAAGCAAATGTGGGGGAAAGACTATCTATAGCAGTATTGTCTGAGAACACACGACACCATGTCTGGCTTAGACTAAATGACTAACATAGATCACCACAAGCGGACGTGCTGGTCTCCATATCAAAGAACGGTCGATCAAATTGATCATATTGGCGGAGACAAAAGGCACACGTTTTTTTTTTTTTTTGGATGTCGAAATATTCCGAGGTGATAACATGGACTCGGATCACTATCTTCTTACCTGCAATCCACGCCTCAACAAATGCGAAATACCATGCAAAGGCCATTAACCACATTAACACCATACCTCCTGGAAAAATCGTACGTAACTCAAAGTCGATGCTGAAAATATACAAGAACCACTTCTGCAGACTATTAAACGTTTGACTGTCAGGCAGAAACAACCACTCAATATTGGCGACGAAACAAACTACCAACAACCCGACCATATTAAAGCGAGATTAGGAATTCCTAAACGTTTTACCGATAATCTTTCTTACTTACTTAAGTGACGCTACGGTCCGGAATGATCTTGGGCCTTAACAAACATGCCTCTCCAATTTTCCTGGTGATAAGCTAACTGCACCCAATCGCGAACTACAAGTTGGTTGAGGTCGGTTTTTTCTTGTGCGGTCGACTTAAGGCGAGGTCTTCTTCTACTGCGTCTAACACGTCTGGCTGGGAATCGAAGACTCTGGGAGCCGAAGTATTGGTGTCCATTCGCTCTACATGTCCTAGCCATCTTTAACGTCCAATGCCGAGTTTTACTGACTAGTCGCATGTCGCTGTACAGCTCGTATAGTTCTTGGTTGAATCATCTTCTCCATAGCCCGTCAACGTTAACGGGACGAAAGATTTTTCGACGAATTTTCCTCTCGAATCGACAAAGGATTTCTTTATCCAGTTTTGATAAGGTCCATGCTTAAGCGCTGTAGAGCAGTACTGGGGTGATCAGGGTCTTGTAAAGGATCACCTAAGTAATTTGGGTGAGGGTTTTACTACTAAATTGCCTTCTTAGCCCAAAGATACTGGGGTTGGCTGGGTTAGATTCCCAGCCGTAGAAACACCTTAATGATTTTTCACTGGCCCTCCTCTCGTGATGATCTGACAAATCATCTGAGTAGTATCAACTGTCAAGCAGAGCTTATCTCAGATTCGGCGTTAAGAGTCGGCATTAAACAGGAAAACGCCTTCGTGCGATAAGTACACACGCAAACATGAATGGTTGTGACTGAATTCTTTTTTGGACCGAATGTGTCGGTAAGGTCGTTTCCGACGCTGATGGAACTGCGAGAATCGCCATCGTCATTCAGCACAGACGGATGAGTTTGGGTGGTGTCTCAGGTCGGGTCATTACCTCACTGAAACATTCAATAGCAAAAAAAAGGATTAAGCAAGGCGATTCACTGTCATGTGACTTCTTGAACAACATTCTTGAGGTTAGGCACAATCTTCCCTAAATCGGTGCAACAACATTCTTGAGGTTAGGCACAATCTTCCCTAAATCGGTATCGGTGCATTGATCGGACTCAACGTGATGTCATAGCAACGTTTGCTAGTATGGAAAAGAAAGCAAAAATGTGTTCAACAGTTAATGAGGGTAAGACCAAGTTTATGCTGGTAATACGAAAGGACGCACAATATCGACGAATTGGTTAAGACGTAGCCATTGACAGATACATGTAACCTTAAGCTAGTAAGGGACTTTGTCTAGCTCGTCGCAGATATTCGGCCCTATCGTGGTATCCGTTGAAAAGATTTCCGAAACAAAAATTAGTTCCGATCGGAACTCAGTTTACCATCGAAGTATCTGTTGCGGATCAAAATAAATGAAGCATACATTCGCGTTTGACAATGTGTCAGCTGTGTAATTTTATAAATGTGAAAAGTGAGTAAACAAAAATATTTAAACAAATATTTCTTGTTGCACTGTTGTCATTTTTTCTGGAAAACGATTTTGTAGTAATGCACAAAATAATTTTTTTTATTATTTTACTCACTATTTTGCTGTGGTTTCCATTTTCGTAAGAGTTTCACAACAATTTTTTATCGGAGAACTTCCGAAAAAATTCAACGCGTAGCTGCCAAAAATTCTTGACTTAAGCCATTAAGCAGTCGAGCGATCATGTGCAATGCATTTCATCGGAAGATCTGCTCGAAATGCAAATCCGAACGGATACCTCGGTACAAAATTCTCACATAGGTACTTTGGTAGGGGTGATTAACTATCACAACAACATCTTGTCAGAAATTAAACGAAGAATTACTCTTGTCAACTGCTGTTTCTAAGAAGGCAATTCAACTAGTATTAAAGCCCTTACTCGAATTACTAAGGAGATCCTTTATAACACCCTAGTCTCAGTTATCAGGACGGTAGTTTTAGCTTGCCAATGGATAACGACAGGCAAACAGATCGCCATTACCCTCTCACAGTGAGCTGATGATGTTTTTGTAACTAAGATTTGTCCCTGTTGACAGGAATATGGGTTCGGGCCACCGTCCCTAGCCCTAAAGTTTTAGAATTTGATAAAATATTCAAACATCATTCTTTGAATGGCAGCTGTTTATAACTTTCTACAGCTCTCGTCTTCGGCTTTATTTTTTTTTCTCAAACCAGAGGTTTCTTTATTGATGGCCGGCAAAAACACCGCTAAATGCTTCAACGTCATGAGAAGATTCGCTTAGGAACTATAGTACAACAATTATGATTGCGCGATGGACCGGAATTTGTGGCCTGACATTGACAACGGAACATTTCACTTTTTACGGGGTATTGACCGCACAATTTGGCATGGGAATCGTGCTTAAAGGCTACTGTAGAAATTGTAGAGACCAAGATGAATTAGAGTCTGTAGAGCAACACCTTTGACACTTTCAGCTGCTGAAACGCTGCTAATTCTGCATGGGAGCACTGTTCTTGGACGATTTGATAATGGTACCTCTATGAGACCTCAAATGAATTGTCAACTGATAAAATAGTTTTGTAAGTCAAATGTTGTACCAGGTACTCGTGACATTTATGGCTTCTGTGTTAAAAAAAATACAACAATAGCCTTGCTTGAAATATATGTATAGTACTTGCTTTATGGCCACATAATTCAAAAAGGTAAAAGAGCTGGAACTTCTACCACTACTTATTTGGGAAGAGATTCCTTCAGAAACAAATGCGTTTTTTCAGTTGCATTGGTCGTGGAAAATACTCTTTCAAAGTTTGGCCATAGAAAAATTTTCTGTAGTAACAACTCCTAGCATCTCGTTACTCTGGATGTTATAGAAACAAACGCAAATTTCAAGGCTTGCGAAATGATAAACTATCAAAATATAGCAAATTTACTTTTTTTTTTTAGCCTGCTATATCGATGTTGAGGAAGATGACGAAGGCGATATTGACACCGTCAAAGAATACTCCGCATGGGCTATATTGCCTGACATTTTGCTAGAGCAAATATTTAGCTACCTGACTGTCAAAGAGCGGTACTACGCTAGTTTGGTAAGTGATAGTATTTCAACACCGTGCATCCGAAAAGTATCTTATGTACTTTAATTCTATAGGTTTGTCGGCATTGGTACACTGCTTTTCATATGCCAGCTATATGGTCAAATTTTATAGTAGACGATAGAACTTTAACCCGCGCAAAATACAACTACTACTCCGGATGGCAATACACGTTAGACCACATACGAACGCAAAACTGCACGCATCGCGTTGGACGATACATCAGAGGATTGATTTTTCGACCACTGCACAGTTTTAATAATATTTTCCAGTTTATGACACTGCTGGCATGGAGCATGGATAAGGTCTGTTCTTAAAAGTCATAGGCAGGGAGGTATTTAAGTTATCGATCATTGTAGAGAGATGAAGTTCCAGGATTAGAAGGAGTGGGTCTGCAAATTCGAAGTCTGGTTTATGAATTTCCATGTAATATGTCTCAAACCGAGGATCCAGAGGGTATTAAGTTATTCGGCACTGGAGGTACAGTATTGAAAGAAACATCAGCAGTTCAAACAAAGTTTTAAATCGGCTATTTTTAGGCCAACTACTTAAATGCCTGAAAAACCTCTTGTCAAAACTGACAAAGCTTCGCATCCTTAAGCTAATTGATTTCTTTTTGGAACGCTATGAGGCTAATCACCTATTGGATGAGGTCCTGGATTCGTGTTTCTCTCATATGCGTGTTTTGAATTTGATCAATGTAACCACTACCCACTGTCCTATAATGCATGTTGGACTATTTGCCAATCTAACGGTAAGCAAAGTGAAACTTAGTCCATTTAACCTTTTTAAAGCCTTCGAATATAGATACTTATAATTGCGCCTCAAAATATCGATGATGATGTCATTCTTCTGCTGGCAGATTCGAAACTTAGACATCTTCACATTCATCAGAATCGATATACTCCAACGTCGGGGTCGATAACTGCCTGTGGTGTCAAAGCTTGGAGATCTCTAAAAAGAGATAATCCAAGGTTGAAAGTACACCTCCGTGTAGAATCCGCTTCAGATGGAGAAATCGTAGTACAGCCAGAGGCTCCTGTTTATAGTATTCTTTACAATGCCCCGAAAACAAAGGTATACCATCGTGGTATATATTGCTGGTGAGTTTTTATAACTGTAAAGTTTTTGTATAATTTAAGGTCAAACCCGACTTACTAGTGCGGATGGTGGATTTCTATAAGGACACACTTACGATATATGGCCATGAGCTTCTTCCGAAGTTCGTCAGCCAAAAGTCGTTTGACAATCGAGTAGATAGCCTAATGCTACTCTTATCACGTCAGTGCTGGAACCTCCAAACATTGGTAAGATATTCACAGATCCACACATTGGATGTTTCCTAAAGATGAACTGCTTTTTGTTTTAGATAATTCGCGAAAAGATATCTACTTCAACGGTTCTATTAATTGCGAGTACGGGGAAAAACCTTCAGCAGCTCTATATACGACGCTTCGCTGTTATTTTGCGCTGCGATTGGCCACGGAATCCCGATTGGTCGGAAGAATTCTACACCTGGTTAAGACGTTCATCAAAATCATATGAGACTGTCGAAATTGAAGTGTCAGCGATTTTAGGGAAGAGGTGGCGATTTTTAAGTGATAGCGAATTTAAGAAAATAAACGTTGATGTCAGGCAGAAATTATGACAGGGATACGGAATGAAAAAGGACACGGCTTTTTATGATTTAAATTTGTTTTCTTTTGGTTCATCATGTAGAAATTGGCTATGATTATTTATAATGGCGTCACGAACAAACAAGGCTCTCTATAGCAATGGATTACATGCAGGAATCTGCACCCAAAAATGATTAAAAAAAAGTCAGGCAGCTCAACAGCTGAAAAATTAACTCGGGTGAAAACGTTAAAATTCTGAATAGACACCTGGGTTTACGGTATCCTCTGACTACATGCTGCCTCACACTGGCATTCAAAAATCATTCACACCTACCAAGGAGAGATGAGTAGGAGATGAACGAACTGACCACTGAAACCATTTTATCTTACTGATGGTTCAAAAATGGAAGCAAGCGTTGGCGTGTGAGTTGTTTCCGAAACACTAAAGCTGAACAGAATTTTTCACCTTCCAGAGTATAGCAGTGTCTTTCAGGCTGAAATATTGGCGGTAGCAGAGGCAACCAAAGCGACCACCTCAATGCTATATTATAAAAGGTGACTTTTTAAGCGTAGTTTTTTTTTAAATCGAATAAAACACTCGAATTTTTATCAAAAATCAAAATGTTTATTGTAATTGATAAATAGGACTTCATTTACGTTTTAAATACAACTTCAAGTAAATGCTGTTCGCGGCTCTGGTTCAAATGGTCCATTCGGAAGGTCCAATTTTGCGTCACTTTTTCGAGCATTTCGGAATGTTTTCCACGAATTATGGTTATGTTAGTGGAAGCAATTGAACACTGTAAATACGACGATATGATGATCATAGGTGATCTAAATGCCAGAATAGGAAAAGAAGAGGGAAGGGAAAATAGATTCGCAGGTAAAGTGAGAAAATCAGAAGATGGAACCACAAATGCAAAGGGAGTGAAATTATTAGAATTATGTGATTCTCACGGATTTCATATACTAAATGGTACAACCAATTCAGACTCCAGTGGAAAGTATACATTCATAGGACAACAAGGATGTTCAGTCATAGATTACTGCTTGGTACGTGGATTATGGATATCCTTAGTAAATGATCTTGTAGTTTTGACGCAACAGTTCTCAGACCATATGCCTATTGTTGCCGAGTTTGGTACTTCACCGACAGAAAGAGAAGATACAAGAACGATACAACTACCCCATAAGCTGATGTGGAAACAATCATATGCATCGGAGTATAGACGAAAACTCGACCTCAACTTGCAGACAACTACTCAACTCGATATAACGGATATCGACAATTTAATAAAAATTTCCTACACGCCAAAAATACATGCTCATCAAAAAAGAAACATTTTTAAAGAAAAATGGTTTGACACCGAGTGTGAAACAGCGAGAAGAATATCTTTTGGATGGCTAAAAGTTTTTCGAAAGGTTTGAGATCATTTCTTCAAAAGAATGTACTGCCAAACAAATACAGCTTTTAAGCAAATATGTATGAAGAAAAAGAAAAGATTTTTTGAAAACGAAGCTTTAAAATTGGTGAACTGTAAAGATACAAAGGAGTTCTGGTGTGCAATTAAAAAATTCAACTACAGAGCACCCCAAATTGGCACTCAGCTTGACGCAAGGACACTGATGAACCACTTCCAAACGCTATTGAACCCACAAAGTAGCATACTGCCGATTCACTACGCAATCCCATTAATTGAAAATGAAATTCTAGATGCACCTATTACACAGGGAGAAATATGTAACGTTCTAAAAAAAAACTTCAAGATGGAAAGGCACCTGGCGCTGATCGGATACCCGTTGAATTTTTTAAGTATGCGACAAACAATTTTATCGACAAAATAGCGGTGATTTTCAATGGGATGATGGAAACAGGCAACCTACCCCAACAATTCAAACAAGCCATAATATATCCGATTCACAAAAAAGGTAATATCGCTGATCCCGCAAATTATCGTGGAATATCATTCCTAAACTCATCTTATAAGATTTTCACAAAACTTTTAAATGAGCGTATGTCAATCTGGATCGAAAACAACAATTTGATCAAAGAATTCCAAGCAGGTTTTCGGAATGGTTATTCAACCGTAGACAACATTTTTGTACTGCAAAATATAGCTGGGTCATTCATCGAACAAAAAAAGAAACTATTCACCTTTTTCGTCGATTTCAAGGCAGCCTTCGATAATATCGATCGAAAAGCTTTAATATTCAAACTTTATAACGCTGGGATGAGCCAAAAGTTCGGGAAGGTTATCGAAAATATATACGAGGACAACCAATCGAATGTCTGGAGCGGGACCGAAACATCAGAATGGTTTGAAACAACTATGGGAGTAAGACAGGGATGTACACTAAGCCCATATCTTTTTGCTTTGTACATCGATGACCTTACCGACTTTTTACCTGGAGGAATAGAGATTGCGGGACATTTAATAAAGGCACTTCTATTTGCAGACGATGTGGTTCTATTTGCATATTCGCCAGAATCCTTACAATTAATGATTAACCGTCTTGATTTGTACTGTCAATTATGGAATCTTACGGTTAACCTTACAAAATCAAAAATTATGATTTTTAAGAAGGGAGCTGGTAGAGAGTGCAGAAATGAAAAATGGCATTTCAACGGACAGCCCATTGAAATTGTGAAAACCTATAAATATCTCGGGGTGAAATTAGCTAGTAATCTTAGTATGGAACCACATCTAAAGGATAGACTAATAAAAGCTAAAAGTGCCATATCGGCTACATGGAAAAAATGTTTTTCAAATCAACTAATTGACCACAGCGTAAAATACAAGGTCTTTCAAGCTGTATCAGAATCTGTTATGATGTACGCAGCGCAGTCTTGGGGATATTGTCAATATGAAACAGTAGAGAAACTCCTTAGATACTACATAAAACGATGCTTTAACTTACCAAACTATATGATTAATATCGAAACAGGACTATCACCGCTTTTCATTAAATCATTGAAATTGCATGTAGATTATGTAATTAAAGTTTTAGAACTGTCGTACGATAGAATACCAAAAATAATTCCCAAGAAGGTAATAGAAAGAAATACGCTCTGGTATAAAAAAAACTCGAGGAGCTAGCAACATACTGCAGTTTCGAATGCAATTTAGCTTATGGAAATGAAAGATACCATAAGGATGTGATTGGCAATCTTATTGCCAAAGTAGATGAACAATACAGAGCGGATTGCGTAAATATGGCTTCATCATCTGTTCACCGAGCTACATACAGCGTTTTAAAACACAATCTGTCTGAAAAAAATTACTTCCACAATGACAACAGCAATGAACTGATTTCGGCTCTCTTTATGATGAGAGGCGAACTAATACGACTCAATTATATCCCACATCGTCCAGATCTACCAATTTATTGTAGTCTTTGCAACTTATCCGCGAGAGAAGACGTTTTACATTTTATAGGAAGATGCCCCATCCTTAAAGAAATAAGAAGATATTTTCTAAGAAAACAATAAATCTAAATCTAATCTAATCTAAATCTAATCTAAATCTGGTTATGTTATCCTGTAAGGCTTCAATCGTGCTCGGCTTGTCCACACAGACTAACGACCTTACATCACCCCACAAGAAATTATCAAGAGGCGTTAAACCGCATGATCTTGGCGGCCAACTCACAGAGCCATTTCCAGAGATAAACTGCTCACCAAATTCATCCTTCAACATTTCCATTGTTTCACGAGCTATGTGGCATGTGGCACCGTTTTAATGAAACCACATGTCAATCAAGTTCAACTCGATATCGTTCGCCGTTGACGGTAACGTTTTTTCCACGGTCGTCATTGAAGAAAAATGGGCCGATGATGCCCATAAACCACACCAAACTTTCATCACTCAGCTGTGACCGTATTGCTTGTTTACGTATCCGTTGAGCCAGAAGTGATCCTCATCGCTGAACACAATTTTTCGATAAAACAGCGGATTTTCACATTTTTCGCAGAGCACGAATTATGATAACAAATTTCAATAATTTGCAATCGTTGCTCGTTTGTGAGTCTTTCTATGATTAATTGCGGAATATACTGAAAACTTTTCACTTTGACAGATGACGTTTGGACGCCATTTCTGACCAATGCTGCCAATCTAAAAAACTTAACTCTTAAAAATCACCCGTTAATAGCGTCAGATGATACCACGATCATTATTGATAGTCAAGCTGATATTAAAGCAATCTCTGATGTCAAAACAAAAATTTTGTGAAGCGTTGTCGTGAAGAGCTGCGGGTTCTTGGCGTTCAACATAATGCTAAGCTCTGCTGGGTTCTCGGAAACAGAGGTATACCCATAGTGGGCAATGAAATTGATGATGAACTGACAAGAAAAGATCTTCCACCAGAATAGATCAGGGAAACCAATCTGTCAAAGGGACAATAGATGCCATTTTAATCCTTCGGTTAATAAGAAAAAATCAAATATACTCTAGGGGAAGGAACCTCACCTTTATTACTTATTTTATCCGGGTCAGAACGTCGGTTACTGTTAACATTAATAGCGCTAAAGTACGGGATAAATCTGAGATTCAACCAATTTTACTCTCGAGTTAGCCCAGTCCTTACCTATTCAAGATTAGTTGATACAATTTATTTTTCAGGACGCAATTGATATATTCAATCGAATCTGAATACAGATTCTTGAATGTGAAGTTCGAAGGATAACGGATTGCACTAGTCTTGGCCTCACAAACTATGCTTCGTACCTTGCTGTCAGTAGCACTGGACGGTTCATTACGCATTTACATGCCAGAGAATTAACGAAAAAGGCGAGGCCTAAAACGTCTCTGTATGCCGCAGATTTTTGTTGTAGTGGGGAGTGCTTGAGATGATAGATACCCGCCCTATGGAAATAGTTGCGACACCATGGCTTCCAAATCTTCAATATTGTTGGATATGCGGGGTAGGTGGGAAATAATATACCACTCATGAGCTTTAACTAATTGGCCAAGAAAAAAAAAAAAACCTGCCCAGGCGGCAGCGGAAGAATTTCCAAAATAAGGTTAACGGTGGCGTCTACAATACCTGTTAGAATGGGCAAACTAAAAAATCTACTTAAGCAACTCCGACAACTTTGGACACAAGTTATGTGGGAATCTCAAGTAGGACTCCTTGAACATAGAAGGTGGCGGAAGAGCTGAGGCCAACGGCAGCGCTTAATCCTGAAGTGGTAACTGATGGCTCCGTATCCTAGGTGTATCTAATAAATTGAAGCTGGATACTACCCACTAACGGAGAAATTTGAAAAAATGCAACCAAGATCCTCGAAAAGGATTGATTTCTTTGTTGATGGATATGCGAAACGAAAAACGGAACACGACGTTCATATCTACCTTTTAGGAGAGGTGCAGCCGAAGCTGCTTAAAAGCAGACATTACTGCATTCCAGGAAATACGATGGATTAGGACGGTCAAGAAAAGCACTCTAGAAACCGACATCAACCAACTTTGCGAAACTGGAGGCAGTTAGCTTAGGACCGGCCTAATAGGAGAGGAATGTTGGTTGAGGCCCAGATTCATTTTGGAGTGTATCACCACTTAAGTAAGTAAATATGAATATAGCTTCCTGAACACATGTTTGTCGAGTATGACTTTAAATATTTCGCGCTATTGAATTTGGGGGTAGTCCTATCTTTAACCGGTAGGTGGAACATCTGAATTTTTCTTTTTTTTAATTTCGTTCTTTTTTGTTTCATCCACTAGTTCATGCAAAAATTATGAGAGCAGGGGTTATCTGTCTTTGCACTAAAAATCTTATCCTTGCTGGCGTCTACAGTTCCATTTAGTCTGAACAAAGGGAATAGCTTGCACGATATATCGGTAACAGATCATGTATGATTTTGATTCATTGTGAGGTATGTGAATGGATCGATTCAGAATCGAAAGCTAACACGATCTACATTTTTTTTTTTTTAACTTTTAAACTCATTTTTATTTACTTAAAATATTAACTTACTACTAGACAAAAATGCTTAAATCTAACTTATCAATAACTGGTTTACTTAATCTAACTTATCGGCCCTTAGTGGGCGCTGTAAGCTTATATTTAGCTGTTTTATTTTGCCTTTAGGCTTATATTTGTCGGTTTTTTGGTTTTATATTTAATTTTAATTTACAAAGAAAAAATTTAAAACTTTGTTTAGTGACTTTTTTTTGTTTTATATAAAAGCTTAATCTAGATTATATATAACTTAAGACTACTTAAACTACTTAAGCCTAACTTAAGACTACTTAAGCCTAACTTAAGACTACTTAACTACTTAAACCTAACTTAATTATAATCGGGGTGGCGAGCCCTCGTTGCGCATGCCCCGAGGGGTCGCCATCCTGATTGCGTCTTTCGGTCCCACGGCAGTCTGCGTTCAACCATATTGTACGCCAATATGGTGCACAAGCCCCACCCCAGACCTTGTTCCCAATTTAAAATCTTACTTATGGAGTTGGACTAAAAGTCCGCAAAGTCCTGAGGAAGTGCAGAATCACCTTCCTCATACAGCCACCAGAATTCAGTGTGCTGTTTTGCAGCATCGATCCTATCGCGATCCGATACCGCCGTGCTAAAGCGGAGGAGCTCCGGAGCATTGTCGACGTACCCGTCGCGGATTAGCCGTTTGTCCCGCGCGTCACGATAGCGGTGGTATAAAACCGGGATACCGTTCCTGTCTTGTGCTAACCCTAACGAATCGATGTAAATGAATGCCTCTGGTGGAATAAAGCCCGATATGAGCGTGCTCTCCATGTATAAATCATTGGGATAATAAGCCCCAAAGATCAGGCTGTTGTCGCTAGCCATCGCCCTTGCAGCGTGCCTTCGAGTCACCTTAATTAGGAAATTGTCAATTCTATTCAACTGAGCCCCATTGTATAGAACCTCGTTGCGATAATATTTTATGTACTCGGAGTCCGGCGTTCGGTACAATCCTAAGCAGGATCGGAGACAACGTCTCTCAAACAGCCGTATCCTTTCCATGTAGGATGGTGATACATTGAACCACACGGGACAACCGTAAGCGATGATCGGCCTTATGAGGGCCATGTAGCAAATGACTTTCACCCTTGAATCAAGTTGACTGCTATGAAACAATCTTCTTGTCAGAGCATAAGCCCCCCTAGCCCTGGCCAGACAAGCATCCACATTTTTATTAAAATATAGAAACTTGTCAAGCCAGATGCCAAGGTATTTGACTTCACTTCTCACCGCCAACGGCCGTCCATGCTGTCCCATGATACAAAATTTTTTCCAGTTTTTTCTGGTATCGTAAGAAGCCCTCTGCACTGGGGTCCTGAACAGAATTGTTTCGGTTTTTTGGAAATTGATCCTCAATTTCCAATCATCGCAATATCCCTTAATGTGATCGAAGTCACGTTGCAAAAGTGTGTTGATGACCTCGATTTTCGGACCTGATCTGTACGCCACTAGATCATCTGCGTACGCTATAGCGTGTCTGAGAGAACCTACAAGATCACTTGTATAAATGTTAAACAATATCGGGGAGTTCACCGCCCCCTGTTGTAAACCGTTTTTAATTTCAAAGACTTTACTCGAAGTTACGTTGCCACATTTGACAACGAACTTCTTTCCCATAAGCATTTCATAAATCATATATAGCATGGGTTTACGCATGCCCAGTCTGGTCAGCTTGTAGAAAAGCCCCTCTAACCATACGGTGTCGAAGGCCTTCTCAAAGTCAACCAGACAGGCCCCTGTGCATTGTTTTTTGGACTTATTCCATTGGATGTCGGACACTAGTTTCGACGCGGCATGAATGGTATCATGCCTCGCTCGAAAACCAAACTGATTATCCGGAATAATTTTGTTTTCCTCAACCCACTTAAGCAGAGCTCTATTGACTATCTTCTCGAATACCTTGCTTACATTCGGCAGAAGGCTTATTGACCGAAGATTTGCAGGGTTTGTTTTGTCCTTGTCCTTTTTGGGGATAGGATGTACCACCGCCGTTTTCCAGTGCACCGGATAATGTGCATTATTCAGTGCATTGTTAAACATGGTGGTGAAGATATCGACTGCTTCTATTGGCAGGTGTCTCAATACGACGTTTGGGACACCGTCCTCTCCTGCCGACTTTTTATTTTTCAATGATACCAAGATGTCCAGAAGTTCATCTTTTTGCACGAACAGCATCAGGCTATTGGCGACTATGCCATTGGAAGGGTTTTCGTCATTGAATACGGAAAAACCGTGATTCTCAGATCGCCAAGCTTGAAGTTCAGTGCGCAGATGAAAGTGATTCAGAAAGGCTCTTTCCTCAATATCGCGATTTGGGCGAACAGGATTGTTCACCGTATACACGGTCTCGAAAATAGCGCCTATCGAATTCGCCTTCTCCTGAGGATCTTCGATCGTGAAAAAACCGTCGTTCGAGTCAACGTATTCCGGACTTATACCAACAGCCGTGAGTGTCTGTCTGTTTTCTGTCGTTTTGGAAATTCGGACACATGGAATGTCGTTATGATCTTTTCGCCTGAATATTTTATTTATTTGGGGGAACATATTCGGGCTACTGGTTTTTATAGCCCGAATTTTGTTGCCCCAGTAAAAATTTATAGATTTTCTGTAATTTTCCGATATTAATTTTTTTAGGTTTTTGATCAGTGACTTCAGTGTCCGAACCTCCGGGTCTTGTCTGTCAGTGAATTGTCTACGCAGCCGTTTAAGCCTCGAGACCAGTCTGCTTTTGTGTCGGTGGAGTGCATCGATTGTTGGCGTTCGATATTTCTCCGTCTGGTCGTCAGAACTAGTTATCTTAGGGATAGCTAGATCCATTGACCTTGTGAGGACCTCATTCATTTGTAGTAAATTTTGGTCAATTTCATCGTTTGTCAGGTTTCTGTTTGTTGGAGGGATGATTTCGCTCAAACGTAATTCTCGCTTTACGACTCTGGTGAAGCGCGGCCAGTTCGTCTTTCGATAGTCGAAAGAACGCACTTGGTCGAACTCCTCCAGTTGAGTTTGCTCGTTTGGGATCCTGAATACGGCATCAAGTCCGAGGTGGTCACTGTCATCGTAATCGAATGCTCGTACACAGTTCCGCGCGTGTTCGTTATTTGTCAGTTCTAGTCTATTGTCCATAAGGGCTAAGTCCAGAAAAGAATTTCCTCTCGGGAAAGACGGGATATCCGTCGCGTACAAACTAAGTTTGTACTCAATCATATTTTGCTCCCGCCAATTCTGAAGCAGTCGACCTCTAGTGTTCTCGATTGTATTTCCCCAAGCCGCGTGCTTAGCGTTAAGATCGCCGGCCAAAAAGTAATAATTTTCAACCGATTCAAGCTGGAGGCAACGAAAAAGTGTCTCGAGCTCTGCTATAAATTGAGTTTGTTGAGTTGCTTCAGGTGCATAAAGCGACACCACATACATTCTCCTCCGACTATGGAGAGGAATGCATACGATGCATGCTTCCAGCACCTGGAACCTACGTACTTCCCCGCTATATATGATGCTATGGCGTAAGCCTTTGCGTAATAAGACAGCGACCCCACCCCCTTGGGAGGAGTGGGGTCGGTCTCTTCTTACTGCATGGTAGTTGCTGTATCCCAATTTGTGTCTCTGGTTTAGCTTAGTTTCGCTGACCAAAAGTACATCCGGGAGTTGGTTTTTCAACAGATTTGAAAGGACGGTTCTTCTCTCGACCCTGACTAATGAATTAACATTCACAGCTAGGATCCTAAAGTTTACCTCATCCAACGTACTCATCATGTTCATGGCGCGCTAGACTGGGCAAACATCGAATAGATATAATCTATTCGTGCTGCTTGGTCGTTCAATTGTTTTTGGAACTGTTCGATCTTGCTATTCAACGACAGCAAGAACTTTTTTAGATCCAAATCTGCTTCAGGTGCTTTCTCAGCAACCGTAGGCATTTTTGATGTCTGGGGTTTGCCCGGTCCAGCTGCCATTTGAGCAAAGGACACGTTGGGATCTACCCTATTTGTAAAAGAGCGACTTTTAGATCGCTTTTCTTCTTCAGCAGCCTGTTTGCGAGCTAGCATACTCTTTCTCTTCTGTTGGAATACAGGACATCCCTTATAATTAGCAGGGTGCCCCGCGTTTCCACAAAGAACACATGTGAGCTTGCTCATGTCTTCAACCCTTTCCCTACCTAGAGGACACTCATTTATAATGTGTTTCTTGTCGCACTTAACGCATCTAATCCGCATGTTGCAGTTAGAAGCGGCGTGCCCGAACCTCTGGCAGCGCATACATTGCAGTATGCGATCTGTCCTTTTTAATTTTTCCCAATGGACAGCATGATAGTATACGCGATTAATTCTGCGTACACTATCGATTTTGCTATTGGGGGTTATTTGCACAAGGAAAAATGGTAACCTTCGGTTACCACCTCTACCATTGACCGCGGTAAACGGCTTTACGCCGACGAACTTTACATCGTCGCTCTCAAAATACTTGAGCTCGTTTAGGAGCTCCTCTGCATCAACCCTGGGATCGATTCCCTTAAGGATGAGCGTTTTAAGTTTTTCTGCTTTCGGCGTATACGTGAAGTATTCTGCCTTTAGCCCCTCTAGTTCTTTGCGGACTTTTTTATAGTCCTCCATATTATAGCATATAATTTTATGTTGTGTGGCCGAAATATGTTTGACCATAAAGTCCTTAATAAATATTTGCCTACATAGCTTAATACTATCGCTTGTAGGCAAGTCACTTACATTAATCGGGGGTACATCTTCCCTCTTTTCCTGTTGTTTTTGCTGCTGCTGCGATTGTTGCTGCTGCCTTTGTTGTTGCTGCTGCTGCGATTGTTGCTGCTGCCTTTGTTGTTGTTGTTGCTGTAGCTGTTGTTGATGCTGCTGCTGTTGTTGCGGCTGCTTATATCGCTGCTGCTGTTGCTGTTGCGGCTGCTGTCGCCTCCTCTGCTTCTGTTGTTGTTGTTGTTGTTGCTGCTTCTGTTGTTGTTGTTGCTGAAGCATTTGCTGCGCTTTCAGCTCGTATCGCTGTTTCTGCTCTTGTCGCCTTCTTTTTTCTTCGAGGGCTTCTTGTTCCCTTGCCTCTCGAATCCTCTCCAGCTTAGCAGTTAATTCTGCGATGAGGAGCTTTAATTTGGCCTCGTCATCGTTTAAAGCCGGCTGAACATCCTCAACTTCCGCTAGTTCTCTGAATGGGTTTCCCTCACCAACGTAGCGGGGTTCACCATCATCAAACTCAGATTCCTCGAGGTCAGAGTTGCACTCCTCCTCTTCTTCCATTGTTGTTGGCAGCGGTGTATTTTCCGCTACCTGCATACATCTCCGCATGTTCAGATTAGGCATCGGATTTAGCTTCCTCCGCCTTCCCATTTGGGTTGTTGCCATTGCACTTGCTGCTGCTGTTGTTGTTGGTGCAGCCTCTTTATTTGTCGCTGGTACCAGTTTTGTTGGCATACCTGCCGTCGCAGATGCCGATGATGTTGTTGCTGTTGGTGTCGATGCAGGCATCGCCAGCTTCTGCCGTTTGTTTGTCGGCGACCTGTTTCCCCCCTCTTGCGGGACTTCATTCGCCGCACCGGTTTCCATAGCCGGTAATTCGGCCGAAACACTCTTCTTTAAGTCTTTTCTCAACCGTGTAAATTGAAAAAAAACTTAAAAGTACTGGGGTCTGGTTGGGCTCGAACCCACGACTCCCACTCCTGAGTCACGTGATAGCACCACTACTCCACGTGGACGATAAAATTCACTTGGCTTACTTGCCACTTATTCACTACTTCACTTTGGAAATGTACTTCCGCACTTAACTAGCCGACTGACCACTACGAGAGTTGGAGAGCGACTGAACACGATCTACATTTTCGTAACCACTAAATGTAACTCTTGACTAATGAAATTTCGTATATTAAAAATGGCGTCTAAAGAGGAACACGTTTGGTGGCACTTCACCGAGCATATGGACCACAAAATCTTTCGCCGAACGTAGGACAGTGGCTCGAATGCATTACAGACGCAATCTCGCACATACAACTATTGCTTAGGTAGTTGCTGCCCACATAGGTCACTCCAAGCGTTTCGATTAGAGTTTTTTTTTGGAATTTTCCCAGAGAATCGTTGAACTAAATGTAAGCCGAAGAACATTCCGACCAATTGCGAAATGTTAATAAGCGAAATTGAAAGTCACTATAAGACGGAATTGTACCCAGCTTGAGTTACAGTGTAGTGTGCAGTTTTATCTAAGCTTAATTTTCGGGCGACACATTTTTAAGGAAAAATGTCAAAAAAGGTAATGTTCACTGGAGACCGTTATTTAAAAATATTTCCAAGTACATATAACGCCCTTTTATCTGTGTGGTTTTAAAAGGATTGGGCAAGCTCAAACATATCCAGGCCTATTATGGCAGAGTTGCAGCGAAAAATGAATAAAAATATTTCGAGAAATTCCACTTTTCGCTAATTTTTGGGAATGTTAACTTCAACTTCCGTATGGGATAGGGCACTAAACGATTCGCTAGTGGTTTTTAAGCTTTAAGCAATTGTTTCTGTTTATAAATATTTTTTTGAGGATGGTATGGCAAGCCTATTTCAAAACCATCCAAGATAAACATCCCGACTCACCATTATTCCTCTGTAAGGCAATAAAATTTAATTTCCACAAACAATTATTTCACAAGCATAACCGAAGTCATGCTAGTATAACCGATGTAAGGTTGTTTTAAGGCTTCCGGAGATGTGTGTACTTGTTAACCAAGTTAACCCGAAGCATAGCGTGTATAGGTCTTACGAATGAAGACTTAAAAAAGATCGGTAAAAAGGTGAAACGATCGGGAAAAGATTAACAGATCGGGAAAAAAGTGAAAAGATCGGGAAGATACCGAAGATTGAGTCAACACGATTCAAGAACTTCGTTGTACTTACTGGTCTTTAATTCCAGAGTACAGCGTAGTGGATAGCATGTTGGACTACCATGCGAGAGAACGCATGTTCGAATCTTAGTAAGATAAGAGTTTTTATGAAATTAATTGCATTGAATTTCAAACTTTCATAATAACGAATTGGGTTTAAGCAAAAAAAAAATGTTATTTTTCAACTTCGGGAAGGCTTGCAAATACTTTTTGCGAAGCCTTTGTTTTGCTTTCGAAAGCCTTTTATAATGTTTTCTGTAATGCTTATTGAAGAACTCTTATAAAAGCAAATATCTTCCTTAAAGTGCGCAAACTGTTTTCCTATTAGACTTCATACAGGTAATATTGCTAATGGGGAAATAAGCTCGATAGTGGTATATCGAAGCGAAATTATTGGTTGGAATTTTTTTATTCCAAAAAGACAACTTTTCTGCAATTTCTTCAGGACATCTACAATGACCAAATACGATCAGATAACAGCTTTTATGAGATATAAGCTTAAATTGTGGATCAATTAACACATGTACGATACATTCAACGATACAACTTCTACAGAGGAACCCAGTCGATTCCTTATTTTTCGTAATTGATGTATGGATTTAGATGCTTATACGTTTATTTTTGTGATTTTTTTAATCTTCCTATTTAAAGGGCTATTTGACGGCATAAAAAGTTTTCTCAAAATGTTTTACTTTAAAATTAACTTGTGCACCACACCAAAGTTTTGCTTGGAGTTCGACTTGACCCTGAAATCTATTTAAAGTAGAGCTAGGTGACTTTTATACGATTTTTCTCTTTAGACAACTAAATCTTGTTACTCCGGGTGCTCAAAAGATCTTGAAGAAATCACCTCAAGACGTGTGACATTTAAACTACCCAAAAGACAGACAGTTGCACTAAATAGACTAACATAGACTAAGCAAAAAATGAAACTAAGACTATCAGGTGACCACTAATGCACAATCTATAAAAACTTAAAAGCAGAGAGTTAACAAACATCAATTTTAGTTTATATGTTCTTACTTACTTACTTACATAAGTGGCACTACAGTCCGGAATGAACCTGGGCCTTAAGGCGAGGTGTTTCTCTACTGCGTATATTCGTTCTACCTGTCATGGCCACCTTAAACGTCCAATGCGGAGTTTTTTTTACCAGGTGCAGGTCGCTGTACAGCTAGTATAGTCCTTGGTTGAATCTTCGACTCCATAGCCCGTCAACGCAAACAGGACCGAAGATTTTTCGAAGAATTTTCCTCACAAAACGACCAAGGATTTCTTCATCCGCATCCATGCTTTAGCGCCGTAGAGCAGGACTGGGATGATCAGGGTCTTATATAATATCTCCTTAGTAATTCGAGTGATGGCTTCACTACTACTGACTTGTCATCATAGCCCGAAGATACAGCGGTTGGCAGGAGTAATTCTTCGTTTAATTTTTGACAAGATAAAGTCCAGTACTACCTCAAAGTTACATCTGTCAATGCTGACGTTCTATCCAATTCGTCGATGTTGTGTGTCCTTTCGTGTTGGCAACATTTACTTCGTCTTCTAGAATCAGATTGAAGAAATCACATGACAGCGCATCGCCTTGCCTAAATCCTTTTTTGGTGTCGAATGTGTCGTGAGGTCGTTTCTGACCCTGATGGAGCAGCGAAAATTCTCCATCGTCACCCTACACAAACGGACGAGTTTGAGCGGTATACCAAAACCAGACATGTGTCTGTATATTTCCTCTCTATAAATGCTGTCGTATGTGGCTTTGATATCGATGAATAGGTGGTGGGTATCGATTTGGACTTCTTAGGTTTTTTCCAGGACCTTTCAAAGTGTGAGAATTTGATCAGTTGTGGACTTTTCTGGCCTGAAACAACACTGATAAGGGCCGATCAGGTTGTTAATAAACGGTTTCATGTGTTATCATTTTACGGATGATGGGATCTTGTAGGCGATTTTGAGGATGTTTATGCCTCTCTAGGTACCGTAGTTCAAAGGTTCTCCTTTTTTGTGGGTCGAGACAACGATGCTGAGGTTCCGTTCTTCATTCATATTTTCTTCCGACCAAATTTGGCTTGTGAGTTGATGGATGTTACTTACCAAGTTATCTCCGCCTGATTTATAAAGCTCGGCGGGAAGGCCGTCATTTCAGCCAGCCTTATTCAGCTTCAGTTTAGATTGGTAAAACTTGCGAACATCGTTCCTGGAGCGGCAACTCTCTCTATGCTCGATCGCGCTCTTTTCTTGCTCTTTTTTCTTCTTTCTGAAAAGCCGGTGTTCTTCCCTTCTTCTCTGCCTATAGATCTCAACGGCAGCTCTCGTCTTCACCTGCAGCTTAGCCCTGTAGGCCTCGTTTTTGTCTGCGAGCATCTGTCGGCATTCCTCATCAAACCAGGGGTTTCTTGGTGGTGGGCGCGAGAAACCTAGCACATCAGTTGCGGCTGATCTAATGGCTTGTTGGCATCGTTGCAATTGTTTTTCGACATTTGATGCTGGTGGTATGATGTTAATCGAGAGCTTTGGGGATACTCGTTGCGCGAAGGTCTTGGCGGTCTCTTGCGATTGCAGTCTTTCGACATTAAATTTGTTCTGGATTGTTGTGGCGTAGTGGATATCCGCATTCTAACCTTGGCTGGAACAAGTTAGTGGTCCGAGTCGATGTTAGCTCCTCGGAATGTTCGGACATCCAAAATACTGGATGCGGGCCTCTTGTCTATCGTTATGTGATCAATTTGGTTGACCGTTCGTTGATCTGGAGACCGCCATGTCCCCTTATGAATATCGAGTTGAGGAAACCGTGTGCTGGCTATAGTGGCGTTTCGTTCCGTGGCTAAGTCAATTAGCCTAAGTCCGTTACCAGACATGTTGTCGCGTAGGCTATGTTTTCCGACAATACTGCTAAAGATGTCTTCTCTTCCTACCTATGCGTTAAAATCTCCCAGCACGATTTTAACGTCTTACTTCGGTAGTCGCTAATAGGGTTTTGTCAAGGAGCTCATAGAAGCAGTCCTTAGCTATATCACCTTTCTCCTCCGTTGGGGCATGAGCGCATATAAAGCTTATGTTGGCGAATTTGGCCTTGTTGCGGATTGTTAAAATGTGTTCGCTTATTTCTTGGAAACATAAGACTTCTGGCCTAAGTCTGGCACTTATAACAAATCCGCATCCGAACAGTCGCTGTTTCTGCTCACTATAAGACGGTCCGTAGACGATGTTACAGTTTATCATCCTCTTTTTGCCCGGCCCAACCCATCATATTTCCTGGATGGCAGTAATGTCTGCTTTGTAGGGCTTCCGCTAGTTGTTCGCTTGTACCTCTCTTGTTTAATTTTCTCACATTCCAGGTGCAGATACGAACGTCGTTGTCCTTTTTTCGTTTAGCCGTGTCGTCAAAAATAAAATCAGTCCTTTCCGAGGCTATTGGTTGCATCGTAACAATGGTTTTTTATATGGGTGGGTAGTTAACCCAAAGCACAACCCCCAACCCGGATGGCCAGTTCCAATCCGAACATGTCGAAGCAGCTTGTCTAGGTTCGCCTGGGACAGCACACCGGGTATTCATTCCGTGTCATTCTAAACTGGCTGTTTATAGTGTTGCTGTTTTTCGTCGCGGTATAAACACTCGCGCTTATCGTTTAGCAAGTCAAATCCGGTTGGATGAGACTAGTATCCGATGGTTACCACTTCGAGCACTTGATGTGTAGTCAGAGTTACAACACTGGGCATTGCCAAGTTAACGCCAATCAGAGTCTACCCTCGTTCTACAACACCCAACCATCACAATATGTTCGTTACTTCTTATTCAATAATCTGAACATTGTACTATTTTCCCGCCACATGTGAACACTGATAACGAGGAATAACCCATGAGCGTGCTTTCCATCTCTGTCACCCCTCAGTAGGTATACCAAATGTCAAAATTTTAGCGAGCTGCTGAGCAGGTTAAAATTTTGAAGTCTCTATTCACCATACTAATGTCGAAATTTATCCACTGGCTAAAATTTTAACGCAATTGACACACGGCCTTAATAAACAAAGCTTTGCCACTGAAAAAACACCATGACTTCACTGTGCTATTGGCAGATATGCGTTACCTACATAAAATATGACACCCCGACGACGTAAAAAAAATCAATTATTCTTGTCCCATGCACAAAAGTACCCTTCCCAAGGTCACTGTCGAGTGCAGCAAGTATGTAGCATACAAATCAATACGTCGCCACACAGCATAGTCGTGTAGGAACCCGACAGAACCAAAGCAAATTTAATCGTTGACTGCTGAAACTTTACCGCCTAAAAATATACTCTCACTGTAAGCGAATCGAAAGATTTATTTTTAAAAACAATTCGGCGCTAAATTTTATTTATCTACACGTACAGTGTATCTAGCGAAAAATAATAAAAATATTCTGTTTGTTTACATTCGAATGTAATAGTTTGTAGAGCGAAAAAAAGCTACAGCGGGCGACAACAACGACGCGACGTCAAGGTGACAACCACCGCTTGTATGTTCCTCTGAAGAGCATCATCCATACGAACAAAAAATTATGTCACTATCATTCTATCTACGCGCGCTATTACAAAAACGAAAAGAGCGGACTAAAAATAATTTTTACAAAGTTTATCGGTTTCGCTATGCAAACTAGAAATTTTCGAAAAATAGTGCAGTGACTGTGATCATGACCGACAATGGGTGAACGTTGCAATTAGTAAAGAAGAGACGACGACGCATCGATGAATAAAAAAAAAACACAAAAACATCGCAATTTCAATATTTTTAGTTGACTTAAAAGTCTTGTGACACCCAAAGTGCTTAAGTGAAATAAAGAAAAAAAATCAAATTTAATAAAAATCTATTTTTAAAAAATATCCTCACGTGGGTGAGACGTGCACAATGAGCAAGACCGTCCTACACTGGAGCTATCGCGACTATCGAAATGTTCCCATTGACCTTTTTCTGTACGAAGATCTGGAGGAGGTATATCTGAAGGAGAATTTCATAACCCAGATACCGAAATGGCTGTTGAATTTGACAAATTTGAAATTCATTCATTTGTCGGGCAATGCATTGGAAGAAATACCGGACGAGATTTACTTTTTGGAAAATCTTGAATTTCTAGATGTATCCAGCAACAAGATCAGTCGTCTTCCCCCAACCATTGGTGAGATGAAGTCCCTGCAAAGGCTGAATGTGGGCGGCAACCAGCTGACGGAGATTCCCAAAAGTAGGTCAAGTGATTACGCGCAACAGCTGTCATAAACCATAGGCTGCTCTTTCAGGCATTGGGCGACTAAAGAAGCTGGAGGTCTTAGACATAAGTGCCAATCAGTTGACTTCATTGCCGATGGAGTTGTCCGAATGCAGTCGTTTGAATGAGCTCTCGATGAGTGATAACACACAATTGATGTACATCCCAGAACGGATAGCCAATATGCAATCTTTACAATTTTTGGCAGCCGAACGTAAGTCTCCAAGTTTGTGAATATTTGAGTCGCTCAAAAATTTCCAATTACACAGGTTGCGGATTGATCTATCTACCAGCGGCATTGGCAAAGTTCCTCAATAGGGTGCAAATCTTTCAGAATCCTGCCATAACGCATATTCCGATGATCTATGAAAAGTTCTTTGCCAATTTTTATGATGCAATACAAACAGGGATGCCAAGGTACGTACATACGTATTTGTTGACAGATTGAGAATTTTTTTTTATTTTATTCGTCTATGTAGCTGACCTGTAAGCGTTCAACTTTCTCTGGTATTATTTTGGGAACACATTTGATTGAGAAATAGATTTGCTAATAAGACTTCACGTAGCTGGGGATTGGGCAAGTTTGACCGTGAGTTGGCGTCAAACAATGGGCGAAGTGTAAACAATGTGAGAGCGGTGAAATTGTCAAGGTTCTGGAGGTTTACTTCGTTTGTTTCCTTTTGGGTTTGTAGCAAAATGTACTTCCATTTGAAAAACTTTATTAAAAGTTAGGTGCAATATTGCTTGTGAGGTTAAAATTTAGATATAGATGCTAGGCGCTGTTTAAAAAAAAATTAACTCTGATGCTGAGTTTTGAGAGTTTCTGAGTTTCTCAACAGATGTACCTAAATGTTTCCAGTATCAGCCCGTCCAACTCGGGATTGTGTGTACTTTCTTGTGGACACATATAGTTGGTATTGCCCTCGATTCGGCTAAACCCATTCTGTGTCAGCCAATGATGTTTATTTCATCGGCAAATGCTACTAAGTTGTACCGATTTGTAGAAGATTGTTCCCCTGGTCTTAGCTTAAGTGTCTTCCACATCCTCTTAAAAATAATATTGAAGATATCTTGTCTAAAAATACTGTTTTGGTACCGAGTTTTGAAAAATTTGTCGACCGTAATAGAGCAGGCAGAGTTTTCCATCGTTATTCTGTACTAAATAACAATTTTTGGTGGTATAACAAATGTAGACCTGGGGCCAAATTCCGCAACGTTTAGTTTTGCTGTGTACACAAAAAAAAATGTGTACACTGTATTGTTCCCATTCCGTAAGCATGCAGGTATGATTCTTAGACAGTTGTCGTGTACACAAGTGAAAACATGTATTCAATCCCTTTCCGGCTGTGAATAGGGCAGCGTGAACAAAAATGTGCGAACCGAAAATATTGTTCGAATCATTGCAATTATGTAACACTTTCGGTAAAAGCTCAAGGGTAACGACGTCACCTACATCTAGATCTCAACAAAATATATGTGTCTCAAGGGAGCTCGAAAACACCAGTAGTGTCAGCCCACGAAAAGCGAGATTCAATGAAAAATAAGGACGAAAACGACGTTCTTCGAACAAGGCTTAACAATTTTGAACTGCTCTGCGAAGACCTTCGTAAAGAAATGCAATTCAATGAAAAATAAGAGCCTTAAGGACGAAAACGACGTTCTTCGAACAAGGCTTAACAATTTCGAACTGCTCTGCGAAGAGCTTCGTAAAGAAATTCAATTCAATGAAAAATAAGAGCCTTAAGGACGAAAACGACGTTCTTCGAACAAGGCTTAACAATTTCGAACTGCTCTGCGAAGAGCTTCGTAAAGAAATGCAATTCAATTCAATGAAAAATAAGAGCCTTAAGGACGAAAAAGACGTTCTTCGAACAAGGCTTAACAATTTCGAACTGCTCTGCGAAGAGCTTCGTAAAGAAATTCAATTCAATGAAAAATAAGAGCCTTAAGGACGAAAAAGACGTTCTTCGAACAAGGCTTAACAATGTCGAACTGCTCTGCGAAGAGCTTCGTAAAGAAATTCTTCATATTAAGGAAGAAAATATGACTCTAAAGAGTAAATTGAAAACACCTAATCAGCCAAAACCATGTACAAACTGCCCCGTGAACTACGTATACCATACTGATGAAGAAGAACTCAGTCGCAAAACCGACTGGATTCTACAGAAAAGACCGGTAAAAAAAAATTGGAAAGCTGTATCATCTCCTGAAATTATAAACCGAGACAAAGAGATTGTAAATAAAGCGAAAAAGCTGAAACAACGGCCCCTACCGCCAATTAATGTGATAGTTACCATTGTCGGGCTACCAAGTAACTTCGCTCAAAACAAAAAAATGGAAAGTCTGCGTAAAAAACCCGGAAAACTACCGTCTATTATCTCGGAAGCTAAATACCGATAAAATTGAATGGTATTCATTTGAGAATAAATCTGAAATGCATTAACGCGTTGTAGCCAGAGGGTTACATGCGTCGTGCGTAAGGGATGACATAGATAGCGATCTGAAAAACAGACAATATAAAGTTATAGATGCCGTTAACATTATCAAGCGAAACAAACAGCTAAAAGAGGTCGAAGAAAATTTAAGAAAAAAAATGTATTTATACTCACTTTCGATAAAAAAGAAAGTTTGAAAAAATTCATGAAAAAAAAATTAATTGAACCCATGCGTAAGGATTCCAAATTAGTTCCTCAGTGGAAGCGCTGCCAAGGATATAGTCATACGTTAACCTATTGTCAAATAGAACCGAGGTGTGTAAAATGTGCCGGAAATCATATGACAGTAGATTGTAGGTCAGATAAGAAAACTATTCCTATCTGCATCCACTGTAAAGGCAATCATACTGCAAATGATCGCGGCTGCGAAGTAGCTAAGGAGCTTCAAAAAAGACGGACGAAATTTATGAGTATGTACATTGCGTTTGACAACATTTGCTTTATTAGCGTTTTTCTTTTTTTCAGCAAATTCGTTTTTCTCGGGAGTATCAGTGGCAATTAAGCTGCGACCAGCAGTACGTTTCCTAGTGTTCTTACGAGGACCCACTTTTATTGGCTGTCTGAAATCAAAGGGGCTCATGAAAGATTTAGTGTTGCTGCAATGGGGTTGGGGGTCCTCTTCTGGGTCGACAAGTTGTTGCAGTTCGTTGCTACAATGTGCATGTTGTTCTATTGATTCTATAGTTGTAACTGTATGAACACGCTGGGCAACTTGCGACACGTTCTGTTGATCAAGCCGATCTAATGAATATGGCTGCGTTGTATTTTCAGAAGAAATTGTAATTCCATTGTTCTCGTCAGCGTTTGTATCGTTAGAATGTTCAACTTCCTGTTGTCCCAAAGGCGCTGTTTGAAAATTGGTCGAGGTTGAAGGATCTGGTCGGTCAGTTACAGAGCTTGGTAAAAAATCTTCATCTGTGAAAACATTTCTATCGAATGGGAAAATTTCAGTTTTTTTAAATGCATTGATTATATTAACAGGTGTCAAAGCTCTGTAAAAAGATTTTCCAATTATTTCTGCTATATGGTAACTGGTAACTGGCTGTCCAGGCATTCGTAACATAAAATAATCCATTTCGCTGTTATAAAATTTCCTAAATGGAGCGAAAACACCTACATCTAATGGCTGCATCTTAGAAGTTGTGTGCGGATGGAAAGTTAAAACTGTAACTCCCGAGTTTTTAGCCAAGTCAAGAGCTTTTATTGCAAGATCCGATTCATGATTGTCCATAATAAGCAAACTCGGGTTCGTAATGCTGCTATTTGTGTGTTTTATAAAGTGCTTCATTACCTCCAAAAATAGTTTTGAATTCATCCAGCCGGAAGGTGTTGCCAATCCAAAGGATCTTGTAGGTGCTCCATTAAGCATATGAATTTTGAAGTTCTTCCGTGGGAAGTTATTCCGTGGGAGGTAAAGCCTGGCCACTAGCACTGACAATGCAGCAAGTTGTACCTAAAACACCCCTCTCTCCGCTAGTCACTTTGCATACATTTTTTGTATTTTTTGGCGTAAGGACCCTTTGTGGTTTTTGCACTGTTGTTGTAGCAGTTTCATCTAAGTTAAAAATTCTTGTTCCGTCGGAAAATTCAGGATGTCTCTGAAGAATATTAAATAGGTTGTCAAAAAACACTTGAACTGAATATTTGTTGAACGATGTCGCTCGAGCTAAGCTGCATGCTTCAGGTTTTTTCAACGACAAACCTGGGTGCCTTCCCCGGAAGCCCCGAAGCCAATCTAATGGAAGCTAGTTGAAAAGCCAATTTTCGGCGTTCGGTTGCTGTTATCCCATAAAAAATACTAGCACAATATGTTATATAGGATTTGAGAGATTCCTCCTGCTGGTCAGAATAATTTTGATAATATCGCCGAACAGTATGATACGATAGATCTAATTCTTTTGCAGCTCCTCGGAGAGACATTCCGCCATCGATTTTCATAAGTGCTTCTCTCATCTGGTCTTTCGTATGAGTTCCTTTTTTACGTTGCAAGACTGGTTTTCGTGGTATATTAAAAAAAAGTGTATGTTCCAAAAAATGTATTCTTCAAAAAGTCGTTTAAGTGCACGATGCACCATGGTGCATTTAGCACTATGCTTATTTGGAGCATTGTTTTGATAAAAATTACGATATTTCGAAAAAAACATAACTAAACTATAAGATTCTTATTTAAAAATATAAATAAATGTCCAAGTAAGCGACTTATTAATTTAAAAAAAGAAAAACTAGATTTCCGAGAAAATATTAAAAAAGTAAACTCACCTCGATTTTTTTGTTTTTCACTCAAAATTTACAAATGACTTTTCACACATGCGCCAACAAGCACGGACACGACCAGACTAAAGTCTAACGCAGTTGGTTACTGTAACGGATACATATAAATGACGTATACACCAATACAGTAACCGGTTTGCTGAATATAGCTGTGGTGCATTTTACACCACTGGTGCATTTATGACCATCCCACCCTATTAGTTCACAGAAATTGAAAGTAAAAAACCAAATATCTAAAACTGCGATTAAAAATGTGTCGAAGCCAAAGTAGGCTATAATTGAAAAACCCAAATTTTCACAAACTACGCGGCCATCAGAAATCCGTTTGGATCCTGCACATCCAAAACCAAATGTACAATCTATAGTACCTGATAAAGATAAAAAAAAATATCTCACCTGACCCAGTTACAAACGTATTTTTGATTATTCTTTCAAAGCTTGAGGAACGAAGTAAGACGAATAAACTTATTTTTGACAGGCTAGTTAAGCTCGAAATTAGTATTCGCGACAAACGTACCCCACCTTTGACATGAATAGATTTCTTAAAATTCTTGGAATGCCAATGGCCTTTAGCAAAAACTTGGAGAACTTGAATTGTATATGGCAAGAAAAAGATATCGACATTTGCTTAATATCCGAAACTTACACAAAGAGTAATTCGAACTTAAAGATTAAAGGTTGCCTCGGCTATTATGCTCTACATCCATCGTATAAGGCTAGAGGTGGAGCCTCACTATATATGAAAGAGTGTATCGAACATTCGATTGATCTTAAATTAGAAATCGAAACAATGCAAGATAGTTCTATACAAATCAAAAGCAGACAATCCTTTCTGAAGATATCTTTGAGAAAATTCACTTTGAAAACTTGCTTAATTCCCTTGGACAGCGTATTGTCATCGGAAGGGACTTCAATGCAAAACATACAGTCTGGGGATCTATATGCATATCACAGAAAGGTAGGATGCTTTATGAAGTAGGTAGAATGTACAAAAAAAAATTTCATTCTGCGGTTGAACCAACTTACTGGCTAACTGATGTTACATACCGGATTTGATCGATTTTTTCATAGTAAAAGGCGTGCCGCCCAATCGAATCAAAGTCGAAGAATGCTTTGATCTTTTCTCTGGTCAATCTTCGGTCATTCTAACAACGAGTGAGTCAATCATTAGAAATGAAAATCCACCCAGACTAACAAACGGAAAAACCAACTGGTAAGGCTTCAAAAACGATATTGAAAATAATATTCTATTGGGTGTATTGCTTAGATCCCCATTGGAACTTGAAGTCGTGGTTGACTCCTTCATCGATGCCGTTCAAAAAGCAGCATGGAATAATACTCCTCAACAACGCAAAATAGAGAGCTATAGTAATATTAAGTACCCATGGAAAATAAAAGATAAGTTAGACAAAAAAGAGGAGCTCGAAAAATATGGCACCAAACTCGTGCCCCGCAAGATAAAACTAGCAAGATAGCATGTTACTCAACCATTTGAGATGTAATCGGTTGAGTAACATGCTATCAAATTCGATTAAAAACTTTAAAAACCATGCAGTAGAAACTTATCTGCAAAGCCTAACCGCTGGAAAAGAGACGAATTATTCACTTTGGAAAGCAATTAAAGTCATAAAACCGCCAAAAAAACGCTCTGCCACCAATTAGAGTAACTCTGGGCAAACAGCGATAAAGAAAGAGCAGACGTTTTCGCCGCATATCTTGAGGAAACATTCAAGCCATTTGATGGCCCAGAAAACATTTATTTATTCGAAACTACAACCAATAGAAATCTAGTTAGATATGGAAGTATTGCGGAGCTTAAACGGGAAATACAGAAACTAAAGCCTATAAAGCTCCGGGTTATGACCTGATTACAGCAGAACTCCTAAAATTGTTCCCTCGGAAAGCATTAACTAAACTCCTCAACATTGTAAATGCAGCAACTAGATTAGAACACATACCAGGACAGTGGAAAGTCGCGGAAGTGATTATGGTTCTTAAGCCAGGAAAATCACCGCATGAAATAAAATCTTACAGAATTATTTAACTTCTTCCAATATTTTTAAAAGTTTTTGAAATGACATTACTCGATCGCTTACACCCCATTATTGATCAGAAACGCCTTTTACCTGACCATCAATTTGGGTTTAGAAGTAAACATTCGACTGTGGACCAAGTTCATCGAATTACTGATGTAATTGAGAAATCTTCCGAAGAAAAGAAAATTTGCTCAGACGTTGTTCTTGACGTGTCGCAAGCTTTTGACAAGGTTTGGCATAGATGACTCCAATACAAGTTAAGACAAGTTCTGCCTGAAAAATTATATAAAATACTCGTGTCGTATCTTGAGCATAGACTCTTCCGTGTGAAACTTGGAAACAAATATTCAGAGTTCAAGGAAATATTGGCAGGACTACCCCAAGGAAGCTTCTTTGGACCACTATTATGTGATTTCCCACAAATAAACGATACAATAGTTGCCACGTTTGCTGACGATACAGCACAACAATAGAGGAAACAAATATGAAATTATAAAACGCGGATTGCACTTAACGAGAGCAAATCGATTCATGTAGATTTTTCGTATAAACGCACAAACAATTTGCCAGAATTTCTCAATACAGTTCGAGTCCCTTTTGCAAATGAAGCGAAATATCTCGGAATGGCACTCGATGCAAATTTAAAATGGAAGTCGCATGTAAAAAAGAAATGCGGAGAACTAAAAAGTAAGTACAGAGAACTATACTGGTTACTGGGAAAATATTCGAAGCTTAGCCTTGATAACAAGCTGCTATTATACAAGCAAGCCGGTCTGGACATATGGTACCCAACTATGGGGTTGTACTAGCGAAACGAATCTAAATATTTTACAAACTTTTGAAAACAAAATGTTAAGATCTTTCGTCAATGCATCGTGGTATATAAGGAATGAAGATCTACTAAGAGATCTGGGTATTCCCGCGGTTACAGATGAAACAACACATTTTGCACGCAAACATAACAAACGTTTATTGGAATACGTTAACACAAAGGTCCACCAAATTCTTGACAAAACAATTTTATTACTGCGTCTAAGCCATTCGATTTGGCCCGATAATAACAAACCGCGCTATAAATTGCGTAAAAAGCAAGAACTCTCAAAGGAAAGTTACCTATCACTAATTACTCGTGATAAAAAATTGTTGGAAGAGTCGCATATTTAATTGCAATACAAATACAAAAAGGGGGGTGGTGGTTTAAGTGGGTTAAAGTCTCACACTACTTTGGGCAAATGCTCATCTTGTCTATTGAGATCTCAACCAGCCCACGGAAAAAAAAAATATAAATTCCAAATCGTGAATAAACAAATCTAGAACAACTTTATAAACAACACAATTAATTTTCTAAAGCTTCCTTTATTTTTTTTTTGTTTTTACTTCATACAGATCCTTTGAAAATCCACATTTCTTTTTTGTTCGCGAAAAGGCAACCAATACAAAGCTCATGTTGCCGATTGGCACGTTGGAAATCTTCCCAGTGCCTTCAAGAGAAAATCGAATAACACTCTACGACGATTGTCTACACGCCTTAAACTACCTAAATCTGTACCTTCCAGTTTACAAGTGTAAGGAACTATTAAACTCACTGCCAACCAAATATATGGGTGATCACATAAGGAATGGTCCAACAGCCCGCTGCACCCATAGGAACTGTTTCAATCCATTATACACATCGTTCTATTTTATGCCTGTCAGAAGGTATTAAATTTATCCAAATTTATCCAAATTCGACATAAGATTATGTTTTTTGAAATATTTATTTCAGACGAAATAGCACATCGAAGGTCATCTTCACTTGCATGTTCTGCAGCATGTATTGCGCTAATGCCTGGTCCAAGGAGACAGGTACCAAGTACTACAGCATTGAATGGGAATACTGTGATGATTGAATTTGAGTCGTAACGGAAATATACAAGTATCTGAGGTAACAAGGATAACTGCATAACTCAACGTATACCAAAATTTTGCTAAGAACATCATCAGATTAAAGAGCGTTTCAAAAAAAAAACACAACCATACTGTTAAGCCTTATTGCCACAGATAGAATCAAATTTAACAATATTCGTCTGTGAAGAAACTTTGTGATGTTTTACGAATCAAAAAAGGAAATAAAATATTTATGTAAATTACGTCTTTTAAAAAAGCTTTTGCATTCAAGATTCGCCTTAGAGTGAGCTGGATTCATTGGTCCGTCAACTAGGGCCGCTACAATGATAACCAATTTCCCTTTGCCCGAATGGAACAATATGGACGTGGACGACATGTGGTTCCAGCAAGACGACATAGCAACAAAATGTAACCTCTATTGTCAAAGCAGCGTCTAAACGAAATCACCATTTTTGAGCTAAAAAAAAGCACAGCACACAGATCTTAAACACTGTTCTCATCTTCGGAGTTTTTTCCTGAAAATGGCTCTTTCGTTACTTCCAATACACAAACTTTTTCGCCAACATATGTTCATGAGTTCGTTTAAGTATGTTGGTACCTAAAACCCTACAACAACGGAAACACAATCTAAAAAATTACATTTAAGGTCCTTTTAGCCAACACAGAATGACAGGCCGTCAGAAACGCAAAACCCTTTTCCGGATTTTTGCATCATAGTAATATTAGATTTGGGTGATGGTTGGGTGTTGTAGAACGAGGGTAGACTCTGATTGGCTTTAGCTTGGCAATGCCCAGTGTTGTAACCCTGACTACACATCAAGTGCTTATTTTTTACCTACAAGTGGTAACCATCGGGTACTGTTCTCATCCAATCGGATTTGACTTGCTAAACGATAAGCGCGAGTATTGATAACACGACGAAAAACAGCAACACTATAAACAGCCAGGTCAGAATGGCACGGAATGAATACCCGGCCTGCTGTCCCAGGCGAACCTAGACAAGCTGCTTCGACATATTTGGACAACAGGTTGTCTAGGAATTTCAAGGGTTAGTCAGGCCACTTGAACAGAGTTGGTGGCGGATGAATCGAAAGGCCAACGGCAGTGCTCAATCCTGTAGTGGATACTGATGGCCTCGTGTCCTAGGGGTATCTAATAAATTGGAACTGGCCCTCCAGATTGGGGGTTGTGCTTTGGGTTACCTACCCAATCATGGAAAAATCTAACGGTTACGAAGCAACCAATAACCTCGGAAAGGACTGATTTTATTGTTGACGACACGGCTTTACGAAAAAAGTACAACGACGTTCGTATCTGCATTTCGAATGTGAGAACATTAAACAGGGGAGGTGCAAGCGAACATTAAGCGGAAGCCCTAAACTGCTACAAAGCAGACATTACTGCCATCCGGGAAATACGAGTGGATGGGCCGGGCAAAAAGAGGATGAAAAACTGTGACATCTACTACGGACCGTGTTATAGTGAGCAGAAACAGCGACTATTCGGATGCGGATTTGTTTTAAGTGTCAGAATTAGGCAAGAAGTCTTATGTTTCCAAGACATTAGCGAACGCATTGTAACGATCCGCATCAAGGCCAAATTCGCCAACATTAGCCTTATATGCGCTCACGCCCCAACGGAGGAAAAAGATGATATAGCTAAGGACTGCTTCTATGAGCTCCTTGACAAAATCTATGAGCGACTACCGAAGTACGATGTTAAAATCGTGTTGGGAGATTTTAACGCAAAGGTAGGAAGAGAAGACATCTTTAGCAGTATTGTCGGAAACCATAGCCTACACGACAACACGTCTGGTAACGGACTTAGGCTAATTGACTTCGCTACGGAACGAAATGCCACTATAGCCAGCTCACGGTATCCTCACCTAGATATCCATAAGGGAACATGGCGGTCTCCAGATCAATGAACGGTCAATCAAATTGATCATATAGCGATAGACAAGCGCCCCGCATCCAGTATTTTGGATGTCCGAACATTCCGAGGAATGTTTGCTTTCATGTTGCAGCCAAGGTTAGAATGCGGATGTCCACTACGCCACAACAATCCAGAAATACTGTAAAAAAATTTAATGTCGACTGCAATCACAAGAGACCGCCAAGACCTTCGCGCAACGCGTATCCCTAAACCTCTCGATTAACACCATACCACCACCGAAGAACAATAGCAACGATGTCAACAAGCCATTAGATCAGCTGCAACTGATGTGCTAGGTTTCTCGCGCCCACCAGCCAGGAACCCTTGGTTTGATGACTAATGCGGACAGGTGCTCGCAGGCAACAACGAGGACTACAAGACTAAGCTGTAGGTGAAGACGAGATGGCAAGAATGCATTAAATAACATCTGCATTTCAGAAAGAAGAAAATGAGCACGCTCGAGGATATAGAGAGGTTCTACTTCAGGAACGATGTTCGCAAGTTTTACCAAAGTGTATAACGCCAAAGCCAAGGATACAAGGCTCGAACAGAATCATGTCGAGATGAACTAGGAAACATCACGAACAATATTCCACTGTCAGTCAGTACAGAATCTACCAACCACCGGACTTAAATGAAATGTACAAAGCAATAACTAAACTCACACTTGAAAAGGCTGCCAGAAATGACGGCCTTCCGACCGAGTTTTATACAGCTGGCGGAGATGAATAGGTAAGTAACATCAAAGATTTTAATGTCATATAGGTGACGCATTGAGAACTAACAAAAACGGAAACTTTGGCTCACCAGCTTCATGGTACGGGCAGTCGGTGTCAGTGTGCACACATGAGAATCGAGATCAAACCATATGGCGGGCTGTGCCAGCACGACCCGCCATAGAACAATTTTTCTTCTATGCAGTGCGCCATCTGTGTAACTTTATAATCTTTGGTAACATCCACCAACTCAAAAGCCAAATTTGGTCGGAAGAAAGTATGACTAAAGAATGGAACCTCAGCATCGTTTGCCCGATCCACAAAAAAGGAGATCCTTTGAACTACGCTAACTAGAGAGGCATAAACATCCTCAACATCGCCTACAAGATATCATCTTCCGTAAAATGATAACACAGAAACCGTTTATAAACAACCTGATCGGCCCTTATCAGTGCGGTTTTAGGCCAGTAAAGTACACAATCGATCAAATTTTCACACTTCGGCAGATCCTGGAAAAAACCTAAAAAGTCCAAATCGATACCCACCACCTTTTCATCGATTTCAAAGCCGCATACGATAGCATTTATAGACCGGACTATACAGAACCATGTCTAGTTTTGGTATACCGCCCAAATTCGTCCGTTTGTGTAGGGTGAAGATGGAGAACTCTCGCTGCTCCATCAGGGTCGAAAACAACCTCACCGACGAATTCGATACCAAAAAGGATTTAGTCAAGGCGATGCGCTGCCTTGTGACTTCCTTAAATTGATTCTTAGAGGATTGTGCGAAACTGCCGAGCCAACACCAGAGGTAAAATTTTCCAAAAATCGGTTCAACTACTAGCATACGCCGACGATATTAACATCAATAGTAAGACTCGTCATAGCCACGTTTGCTAGTTTAGAAAAGGAAGGCGCAAAAATTAAATTAGCAGTAAATCAGGGTAAGACACACAACATCGACGAATTTGACAGAACGTACCGTTGATAGATATTGCTTTGATGTAGTAAGGAACTTTGTCTACCTCTGTTACGCTACTAACTCTGACAACTACATCTCGTCAGAAATTAAACGAAGAATTACTCTTGCCAACCGCTGTTTCTTCGGGCTAAGAAGGCAATTCAGTAGTAAAGCCCTCACTCGAACAACTAATGAGATCTTATATAAGACCCTGATCATCCCAGTCCTGCTCTACGGCGCTGGAGCATGGACCGTATCAAAAGTGGCGAAAAAAATCCTAAGTCGTTTTGAAAGAAACATTTTTCGTTAAATCTTCTGTCGGTTTTTCTTGACGGGCTTCGGGAACAAATGTTCAACCAAAAACTATACGTACAGCGACATGCACATTGTCAAAAAAAAAAAACCGCATTGGACGTTTAAGGTGTGTAGGACATGTAGAACGAATGGACACCACAAGTAGAAACCGATGAGTATGCTGAGTGTGGCAGTTAGCTAAGGAACGGGCTAATTGGAGAAGCATGATGGTTGAGGCTCAATTTAATTTTGGACTAAAGCGCCACATAAGTACGCAAGTGGGTAAAAGCTGCAAACTTTTCCCTGGTTAAAACTTTCCTGTATTTAAAGAGTTTTGCTTTCTGTTCGCGTCGTTGTTAGTTGAACTGTTTCTCTATAGCCTGAAAAATTCAATTCTGACAAGTCTTTGATTTTGCTAAGCTCTTCAGACAATCTGTCATTATAGTTGCCATTCTTTTTTCTATGCCAAATTCCAAAGAAGATACGTATAGAAATTTAAGGCTTGTCAAAAAAGAGCCCTGCTACGTGACTTTTAAGTGCTGCTTTTGAAGGAAGGTATTTAATGAATTATCTTTATATACCGCAATTTTACTTATATACCAACCTCGTTCGTGCAAATGGGCCTTAAACAACTTTTCTTATCTACACATAAATGCAATTCCCCAGTATGGCATCAGTGTTCGGCAAATTTGCTAATTTTGTCAATCAATTAAAGTAAATTGTCTAAGGTCGCCTAAATGCAAAACATGACATCAGTAATGGGATAAACAAAACAATATTTTGAGTCATGTGTGGAAGAGTACAGACGATACAGTTGACATCTATAATATCTGTGAACATTGAGCATGTGTATATTTGAGAGATCTCATCCTAAATATGCCGATCGTCGGTAGCTTATTTCAAACAATGTTCTGTCGCAGTTGTATTTAGCTCTAGATACGTTCGAATAGAGCATTTGTGTAGATCTATTTTTGGAAAACTACGTCGAAAAATATTTTATTGACATAATTTCAAACCGCTAAATAGTAATATTGTGTTAATATTTTGAAGTGAATTTTTTTTTTTTTTTTTGAATTTGTTAGTGAAAAACTAGAAAAAGTTCGTACTAGAACATAAATAAACTAGAAAAAGTTCGTACTAGAACAATAAATAATTTAAATAGTTACATCGTTTCATAGTGCTGTTGGTTAACTGCAAAATATTGAGTTATTACAACTTGGAATATATTATCCACTGGTGAGTGGCTTTGTTTCGATTTTGTATTTGTATTGAGGTTTGTTTGTAATTTTGTTTCTTAATGTTTAGATTTATATTTAAGACATAGAGCACAGGGATTTTAACTGCACCACAAAAACAGTAGAAATTTTTATAGTTTTTTTGTTGCATGACGAGGAAAGTTCGTTTTTTTCGTAATTTTTTAAGAGTTATGTTTTAAGGTTGGCAGCACTGGTTAGTAATGGTGTCCAAACTTCATTTGTGAAATGAAAGTGAAAAGTTTTCAGTATACTCTGCCGTTTAATAATGGAAAGACTTACAAACGAGCCGCGATTGCAAATTATTGAAATTTGTTATAAAAATTCGTACTCTGTGGAAAATGTGTAAATCCGCTGTTTTGTCGAAAAATTGTGTTCAAATAAGAGGCTCGTTTCTGGCTCAACGGATATGTAAATAAGCAAAATTGTCGCATCTGGAGTGATGATAAGTCACATGCCATACAAGAATTACCGATGCATCCCGAAAACACGAGAGTTTGGTGATGCCACCAGTTTATGGGCTGGTGGCATCATCGGTCCATTTTTCTCTTCAAAGACGGCCAGGAAGAAACCTTACCGTCAACGGCGAACGATATCGAGTCATGATACGCGACTTTTTGTTTCCCCAGTTGGCCGAGTTGAACTAGTTTGACATGTGGTTTCATCAAGACGGTGCCACGTCCCACATAGCTCGTGAAACAATGGAAATGTTGAAGGATGAATTTGGTGAGCAGCTTATCTCTCGAAATGGCCCTGGGAGTTGGCCGCCAAGATTATGCGATTTAACGCCTCTCGGTTATTTCTTGTGGGGTTATGTTAAGTCGTTAGTCTATGTGGACAAGAGGAACACGATTGAAGCCTTACAGGATAACATAACACGCGTAATTCGTGGAATACAGGCCGAAATGCTCGAAAAACTGACGCAAAATTGGACCTTCCGAATCCGAATGGACCATTTTAAACGGAGCCGCGGACAACATTTACATGAAGTTTAAACCGCAAATGGCAAAGGCCTATTTATCGATTCCAAACAAAAAAAATTGAACATTTGATGCAAATTTGAGTGTTTTATTCGATTTTTAGAAAAAAAAAATACGCTTAGAAAATCACTTGTTACATTATACTCATTATTCGACTGAACTACGTGTCCGGATTTGTCACCAAGAATTGTATTTTTATACTTTTTTATTAAAATGTTCTAGCTAACAAATATTCTACAGGGCAATGATATTGAATTTCCACAAGCAATTATTTCTATAGACCTTATATAGTACTTGTTATGTTATGCAGGAAAATTCACAAGCGTAACCGGAGTTATGTTATGCAGGAAAATTCACAAGCGTAACCGAAGTTATGTTATGCTATGCAGGAAAATTCACAAGCGTAACCGAAGTTATGATAATATTACCTCTGTAGGGTTGTTTTTTAGCTTCCAGAGATATGTGTTCATGTAGCATACGGTAAGATGTGTCCGTATAACTTCGCAAAAAGTTTATCCGAAGCAAAGCATGTAAAGAGCTTACGAATGAAGTCTTAAAAAAACTAAGGTTAAAAGATCGGGAAAAGGTGAAAAGATCGGGAAAAGGTGAAAAGATCGGGAAAAGGGTAAAAAAACCGGGAACCTACGGAAGAATGACTCAACACGATTCAAGTACTTCGTTGTAGTCGCTGTTCTTTCATGTTCCAGAGTACAGCCTAGTAGATAGCGTGCTGGACTACCACAAATTAATAAGATCTTTAGGGGAAAGGTCAAAACGACCTTCCGTGTATTAAGCTTCAACGAACAACTGACAATACAAACATTTTTTTGACAGCAGCAACTGATCCGGGGGGAAGCCGTCTTCGATGACGATTTCTATGTAATTGAAGATCCTCAGGAGAAAGTGGAGGAAGTGGGTGCTGTCTTTCAGGAAGTGTTTAAGGTGAATGATAGCATTCGCCCGAACCGCGTCCTGCAAAACAATGCCCTACTCCATAATTTCTATCTCCGAAACGATATAACGCAATGGCGATCTGAGAACCGTGGTTTCACCCGGTTTGATGGCGAAAACTTGGCAAACGCTATAGTCACCGAGCGAAGTGGGTCTAGTCCCCTGTTAATCTAGAAGGTGGAACTCCAGATCATCTTCGATTCCATAAAGAAAACGAAGTCAGCAGGAGTCGATGGTATATCCAACATTGTACTGCGACACTTACCCCCTGAAGCTGTGGACATTTACGCCACGCTGTTCAACAACGCGTTGAATAATGCGTACTATCCAGTACGTTGGAAGACGGCGGTGGTTCATCCTCTCCGGTAAAAGGGAAATGACCACTCCAATCCAGCAAATTTCCGGTCGATAAATCTCCTTCCGAGTATCAGCAAGGTTTTCGAAAAGATTCTCTATCGAGCACTGTTCAAGTGGTCTGAGGACAATAATATTATACCGAAGAACCAGTTTCGTTTCAAGGCCGGACATGACTGTATTCATGCCGCCTCCAAACTCGTCTCTGATATACAATGGCACAAAGCCAAAAAACAGTGCACGGGTGCATGTCTGGTTGATTTAGAGAAGGCTTTCGACACCGTATGGTTAGATGTCCTCTATCTAAAGATGACGGGACTTAGCATAAGTACACCACTGCCATATTATATGCTTCATGACTTGCTGACTGGTAGAAAGTTTGTTGTCAAAAGTGGCAATGAAACTTCTACTACCGAATTTTTCATTAAAAATGTTCTTTAGCAGGGAGCGGTAAACTCGCCGATTCTCTTCAGCATTTACACCAGTGATATGATAGGTAGTCTCACTCAGGCAATTGCGTATGCGGACGATCTTATCGCGTACAGAACAGCCCCTACTGTCGAAGTCAATCGAACTCTTTTGCAGCGGGTCTTCGACAAGATTCAGAGATATTGTGATGACTAGAAATTGAAAATCAACTTTCACAAATCGGAAACTATTCTGTTTAGGACACCGTTGTCTAGGGCCTCTAGGGATACGAGAAAGAACTGGCGAAAGCTGGTTATCGTTGGACCAAATGGATAGCCACTGGCGAGTAAAAGTGTAGTAAGGTACCTTGGCATCTGGTTAGATCAGTATCTATATTTTGGAAGACATGTAGATTCTGCTCTGGCGAGATCTAGGGGATCGTTTGCCTTGACAAAAAGATTGTTTTACAGCAGTCGTCCTGACAGCAGGGTGAAGGTGATTTGCTACATGGCCCTCATTTGCCCGATGATTGCCTATGGGTGCCCGTTGTGGTTCAACGTTGCCCCATCTCAAATGGAAGAGATACGGGTGTTTGAGAGGCATTGTTTGAGGAGCTGCCTTGGACTTCACAGAATACCAGTATCTGACTACACAAAATATTATTCCAACCAGGTCCTATACAACGGGGCCAACATAAACAGAATAGACAATTTTCTGGTGAAACTCATTCGGTTGCCCGCTGCAAGAGCGATGGCTTCGAACAATAGTCTCATCTTTGGGGCCTTCTACCTCAATGATGAATATTTTGAGAAACTGTTGATAGGCGGCTCCTTAACGACCGAGACGTCGTCGTTCAGGGAGGAGGAGAGGGCCTGCGGCTCAGCAGGAGTGTGTCCGATTGATACCGCCGGAGTAGGATGCAACAGGAGAACCTGTTGTGGTGGTTAACGTAGTTATAGTTAGTTGAGTCTTGAAAACATATGGCCGACTTACATAGTTTTTAGGTTTATGGCTAAGGTAAAAAATCGTGGTGGCACAAGTAGTTTAAGATAGTAATTAGCATGTAAGTTTAAATTAAATAAAAAACAAGACAAGGAACCAAGTTTTTTTTCAAATGTTTCTTGGTAAACATTTAATTACTATTCGGTTAACATATTAGGCTAGGAAGGCTAGGAAGGCTAGTTTTTCATGAATTTTTGCCTAGCATGTAAGTTAGTTACATCTGTTTTGTGTGTATCCATGTCGACTGTTTGCAGTTACTATCTGCGTGAATTCAAAACTTTTTGAATTTTTCTTGGTCTATAATGACATGTCTGTGTGGTGTATGGTGAATCTTGCACAGACAGAAAATTTTCACAGAACGAGAAAGTTCACGGCGTAAACATGAATAAACATATTGATAAACAATTCTGGGTGGAGTTTATAGAACTTTGTGAAGTTTGCCGGTTTTGTGGATAGTTTACCATTCCTTGCTCCTTTTTTTATTATTCCTATTTTTTCCATTGTCATCCGCCATTCTCCGAACTGACGACCACGACGACAAGATACAAACTAATGTCTGTGCAGATTGAAGGCATGTTTGCACGTCTGCAGCGAAGTTTCTGTGTATGGGCCCTATAATAATTTCTTGTGATCGGCAAACTGAAGCTACTTTCGAAATGTCTTATATATAACCCACATCAATCGAAATAATATCGGCACGTGTTAGGTTGACTAATAGGTTGTTGATATACTACATTTGCTAAACCTAGAATGGGTATCGCTTCTGATTCGAATCTGAGAGATAAAGATTTAAAAAGATCAACGACATACCCCATAAAAAAAACGAATGACCCTAATTAGAATTCCATGGTTGTAATATAAAAATTATTTATCGTGCAAAAACAAATAATTACGTGATTGTAAATTAATTGAACCCGTGTGTAGTAAAGATAAACTAACCTAAAATTAAATTAAGAAGCGGATTCCCTTCTGTGAATTTACCTTTTGACGGTTTCTCACATTTGGATTTATTTGTTTGTAAATTCTTAACACAATAATTTACAATATCTTACAAGTTAGTGCAGGAACAATGGACACATTTAAAGGTCACTCTAAGTAGACCATATAGCAAATTATGCGTTCACTGCAAGTGACAAATGATGTGACAGGAATCACAACCAAATCCAATTCAGTAAAGCAAGCAGATGTCGACATTATTCTTTTCTTTTTTTTGAAAAAAAAAAAATGAGAAGGTTGCAATCCGCTGAGTAAATCATTTAATACCCTATCCTATCTTATTTGTGTTGCGGGGCTTTGAAACTATCGGGTTTTTCAACTGGGACGCTACAAAAGTTGAGCGACAGGGACAACAAACGACGCCATGTTTCTTGCCGCTCTTTTGACATTTCTCTTTAGTAAGGTTTGCCATTTCATGATGGAAAGATATACGATCCAACAACGAGTCGAAATTATTAAAATTTACAACCGAAATTCGGAGTCAGTGGCCTCAACGTTAAGAGCGCTACGTTTAATTTATGGTCGTCATAATCGTCCTAGCAGATCAACAATTGAGCGTCTAGTGGAAAAATTCGAATCCACAGGCACAGTACAAAATGTTCCCGTGCCAGTGAGACAAAGAAGTGCCCGTTGTGTCGAGAATATTGCTGCTGCTGAGGGTTCAGTTGAAGAAAGCCCAATTGTCTCTCTCACACGTCGTTCTCAAGCGTTGGGCATCTCAGCAAGAACTGAAGCCGCTTGACCACCAGAAGCGTCGTATGTTCGTGAATTGGGCTGAGCAACAACTTGAAAATGATTCGGATTTTCATCAAAAAATCATCTTCAGTGATGAGGCTCATTTCTGGCTGAATGGCTTCGTCAATAAACAAAATATGCGGTATTGGTCAGGCAACAATCCACACGTACCCCATGAGTCATCATTGCATCCCGAAAAAATTACGGTTTGGTGTGGTTTATGGGCCGGCGGAGTCATTGGGCCGTACTTCTTCCGTGATGATCAAGACCGGCACGTTAATGTGAATAGGAAACCGTTCAATGATAACCGAATATTTTTGGCCCCAAATTGGATGATATGGACTTGGAGGACATGTGGTTCCAACAATGCCACAATCAATTTATTGGAAACCAAGTTTGGAGAACGTGCTATCTCACGAAATGGTCCAATCGCTTGGCCGCCTCGGTCGTGCGATTTGACGCCGTTAGACTATTTCCTATGGGGCTACGTCAAGTCTATGGTCTATGCCAACAAGCCTGCGACGAAGGATGAACTTCGTACGAATATCGAACGTGAAACTGCAGCATTATCGGCCGATTTATGCTTGAAAATCGTCGAAAATTGGGTTCAGCGTCTGGACTTCTGCAAGCGTGCCCGTGGTGGCCATGCAAAAGAAATCGAGTTCCATACATAATGGCATCGAACGTACTTTGACAGGAATAAAGAATTTCATTGATATCCAAAACCGTTTTTGTTTTATTTAAAAAAAAACTTTTGTAGCGCTCTTATTGAAAAACCCTTTATCTATCGTTGACCAAAATCGCAGTTTTGTGCTGTAACCTGTAGCCGTGGGTGGATTTTCAATATTAATTTATGTTTGTACTGGAGTAATGACAACTATGCCAACAATCCATTATTATAGATTAGTTCCAACTGGTGTTTTAAGTTTCTAGCGCCCACCAACAAGAAAACCCTTGATTTGATGAGGAATGCCGACAAATGCTCGCAGCCTAGAATGAGGCATACAAGGCTAAGTAGTAGGCGAAGACGAGAGCTGTCAGTGCTGAGCTGAAGCCGAGCTATAGCAAAAAATCGGGAAGAACACCGGCATTTTAGAATGAAGAAGAAAGGGCATGAAAATAGTGCGATCGAGATGCGAAACTCCAGGAATGATGTTCATAAGTTCTACTAAAGTATAAAATGTGAAAGCCAAGGATAAAAGTCCGAACAGAATCCTGTCGTGATATTATTTTATAATTTAAACGAACTCAAGTGGTTATGAATAACATTCACAAGTTTTAGCACAATGCGGCCGTTAAGAAAATTCGTCAAAAGAATAAAGGAGGTACAGATACACATTGGATTCGAATGCATTAAGTTATAATTGAAAGAAAAAAACCGACACTAACAACATGTGTAATGCTTTACCAAGCTTTACCATGCATTCCACATTCGTGTTGTTCGGTTTGTGTACGAATCTCTATATTTCAGCGTTTGTCCGAAGAATGGCTTCGGGGTAAACTGATTTCAATTCAGATCATAACCCGAGTATTGCAGATACTAATGAACAAGGGAATATCGTAGTGGAGAGGCAGTCAATACTGAGTGTATGGAAGAACCACATCTGCAGACTGTAACGTGACGAACAATATTCCGCTATCAGGCAGAACGTACCATTCAACATTGGCGGCGACAGCGAAAACTACCAACTACCCAACCTAATTGAAGTGAGGAAAGCAAATTTCTAAGCTCAAGCTTAACAAGGCTGCCGGAAATGGCGGGCTTCCCGCCGAGCTCAATAAGGCCGGAGGAGATGACTTGTAAAGTAACATTCACCAGCTCATAGGCCAAATTTGGTCGAATGAAAGTATGCCTGAAGAATGGAATGGAAATCGATCCACAAAAAGCTGACCCTTCTAAAATAGGGCAACTACAGAGGCATAAGTCTCTTCAAAATCGCCCGCAAGATTTAATCTGCCGTACTATGTGAACGACTGAAGCCGTTTACCAAGAACCTGATCGGTCCTTAACAGTTTGGGTTTATGCCAGGAAATTCCACATCTGATCAAAACTTTCCAATTCGGCAGATCCTGGAAAAAACTCAAGAAATCCAACTCGATACCCCCTATTCATCGATTTTAAAGCCGCATGCGAAAGCATTTGTAGAGTATATAATGCCAAAACTCATCCGTCTGTGCAGGATAAGGATGGAGAATTCTCGCTGCTCCATCAGGATCACAAAAATCCTAACCGGCACATTCGATACCAATAGATCATTAAGGCAAGGCGATGCACTTTCTTGCGATTTATCGATGGTATGGGTATCGCTTTAGACTTCTTGAGTTTTTTTTTTCAGCATCTGCCGAAGTGCGAAAATTTGATCGGTTGTGGACTTTCCTGGCCTAAAACCACACTGATACGAACCGATCCCGATCAGGTTGTTGGTAAACGTTTTCAGGCGTTCACATATTACGGCAGATAGGATCTTGTAGGCGATGTTGATGAGACTTATGTCTCTGTAGTTGGCGCAGTTTAGAGGACCTCATTTTTTGTGAATCGGGCAAACGATGCTGAGGTTCCATCCTTCAAGCATACTTTCTTCCAGATTTGGCTTATGAGTTGGTGGATGTTATTTACAAATTCATCTCCGGCCGCTTTATAAAGCCGTTGTTTAAGATATTGCTATCCTCACTTCACTCAGTTCGGGTGGTTTGCAGTTTTCGCTGTCGTAGCCAATATTGAATGGTTCGCTCTGCCTGACAGCGGAAAGTTGTTCGTCATCGCCGTTTAACAGTCTGCAGAAGTGGTTCTTATATATCCTCAGCATCGATTGTGTCTCAACTACGATAATCCCTTGCTTATCTCGACAGGATTATGTTCGAGCCTTCTATCATTGGCTGTGACGTTTTACACTTTGGTAAAACTTGCGTACATCGATGCTGGAGTGGCACCTCTCTATATCCTCGATCAAGCGTTTTTTCTGCTGTTTTTTCTTCCTTCGGAAAAGTTGGCGTTCTTCCCTTCTTCTTTGCCTATAGAGCTCTTTGGCAGCTCTCGTCTTCACCTGCAGCTTAACCTTGTAGGCCTCGTTCTTGGCTGCTAGCATCTGTCGGCATTCCTCATAAAACCAGTGTTTCTTGCTGGTGGGCGCGAGAAACCTAGCACATCAGTTGCGGCTGATCTAATGGCTTATTGACATCGATGCCATTGCTCTTCGACATTCGATGCTGGCGGTGTGGTGTTAATCTAGAGGTTAAGATATACGCCTTTCGCGAAGGTCTTGGCGGTGTCTTGCGAGTTTGGTAATTAACACAAAGCACAACCCCCAACCTGGAGGGCCAATTCCAATTTATTAGATACCCCTAGGACACGGGGCCATCAGTATCCACTGCGGGATTGAGCGCTGCATTTGCCTTTCGGTTCATCCGCCACCATCTTTGTTTAAGGAGCTTAAACAGGATCGGGCTGCAAAAGTGAACAGATGACGGCCCTGGATTATTCCAATAACCCACTTTTTAGACGAAGTGGATCTAGTGATGCATGAACATATTCGCATCAGATACTACTTCACCTTCTTCTGAAACTATTCTTTGTTTATATACACTTTGTCCAGAAGATCCATCGCACCCCCATTAGCTTCACAAATTTAGTTTTTTTTTTTGGCAGTGCTTGTAGTTCCCCATTGTCTAAGCTGTTTATTATCATCTTTGTTGTATGGTCTACCAAATCTTGAAGATTCACTTCAAGAGAAGTTTCTGTTACTATCAAGTTTGATGGAGTAGCATCTATCTTAGCTTCCATTAAGATACCAGGTAAGGCTTGGAAACACGTCACATTACGGGTTCCCAATGATTTTCTCATCAATTTGTAATTTTCCTTAGAAAGCCCTCATTTATATGAAGAAGGGGCGTGAAAGTGGACGGATTTTCATAAAACGTATTCCAATTGACATGAGAAAAAAATAGCATAATACATAATACAAATATTCCAAGAGTAAATTTGCTTAAAAAAAAAAAAAATAGTAATGGGAAAATAATTTTTTTTACAAATTACTATATGTCGGCAATGCACAAACTTGCGCAGGAACTCGATTTCTTTTGCATGGCCACCACGGGCACGCTTGCAGAAGTCCAGACGCTGAACCCAATTTTCGATGGTTTTCAAGCATAAATCGGCCGATACTGCTGAAATTTCACGTTCGATATTCGTACGAAGTTCATCAATCGTCGCTGTCTTGTTGGCGTAGACCATAGACTTGACGTAGCCAAACAGGAAATAGTCTAACGGCTTCAAAGCGAACGACCGAGGCGGCCAAGCGACTGGACCATTTCGTGAGATAACACGTTCTCCAAACTTGGTTTCCAATAAATTGATTGTGGCATTCGCTGTGTGGCTTGTGGCGCCGTCCTGTTGGAACCACATGTCCTCCAAGTCCATATCATCCAATTGGGGCCAAAAATGTTGGGTTATCATTGAACGTAAGCGATTCCTATTCATAGTAACGTGCCGGTCTTGATCATGACGGAAGAAGTACGGGCTAATGACACCGCCGGGCCATAAACCACACCAAATCCGAATCAATTTACGAACATACGACGCTTCTGGTGGTCAAGCAGCTTCAGTTCTTGCTGAGAACGACGTGTGAGACAGACACTTGGGCTTTCTTCAACTGAAGCCTCAGCGGCAGCAATATTCTCGACACTACGGGCACTTCTTTGTCTCACTGGCACGGGAACATTTTGTACTGTGCCTGTGGATTCGATTTTTTCCATTAGACGCTCAATTGTTGATCTCCTAGGACGATTATGACGACCATAAATTGAACGTAGCGCTCTTAACGTTGAGGCCACTGACTCCGAATTTCGGTTGTAAAGTTTAATAATTTCGACTCGTTGTTGGATCGTATATCTTTCCACCATGAAATGGCAAACCTTACTGAAGAGAAATATCAAAAGAGCGGCAAGAAATATGGCGTCGTTTGCCGTCCCTGTCGCTCAACTTTTGTAGCGTCCCTGTTGAAAAATCCGATATAACGGGTGATTTTTTAAGAGTTAAGTTTTTCAGGTTGGCAGCACTGGTTAGTAATTGCGTCCAAACGTCATCTGTCAAAGTGAGAAGTCACTTTCACTATACTCTGCCATATTATCATGGAAAGACTTGCAAACGAGCAACGATTGCAAATTATTGAAATTCAATATCAAAATTCGTGCTCTTTGAAAAATGCGCACCGTTTGTTACGACTATATTATGATCGTCATAATCGACATGGTGAATCAACGATTCGTGATGTTATCACCAAATTTCGCAACGAATTTACTTTGTTTGACATTAAACCATCGATTCGCATGCGTACAGTGCATACCGAAGAAAATATTGCAGTCGTAGCATCCAATGTCAATGAAGATCGTGATATGTCAATTCGTCGCCGTTCTCTACAATTGGCCATGTGTTACTCAACCACATGGAAGATTTTACGTGTCGATTTGGGTTTGAAAGCCTATAAAATTCAATTTGTGCAAGAATTGAAGCCGAATGACACACCACAATGTCTAAATTTTGATGAATGGGCCTTAGAAGAGCTCCATGAAAATCCGCTGTTTTATCGAAAAATTGTGTTCAGCGATGAGGCTCATTTCTGGCTCAACGGATACGTAAATATGCAAAACTTTTGGATATGGAAAGATGAACAGCCACATGCCATACAAGACAGTTTGGTGTGGTTTATGGGCTGATGGCATCGTCGGTCCATTTTTATTCAAAGACGACCGTGGAAAAAACGTTACCGTCAACGGCGAACGATATCGAGCCATGCTTGGCGACTTTTTTTTTGTTGGCTGAGTTGAACTTGGTTGACATGTGGTTTCATCAAGACGGTGTCACATGCCACACAGCTCGTGAGACAATGGAAATGTGGAAGTATGAATGAGCAGCTTATCTCTCGAAATGGCCCTGTGAGTTGGCCGACAAGATGATGCGATTCAACGCCTCTTGAATATTTCTTGTGGGGTTATTCGTGGAATACAGGCCGAAATGCTCGAAAAAGTGACGCGAAATTGGACCTTGAAATGGAACCCCGGACAAAATTTAGATTATGTTGTCTTTAAAACGTAAATGGCAAAGGCCTATTTATCGATGTTTTATTCGATTTAAAAAAAACTACGCTTAAAAAATCACCCGTTATTGGATTTAGTTTTTGTCCCAGCCGATGGCCTCAGTCGCCAGTGCTGTTGTCTGTAGTTCGATGCATTCATGTGCGAATTACTGTGATGTCAATGTCAATAGTTTTTGTATGTGTACACACAAATAACCGAACACGAATCAGCAGAGCAGTTTAATGTTCGGGTCCTAACTTCTATTTTGGGAGTTAAAAAGAGGGCGCTTGCTTAGCAACATTACAAATTACGTGTATTTTTAATCAGTGATTTTATAATCCATTGGTCATATTTATTATACAATTATCTTATTTTGTTTATGCACAAAACATATCACGCCGGTATGTTCACACAGCAAAGAGATAATCTAAATTTTTTGTTGTACATCTTATCGACCCTGTACTGTGGCGCGAGTTTACCTACTACCGATTGTTCACAAAAATAATCGAATCTCAGGCCCATATAAATTTAATTCCGAGTACACCGTAGTTTGCCATTATCAGTTGATATTCTGAGATTTATTGACAGTATCTGCTTCCACTTAATTAATTTAATTTAATAGATTTACAACTTTCTTGTTTAACTGAGATTGGGTAGATATGTATAATTTAGATAAATACATATACAAACATATTATTATGAGAAATAATGGAAAATTTTCTAGCCTATTTGATAGTTTTATGATACGGACTTACGTAGTACCGTCAAGGATTTACATTTTTATTAGATTGTGCACATTTTAGAAAAAATATGACATGCCAGTCAAAATGATATCCCAGTCAAAAGTAACAAGCTTTAGAATAAGTTTGTTTCGATTATAGAGGTAGATGAGATATAATATCTCTTGCAGCTGATAAAAATCATGTGGGTTGAGAGTGAACACAAACAAAACTGAACACGGGTTTTTTCTCAATTTTAATGCAACACACCATCTACCTTTATTTATTATCGGTCAATGTAAACGAGATTGAAAGCTTGTACTTGAAGAAGTGGTCAAGGCTTCCCAAACCACCCAACAGGGAAGCCACCGCTCTAAGAAGATCGTTCTGCTGGCAACCTTGCACGTAAGAAATGCATTCAATTCAGTTGGTGGAGCGATGTACTAAATCCGCTGGAAAATAAATTCAACATCCCAGCTTATCTACTACATATAGTGAAGGAATATCTCAGGGATCGGAAGCTGATCTACGAGACCACAGAAGGCGCACGAAGGAAGGAAATTACATCTGGAGCAGCAATGGGTTCAATTTTAGGACCAGAACTCTGGAATATCTCCTATGACGACATACTGTGGATGGAGATGCCCGAAGAAACCATTCTCGTTGGGTACGCAGACAGCATAGCAGTGGTGACAACGGCAAGAGACTCTGAAAACGCGCAAAGAAAGTTGAACCAAGCCATGCGACGAATAACTTTCTGGATGGATGAGCATGGTCTTAGTTTGGCAATAAAAAGAGCTGAGAAAGTCCTCCTGACGAAGAAGAGAATCCCCACCAAATCGACCCCCAAATCGGCCGGAAGTCATTAAGAGCAAGGATGTGGTGAGATATCTGCTATTGAGCATCGACACAAAACTAACTTTCTGGCAGCAGAAAAAGTTCGCCGCTAAACGAGCCTCTAGAGTCACAACATCATTGAGCAGATTAATAGCGGTCCAACTCCAAGCAAGTGCAGGCTATTAATGTTGACAACACATGGCATTCTTCTATATGGAAGTAAGATTTGGGCAGAAGCACTTCGACAAAAAAGGTTCCGAAAACAGATGGCGGCAGTGCAAAGACGTGAAGCTCTTCGCGTGGCTAACTCTTACCGAACGGTATAGGAACCAGCCGTCCTTGTAGCCGCAGGAGTGACTCCCATGAGAATTACATCCACGGCAACAAGGCGCAAATTGCAGCAAAAGATACGAAAGTGGCAAAAGCGCTGGAGCTCGGAAAGCAGAGGAAGGTGGACAGAGAGGCTGAGAGAGAGAGAGAGAAATATGGCTGAATGGAACGACCGGAAATACGGTGAGGTCATTTATTTACTCATCCAGTTTCTCACCGGTCACGAAAATTTCAACGCTTTTCTCCTTGGGATTGGCAAAACTGATAGCCAAACCTGACAGCAATGTGACTCTCCAAAAGACGACCCCTATCACACGTTTTTTGCTTGCAGAAGATGGGAAGCCCAAGTCTTGGAAAGCAGCAATTGGTGCCTTTAACCCAGAAAACATAGGTGAAAAAATGCTGACGAGCGACTTGAAGTGGGGAAATATTTGGAAGATATTCTCAGAAGAAAGAGAAGAAGAACAATACTTGGAAGCACATGCGCCCGAAAAGCAGAAAGGATTTTTGATTACACCCGTCTGAAGTAATGCGAAGAGCGCTCCAAGTGGGGTGTGTCAGAAACCACAGGATTGGAAGGAGTTTTAGTCCGTTTGCCACGAAAGCATGCGGACAGAGCCGGAGACACGGTGATGGTGAACGCAAACAGGCCTCCTTATGGTGCGTAAAGTGGTACTCCTCCCCAACAGGGAAAAAAAAAGTCTAACACTTTTATCATAGTTGAAGTATACAATCAAGCTAATGAAAGCCACTACCGAAAATCTGAGTCGGTGGTCGTAAATTTCAGACCGCTTTCCGTGTTAATATTCATCCGCTAGAAAGTCTGTCCATGATGTAGTGATTAAATTTGAGTCAACTCAACTTTCCTATCAAATGACCTTTTTTATTCGGTTTCACATGGTACCGAAAAATGAGTTTTCCCAAAAAACAGCAGTCGTTCATCGAAACCGAAAGTTTTCCCATACATTTTCAGTTATCAGTCTCGAAACCGCTTCTCATACGTGATTTTGTTGAAGGTTTTCGGATGACTCGGGCTTAGTCTAATCTGTAGGTCCAATTTTCGATTACTTTTTCCAAATTTGTGCACGTATATCGGCAATAAAGAGTCGAATGTTGTCCTTCAAGTGGTCAATCGTTTCGGGCTTGTCGGCGTAAACTACCGACTGCACATATCAACACAGAAAATAGTTAACCAGTGCCGGCGTTAAGTCGCACAATTCACAGGACCAAAACGAGAATTATTGCGCAAAACGTGATCAATCGTTTCGGGCTTGTCGGCGTAAACTACCGACTGCACATATCAACACAGAAAATAGTCAAGCGGTGCCGGCATCAAGTCGCACAATTCACAGGACTAAAACGAGAATTAATGCGCCGAACGTTTCAATCAACAAATCCATTGTTATTAAATATTTTTATTATGGATTTGTGATACCCATTTTTATACATTGAATGTAAAATAAATAAAACCTTTCATTTTAGGTGTTTCTTAAAATGATAACAATTTTAAAACACCATATAGACTATTTGGAAAAAGCGGATTTGTTGAAAACCCTTAGCAAACACAATACCCTTCAACATTCCTGAGAAAGTTTGTCCGAGTCGTGTCTGAGCTTTTATTTTAGACAATATTTCCTTTTTTTTTAAATTAGCCTCAAAATTAAATAAAATCTCAGTATATTTTTTTTTTTTGAATTTCTCTTACAAGAGACAAGTATTGTATTTAACATTAGATCTAAGTTTTTAAAAAGTAAGGACATATATTTAAAAAAATCAATTAAACTCAAAAATTGTATTCTCTTAATAATTTGAAGCCCCAAAACTTATCCGATTGGTTTCTTAAAAAGTTTAAAGAAAATCGCGAATTTGATCGAAAAATCCTTTTAAGAAATGAAGCTCAGTTTAGACCTATGGGTTAGTCAATAAGCAAAATTACATATAACGGATATGTTTAATCGAGTATGTTATATACCACTAGGATAATTTTTTTTAAAGTAATTTGTAATTAAATTATTATAATAAACACTTACGTGTTTGGCAATCATTCAGGCTCAGTTGTTTTTTTTTATTAAACTGCAAATAAATTAGAAGCATTTTTATGTTTATAGTGTTGTTAAAAATATTTTATTAAACAAGTGAAATGAAAAGAACAAGGTATTTGACATTTTACCAGTTCTATAAAACTATTATTTTCCACCACTTAAAAATAATTTTTATACTCTATCGCATAGGGGTATAATAGTTTTGATACATAGTTTGTAACATAGAGAAATAATTTGGGAAGATACATCTAAAAGCATAGGGATCGACTCAGAATCGTTAGCTGACTCGATTTAGCCATGCCTTTTACCGATTTTAAAGCTTTCTCTTTTCAACTAGAATAATGAAATTTTGTCGTTCTTCGTGCCCATTGATTGAGTTTAAAAAAATGCAAAAACAAATTCACTTTCAAGAAAAAGTTGTTTTTGGCCAGAACTAAAGGCTTTTGATAAAACGATTGAACAGAACTTATGAGCGACTACCGAAGTACGATGTTAAAATCGTGCTGGTAGATTTTAACGCAAAGGTAAGAAGAGAAGACGTCTGCAGTAGGTTTATCGAAAACTCTTGTTGCAGTGCAGTTGGACGTACAGAATATCAGTAATACTTTGAAAAAAATTAATAAAAAAAGACTGCAATCGCAACAGACCGCCAAGGACTTCGCAAAATAGGTATCCCTTATAACTTATCGATTAACATACCACCAGCATCTACTCTAGATGATATCGACGATTACTGCCGATCTGTATAAAGCCGGCAAAGATGGTTTGGTAAGTGTGGATTTAGGCCAGGAAAGTCCACAACTGATCAAATCTTCACACTTCCGCAGATCCTGGAAAAAAACCTAAGAAGTACCAACCGGTAGCCATAACATATTCATAGACATACCGTATACGACAGCATTTAAAGAGACGAATTGTACAGAGCCAGGTCTAGCTTCGGTTTATCGCCCAATTCAAGCTGCTCCATTAGGATCGTAAACGACTTACCGACTCATTTGATACCAAAAAAGGGTTTAGGCAAGGCGATGCGCTGTCATGTGACTTCTTCAATTTGATTCTTAAGAGGAATGTGAAAAACTTTCGAGCCAACACCAGAGGCACTATTATTCAAGTATCGGTGCAACTACCAGCATACTCCGAAGATATTGACATCATTGGGTGGATGCCATGGCCACGCTTAGTATAGAGAAGGAAGTGGCAAAAATGGGTTTAGCTGTAAATGAGGGTAAGATTGAGTATATGCTGTAGACACGAAAGGATATACAACATCGACGAATTGGACACTGCCAGATATAATTATGAGGTAGTACGGGACCCTGTCTATCTCGGCTATTAACCCTGACAACAACATTTCGTCAGAATTATTGTTGCGAACAGCTGTTTCTTCGGGCTAAGACGGCGATTCAGTAGGAGGGCCCTCTTTCGAACTACTAAGGAAGGAGACCCCATATAAGACCCTGATCATTCCCTTCCTGCTCGACGGGGCTGAAACATGGACCGTATTAAAAGCGGATAAAGAAATCCTTGGTCGATTCTGGGGGAAAATTCTTCGAAAAATCTTCGGTCCCGTTTGCGTTTGACGGGCTATGAAGACGAAGATTTAACGCAGAACTATGCGAGCTGTACAGCGATATGCCCCTGGTTATAGAAAGTTGGCCTATGAAATTTTATGGCCGACTTATAAAATTTAAGGTTTAAAATAAGGTACGACAGTGGCACAAAAAACATATGAGAAGGGTGAAATACGCTGTGCGTATCATTTAATAAAATTCCATCCCATCCTTAAAATTAATATCCCCTAAATGTGGGTCTTATGAAAACGAAATATTGAAAGTAACATTGTTGCAACATATTGTTCAAACAGTTTATTAAAATCATGTATGGTTCGACAAAACACAACACATACAAACGGGTTTTGTATGAAAACGCCTCCAAAAATAGGCGTGAGTTGAAATGATATACAGAAATGTTGAAATGACCGTAGCCAATGGTTTTGCATAAAAAGTTTTTTCGAATATTTTAAAATTTGACCGAAAAACTTTTCTTTTACAGAAAACGCCCTTAAAAAGTGGGCGTGGTACAAAACTTTGTACGGGCAAAATATAGACATTAGGATTGTCTAAATATCTTGTTCACAAAAATTTTCAAAATTCCTTACTATTTTGCCATAAAGATCGTTTTTTCGTAGCAGTTGGGCGGATTTCAAAGTGGTTCTGCTTCTTTGGATAGAGAGTCTATATATAACAAAGAGTCTATAATTTCAAATTTCAGCTCAAAATTAAAGACCCAAAAATCGGTGACATACAGACGGACGGACAGACAGACCGACAGACATGGCTAGATCGAGTCGGATACCGATTTGCTAAGAATCGATTCATAATGAATTTTTTATCAAAATAAATTTAGAATGAATTTTGCAAATAATTAATTATATTGAAGAGAAAATAGTTTTATCATTCAAAGCCAATGATAGCACAACAATATCATATGAAGTCAGTGACGTAATTTTAGCGCAGAAGTATTGCACACCAATCGTCCATCTTTGTCTGTAAAATTATGATTACCTATCCTCGAATGAAAAACTACATCTATGTACATAATAAACTTTTTTTTATTTAAGTCGATTTCAATAAATGCTTTTACAACTTTGCATTAACATGAATGGCCAATACACCATCATAGTCACTGGTTGTAATGCTAATGGAAGCCTTGCCATCTGAACCGACAACCACGCTCTTACCAGTGCAAGACGATCCCGACTTTCCTCCAGTGATGACATCACAGTATGTACCAGCTGGCAAGCAGGTTTGAATTGATTCGTTAAGATTGAATGATTCTTGGTTGAAGGCAACAAAACCCTTGTTTCCACGGCAGAATGCGATTTGATCATTTCCATTGTCCCACCAGTTAGAGAGGGCGGTTCCATCAACGGCATTCCTGAATTCAACCATGTTGTAAATTTGACGCCAACGGTGCTCGCATGCCCACCCGTTTCCGCATGAACCGTCCGCGTTGAAGCTGGGTGACAGAATGGTATTACCTCCATCGTTGGATGGTGGACCTGCTTCAGTATCTGTAAACTCGAATGAGCTCATTATGCGAGTTATACCATAAGGATAGGCCAACATGAATGCAGTGGCCATCTTATACTGTTTGGATGACTTATAAGTCAAGACATTTTCGCCACCAGCGCCATGCCCACGTTGGTTATCGTGATTGTCGACGAAAATCAGTGCGTGGGTTGATGGTAGGAATCCCCAGCCAGTACCCCAGTTGGTCAGATACTTAAGTTTGTCTTTCTTGTTGAAGACCCTTCCGATTTCAGCCGAGTGACGGAACTCTGTGACGGCTCCCAATCCAGTGTATTCCTCGCGGGTAATAGCCTCTCCACCCAAATCAATGACTTCTTGGAAGATGAAAGGACGAGCACCAGATGAGAATCCCTGAGCGGTATTCAAGTTCTTCAAGCTGTTGAAAATCACCTATGAAGAGTATAACGGTTATAAAAGTCGTACTGATCATAAAAAAGTTGATTCACCTGCAAATCTGCGGGCCACATATGTTTGCATGCATCAACGCGGAATCCAGCAACACCAATGTCGATCATCTTGTTCAAGAAGTCTATAATCTTTTCACGGACCCATGCGTTGCCCTGGTTCAAATCCTTCAATCCTACAAGTTCGCAGTTACGTACTTGATTGACATCGTTGTAGTTGCTAATGCCGCAAGTTGGGTTAAAGTCCAAAGATGAAAATGGAACAGCTGGGAAACTCTTGCTGCCAGTATTTGCTGAAGAACCAGCGGTACCTACGGTTCCTTGAGCAGCCATGTGATTGAACACAACATCAGGATAGACGCGGACTCCAACTTTGTTGCAGCGGGTAACCATGTCACTGAATTCAGCCTCATTACCAGAACGGGTAGTCAGAATGTAAGAAATGGGTTGGTAACGCTCCCACCATGGACGATTTGACACGACAGTATTTTCATTTGGTGGGGAAATCTGTTAACGAAATGCTTAAATATTCGATTTCCTGGACACCTTTGCCATTCCATACCTGAACACCTGCGAATCCTTTTGGTCCTAAGAAATTTTCACATTCTGCGGCGATATCCTTCCACTTCCATTCGAAAAGGTGGACAATAGTATTGCGACCACTTGCGTAGTTGGGGTTGGTTTGACCGTTGGCAGCAGTGGCGGCCACCAGCAACAAAGCTAACACTTTAAAGAAGGCCATCGTTCAATGACTTCTGATGTCGGACCGGAGAATTCACTTCGTATTTATAGATGGCTTTCAGTGGTCTCACTATCATTCTCAGTACAGAAAGGCTGTATAGGTTTTATCGAACAAAAATATTCGGCAGTGATTAGATATCGACAGGTAGCTAGTACTAGCTGGAATTATTTTAGCAAAGCGTATAGTGAGGATCTGCAGATGCAGATTAGTCAGCTCATAAATTGGCTGGGGGTAGATTTATTGCAAATTTGTTTTATATCGGGAGAGTTTATTATTGGTGACTAAAAGAGGTCTTGACATGTGCGTTAGACATGCATAGAGTGAGTGATATTCTATTTGCAGAGCTATGCACCCACATCTGATAACCGTTTTAGTGCGACGTATTTTAATACTCGATAATTGTATGAATTTTAAAGCTGGTATCTGTTTTCTTGGTACATCAGACAGACGATTGAATTTCTGGAAAAGACTGTAGATCTGTTGATTCTTATCAACGTTCACAAATTTAGAGGTTTCTTGTAGAATACCTACGCGGTATTCGACTTTCAAGTAGACTTTCAACACTGCACTATGTTCGGTGTAATTTTTGACGATCTTCTCAATTCAATGAGGTTCCAGTCCAAACAAATCTACCGTCGACTGAATTTTTACAGCACAACAGATCCTGGAAGAGACCTGAGAATCTAATATTAATACTCATCAGCTATTTGAAGCTGTCAAAGCCGCTTTTAGCTATGTAAGCAGGGGGAAGTTGATCCTACTATGTCTAACTTTGGTATCCTTGCTGATTTGATAAGCATTATCAGAATGAGAATTAGACACATTTTTGGCGCAACCCGCTCATTAGATCCCACGTACTAGCTTTTTCTGACAACTATTCATGTTTGCGTGTGCACTTCTTGCACGATGGCTGGACCCCTAGACTTATGTCAAATCCATAAGGCTTTGTTGAGATAACCTTTTCGGAACAGCTGATACTACTCGGATAAGAATTGAACTCAAGCCTTCTACCTTGCAGTCCATCGTACGTACCACGCAAATAGAACGGCTCATTTGAGTGGTACGTACGTGGTACAGCTTCATCCACGTCCAAAGAGAATCTTCAGAAACCTTTGACACCACCAGGGGATGGTGATGTGGTTGCATTTCTTTTATGACGGAAATTATAGTGCGCAACACCCAGTCCAGTACATCGCGTACTATCTTTATGAAAATCAACCCAAAATGTTGGGTTTGACTTTGACTTGTTTGGAAAAACCGCAAGTCCCATTAAGATGAACATGACAAATCTTAGTTAAACGTAAACGGCGATGGCGTATATTTGTCCGATTTCAAGTATTACTGACGACAGCAAAAGATAGAAGCCACCCGACTGGAAGTTAGAATAGCACTTACTTAGGACTTACAAATCTTCCAGTTTGATGGTTTGCAACTGCACCAATTCATAAGCTTTATTTTATTGGATATCTAAGAATGTCTAAAGAAAGTCAGCTAATTGCCCGATCACTGGTCTATCTTTGTCGGGAATGACCTTACCGAAATATTCGAATCAAAATGTGAAGGTGGTGCATTTTTTGATTTGAAATGTTTGGCAGTTATTGAATGTGAAGTCAGAAGGCCTTACAACAAAGCACCCAAAAAAACAAAAATGCCAAAACCCAAGGGACTGACAATGCCCAGGTTGGTTCAAAACCCGAAGAAAATATAAACCTAAGCAGTGCAAGGGAAACCCTAATTAGACTTTCTAAACTGAATGGATTCCATGAAAAACTCTAGCGATTTTTTTATCTTAAAAATAACTAACATGCTAGATAATAATTCATTTAAAACTTGCCTTCTTATCATCTACTAAACTAATTGACTATCTTATGCGTACGCTCTAAATTAAACGATAACTTAATAATAATGCCTTTCGGTGTATTATCTAGTTTGTCTGTCTAAAATCTTTTTTTTTTTTATATAACCAAAAATTTTTTTTGTTACCCCATCCCATAGGGGTATATTAGTTTTGATACATTGTTGTAACATAGAGAAATAATTTAGATAAATATACCTCACCAGTTTTTGGGCCTCAAATTTTGAGCTAGAATGATGAAATTTGGTACACGTGCTCTTTGTTGCTCCCAGCAGAACAAAGTGAAAAAATTTGGAAATCTACCCACTGCCACGCCCTTTCTTTATAAAATGTAGTTTTTGGTCAAAAATGTCTGAACAAACAGATTTAGACAATCATAATGTCCATATATCGTCTTTATAAAGTTTTTTGTAACGCACATTTTTTGGGCCGTTTTCAGTAACAAAAAACGTTTTTCGGTAAAATTTCCATATTGTATTTTAATCCACGCACACTTTTTGGAGGAGTTTTCCTAAAAAAATATTTGTATAACCTACCCATGCCATACGCAGGAGAAAAACGCTGTTTTATGTCGAACCATGAAAGATTTTAATAAACTGTCCGAACAATATGTTGCAACAATTCCATTTCCAATTTTTATTTGCGATAAAACCCACATTTTGGGGATATTAACTTAAAGGATGGATTGTAGCTTTGTTGTAAGGCCTTTTGACTTTACATTCAATAACTGGCAATCATTTCAAATCTAAAAATGCACCACCTTCACATTTTGATTTGAATATTTCGGTAAGGTCATTCCCGACAAAGATGGACCAGTGATCGGGCAATTAGCTGACGTTCTTTAGACATTCTTAGATATCCAATAAAATAAAGCTTATGAATTGGTGCAGTTACTACCCAAACCATCAAACTGGAAGATTTGTAAGTCCTAAGTAAGTGCTATTCTAACTTCCAGTCCGGTGGCTTCTATCTTTTGCTGTCGTCAGTAATACTTGAAATCGGACAAATGTACGCCATCGCCGTTTACGTTTAACTAAGATTTGTCATGTTCATCTCAATGGGACTTGCGGTTTTTCCAAACACGTCAATGACAAGCCAAACTTTTTTGGTGGATTTTCGTAAAGATAGTAAAGATAGGATGCCATGTACTGGTGGTGCCAAAGGTTTCTGAAGATTCTCTTTGGATTTGTATGAAGCTGTGAGAACGGCTCATTTGCGTAGTACGTACGATGAACTAAAAATTAGAAGGGTTGATTTCAATTCCCATCCGAGAAGTATCAGCTGTTCCGAAAAGATTATCTCAATAAAACCCTATGGATTCTAGATAAATATAGAGGTCCCGCCATCGTGCAAGAAGTGCACACGCAAACATGAATTGTTGTCAGAAAAAGCTAGTGCGTGGGATCTAATAAGCGGGTTGCGCCAAAAATGTGTATATTTGTCATTCTGATAAGGCTTATCAAGTCACGCTTATCAAGGCTTCAAGACATGCGTATTAATATTAGATTCTCAGGTCTCTTCCAGGATCTGTTGTGCTGTAAAGATTCAGTCGACGGTAGATTTGTTTGGACTGGAACCTCATTGAATTGAGAAGATCGTCAAAAATTATACCGAACATAGTGCAGTGTTGAAAGTCTACTTGAAAGTCGCATACCCCGTAGGTATCTACAAGAAACCTCTAAATTTGTGGACGTAGATAAGAGTCAACAGACCTACAGTCTTTTCCAGAAATTAAATCGTCTGTCTGATGTACCAAGAATACAGATAGCAGCTTTAAAATTCATACAATTATCGAGTATTAAAATACGTCGCACTAAAATGGTTATCAGATGTGGGTGCATAGCTCTGCAAATAGAATATCACTCACTCTATGCATGTCTAACGCACATGTCAAGACCTCTTTTTGTCACCAATAATAAACTCTCCCGATATAAAACAAATTTGCAATAAATCTACCCCCAGCCAATTTATGAGCTGACTAATCTGCATCTGCAGATCCTCACTATACGCTTTGCTAAAATAATTCCAGCTAGTACTAGCTACCTGTCGATATCTAATCACTGCCGAATATTTTTGTTCGATAAAACCTATACAGCCTTTCTGTACTGAGAATGATAGTGAGACCACTGAAAGCCATCTATAAATACGAAGTGAATTCTCCGGTCCGACATCAGAAGTCATTGAACGATGGCCTTCTTTAAAGTGTTAGCTTTGTTGCTGGTGGCCGCCACTGCTGCCAACGGTCAAACCAACCCCAACTACGCAAGTGGTCGCAATACTATTGTCCACCTTTTCGAATGGAAGTGGAAGGATATCGCCGCAGAATGTGAAAATTTCTTAGGACCAAAAGGATTCGCAGGTGTTCAGGTATGGAATGGCAAAGGTGTCCAGGAAATCGAATATTTAAGCATTTCGTTAACAGATTTCCCCACCAAATGAAAATACTGTCGTGTCAAATCGTCCATGGTGGGAGCGTTACCAACCCATTTCTTACATTCTGACTACCCGTTCTGGTAATGAGGCTGAATTCAGTGACATGGTTACCCGCTGCAACAAAGTTGGAGTCCGCATCTATCCTGATGTTGTGTTCAATCACATGGCTGCTCAAGGAACCGTAGGTACCGCTGGTTCTTCAGCAAATACTGGCAGCAAGAGTTTCCCAGCTGTTCCATTTTCATCTTTGGACTTTAACCCAACTTGCGGCATTAGCAACTACAACGATGTCAATCAAGTACGTAACTGCGAACTTGTAGGATTGAAGGATTTGAACCAGGGCAACGCATGGGTCCGTGAAAAGATTATAGACTTCTTGAACAAGATGATCGACATTGGTGTTGCTGGATTCCGCGTTGATGCATGCAAACATATGTGGCCCGCAGATTTGCAGGTGAATCAACTTTTTTATGATCAGTACGACTTTTATAACCGTTATACTCTTCATAGGTGATTTTCAACAGCTTGAAGAACTTGAATACCGCTCAGGGATTCTCATCTGGTGCTCGTCCTTTCATCTTCCAAGAAGTCATTGATTTGGGTGGAGAGGCTATTACCCGCGAGGAATACACTGGATTGGGAGCCGTCACAGAGTTCCGTCACTCGGCTGAAATCGGAAGGGTCTTCAACAAGAAAGACAAACTTAAGTATCTGACCAACTGGGGTACTGGCTGGGGATTCCTACCATCAACCCACGCACTGATTTTCGTCGACAATCACGATAACCAACGTGGGCATGGCGCTGGTGGCGAAAATGTCTTGACTTATAAGTCATCCAAACAGTATAAGATGGCCACTGCATTCATGTTGGCCTATCCTTATGGTATAACTCGCATAATGAGCTCATTCGAGTTTACAGATACTGAAGCAGGTCCACCATCCAACGATGGAGGTAATACCATTCTGTCACCCAGCTTCAACGCGGACGGTTCATGCGGAAACGGGTGGGCATGCGAGCACCGTTGGCGTCAAATTTACAACATGGTTGAATTCAGGAATGCCGTTGATGGAACCGCCCTCTCTAACTGGTGGGACAATGGAAGTGATCAAATCGCATTCTGCCGTGGAAACAAGGGTTTTGTTGCCTTCAACCAAGAATCATTCAATCTTAACGAATCAATTCAAACCTGCTTGCCAGCTGGTACATACTGTGATGTCATCACTGGAGGAAAGTCGGGATCGTCTTGCACTGGTAAGAGCGTGGTTGTCGGTTCAGATGGCAAGGCTTCCATTAGCATTACAACCAGTGACTATGATGGTGTATTGGCCATTCATGTTAATGCAAAGTTGTAAAAGCATTTATTGAAATCGACTTAAATAAAAAAAAGTTTATTATGTACATAGATGTAGTTTTTCATTCGAGGATAGGTAATCATAATTTTACAGACAAAGATGGACGATTGGTGACAATACTTCTGTGCCAAAATTACGTCACTGACTTCATATGATGTTGTTGTGCTATCATTGGCTTTGAATGATAAAACTATTTTTTCTTCAATATAATTAATTTTTTGCAAAATTCATTCTAAATCTATTTTGATATGGGGTATAGAGTTTACACAGTAGACTTAAACAATAAACAAACCACTTATATGACACAAGTGTTTACAAATGTACTGGACTTCATTTCTTTCAATGCATGTAAAAGCACAAAATTATTTTAGTAAATAAACATGATTTACATTTACTAGATAAAACAACATATAAAGTAATTGGGGACACTCGAGAAGTATCCGCAAATTAATTAAAAACACCAAGTGGCAATGTAAACAACTGTTCGGTCTTCTCCTGTTTATTAAACGACCACAAAACACTTATTTTTGATTTCAAAACCCTAAAAATCACTTTACGCTGCTTCGCATTGTTATGAAAACGACCGGAATGGATTTAGTGATTTTGCAGCTGAAAATATATTTAGGTAGTAATAATCTATTACTTTCTTCGGGGTAGTTCACTTCGTGGTTTCAAGCAAGTTTGTAGCGTTGCCATTTGACATCTGTCAAACTCAGACGGGCTCAGTGATGCGATGAACTGCCGCGCAGTTCAATGAAAATGATTTTTCACTGGCCCTCCTCTCGTGATGATCTGATAAATCATTCGAGCAGCTTCAATTGTCAAGTTTTCTTGATTTCTTTCGCCGTTAGAAGCCGGCATAAAACAGAAGGCCCAACATCGTGGAGGAAGTACACACGCACCCATGAATGTTTGTGAGGAAGCTCGGCCCTCGGTACTAACGAGCGAGTTGTGCAAATATTTGTATTTTTTTTATACTCAGCTATCATCGTGGAGACATTTGAAGAGATTGGAAGAGCCTTTGCGTCTTAGTAATGTACGCTCAGTCGAAAATATTGCTGCTGCAAGTGTCATAAAACTCACTATTGCGTATTTTGCATTTGGATTTGCATCTCTATCTAGCAGGCGTCACCTGCCGACCATTCACAAGGCCGTAGATACGCTTCTTGAGTGTTGGAACACAGATAATAAACACCGATTTTTGGAACAACATTTTGGGTATGGGTGGGTATGTAAACATCAAAACTGCATGAGCTTAGGAAACCAACAAGTAATCGAAGAGAGATGGTTAAAGTCAATAACGTCGATTGATGGTTGGGTGTTGTAGAACGAGGGTAGACTCTGATTGGCTTTAACTTGTCCAGTGGTTGTAACTCTGACTACACATCAAGTGCTTATTTTTAACCTCCAAGTGGTAATCATCGAGTACTGGTGTCATTTAACCGGATTTGACTTGCTAAACGATAAGCGCGAGTGTTTATAACACGACGAAAAACAACAACAATATAAACAGCCAGGTTAGAATGACACGGAATGAATATCCGGCCTGCTGGCCCAGAGAAACCTAGACATGCTGCTTCGACATAATCGGACAACAGGTTATCTAGGAATTTCAAGGAGTAGTCAGGCCCCTTGAACAGAGATGGTGGCCGATGAACCGAAAGGCCAACGGCTGCGCTCAATCCCGTATTGGATACTGATGGCCCCGTGACCTAGTGGTATCTTATAAATTGGAACTGGCCCTCCAGGTTGCGGGTTATGCTTCGGTTTAACTTCCCAATCATGAAAATTTTAATTGTTACGAAGCAACCAATAGCCTCGGAAAGGACTGATTTTATTGCTCACGACTCGGCTAAACAAAAAATCGTACCTGCACCTGGTACATTAAACAGGAGAGGTGCAAGCGAATAACTAGCGGAAGCCCTTAGCTGCTACAAAGCAGATATTACTGCCATCCAGGAAATACAATGAGATGGGCCGGGAAAAAAGATTATGAAAAACTTTGACATCTACTGCGGACCGTGTTGTAGTGAGCAGAAACGGCTACTATTCGGATGCGGATTTGTTATAAGTGCCAGACTTAGGCAAGAAGTCTTGTGTTTTCAAGACATTAGCGAACGCATTGTAACTATCCGCATCAAGACCAAATTCGCCAACATAAGCCTTATATACGCTCACGCCCCAACGGAAGAAAAAGATGATGTAGCTAAGGATTCTATAAGCTCCTTGATAAAACCTATGAGCGACTACCGAAGTACGATGTTAAAATCGGGAGATTTTAACGCAAAGGTAGGAAGAGATGAAATCTTTAGCAGTATTGTCGGAAAATATAGCCTACACGACAACACGTCTGGTAACGGACTTAGAATAATTGAATTCGCTACGGAACGAAATGCCACTATAGACAGCATACGGATTCTTCACCTCCAGATGAACGAACGTGCAACCAAATTGATATCATTGCGATAGACATGAGGCACACATCCAGTATTTTGGATGTCCGAACATTTTGAGGAGCTAATATCGACTCGGACCACTACCTTGTTGCAGCCAAGGTAAGAATGCGGATATCCACCACGCCACAACAATCCACAAATACTGTGAAAATATGTAATGTCGAAAGACTGCAATCGCAAGAGACCACCAAGACCTTCGGGCAACGCGTACCCCTAAACCTCTCGATTAACACCATACCACCAGCTTCGAATGTCGAAGAACAATTGCAACGATGCCAACAAGCCATTAGATAAGCCGCAACTGATGTGCTAGGTTTCTCGCGCTCACCAGCAAGAAACCCCTGGTTTGATGAGGAATGCCGACATTAGCCTACAAGGCTAAGCTGCAGGTGAAGACGAGAGCTGCCGTTAAGCTCTATAGGCAAAGAAGAAGGGAAGAACACCGGCTTTACAGAAAAATGAAAAAAAGCAAGAAAAGTGCGCGATCGATTATATAGAGAGGTGCCACAGTTTGCAGGTTTTACCAAAGTGTAAAACGTCAAAGCCAAGGATACAAGGCTCGCACAGAATCCTGTAGAGATGAACAAGGAAATATCTTAGTTGAGTCACAGTCTATGCTGAGGATATATAAGAACCACCTCTGCAGACAGTTAAACGGCGATGACGAACAACATTCCGCTGTCAGGCAGAGCAAACCATTCAATATTGGCAACGACAGCAAAAACTGCCAATCACCCGACCTGAGTGAAGTGAGGATAGCAATATCTAACTGAAGCTTAATAAGGCTGCCGGAAATGACGGCCTTCCCGCTGAGCTTTATAAAGCAGGCAGAGATGACTTGGTAAGTAACATCCACCAACTCATAAGCCAAATCTGGTCTGAAGAAAGTATGTCTGAAGAATAAAACCTCAGCATCGTTTGCCGTATCCACAAAAAAGGAGACCCTCTAAGCTGAGCCAACTACAGAGGCATAAGCCTCCTCAACATCGTCGAGTAGATCCTATCTGCCGTAATATGAAGAAATCCTTTGTCGATTTGAGAGGAAAATTCTTCGAAAAATCTACAGTTGCGTTTGCGTTGACGTGCTATGGAGACGAAGATTCAACCAAGAACTATACGAGCTGTACAGCGACATGCCCCTTGTCAAAAACTCCGCATTAGACGTTTAAGATGGCCGGGACATGTAGAACGAATGGACACCAATACTCCGGCTCGCAGAGTCTTCGATTCCTAAAGTACTAAAAGACACCTACCTTGGGCTTCCACTAAGCCATACGAGGAGAAACGCATAAGATTAAAGGCGATAAAATCAATGCGCTACAAACATCATTGGAATACTTGTCATTTGCAACCCTCATCAAATTTCATTGAAACCGTTCGCAGATGTTGCAGCAAACACCCTTTGTTGATAATAATGAGTGCCAACTCTATCAGATATCGATAAAACCTTTTAGCACACACTTGAATGATAGTGAAACTTACACGATCGGCCATCCATTCGATCTATAAATACGAAGCTGATTTCCATATCACACATCACATTATGACGTTCGTCAAAGAGTTAACATTGCTGCTAGTGGCGGTCACTGTGGCCAACTGCCAACACAATCCCAACTACGCCAACGGTCGTAATTCCATTGTGCACCTTTTCGAATGGAAATGGCGTGACATTGCCGCGGAATGTGAAAATTTTCTGGCACCGAAAGGATTTGCTGGGGTTCAGGTGTGTCGCATTTCCATTTTAAATGATCTGGAGACTATATTACAAGAAAATCTTTTTTAAAGGTATCCCCGCCACATGAGAACGCTATTGCTGCCAATCGACCATGGTGGGAACGGTACCAACCGATTTCCTACATTTTGACCACCCGTTCTGGCAATGAAGCTGAATTCCGTGATATGGTTACCCGCTGCAACAAAGTTGGTGTCCGCATCTACCCCGATGTTGTTTTCAATCACATGACTGCGTCAGGAACCAGAGGTACCGCTGGTTCTTCAGCTAACCCTGGCAGCAAAAGTTTTCCAGCTGTTCCATACTCATCTTCGGACTTCAACCCAACCTGCTCTATAAACAACTACAATAATGCTAATCAAGTCCGCAATTGTGAACTTGTAGGATTGAAGGATTTGAACCAGGGCAATGAATGGGTCCGTGGGAAGATTATCGAACTCTTGAACAAATTGATTGATATTGGTGTGGCTGGATTCCGCGTTGATGCATGCAAGCACATGTGGCCTGGAGATTTGAAGGTTGACTTTAAAATTCTACTTGGAAGATACTTCTCCTAACTCTACATCGTTTTAGGTAATTTTTGGCAGGCTTAAGAACCTAAATACGAACCAAGGATTCGCTTCTGGTGCTCGTCCTTTTATCTTCCAAGAAGTCATCGATTTAGGCGGAGAGGCTATTTCCCGTAATGAGTACACTGGATTGGGTGCCGTTACAGAGTTCCGACACTCGGCTGAGATCGGAAGGGTGTTCAATAAAGGCGACAAACTTAAGTATTTGTCCAACTGGGGTACTGGCTGGGGATTCCTTCCATCAAACCAAGCACTGATCTTTGTAGACAATCACGATAACCAGCGTGGACATGGAGCTGGAGGCGCAAATGTCCTCACTTATAAGTCATCTAGACGGTATAAGATGGCTACTGCATTCATGTTGGCCTATCCGTATGGTATCACTCGTATAATGAGCTCGTACCAGTTTAGCAATAGTGATCAAGGTCCACCTACCAACGATGGTGGTAACACAATTTTGTCACCGGTTTTCAAGTCCGATGGTTCCTGCGGAAATGGATGGGCTTGTGAGCACCGTTGGCGTCAAATCTACAACATGGTTGGATTCCAGAATGTCGTTGCTGGAACTGGCGTTAATAATTGGTGGGACAATGGCAATAATCAAATCGCATTCTGTCGTGGAAACAAGGGATTCATTGCTTTTAACCAGGATGACAACAATTTGAACCAATCGATCCAGACATGCTTGCCAGCTGGGACTTATTGTGATATTATCAGTGGAGCCAAGTTAGGATCGTCTTGCACTGGTAAGCGTGTAGTTGTTGGCTCCGATGGTAAGGCTAACATTAATATTTCGACTGGTGATGATGATGGTGTTTTGGCCATTCATATCAGTTCCAAGTTGTAAGGATCTGATTGTAAATATGTTGGTGAAATAAACCTTGTAAGCCTTAACTTGTGGTTCAGAATCCGTCAAATATGTAGCGATTGTGTGATCAGCATCATTAAAGAAAAAAAATGTAAACACACTTTTTTTAAACAGCCGAAAAAAGATGGAGAAACCTAGCCGGATGTATCATATCAAGGAATGTGTGACCACGCTACACCTTGTTTATGACTCGCGACCCTATAAGCAGATTTATTATAGAGGTGTCAGGTGTCCAGGTGGTAATAATTATTACTGGGACTAGCCCATCGGCGATCATACTGCACGTCTGGGTATATCCGAAACACTTAGGCCCGTTTTCTGAAACGGAAAATAAATCTTTTACATAGCTATGTTCCACATACGTTCTATTTATGTAGGTTACAGAAAAAAAGTATGTTCAACATAGTAAGTGGTGACTTTTAAATGAATACTAACTTCAAGTCGGTTTACACAACCGTCAAAATATTATGCGTTTAGGTTCGAATTTTTTTCATTTCACCGTGTGTTGTGTTTAAAAAGCTGCGTAATGTCTGCTAATAATAGGAAAAGGAATCTGAACCTCTCGCAAAACCAAAAAACACTTCTTCTGCATTGGGTCTACGATGAAAAGAAAATCGTAGAGAATAAAAAAAAACGATGGAACAACGTAGAAGTATAAAAAGAACGCTTGCCTCCGAATCGAGACAAATTTTAACAGCCAATCCACAGCATGTTTTAGAAATAGCGAGTCACTCAAGAGGTTTTATGGCAACTATAAAACAGAAATAAGAAAAGATGCAGCAAAAGAAAAAAGTTCAAGTAATCAAACAGGAGGAGGAAAGCCATTACCACCTTCAGACCCTAATTTTGAACTAACTGTTACCATTATGAACCAACAAAACAATTTTCGGGTTGGGGACCGAATTTGATATCGACATCCGTTGAACAACAAGAAAGCGAAAAGGTTACCTAAATTAATACTCCAACAGTGTTTGAGTCACCCTGCCAGTAGCGAGTTGACAGCCTACTTCAGTTTGACAACACAACAAGAAATGTCATAGATACGCCCTAAGAGAAAAAAGGAATTGAATTGTTTTAAGAACAAATAAACTTTTAAGAAATATTAGATAACTGCTCAAAGTATTATTATTTTGAGTCATTTTTGGCGACGAGTGAAAATATGGCACCGTAGCATGGAAGGTTAACCAGATTTCCTCGCAGACTTTCGGAAAACTGGACCAGTTTCAACCAACAATGGCCTAGAAAAAATACAAGGAACGCATGGAGTTTTATTTTGAGGCGAATGGATTATCTAATGAGATATCCAAAAGAGCTATTTTCCAATCATGTGTTGGGGAGTCGCCATATGAAATAATCCGCTCTTTGCTTGCGAAATTCAGCCCAAAAGACGTTTCTTTCAAAGAAATTGTAGACAAATTGGATGGCCATTTCCATCCAAAACCAAATGAATATGTACGGCGATTCACGATCCAGCAACGCTGTCAGAAGAATGGTGAAACGATCGCTGACTTTGTAAAGACTTTGAGAAAACTTTCGGAACACTGAGATTTGATGGAACTAGACAAAATGCTGCGCGATCAAACTGTCTGTGGAGAATCACTACAAAAGTGTTTATTCAGTGAGCTCATACTAGATTTTAAAATGGCCCATGAAATCACAGTTGCACATGACGCTGCTCAGTGAAATGTACTAAACGTTCGAGGTCACAATGGCGATAGCGTCCAAGAAAATGTTCCAACGCCACACTTACCCTAAAAAATATTTTTACTGGCAAGAAAAATCAAACGACGGCGACGACTGGAGTAACTATAAACCAACAATGATAAAAAAAGGTTCATCCAAAGTTAAAACTCCAAATTCCCAAATGCACAGTAAATGATGATGAATGATACATTTTTGATGATTCTGAGGATGATATTTCGGGTGACGGTAAAAAGGAAGGTACACCACAAATAATGTTGTCAAAGGGCTTCAATAAACAATTTGATAACAACAAATAAAACTAAATACAAATTTTTGGCGCGACATGCTCGTTAGTACCCAGGGCCGATCCTTCTCACAACCATTTGTGTACTTCTAGCACGACGGCGGGACCTCCTGTTTTATGCCGACTCAGAACGCGAATTTGAGATAAGCTTTTTTTGACAATTGAGACTACCCGAATGGTTTGTCAGATCACAACGAGAGGAGGGTCGGTAAAAAATCAATTAGATGTTGCTTCGGCTGGGAATCGAACCCAGACCACCAATCATCGCGCCACTGATAAAAACATTCGACAAGAAAATACTCCATGGACTTCCAGAAGAAGACCTGTCGCCTCAACATTGAAATTCAGTATGACTTCTGAACAGTGTTCCGATCTTTCGAAGGCCAAATTCGAACTTTCCAAGCTGCAATATGATACTTTGAAAGAATAAGAAGTTCAGAAAAAAATATCAAAGCAATATTGAGAATGATTTTTTGACTTAAGTGGCGCTACAGTCCGGAATGAACCTGCGCCTCAACCAACATGCCTCTCCAATTAGCCCGGTCGTTAGCTAACTGCCTCTAGTTGCACACTCCAAGTTGGTTGAGGTTGGTTTCTACTTGTCCGTGCCACTTAAGGCGAGGTCTTGTTCTACTGCGTCCGACGACTGGCTGCGAGGCGGAGTACTGGTGTCCATTGCCCTAGCCATTGTCCTGTCCTAGCCATCTTAAACGTCTAATGCGGAGTTTTTTTTTTACCAGGGGCATGTCGCTGTATAGTTCTTGATTAAATCATCGTCTCCATAGCCCGTCAACGCAAACGGGACCGAAGATTTTTCAAAGAATGTTCCTCCCAAATCGACCTAGGATTTCTTCATCCGCTTTTGAGACGATCCATGCTTCAGAGCCGTAGAGCAGGACTGGGATAATCAGGGTCTTATATAAGATCTCCTAGTAGTTCGAGTGAGGGCTTTACTACGGAATTGCCTTCTTAGCCCGAAGAAAAAGCGGTTGGCAAGAGTAGTTCTTCGTTCAATTTCTGACGAGATGTTGTTGTAAGATTAAATAGCGGAGCCGAGATAGACAAAGTCCCGTTCTACCTCAAACTTATATCTGCCAATTGTGACGTTCTGTCCAATTCGTCGATGGTGTGTGTCCTTTCGTGTTGACAGCATATACTTTGTCTTGCCCTCATTTACGGCTAATCCCATTTTTACCGCTTCCTTCTCATTAATAGCAAACGTGGCTATGACATCACTAATGATGTCAACATCTTCAGCTTATACTTGTAGTTGCACCGATTTTTGTGCTTCTGGTGTTGGCTCGGTAGTTTTGTACAATCCTCTCAAGAATTTTTTTTTTATTGAATGTGTCGGTGAGGTCGTTTCCGACCCTGATTGAGCAGCGAGAATTCTCCATCGTCATCCTATACAAACGGACGAGTTTGGGCGGTATACCAAAACTAGACTAGACTAGGCTTTGTATAGTTCGTCTCTATAAATGCTGTCGTATGCGGCTTTGAAATCGATGAATAGGTTGTAGGTATCGATTTAGAATTCTTGGGTTTTTTTCCAGGATCTGCAGAAGTGTGAAGTGTAAAATCACACTGATAAGGGCCGTTCAGATTGTTGGTAAACGGTTTCAAGCGTTCACATATCACGGCAGACAGGATCTTGAAGGCGATGTTGAGGAGACTTATACCACTGTAGTTGGCCCAGTTTAGAGGGTCTCCTTTTTTGTGGATCGGGCAAACAATGCTGAGGTTTCATCCTTCAGGCATACTTTCTTCCGACCAGATTTGGCTTATGAGTTGGTGGATGTTTCTTACCAGTTGGGATATTGCTATTCTCACTTCACTCAGGTCTCTGGTCAGGTTTGGTGCAAAGCATTAAGTGTCACTTAACAGTGCTTACACACTGAATCGAAAACTGAGTTTTCGACAAAAAGTTTTCGAAAACCATTTGTGCTTTCAGACCGAACTTTGGTCAGGTTTCGTTTGGCATTTCAATCGGCTCAGCTGTCATACTAGCTACAAAATTTGTGTGTGAAATTATTTTAATTGAATAAAATTCTCGGAGTTCGTCATTTTTGTCTGCCCATAGCTCCACCAGGTACTCCTCGTCGTCCACACACCAACTCTTCTTAATTTTTTTTTTTTTTTTGTTGCAATTACGATTAAAAATGAAATGAAATGAAAAAAATACATTTGTTTTGACAGCGAGTTCATCAGCTGCGGGATGTATGAAAAGGTGTGTTCATTCCAACAACCTTTGGTTAGATGACGTCTGCGAAGTGTTTTCGAGGTTAAGGCGTAACCTTCTAGTTTTTGAAAACTGCAAATATATGGAAAAACTCTGGTTTTCGATAAAGTTTTCATGTATTTTGCGAAAATTCAGTTTTCTGTTCGGTGTGAAAGCAATATGCGGGTTTATGTTGAACATAAATATTTATGTTTCGTATCAGCAAACGGGCCTTACTGCCGCAGCTGCAGGGAGTTGGGAGTTAGAGAAACTGTAGCCGATCTACTATGAGAATTTCCAGCCGTGTCAGGAGCAAGTCATCAAACAGTATTGAAACTTTTCTTGACAATTTTAGTGATCTCCCTTAAAACAGATCGTAGATTTGATCCCCTTTTTTTAATGCCATTGGATGGATTTAACAAATTACAACAACCGACACATGATTACGTACTTGCTATCGAAATGGCACAGTTTAGCCATTGGTTTTGTTTCATCTAGATAATTCTCTATTTTTGCTGATGTCCTTGACTTTTTACTTGTTGTAATTCGCTTTCGTGGTTATAACCTGTCTCCCTCTTCCCATCTAGGCACAACGACTGGCCTATTTACATCTAGTGTGAAAAAAAAAACATGTAGCACTTGATCGTTGCACCTACACGAGTAGGTGTAATTAATCAATTGAATTGAAGATAAGTATTTCAGGTGTTTTTACTAGAACAATGACACTAGTGCAGTTTCTTATAGACAAATAGGGTTTCCCCATGATAAAACCTGGGTTTTGTTTGCGAAAACACATGTGTACTTCAAAATAAACGGCTCTGCTTGATTTTCTCCAGCATTTCAAGAGCATGCAATGTTATCACTTGACTCAAAAGGTGATGCTCTAACAGCAGGAAAAACAATGCCGGCCAAATGAGGATGAAACTTACGCCAAGGCCACCATTTGCTGTGCGTACGCTCTAATACCCTTTAACCACCCATCTTTTATTAGAAAATTTATCTCTTTTTTAAAAATCTTGTTATATGAAAGAAGGACATTTTTAATAGAAGAGTATGGAATGAAGAAAGAACTTATGTGCCAAACCTCATTGACAACTTCAATAGGAAAACATGGCTACATCAAATAATCTTTCGATTCTAACCCTTACACCCATTTAATGATATGAAAACTGCAAAGCATATTATAATGAGCAGAATCAGCGACTACTTGCATACAGACACGTAAGAAGTCAAAGACTAAGACCTCAATGGTGGAACTCCAATCTCGGTAATCTACGGTAAAAAAAAGGTAGGCAACTACTATGGAAGCCAAAGGCTGTAAAGTCTTCGATCCCCAGCCGCCAGACGTCAGACGCAGTAGAGGAAGACCTCGCTTTAAGTGACGCGCACATGTAGAAACCGACCTCAAACAACTTGGCAACTTGGAGTGCGCAACTGGAGACTGAGCTAAGGGCAGGGCTAATTGGAGAGGCATGCATGTAAGTTGAGGCTCAACTTCATTCCGGACTAGAGCGCCACTTAACAAAGTAAGTAAAAGCTCCAAAGAAACATCGGTTTGTCGTCTCTCAAAACAGACCTTCAGACTATGCAAAATCTTCCATATTCCAGACGTAAGCCCACCCGATAAAACCAGATGGTAAATGGACAATTTCTAGCACGGACATCCACTTAATTCTGGACGCTCACCTTTCTGTTAGCTCCTTCAATTCTATACAGCAGCTTCAATTTAACCTACTACTACCTTGGCTACTAATCATTATGACTAGTTTTCATAGGCTGGTATCGTATAGACGGAATTAAAAATTGTTTTCTTCCTCAAAGCGAAGAGGCAAATCCTTATCAAAACATTGAATACAAAGTCCCGCACATTGACCCTCCAATGTTTAATGGCGTCAGTCTTTGTCGAATCAGCCATGTACGAGTCTTGGATAAGAAAATGAAGTTAAGAGTTAAAAAACATCTGTGAAGGTTGCAATATGCTGAGGGAATCGTTTAATACCCTACTCCAACCTTAAATTAAAAATCCGTAACTAGTGGGGGTTGGTTAAAAAATTTAGGTGGATGAAACATAGAAAACAAAAATTTTTTTTCCGTGGGCTGGCGGAAATCTCAAAAGACACGATGAGCACGTGCCCAAAGTAGTGTGGGATTTTAACCCTAACTAAAACCACCACCTTTTTTGTATTTTTATTGCAACTAAGTATGCGACTTATCTAGCGATTTTTTTTTATCACTAGTAATGAATGTTTGGCAGGTAACTATCCTGTGAGAGTCCCTGCTTTCCCCGCAATTTATAGCGCAGTTCGTTATTATCGGGCCAAATCTAAGTGCTTAGTTTTTTGAAGACGCCGCAATAAATTTATTTCGTCAAGAATTTGGATGAACGTTGTGTTTACGTGTCCAAATAAACATTTTTATGTTTTCGTGCAAAATTTTTCGTTTCATCTTTAAACGCGGGAATACCCAGATCTCTGCGTAGATCTTCATTCCTTATATACCACGGCTCATTGACGAATGATCTTAACATTTTGTTTTCAAAAGTTTATAAAATATTGGACATTGGACATTGGACATCACAGTACTTCTCACATGAATGCAACGAACTACAGACACGTAACAGCACTGGCGACTGAGGCCATCGGCTGGGACAGATCAAGAAATTAATACAACAGAGAGAGACAGATAGATACAAAGAAGGAAAGACATATAACATACACCTACGTGGCACAGAGGAGTAGACATAGATTAATATTGTCTCATATTATCGCACAGGTGGCCTCAGATAAGCTGGCCATTTTCGTAGAAAACAAATGCTGCCGAAGCTGGGGCTTGAACCCGCAACGTTTGGCTTAGCAGTCAACTACGCATTCCTCTGAGCCATGGCCACCTGCTTAAATTTCATATGCAGCTTTGTCGATGTTTTCCTATATTTGGGATTTTACTATTTGCTACAGATTTTCTATGACGTTCGTATTTGCGGGGTCCATTTTAGGACATGTTGGTCCACATTTGGCAGACACTTCTTAATGTTGTGAGATAAAATAACTCTCGATCAATTTTGAGCCTGTCAGCCAATGTAATGTGAGTCGGACAGAATCCCGAAATCCCAAAATATCGAAAATCAAAAATCTCGAAAAGCCACAATTCACGAAAAGACACAATCCCAAAAAGCCACAATCACGTTATTGACCTTTGGAGAGAGGCTTCATTTTTTTTTACCGCAGGTTCTATTGCAGCTGTAGAGTGCAATGTTTGATTTGGGATGATACTCGATAGCAAACTAAACTGGAGCCTGAACATTAACGAAAGGGTAAAATGTTCAGGTTCCAGTTTAGTTTGCTATCGAGTATCACCCCAAGGTATTTGTCACTTGCTAAGAGTAAGAGGATGGATCCTTATAGAGTCGGTGCTGCAAACTCTGTTTTTGATATCTTGTAAGTGAAAAAGACTAGTTCGGTTTGCTTTAAATTTATACCCAGGCCGCATAGTTCCGACCATATACTCAGTATGGTTAGTCTAGTTTGCATGACAGAACTTTGAGTCGACGGGAGAACCACATCGTCTGCATAGGCCAATGATAGAATAGGAGAAAGAACTCCCCCCTGTGAAGTTCCTTTTGTCGTTATTATCCTCTTGGTGCAATCACCCAGTGACGATGAAATGATACGTTTACTGAGCATAGTTATGATCCAGGTACCAACGCCGGTATCTATTCCAGCTTTTTCAAGTGCTATCTCGATAGCTTCTGTTTTCAAGTTATTGAAGGCTCCTTCGATGTCTAGGAAGGCTGACAGTGTATATTCATTGTAATATAAAGATTTTTCTACTGTTTGGACTACCAAGGGCAGTTTCTAATGATTGACCTTTTATATAGGCGTGTTGGTTTGGGGATAGGTAGGCTGGATTCAAGTTACTACGTATATAGATGTCTAGTAGTCTTACCAACGTTTTCAGTAAGAAAGAAGATAAGCCAATAGGTATATAATCGTTGGCAGCCGTGTGGCAGCGTTTCCCTGCTTTTGGTATAAATATCATATTGACTTCACGCCACGCTTTGGTAAGATATTTTAACTTAAGGAATTCACAAATGTTTTGTTTTTCCCTGGCTGGTGGAAATCTTCATAGACACGATGAGCACGTGCCCAAAGTAGTGTGAGAGTTTTACTCACTAAAACCACCATCCTTTTTACATTTGTATTACATGACTTTCTTTTGGAAGTTTCTGCTTTTTTCGCAATATATAGTGCGGTTATTATCGAGCCAAATCCAAGGGTTTAGTTCTTTGGAGACGACGCAATAAATTTGTTTCGTAAAGAATTTGGAGGGCCGTTGTGTTAACGTGTCCCAATAAACGTTTTTTATATTTGCGTGCAAAATTTTTCCTTTCATATTTAACCATAGTAATACACAGATCTCTGCGTAGATCTTTATTTCCTTTATACCACGCCGTATTGACAAACGATCTTAACATTTTGTTTTTAAAAGTTTGTAGAATGTTAAGATTCGTTTTACTGGTACAACCCCATAGTTATACACCATATGTCCAGACCGGCTTTAGCACTTGCTTATTATCAAGGTTATGCTTCGAATATTTTCCAAGTAACCAGTACAGTTCTCTGTATGTCTGAATACCTTGTTAAGATGCCTTATCAAAATTTGTTGTCCTTTGACCAAAATCATTTCTGTGGCTTTAAAAATGTTTATTCTTGTAGTAATTTCATGAAGAATTATACACCAAATTTCATTATCCGGACTGAGCAGTGTACACTTATGTCCTAAATTTTTTTTTTATATTTGATTATACAAATATGATGTTTAGGCACTTTTTCCAAATTCCTTAAGGTTTGACCAAAAAACAACGTAACGTTTTCCGAACAGTGGGCGTGGCACTGAGTGGATTTTGGAAATGTTTACACTTGTTACGCTGGGAGCTGTAAAGAGTTCCTGTACAGAATTTCATTATTCTAGCTCAATATTTAATCGACTCAGCTAGTGATTCTGAGTCGAGCCATACTCTTTATGGTTTATCTTAAAAAAATTATTTCCTTATGTTTATCAAGGGATTTTGCCCATATGGGATAAGATACGAAAATGCATTTTCATATTGGATATGTGGCTTTTCTAAATTACATAATCAAACTTTGAAATACGGATTGAGACCAACATTTTAATAGAATACAAATATATTTAAATTAAATGAAATAGTTACTTATACATAGACAAAAGTTAAATAGTGCAACTCAAGATATCTACCTTTGCAATAATTGTTCAACGAGATCGTTCATGGAAATGTTCATCTGCATTCTTATTTCATATGAATACAAATTTTTGAAATTCACTGCAAATTTGATTGCCACGTTAGAGATTGAAACACATGTAAAATAGTGACAAAACAACTGCAATAGCTCAACACTCGAGCACGAACTGCATAGCTAAAGGCATTTTTTTTAAACTATAGAACAGAATTGAAATAATAATTATGAAAGGTATGAGTTTTGTGTAATTGATATATCGACACTAAACAAAATAGCAATGCACAAACTGGATTTACATGGAAAACATATTGGAAACACCATAGAAATGGGGCTTTTTATTTCTCTAACAAAACGTATGCGACTATACGGAAACACGTGGAATGCATAATGGCACCACGTAACTCATTATGGCAACACTCGCCCACAAATTACGGAGAGCTAGTTCTTGGGCATTTTCATTTTATTTATATTAACTACACATCAACACAAAACAAAACACTTCAGGAAGAAGTTTAAGTAGTAGAAAGCTATTTTATTTTATTTATAGCAAAGAAAACAACGAAATAAACGAATTTTCCAACAAATAATTAACCGGCAGCCATTACGTGCGTGGGGAAACAATTTCACACGTGCTTTTCACAGGAAATTTCATATTTTTTGAAGCACTTTCACATTTTACAGATGAACTATTCACTTTTACACATTAAACGCGTATTTCCAGATTAAAATTTTACCGATTTTTTGTATTGTTTAACGATTTAACTTTAGAATAAGACAGAATCAACCATTTTTGTCACCGCACTGAAGAACTAAAAAACTTAACTGTTTGGGTTGGCATATAGTTAATGAATTGATTCTTCAGCCTAAGAGTATGTGAGAAAATAAATGAAGTTTATTGGAGTAGATAAAAATGATGGCATATTTTTGTGTGTCATTATAAATATATAACATATGAGAAGGCTACAATCCACTGTGTGATCGTTTTATACCCTATCCCTTCCCATCCTTAAAAGCTAATATCCCTTAAATGTGGGTTTTATGACAAGGAAATATTAAAATTGAAAATGTCGCAACATATTGTTCAGTGCAACAGTTTATCAAAAACTTGTATGGTTCGACCAAAAACAACATTTTTCCCCTGCATATGGTATTGCGTAGGGTAAACAAATGGTTTTTGTATGAAAACGCCTCCAAAAAGTAGGCGTGGGTAAAAATGATATATGGAAGAAATAATTATATTACCAAAACTAATTATTTTGCATCAATTTTTTTCGAAATGTTTAAAATTTTAGCGAAAAATGTTTTTTTTTTACGGAAAACGCCCCGAAAAAGTGGGCGTGTGAAAAAAAAATATAGACATTAATACTGTCTAGATATGTTGTTCAGACACTTTTTCAAAATCTCTAAAGATTTGGCTTAAAACTATGTTTTTTTAAAAAAGGAGGCGTGGTAGCGGGCGGATTTCAAAAATTTGTTCTGCTGGGAGCAACAACAAACACGTGTACCAAATTTCATCCAACTAGCTCAAAATTTCAGGCCCAAAAACTGGTGACGGACGTACGGACGGACTGACAGACATGGCTAAATCGACTCAGCTTTCGATTCTGACGCGATCCATATTAGCTCAATTATTTCTCTATGTTACAAACTATATGTCAAAACTAATATGAACCTATGGGATATGGTACAAAAATGAAATATCAATAAAAAATTAGGCGTCAAAAATTTAAAACCGTTTTTTATACCCTATCCCATAGAAATATATTAGTTTTGACATAAAGTATTGAACATAGAGAAATAATTGAGCGAGTTATACCCCAACGTATATGCATCGAATCAGAATCGCTATCCGAGTATAATTATCCATGTCTGTATGTCTGTCTGTCTGTTTGTCTGCATATCCGTCTGTCAGTTCGTCACCAATTTTTGGGTCTTAAGTTTTGAGCAAGGATAATGAAATTTGGTACACAGGATTCTAGGCTGTGCCTACAGAACAAGTGTACAATTTTCTTAAATCAGCCCACTTTTTAGATAAACGTTGTTTTTGGCCAAACGTAAGGCAATATTGAAAAATTGTCTTAACAATTAAATTTAGACAATCTCAGCATCTATAATCCGTTTATATAAAGTGTTTGCCACGCCCACTTTTTGGGGGCGTTTTTGCAAAAAAAAAAAAAAACTTTCTTCGGTAAAATTTTAAAGATCTTCGAAAAAAAGTTCGATGCAAGTACTTCCATAATGTCAATATAAATATTTCGTCTTAAAATCATTTAAGCAGACGACCACTTTTCTTACAAAAACAATTTGAAAACCCTAGCCCATAGCTTATGCCATAGAAAAGTGTCGTTTTTTGTCGAACCAAATAAAAATTAAGATACTTTCGGAAAAAGATGTGTTGGCAATATAATTTTCTTTATTTCATTCCTATTCAGTTTGAAGTCAGCCCTAATTTTTGGGGACATTCATTTTAAGGATGAGATGGGATAGGGTATTAAATGATCCGCACAGCGGATTGTAGCCTTCTCATAAGTTTTTTAAAACAGTTTTATACAATGATTTTTTCCAATGGGCCCCCTGTCTACCTCTTTTTCTATCTCCCTTTCTTCCATAAACTTTCATAAAAAAGTACTACACATGGGAAAATTAAAAAAAAAAAACGGTAATAATACTTACAATAAAGGCTGTATGTCAATTGCGTTTTATCTACTGGTTTTTTGACATTTCTGAAGGGGTTAAAAAAACGTTGGCTCCTTACTGTGTCAATTTGATTAAATGGGATATTATTTTAATACTATTTTTAATAATTTCCCAAAAGAATTAGAGCAAAATTCCTTAATTATTATTGTCAGTAAAAAAAACATTGTTGTACAATTTGTACTTATGATTTAAGATATCCCGCCCTATACTTTGTTCAGGTTAAACATATTTCACGTATAGCGAAACAAATGTCATCATAACATTTTTGAAAGCATATATTTTAAAAATCCAATTTTTGTTAAGAGCGCTACGTCCTAGCAGATCAACAATTGAGCGTCTAATGGAACAACTTGAATCCACAGGCAGGGTACAAAATTTTCCCGTGCCAGTGAGACAAAGAAGTGCCCGTAGTGTCGATAATATTACTGCCGCTGAGGCTTCAGTTGAAGAAAGCCCAAATGTGTCTCTCAGACGTCGTTCTCAAGCGTTGGGCATCTCTGTGACGTCGTTGTGGCGAATTTTGCGAAAAGATCTTGGCCTACATCCTTACAAGCCGCTTGACCACCAGAAGCGTCGTATGTTCGTGAATTGGGCTGATCAACAACTTGAAAATGATTCGGATTTTCATCAAAAAATCATCTTCAGTGATGAGGCTCATTTCTGGCTGAATGGCTTCGTCAATAAACAAAATATGCGGTATTGGTCAGGCAACAATCCACACGTACTCCATGAGTCATTATTGCATCCCGAAAAAATTGCGGTTTGTTGTGGTTTATGTGCCGGCGGCTTCATTGGGACTGCTTCCTTGATGATCAAGACCGGCACGTTACTGTGAATGGGAATCGCTACCCGTTCAGTGATAACCGAATATTTTTGGCCCCAATTGGATGATATGGACTTGGAGGACATGTGGTCCAGTCGCTTGGCCGCCTCGGTCGTGCGATTTGACGCCGTTAGACTATTTCCTGTAGGGCTACGTCAAGTCTATGGTCTATGCCAACAAGCCAGCGACGATTGACGAACTTCGTACGAATATCGAAAGTGAAATTGCAGCAGTATCGGCCGATTTATGCTTGAAAGCCGTCGAAAATTGGGTTCAGCGTCTGGACTTCGGCCGTGCCCGTGGTGGCCATACAAAAGAAATCGAGTTCCATACATAATGGCATCGAACGTACTTTCACAGGAATAAAGAATTTCATTGATATGAAAACCGTTTTTGTTTTATTTAAAAAAAAAACTTTTGTAGCGCCCTTATTGAAAAACCCTTTACTATGTTGCCGCCACGTGTGAACACTGGTAACGAGGAATAATCCATGAGCTTGCTTTCCAACTCTGTCACTCCTCAGTAGTTATAACAAATGTAAATGTAAATGGATACATTTTAGCGAGCTGTTGAGCAAGTTAAAATTTTGAAGCCCTTTTCCCCATATTAATGTCAATAATTATCCACTGTCTAAAATTTTAACGCAATTCACACAAGGCCAAAGTGTTATATCTTTTTTAAAGCCAATACTTTTTCTTTGATTCTTTAAAATTTAAACTCAAAATTTAAAGGAAAAAAGTAAATCAATACATTTTTTTTCTGAAAATCGTTGCTCTAAATAATTCTTAATAAAATACTGAAAACTATATAAATAATTTGTTTTCTTTTTTTTTTGATCCAATTGAAAAATACTAAACCTACTTTGTTATGGGCACCTAGGTTATTGTATTCTTGCCAAGCGCTGCCTCAAATTTTATATGGATGAATATAAAAAAACACACAACCTTGATTAGACAGCTTATCCAAATTTTGGCAATAATCGACTTTTTTCTGAAAGTGGAATGGACTGAATATGGCGAAATGACGAATGATTGACACAGAACCTGATTTTTTTTAAGCAAATTTGATAACCGACGAGACCCATTTTACGCTCTATGGGGCCATTAAAATTCAAAATTGTGGCATTTGGGGAAAAAAGAATCCACACGAGAGCAGAGCGCGAAACCACCAAATTTTTGCAGAGAAGGCAAAACAGATGTTTGGCTCATTATGTCTGACCGAAAATATGTGAAAAATGTCAGAAAAGTTTCAATACCCGAAGGCGAATTATTATCAGCCATTAACGAGAGGACGTAAAAGATTCTCAACCAGGCGATACAAACTCAATCGGCTATTTAATATTTGAAGATTGATTCGCCTACTCGCAGTCAGATGACGTTAACTGTCAAAATACACAGTGGACCCGATCCCATTTTTGCTTGCAAAAATCATAACTTTTGAACGAGTTTAGATATTTCGATATATATTATCAAAATACCGGTGAAACTTACTGCTATCAAGATCGCGAGTGCAAAAAATATTGGTACACACGGTGTTTCAGTATCATGTGCTGAAAAAACGTATTTGTTATCAATTGATTATATGTAGAAAAAAGTTAACGACTAGAATATACAAAGCTTTTTCAAAAAACTGCAAGAATAATGGTGTGAAAATATCAACTGAAAGAATTTTATTTATTGAAATATTTAAGTTATAATCAAGAACATATTTGCTTCAAAAAAGGTTTGTTTTTAAGACTTGAAGTTAAGAACTTTTAACTAAACTCTAATGAAAAAGTAATAAATAAAAACTGGATTTCTTGAAAATTCTCGTCTAAGTCTCGACAAGTTTTTCATTTCTGGACAGTATCGTTCTGTTGGCATTCCGTTAAATCCCTCTTAAACGCAAATAGCCTACAAAATGCAGCTGATTTTCTTAGTAAATGTTTCAGAAATATTCAGAGATTAAATTTTCCTAAAGCATAGCCTAAAGACTTTGAAAAGTTTTTTTTACAACTCAACTCAAACTAAACGAAATTGGGTAAAAAAAAAAAAACAGATTTCCAAATATTTTTTTTTATTTTACAAAACTAAGAAAATATATCGTAATTGTAATAGAAACGCTCCTTTTTAGAAGCTCAATAAAAAAAATATTTAATATGTAAACTAGGTTTCTAAATGTTTCTTACGAAACTCTAAAAATGTTCATAACAAAAAAACTATTTTTTCTTTGATTTTAAAAATAAGGAAACTTATTAGCCGAATCTTTGGACTTTTGAAGCTCCTAATATGTCCTACTCCAGTGAATAAATTGGTTTTTGATTTTAACCACACGCGAAGTATCATTTTTGCAACGGATTCTGAAAAGTTGCCCCACTGTGGCCGTCCATTTTCTTTTAACGAAACACAAGATATGCCAATCTATGGAAGGGGTACCAAACTCAGAAATTCAAAAATTTGTTTTCAGCTACCCCAGATGTTGAGTAGGAGGTATAATTGTACTGTCCTACTCAATGGCTACGTTTACACCGTGGACTATATTTGGGCCGGCACCAAATATTTTAGTCACAGACTTTTCTGTTTGCACTGCATTGGACCTAGTGCAGAACTAGCGACGTCTATATTTAGAAATCGTTTTGCATTGATGTGAATGGTATTTTCCCAAGATCAAAACCAATACTTACTTTTACAGCGAGGACAAAAACCGTCCTAAGGTGCAAAGTAGACAATTCCTTGCTTTTTAGCAGTTACAATAACACGTCAGTTGAATTTATGGTGCTATCTAGCGGAAGGTGGAATAAACAGTTAAATTTATTTTAGTCTAAGGGATGTACCACAAAACAACAAGTGTTGTACAAGAAGTAATTTTTAAATTATAACTAGAGTTTCTACGTACAAAATTTGTAGTTGTGTGTTAAAAATTACCTCTTGTACAATACTTGTTGTTTCGTGGTACTGGCCTGAGGTCACCTAAATAAGAGGACTGACCTAAAAAAAATTACGTCCTTCCTCGATGTGTTTACACCGACGAGACTTACACCAAATATAGTCTTAGTCTCGGTTATTGTACACGGTGTAAACGTAGCCAATCTTACTTTGCATACAAAGGTAAAGTAAAGGGTGATCCATTTCGAGGTTCCTTACTTTTTTTAAAGAAAAAAACACAGAAAATTCAAATTTAATGGAGAATGTTTATTATCATTTGAAAGAACATTGTTTGGCATTTATTTTTCGAAGATTATGTCTATCAAATGTTGGCCGTTGCTACTTCGCAGATGGTACATCCGTTGAGTCCAATTTTCGATCACTCGTTCGAGCATTTCGACTGGTAACTGGCGAATGACACGCATGATGTTTTCCTCCAAGGCCTGAATCGAAGCGGGTTTGTCGGCATAAGCTTTTGACTTTACATATCCCCACAGGAAAAAGTCTAACGGTGTGATATCACACGAACTTGGTGGCCAATCGACCGGCCCAAAACGTGAAATTATGTGCTCACCGAAATGTTCTCTCAATAAGTCCATTGATTGATGCGATGTGTGGGAAGTGGCGCCGTCTTGCTGAAACCAAATGTCGCCGAGTTCACGAGCTTCAATTTCAGGCATCAAATAGTCGGTTATCATGGCACGATAACGGTCGCCATTGACGGTTACGTTCGCACCGGCATAATTTTTAAAGAAATATGGACCGATGATTCCAACGGCCCACAAACCACAACAAACCGTTGTTTTTTCTGGATGAAGTGGCAGTTCTTCAATCTCTTCAGGTTGCTCTTCGTCCCAAATGCGGTTTAGCCTCATCGCTAAACAAAATTTGCCTCGAAAACGTCGGATCTTCTTGGAACTTTTCAAGAGCCCATAGAGCGAAGCGATGTCGCTTGGGAAGGTCGAGCGGCTTCAGTTGTTGCACAAGCTGTATTTTGTACGCTTTCAATTTAATATCTTGACGTAAAATGCGCCAAGTCGTTCCATACGTCAGTCGACTCCCTACGGTCTTCGTGTACACTCTCAGCTACGGCCGCTATATTTTCTTCACAGCGTGCTGGACGTGGTCTATTCGGTCGAATATTATCCAATAATGAATGCTGGGTCTCAAAATGGGTGATGGTGTTGCGAATAGTACGCTCAGTAGGCCGATTATGTTGACCATAAGTTGAGCGAAGTGCACGAAGCACATTCCTCGCAGAACGTGAATTTTCATAATAAAGTTGAACAATTTGTAAACGTTGTCCACGCGTAAGTCTTTCCATTATGAAATGCCAAACAATACTAAACAAAAATAACATGACAGCATGACACGAATCACACGTGATCTGTCAAAAAAGGCTATTGAAAAAAGTATCTCTACTTGGATCACCCGTTAGTTCCCAGTAATTTGTTGTATTTGAACTCCGTTTGTACTCTGAAATCTTACTTCACTTGGTAGCAATATCACGCCTATTGCAATTAACGACTTCGCTTTTGTTTATTGAATCATGCCTGTTGGTTACCGCTTTGTTAATAAAGAATGCTTGCTGTTACTTTCTCCGTGCAGACATTAGTCGAGTTTTACTTACCGATCAATCAGAGATTTTCCTGCGCTTCATCAGCAAAGATTTTGTTCGTTAAGTGGAACAGTATTCTCAGCAGATAGAAAACTTTTACTGCCAAAACAACAAATTCCTTAACTCGGAGTATAGAATAACGGAACTCATTTCATAACACCATATCAGAAAAATAACCAGTTGTACTCTTTTAGCAGAAAAGGTGAGAAAAAATCTCCAGTTCCTCAAGTAGGGAAGCGTGTTTCACTTATGAATATTTTGGAAACCTCGGAGGGATCCATTAGTGGAATCCTATCATCGTCACTGATATCATCATACCAAAAACAGTTTTGAAAGCAGAGAACTGACACCAGGATCCAGATAATCGCATCAAAATCCAAACAGTGGTCAGTTAAAATAAAAAAAAATCTTAATAAAACAAAGTTCCCCTTTCCAATAAATTTGCCTTAACTCTTATCTCAGAAGCATTGACACTAGTACAATATTTATTTCAAACGACCTTCACCTTGTTAGCACGATGTTAGATGTTTGTTTTCTTTAAGCGCTGTTATCGCCGTAATATTTGTTTGTTGCATTTCGACAGCTTATTTATATTGTCGTTTCTGATCTTTTTAATTCGCAGGTCCCAAAAGTAATGCCGTTGTTGGACCGACTTGTATAAAGCGATCGAAATGAATTTTCTTAAGCTCGTAGCAATCCTTAGCTGTGTTGGATGCAGTTGTAGTCAGTATAATCCAAATCAGTGGTCCGATCGCAACACTATAGTTCACTTGTTTGAATGGAAATGGAATGACATTGCAGCTGAATGTGAGAAGTTCCTAGCCCCGAAGGGATATGCTGGTGTTCAGGTTTGGCAATCGTGTTATATTTTACCACTGAAACGCTGAAATTGTTGATATTTTTCAGGTGTCACCACCGAATGAGAATGTAATCATTAACAACCGCCCATGGTGGGAGCGCTATCAACCCGTGTCATACATTCTCACCACACGGTCAGGGAACGAGGCTGAATTCCGTAACATGGTAACCCGCTGCAATAAAGTTGGTATCCGAATCTACCCAGACGTGGTATTCAATCATATGGCAGCAGGCATAGGAATTGGAACGGCTGGATCAACTGAGGATCCAAATAAGAAGAGTTATCCGGCTGTGCCGTATTCATTTGACGACTTCCATCCAACATGCACGGTCAATAACTACAACGATCCGTTCAACGTTCGCAACTGTGAGTTGGTGAATTTGAAAGATTTAGATCAGAGCAAAGAATGGGTGCGCGATCGGATAGTCGAGTACCTGAATAAGTTGATTGATATAGGGGTTGCCGGGTTCCGCGTAGATGCTTGTAAACACATGTGGCCGGCAGACTTGAAGGTATGTATTCATTGTACTGCGTTTTTGTTGAAACATAAATGAGTGACTCATTTTAGGTTATCTTCAGCAGACTAAGAAAGCTGAACACAACTCATGGATTCTCACCTGATTCTAAAGCCTTCATTTACCAAGAGGTTATTGATTTGGGCGGTGAAGCTATATCGAGCAGAGAATACACAGATCTAGGAGCAGTTACTGAGTTCCGTCATTCTGCTGAAATTGGAAAGATTTTCAATAAAGATGACAAACTCAAATGGCTGTCTACATGGGGTCCGGAATGGGGATTTTTACCCTCTAATGTGGCTTTTGTATTCATTGACAATCATGACAATCAACGCGGACATGGAGCTGGTGGTAGTGAGGTTTTAACTTATAAAACCCCAAAGAAATACAAGATGGCAAGCGCATTCATGTTGGCCCACCCGTACGGCATTACTCGGGTCATGAGTTCTTTCGACTTCAACGATACCGATCAGGGTCCACCGACAAATGATGGAGGAAAGACAATATTGTCACCAACCTTTACACCGGATGGGACATGCCAGAATGGATGGATTTGTGAGCACCGCTGGCGCCAGATGTACAATATGATTGGATTCAAAAACGTTGTAACTGGGACAGCAGTTAATAACTGGTGGGATAATGGTGACGATCAGATTGCCTTCTGTCGTGGCAAGAAGGGGTTTATTGCATTCAATCAGGAAAGCTTTGACTTGAATCAAGTCATGAATACATGCTTGCCGGCTGGGACATACTGTGATATAATCTCTGGAAGTAAAATGGGTTCAACATGTACAGGCAAAAGTGTGTCTGTTGGTTCGGATGGGAAGGCAACCATTTTTATTGGGGCAAATGATTACGATGGGGTATTGGCCATTCATGCTGCCGTTAAATTGTAAGGTTATGATTATTTTTTTTATTATTAGTCCAGACAGTTTTTTTTAATATATAAAAGGAGAATTTACTTGTAATCTTTACTTATTAAGCCGCACTGAAAAATAAATTTCTTCTAATTCTTTAAATGTAAATACTGTCGGAGATATGATCTAGCCTAAGGCTTATTGGTCGCATGTCGGGCTCGTATTTTAAGTAATTTGTTTGACAGCTTTGTTTTTTTTTTCAAATACTTCCCTTAGGTGATACAAACTTATAAAGCTGAAAGATCGTTCTAATCCTGATCCTTACAAAGTTTGGCAACCCTGTTCTTGAATTGCAATATAATATATATGTTGGTGCAAACATATCTCCCAAAAATTCGTTAAATTATTTGCTTGTTCTGTAACAAAAAAAAATGGGTATTTGTCTTGAAAGTTGATGCAAGACATTTTCTGAAGTATTCTTGATAATAGCCGCGCGGACTTCTTCAATACTGGTGGGGAGTATTATTTCTTCGTTGACTGGAAGTGGGTGCATTCCTTGCCTTAACACTCCCTCAACATTATGGCCATTTAGTAGCTGCTGGAAATGCTTCCTGAATAAAACCAGGCGCATCTGTGATTTCGTAGAGACTGCATTCCTACGTGCCTTTTCTGCCACCTCTGTTTGTTGCTTTTCCTACAAGTATTAGGGGGCTGGTTCGAATAAAGCCAAGTCTAGAGGTCCAATTTTCAACCACTTTTTCGAGCATTCGGGGCCGTATGTCGGAAAACACGCCACGAATGTTGGCTTCCAAGTCTCCTAACGTTTCTGGTTTGTTGGCGTAGACGAGCGACTTTACATATTCCCAAAGAAAATAATCCAATGGTGTCAAATCACACGATCTTGGTGGCCATTTGACTGGTCCATTCTGCGAAATTATGCGCTTATCGAATGTTTAGTTGAATACATCGATGGTGACGTGTGCTGTGTGGCATGTAGCGCCGTCTTGTTGGAACCACATCTCATTCACATTCATGCCATCCATAGAGTACACAAAATAGTCTGCTTTTGTGGATGTAATGGCGTCTCAAGGGTCTCATGTGGATTCTCTTCACTCCAAATGCGGCAATAATGCTTGTTGAGCCATTCAACCAAAAATGAGCCTCATCATCGAGATCAATCTCATTTTCGGCCCGTACACCAAAATCACGAGCATTTCATGGTCCCGCGGCTTTAATTCTTGCACAAGCTGGAGCTTGTAACGTCTTAAGCCAAGATCTTTGCGCAAAATATTTTATTAAGTTGATGGAGCTTTAATTGTTGTGCGCGGTGGTGAATCGATTCATTCGGCTCCTCTTCAAAACTTTGCTGTACATCGGCAACTGTTTCCTCGATGAACACTGTTCGACGTCTCTGCGGATGCGTATTCTCACATAGAGTAAACTTAGTGCGAAAACGATCCATTTATTCATGGATCTTTTTCGCACTAAGTTTAATTAATTGCTCTGATAGACGATTATGTCGACCATAAAATGGATGGATTTTCGAAATAAATTTGCACGATTTGTAACCGTTGTTTATTTGTCAACCTGTTCATGATGAAATGGCAAACCAAACTAAATATAAATGACATTAGAGTTGCCGGATTTGACACCAAAATGTCAGTTTTATCTCTATTCAAAAAACCGACCTCTAAAAAAACATATGAGAAGGCTACAATCCGCTGTGCGGATCGTTCAATACCCTATCCCATCCCATCCTTAAAATGAATATCCCCGAAATGTCGGCTTTACCGCTATATAGAAAATGTCATTGTCATCATCACATATTGTTCAGACAGTTTATCAAAATCTTTCATGGTTCGACAAAAAGCAATGATTTTCGCCTGGTTATGAAGTAGTGTGTAGAAATGGTTTTTGTATGGAAACGCGTCCAAAAAGTGGGCGTGATGGTTTTGCATCAACAATTTTTTCGAAATGCTTTAAATTTTTACCAAAAAATGCTTTTTACTGAAAACGTGGAGAAAAAACATTGTACAGACATTAGGATTGCCTAGATATCTTGTTCAGACACTACGTTTATCTAATAAGGGGGCGTGGCAGTGGGCCGATTTCCAGAATTTTTACACTTGTTCTGCTTCGTGGTATATACCAAATTTCAAAACTCTTGCTCAAAATTTAAGGCCCAAAAATCGGTGACAAAATCTTTCATGGTTCGACAAAAAGCAATGATTTTCGCCTGGTTATGAAGTAGTGTGTAGAAATGGTTTTTGTATGGAAACGCGTCCAAAAAGTGGGCGTGATGGTTTTGCATCAACAATTTTTTCGAAATGCTTTAAATTTTTACCAAAAAATGCTTTTTACTGAAAACGTGGAGAAAAAACATTGTACAGACATTAGGATTGCCTAGATATCTTGTTCAGACACTACGTTTATCTAATAAGGGGGCGTGGCAGTGGGCCGATTTCCAGAATTTTTACACTTGTTCTGCTTCGTGGTATATACCAAATTTCAAAACTCTTGCTCAAAATTTAAGGCCCAAAAATCGGTGACACACAGAAGAACGGACAGACAGTCATGGCTAGAGTCGATCGATATAGCGATTCTGAGTCGATCCATATACTTTGAAATATATATCTAGCGAAACTATTTCACTATGTTATAAACTTAATGTCAAAACTAATATACTCCTATGGGATAGGGTATAAACACCCGTTACAAGTCTTCGTTGAGCAGAAGAATTGTCTATACGGCGAATTGGTTGTCCTTGAAGTTCAGTTGGGCAAACAATAATCATGAGAAAAATATTTTAGACCTGATCGTACTTGAGCATTATAGAAGAGAAGATGGTGTCAAATATCTCATAGCTAAGGACTTGTTATTTCTTGAAAAGTTTTGAAATTTCATTTAAATTTGGTTTTCTTTTCCCACTGAATAATTTAAGATGCGTCGCTTATGTGAGTATTTTCATCTCCGATTAAAAATTTTCCAATTCCATGAGCTCAGTGGCGCAATGTTTAGTGCGATGAACTGCCACGCAGAAGGTCTGGGTTCGATTCCCAGCTGTGGCAATACCTAAATGATTTTTCACTGACCCTCCTCTCGTGATGATCTGACAAAAAATTGTCAAGAATAGCTTATCTCACCTTAGCCGTTCGGAATCAGCATTAAACAGGAGGTCCCACTATCGTGCAAGAATTTTATACGCACACATGAATGATTGTACTAACGAGCCTGTTGCGGCAACAATTTGTATTTGCAAGTCCAAAAGTATAGAGTTGGTTGATTTTCCTTAAATTTCATTATTTTAGCGATGAGGCGCAAAAACAATCTGGGTGATAGAATTCAACCTTGAGTCACTCTAGAGTTTATAGAAAAGCCGTCCGCTGCTGTCATTAAACAAATTGTTCATACAGCAATATAGAGTTGGGGTAGTTCGTTTGTCAAAAACGAAAACGGCTAAACGGCTGGACGGATTTCATTGAAATTTGATTGGTTCTTGGGGTAATACCTAGAGGGGGTATTTGGAATTGTCTTTTTAGGGCCAAAAATCTGGTACCTGTCATATAACGATATTTAATATTGACATTTTTCGAGAACGGCTCTTATGTTTGGCAACCATATAACGGTCTTGGTAAAATCGAAATTTCTCGCACGTGCGATTAGTTGAACTCTGGCATAAGACCGGTTACACTTCATACTCCAAGCGCACACGAGATGAATATGCTGGCAGAACAAATTGTATACATGAACCCTTTTCATTGTGTTAGTAACTATTTCTATCGAAATTGACATTTGCCTTGAGTACTTTTAACAATTCGCAAGCCCTTAGGTTGTGTGAGAGTATATGCAGCAACATTGACGTTATCTGTTCAGCTCAAAAACGCGTATGAAAGCCGAAAACATAAATAAATTTTCCGACCTAAAATGATAAAAAATGTATGTATTTGGATTGGGTTTCAACCTTGTTCTAACGCAAAAGAATTCTACCGGTTGAAGAATTTCAACCATTTCATCTACGTATGCCTCAATCACCTCAATCACCTCACCCTTCATACCGAAAAGTTCATCCCATGTGCGGGGGCCCAATGTTTCTTAACGAACGAACTAAATATTTCAACGACGTTCGTATCTGTATCTGGGATGTGAGAACATTAAACAGTAAATGTGGAAGCGAAGAACTAGCGGTAGCCCTAAATTGCTACAAATCAGACATCACTGCCATCCAGGAAATACTATGGGATGAAAAACTGTGACATCTTCTACGGACCGTGTTATAGTGAGCAGAAACAGCGTCTATTCGGATGCGGTCATTATCGAAAAAAGTGAGCGTGGCAAAAAACTTTCTATAGACGAAATATAGACATCAAGATTGTCGAGACAAGTTAGTCAGACACTTTTTCAAAACGGGTGCCAACACATCTGGTAACGGACTTAGATTAATTGACTTCGCTACGGAACGAAAAGCCACTATAGCCAGCACACGGTTTCCTCACATCCATATCCAAAGGGGACATGCCGGTCTTCAGATCAACGAACGATCAACCAAATTGAAGGGCCAAACCCACCGAGAGACCGAAATCGAAACTTTGGTTTATTGTTTTTTTTTTAATTTTTCTGTACAGTTTTGACATTTCATTCCCTTCGAAAATTGTACAGAAACAGAAAAAAATAACGAAAAAGTAGGAAAAGTGACGTCTAAAAACTTCGGCAAACAGAATGTAACACGATAGGAAAATAAAAATGCAAGTTTCGGTACGAAGAAATGCAAAACTGCAAAATGAAAAAGTTTTGCGCAACGCGTATCCATCTAACCATCTCTCATAATTTTGTTTACTTATTTTTGCGTACGGGAATGGCAATAAGTACAAATTAGTAAAATTCAGTAAGATGCCTAGTTATTCTCTCACTGCGTTGTTAGTAAGAAATGCACGTCAAATCACTACAAAAAAAAATTCGGTGGTGGGTATGTTTTTTTTTTTTTTAATTCTGTTTAACGATTTAATTATTATTTGCAAATATTACAGGAGTTATGATGAACAGTTTGTGGATTTATCTAAAATGCAAGAAAATTTACTAACTAACGAAATATCGGACAAACAAAACACATCCAATGAAATACTCGTAAGTGATGTTAGCAGCGATCAACAAAATCTCTGTAGTATAAGTATAACATATCTAAACTATCGAAATAGTATCTGTAAATATAAGTGACATGAACATTAATGTTGTATTCATGTTAATATTGTTAAAGTTAAAATTGTAGAACACAAATACAATTTTTTAATCAAAATTTGAACATTGGTATATTTATTTTTTATAACCGACATTTTTATTGAGGGCTAAGCAATACTTAAAATTATTGAAATGAACGAATAAAAATCTGCAGAGCGTACTATGTACAGGGTGTTCGCCGGGAAGGTATACTACTTTGTTTTGCCGCCATTTTGGCAAACATTAGTCGTGACAGTTCATATTTGGCAGTCGTGAAGAAGACACGTGGAAAAATATTCGTTAAACCAACGATAATAGTTAAAACATTTTATCAAAATCAATCATCGACTACTGTGACGATGGGAAAGTTAAGTGAAATTTTTGGGAGAAACAACGTGCCAACAAAACGGGCTATTTATCGTGTAGTGAATGATTTTGAAGAAAGAGGGTCTGTAGGTGATAGGCCTAAACACGGACCACAACGTACTGCAAGATCGGCTGAAAACATTACTGCTGCTCAAAGAAGTGTTCAAAATAATCCATCAACCTCGATTCGACGCCGTGCTCAGGAGCTTGATCTTCAAACAACAACTTTGGATACAATTTTGCGCAAGGATTTGTATTTGTTACCATATAAGATTCAGTTGACACAAGAGCTTCTTCCACAAGACCATTTACGCCGCCTTACATATGCCAATACGCGCCCCGGAGATTAGTATACTGAAGGCGTCGATCAAAAACATCAACCAATTGATCAAGGAGAACTATCGGTTGTCCATTAATTTGTTTTGGAATAACAGAATTCGGGCCGTAAATTCCAGTGACCCGAGTATGTTTCCACAAATTAATAAGATCTTTAGGTCATAACGACCTTCTGTGTATTAAGCTCCAAGGAACAACTGACAATACAAACATACTTTTGACAACAGAAATTGATCCGGGGAAACGTCTTCGACGACGATTTCTATGTTATTGAAGATCCTCAGGAGAAAGTGGAGGCAGTGGGACTGTCTTTCAGCAAGTGTATAAGGTGAATGATAGCATTCGCCTAAGCCGCGTCCTGGAAAACAAGATAAGTCTCCTTCCGAGTATCAGTAAGGTTTTCGAAAAGATTCTCAATCGAGAGTGGTCTGAGGACAATAATATTATACCGAAGAACCAGTTTGGTTTCAAGGCCGGACATGGCTGTTTTCATGCCGCCTACAAACTCGTCTCTGACATACAATGGAACAAAGCCAAAAAAAAAAGTGTATTACGATTTGAATGTCTGCTTAATATTAAAAGCAAAAATAAACTAAATAAAAAACAACAGCACCATCACCGTAGTCAAATAAAATGTCTGGTTGAGTTAGAGAAGGCTTAAGTAAGGCATAAGTAAACCACTGCTATATATGCTTCATGACATGCTGATTGGTAGAACGTTTTAATGTGGCAATGTAACTTCTACCACAGAATTTTTCATTAAGAATGGAATGAAACTGGCGAAAACTGGTGATCGTTGGACCAAACGGACAGCCACTGGCGAGTAAGAGTGTAGTAAAGTACCTTGGGATCTGGTTAGATCAGTATCTATATTTCGGAAGACGTGTAGATGCTGCTCTGGCGAGAGCTAGGGGAGCATTTGCCCTGACAAGACGATTGTTTTATAGGAGTCGTCTTGACAGCAGGGTGAAGGTGATTTGCTACATGGCCCTCATTAGGCCTATGGGTGCCCGGTGTGATTCAACGTTGCCCCATCTCAAATGGAAAAGATACGGGTGTTTGAGAGGCAGTGTCTGAGGAGCTGCCTTGGACTTCACAGAACACCAGTATCTGACTACACAAAATATGATTCCAACCAGGTCCTATACAACAGGGCCAACATAAACCGAATAGACAATTTTCTGGTGAAACACATTCGGTTTCACGCTGCAAGAGTGATGGCTTAGAAAAATAGTCTCATCTTTAGGGCCTTCTACCACAATGATGAATATTTTGAGAGTGCGCTTTTAGCGGCTTTATTCCGAACGAAGCTTTCCTATATTTGGATAGTCGGGGGTTGATACAGGATAGATCGGCGGTTCCGCAAATCTACCACGTCTTCCGACGAACTGTGGATAGGCGGCTCTTATACGACCGAGATGTCGGCGCTCAGGGCGGAGGAGAGCGCCTGCGGTTTAGCAGGAGTGTGTCCGATTGGGGCCGTCTTACGAGATTTTCGCACCAATAAAAATGTATTTTTGAAAAAATAGGAGGTCCTCCCATCGGACAAAATTTGCATGCGCTTTGCGCACACATGATTGGTTTTGAGAAATAACTAGTCCCTGGGTACTAACGAGATTTTCGCACCAATAAAAATGTATTTTTCAAAAATAAGTTGGTAAAGAATAACACACCCCTTTAACAAAATTTATGTTCATATTCAACGCGGACAATAACGCCAAATAAATCTCAACAACGTTTGCCTCATCCACAAGAGTGGTAATTATCTCTATCAGAAATTAATTAAGTAGACCATCTCTGATCTTACCTGGCAAAAGTCTCTTCAATAGCATGCAAAATCCGAAGGTATAACCTCGTGTCCTTATACATGCTATGTAGGCTAGCTCTAAGGAATCCACTATAGAGCACCAATCATACCTCTCATTGAAAAATAATTAAAACAATTTGAAGAGACCGGTAAAAACCCGAAGAAACTATAATCCGGAAAACCATCACGGAGTGGTACTATACTATTTAATAAACAGAAGGTTTACATTTAAGAAATGAATTCCCAAATTGCGGATTTTATTAACTAATTTTTTTTTATTTCTATAGTTGGTTTACTTTTTATTCCTGAATCCGTACAACCGGTTGGTGATGACAACTTTTCCCTATTAGTTCTTAAAACTAAATATCTTCAGGAATCAAACAATGAATCACTATAGCCAACCGCCGTTTCGTTGGACTATAGAGGTAAACCTTTCCCTCGAACCGGCATAAAGATCATATAAGACCCAGATCATCAGTCTTCTTTACGACTTGGTCGTTTTGAGAAGTAGCAAAGATTATAAAGCTACACAGATGACGCATTGAAAACAAAAAACAGAAACTTTTGCTCAACAGCTTCATGGTACAAAAAACCTACACTTCATCAAAGCAATCTACTAAATACTATAAGTTGTAAGAGATATAAGTACATAAAACTCACATTTTTCCATAGAAATGTCATTGACGAGTGTTTTCTCTGAAATTCAAATTTGAATTTAAATTAAAAACGACTTCAACTTGTAACGGCACGCCACTCAGAAATGAACGGTACAATTCAACATCACGCTCGCGCAAACAAAGAAAAAGTCTTCTGATTTGTTTCCTCAACTGAAAAGTTAACTTTTCTTAGGAATACACTTTATCACAACACACAAACTATTCGTTTCAATATAAAAGTATTATATACTTAAATTTTAACACACATTTCATGAATAAATCGCCTGAGTTATTAGATTTTAAGACATTTTTCTACGTACAATACGACCGACCGATTGAAAGCACTTGTCAAAAAAAATGAATGAAATCCACAAACCACAATCACTGTACAGTGTGCACACTATCCATCCACATTAATCGGCATCCACATTTCACAAAGGTGTGACCATAGGATTTATTCTACAATTTCTGTAAGCATAAACCACAACCACGATTTGAGCAACTGGTTGAGTTCCTGAAATGAGCCGCGGAAGAATATAGAGAAAAAATTGAATCATCAAAAATTTGTTGTTTCTTCGTTCTTTTGAAGAGGGTCGTGGAATATGATATTTAATTGGGCTTTTATATGTAGATGTAGTAAGCAAATGTTAAAACCGATTGGCGTCTCAATAGACATGTTCCACTTTCGGATCGCTCTGAAATTTCCCTCCGCTGCAATAACTAAACTCCACTGGTTCCGGACAGCAGAGGTATACTTTTTCACCACCATTAAAAAGTGTTTGATTTATATCTGTCAAAAGACGAATTTTGACAGTTGTGGTGTTCCATTGGGCAAACAAAAATGTATTTATTTTTATCTAAGATCAATTTTGCAGATCTGAAATGTTTGGCAGATTAAAGGGCCAACAAGAATGCATATCTGTAGCTAGTATCTGGTATCGCTGTCAAAAGAGAGATACATTTCTTCCATGAAGTTGACATTCATTTAACTTCAAGCTACAGATTCACATTGTGTAAGCGCTAACGGCTTTTCCTTGTTTTTAACTTTTGACTCAGCTATAAGCGTCAGCTACAGATACGCAATCTGGGCGGACCTTTACCCCGTTATCCACCTACACTAATAGAAATTATAACTGTCAGTTTGATTAGATTGATTTTCGCATTAATTTATTAATAGGGGTAGGTATTCATATGTCTGATAGTCGTCATAAACGTGATTAAATTTCGACGTGGTAAATGAACTGTCAAAATTTGTATGAACCATCTTTTAAAAAAAATCTGAATTTTTTCACTGCAATTGAGTGTATAAACTGAGATGGTAACCGTTGTAAACTTTTGTAATGCTATTTGGACATTTAATCAGGCACTTTAACACATCAAACGTAAAAACCTGAAAAAATGTATGGAGAACGGATAGAGAACAACAGGAACAAAATTCTTTCAATAAATAAATTACAAAATTGAGATTCAATTCAATGGATTACCACATTTTTTAGTGGTACAATTTTAGGCTCGTTTATGAAACTTCGTCGTAAAATTACAATCATTCGCAGGTAATAGAATTACGACGTTGCATGAATGCCAATTATTATTTCGGCTGTGAAAAACTATTTTAGTCATTAAAATTGCGGAAGTTCAATGACAATTGTAAATTGAATCAAAAACATATGAGAAGGTAACAATCCGCAGTACGGATCGTTGAATACCCTATCCTATCCCATCCTTCAAATGAATGTCCTCAAAAAATAGGCGTGACTTAAAAAATAAGAAAATTGAATTGTCGACGGATTCCTCTGAGATTTCCCTCCGCAGAAGGATACCTACTTTTTCACCAAAACGTTTGTTTTTGAGCCTTTTAGGCAAAAAATATACAAAGGGATCTTTTTGATTAAAACACAATCACAGTAAAGATATTAAACTGCGATCCAGTTCAAAATACCTTATAATAACATATTTTGATATAATACCTGAAGGATTGCAAATTGTCAACCTTCGTAATTTCGTAAAAGTTTGTGGAATGTGATATTTAATTTTGTTTTAACGCTATAATTTTCTTAATTGGGTACATCATGTTTGTTGGTTGGATGGGTCAGGAGAGAAGTAATCACAGCTTGAGGACCTCAAGAGAGTAACATTCCAACAATTCCAATGCGAGAACGTGAGAACCGACCAGCATGCGTCTCCAAGCATCACGGTCCTTGAAAAACTATCTCCAGTTGCAAATTTGAATTTGCATACAAGGTAAGCCTAGCATCTCTCTTCATTTGTATGTGCAAAGTGATTATTTTTGCCTGTCCTGTTCAACGCCAAATCTGAACGGCAGATTTGAGATGTTGTCACTTTTAGTATTTTAACGAGGGACCTCGCGGCTAGTAGTCAAACGCAATAGCCACGAGGCCACACCCTTACGACTAGCAGGAAATCTAAGACTTTGCCGGCCGGAGCATTGCTGTCCATTCGCTCTATATATCCTAGATATCTTAAGCGTCTAATGCGGAGTTTATTTTGGACCAGGTTGAATCTTCGTATATATAGCCCTTCAATGCTAAGAATTGTTTGCTTAAAAAGGAATTTGTTATAGTCAGTGCCAAAGAGTAGTCAGAATCTTATTAAAAATCTTCTCAGTAGTTCGAATGCGCGTTTTATTATTGAACCTAGGTTGGCCCAAGTTTGTTTTATGACAATCTGTCATTGTCAGAACTAATAGCGAAATCCTTTACTACTGTAAATTATTTTTAGCTATCGACTTTTTGTAGATCGGTCGAAATTCTGGGGTTGCATACTTTTGGAATACTTTTACTTTATAAAGCTCGACAAAAAGGCCGTCAGTTGTGTTAAGATATTTTTACTTTCGTTGCTGTCGTCGCTTATTAACGATTAACAGGTCGCAGAAGTGGTTCATCATATTCTTAACATCGACTCTGATCCCTGCACGAAACCTTACTGGCTTTTACACTTTGCTAAAACCTCTGAACATAATTCCTTGAGTGGCAACTCTCTGCATGGTTTATTGAACGTTTTTTTTCATTTTCTCTCTTTCGCTTTTTAAAAAACCGATGTCCTTCCCTAGTCCTTTCTCTTAAAGTTTAAGTGCTGCAGCTTTTTCAGCAGTTATCATCTTCGCCTGCAGCATTGTCTTGTATGACTTATTTCTGGCTGTGATCCTTGTCATTCTTGCTGGTGGGAGGCCGATACCGTTTGCGACCGATCTTGTTGCCTGAATATATTAGGTCCGTACGCGCACTCATGTACAAGAGTAAATTTGTATAAACTTGTATGTAAAACGTCAATAAACCGTACGCGTAGATGCTGTGAAAATTATACTACGATGAACGAAGAAAAAATATAATTTCTTTATTTTTTTTCTCAATCTCCTCACGTGGAAATTCGGCTTGTGTATCAATGAAAACTAACAAAGGATGACAGCTCAAGAGTTATATAGACTCCACCAAAATAATTCTTTGGCTTATTCACGTTTATGTTTATTTTCTCGATTTATTTTGATATTTGAATTCGTAATAATGGGCAAAACACTCATGTAAAGAAGTAATATTTCCTTCATATTTTTCACAATACTTCACACTTTGACGTTTTTCATATTTCTTTCAAAAATTAATTGTACTTTGCATTCGCTAATGTCTTGGAAACATAAGACTTCTTGCCTTAGTCGGGCACTTATAACAAATCCGCATCCGAATAGTCGCTGTTTCTGCTCACTATAACACGGTACGTAGTAGATGTCACAGTTTTTCATCCTCTTTTTGACCGGCCCATCCCATCGTATTTTCTGGATGGCAGTAATGTCTGCTTTGTAACAGTTTAGGGCTTCCGCTAGTTGTTCGCTTGCACCTCTCCTGTTTAATGTTCTCACATTCCAGGTGCAGATACGAACGTCGTTATCCTTTTTAATTCATCTTAACAATTAAGGAAGCTAAGTATGGTGATATTTCAAAAGTGGCCTAGATAAAAGAAGATCAATATTTTGTCCCAATCCAAAGCTGTATGGTAGCGTGTTACGCAAATTGTCGCTACACATATTCCAAATTACTAAAGCTATCATATTTACCAATCATAAGTTTTCCATCGAAAATGGTTATTGCAGGCCAACATACAACGGTCCACATTCCAGCCGATTAAAGTATAATTTGGTAATACCACTCATATTACCAATATCTGGTGGTGTTACCACTAATAGTCTTTCAAAACTAATGAGATATTTGGTTGCACGAGTATTAAAGCAGAACGTGCACTCAAATTCCGATTAAATTAAGTTGTTAGCCGTATTAGACAACTGTTTTGGTCGGCCCAAACAAACAAGTGACGTGACAGAATGAAGGCTCACAAATCAGTTTAATTTGATATTAGATCTAGATGCGCAATCAGAGCTTAAATGGTTCTTCGCTGTTAGACTGGTGCAGAGCCTTCGGTTTACATTTTGGATATTGCCAAGTTCGGCAGCTTGCTTACGACTGGCTGGGCGTACATAGAAAGTGAAAAGAATTTTCCAAACGTAAACAATTACGTCAGGTGTATAGAAAATTCTGTTGCAGATGTTTATTTGCTTTGCACATAAATAATTCATAGTGACGCTTGCTACATTACATTGGGCGACTTTTAACATCAGACGTCATAAGTTTTAATGATGTATGTGTATGTGTTGTTCATGATTTTCCGGGGTTGATATCGAACTTCGATTTTGGATATTTCAGAGAAAACATGATAGCAAACGTTGGAACTTTTACCTCTTACTAATCTTTATTGTCGTTCTGTATGTACAAGAACGACAAGGACAGGGCTAGAATAACCTTGAGGTAATGTATGCTTGTCGTAATAGATGAATAAAATCTAACCTAGTAGCCTTTTGGCGTTTTCCATTTGTAAAAAAAATCAATCTTTTGTTTGATCTAGATCTGTCAAAAGACCGATTTTGACAGTTATTGTGTTCCATTGGGCAAAAAATTGATTTTTTTTTATCTCAGATCAATTTTGCAGATCTGCATTTTTCGGCAGATTTACCCCTTAGTGATGCTGTGAGCTATGATGTCGGGAGAATATTATACTGGTAGGGCCACCTTAGGCAGACAGGTCATAGTTAATGGCATGTCTGACAGCAAACACAAATCGAAGAGCGTCTGACCTATATTAGGCGGCACCTTGATCTGCGTCTAATCCTAGAAGTGGCGCTGTGTTAAAACCTGGCAGAAGGTTCCAAAGGAAAAGGAACATACTCTTGTAGATGTAGTTTAGATTGAAAAATTCCAAACCAGACATTCTTCAGAAAAAAAACCCTAAGCGTCATGCGAAAAAATTGTCTTAAGCTATCAATGTGGTTCTGGAATCTAGAGTGGGTGGAGTTGTATTCTACAAAAGGTTAACCTAAGCATATCCTTTCGCATTCCCGATCATTAAAGCGTTTTACAGACGGAAATCATGGCAATCAAAGAAACCTTGTCCTGGCTGAAAAGGAATGTAATATTGATGAAGTATATTGACATCTTCTCTGATAGCCAAGCGACAAACGAATCCCTGGAATCCATCTCGTTCAAATCGAAATCAGCTCACGAATGCCGACTATCTTTTAATTAGATGACGTGGCATTTCACCATTCACCTCTTTTGGGTGCCGGGGCATAGTGACATACTAGGGAATTGCAAGGCTGATGAACTTGCCAGACTGGGCACTACCCTTGATATTCTACCGCCAGTAGATAGATTAGGTATGCCCCTCGTTATATGTAAATTACAGATCAAACTGGATGCGAACAAGTAAGCAAACCGAAGATGGATAAACGACACAATGTTTCAAATATCCAGGCATCTCTGGCCAAACTTTAACCAGAAGCGCCCCATCTGCTTGACAATGCTAAACAGATCAAACATCAGCACCATAATCGGTGTCCTCTTCAGCAATGATTTCTGTAAAAGCTGCGAAAAAGACGGAAAAAGTGTTATTTACCTTCTATATGGTATTGTCCAGCTCTCTCAGAAAAAAGAAAACTTTATCTGGGAAACTACTTCCTCGATAATCTAGGCCAATATCAATGTCTGAAACCTCCTGTAGCGTAGGAGGAGTCATCACTGAATTGTTCAATTAGGCGGGCAAATATAGGAAAGTCGACAGATCCACGTAGTACCACAACGGACCTTTACACGCGCATCTCGTGTAGCAACTGTTATCTAACCTATCAATGTAATTATTAAAGCACATTCTAGAGTCAATAATTAGCCCCAGGTGTTTAAATTATGTGACGCTTTCAGCTGAGATTTTTACAAACAAAAAAAGACTTCAGCGTCAAACGACTTTTGAGTTGCCAGACTGTAAACCATTATTTTTGTTTTGGAAGTGATCTGTGTGTATCAAACCATGTTCCAAAAATATCTAAAGATGAATTGATATCAGCAATTGAATTTAGAGGGCTTGCAGAAACATCAGTTAAACCAACATCATCTGCAAAAGCAGTGAGAAGGCCTTTGAATTTTTGCTCAAACAATGAGTTGAAATAGATCAGAAATGTTATTGGTCCCAATACAGAGCCCTGCCCCTGAGAAACCTTTAGATTCATAAACCTAATTTTACTTCTAGTCCCTCTTAAATCTTTACTCTTTGAGATCTATTTTCAAGATATGATTTGAACCACTCAAAAAAAAACCTCGAAAACCAGCCTTTTGTAAAAGTCAACCATGTGAAATGCTTTGGTAATGTCGACGAACATTTGCGAGCAAAAGTTCAGCAGTGCACCCTCCGTACTTTTACCTATTTCAAATAGATATTGAAGTGGGCCTAAAGAGCTTACAATCCTATTTTTCACAACTTTTTCAAAAACTTTGCTCACTGATGGAAGAGGCCAAATAGGTTTGTACTTGCTAACATAATTTGTCGCACTTTTTTAAAAAACTGGAACTATATCCGCAGATTTGAAAGATACCGGAAAACTCCAGATAAAACGCTTTTATGTACAGTCATACCTCGAGATACGACGTTACGAGTTAAGTCATTCAGGTACATATTCGTTTCTTAGTTTTAGCAATTTCGAGTTGATATTTTGCATATCAAATCAAGAAGTGTGCTAGTAAGATTATAAAATTGTATCGAATTTTCTTGTTTAATAAGTAATTCTGGTAAGTTGCATGTTTAGTTTCTTTAAATAATTACAAATGCAGACATCTGCCTAAGGTTGAAGTAAAACTTTACCATTATGGATAAAAAAAAAGCTCATCTTCCTCTATTTCTGAAAATTTACGCGAAACGTAATATCTATTAAATCTAAAATCGAGATTTTCGATCGCTTGGATAAAGCGAGATATAAAAGTAAATCAAAGGAAACTGCTAGAAAGCGCAACAAAAGGAGCTTCTGTTTCAGATGCTATTATCATTAAAAACCGACCGACCTTTCTCATTCAAATGGAAAATCTTTTATTTGTGTGGATACGTGACTTGAACCGAAGAAAGATTCAAGTCACATGTTCTTCAGTCGAAAGCGCAGAATAAAGTTGATTCCATCAAAGGACCTGATGAACATTTTACTCTTAAAGCCAGCCGAGGGTGGTTTGACAAATTGAAAAACAGGTACGATCTTCATAATATGAAATTAACTGACGAATCCGCAAGTGCAGACATTGAAGCAGCAACTTTGTTCAAAGTCAACTGAAAACATTAATTGATGAGGGTCAATATAGACCTAAGCAAGTCTTTAATGTAGACTTTTGTTTCCAGAGATATATAGCACTGTTCCTGAAAGCTGGAAATGCTTTCGGTGATTTTAAACTTAAGCCGCTGTTGATATACAATTTTTTTTTAACCAAGGTAATTTGAAGATCAAACAAAAAAGCCTGGGTAACTTCATTAATGTTTACTGATTGGTTCAAAGACGAGTTTTGTCCAGCGACTAAGGAAAATTGCTCCAAAACTAATCTATCTAAGAGGATTCTTTTAATCCTGGAGAATGCTCCCGGTCATCCTCACTGCCTTGACGATATTGATGAAAATGTCAAAGTACTTTTTCTTCCCCAGAGTAGAAAATCAATACTTCAACCTATGGACCAAGGAGTAATTGTTTGTTTTAATGCGTATTAGTTGCGTAGATTTTTTCAAAATATTATTCATGCTCAGGATATATCATATCAAACATCTATACAGGAACTTTGGTAAAAGCATAATATTCACTAGGCTATTAAAAACATACCCGACTCCTGGAAAGATGACTCATGAATAAAGTTTGGCGAAAAATTTGTCCAGAATGTATTCAAGCAAAACCCTGACGAGCAAATCCTTTCAGAAATAATTCGTCTAACAAAGGAAATATGATTTTCTGACCTTAAAAAAAGACGACATAACAGATTCACGTTTAAGAAGAACCACTCACCACTGATGAACTAATAGGAATTTTAGAAGATTCAGAAGAGGCGAATGCCAACCCTGATAATGCAAGGATTTGCATTTTTTGAGAACCTATAGTTTTCAACAACTCTAAGCCTCTGATGGACTCAAAGTGAAATGTACATCTCTGAGCAGTTGCTTAAGAAGTACATAAAAGTATTCTGTTACCTGAATAAGCAAGAGTGAACTCAAACCAAGTGTTTCTTGCTGTCGGGCAAGAGAAACCTAGCACATCAATTGCGGCTTAGCTAATGGCTTGCTGACTTCGTTGCCATTGTTCATCGACTTTAGATGATGTTTATCCGCGTTCTTACCTTGCTTGAGGGAAGTAACCTAGCACATCAATTGCGACTTAGCTAATGGCTTGCTGACTTCGTTGCCATTGTTCATCGACTTTAGATGATGTTTATCCGCGTTCTTACCTTGCTTGAGGGAAGTAACCTAGCACATCAATTGCGGCTTAGCTAATGGCTTTTTGAGTTCGTTGCCATTGTTCATCGGCTTTAGATGATGTTTATCCGCGTTCTTACCTTGCTTGAGGGAAGTAAGTGGTCCGAGCTGATATGAGCCCAACGGAAAGTTCGGCTATCCAAATACTGGATGAGTGCTTTTTGTTTTTGCCAATATGATCAATTTGATTGACCGTTTGTTGATCTGGAGTCCGCCGTGCGCTTTATAAATATTGAGGTGAGGAAACCGTCTTCTAGCTATAGTGGTAGGTATTTCGTTTCAGATCGAAATCTATTAGTCTCAGCTCGTTGAAAGACGTGTTGTCGCGTAGATTGTGTTTACCGATAATACTGCTGCGTAAAAATCACCCAGCACGATTTTAACATCGTACTTCGGTAGTCGCTCATAAGTTTTTGTCAATGAGTTAGTAGAAGTAGTCGAGCGTGAGCACATGCCCACAAACAAAGAAACATTATCATGTTGTCATTCAACAGAAAGAAATATGGAGACTCACATACCCGAGGTATCCATTCGGAAGAAAATTTTCTCCGATTTATTCAAAACACCACAGTATCAGAACCATGTACATAGGATAATACTACCCGGTACAATTAGTGACCATGATGATACATCACCGCAATCCCTTATGAGGACCTAGGTTTTTCTAACACCTTTTGTACTCTAAGATCCACGAGTCCTTATAAAATCATCCACAAGTGCTAGTTAGCAGCAGTGGTATCGAGACCACTTTTATTTGGGTTCCTTACCAACTAAGGTTTGGTAGCTCTTAGTTCATCAGCAAAACCAACACCGCTATGAGTATGTAAATGCATCTGATTTCATAAAAATCCATACGTCTCCAACTCTATAGGATGAATCATTTTGTTATGAAATTAGAATGTTTGATTTGGTTCGCGATAGGTTTTTGCAGCGTTCACTGCTGAAAACTCATTCACGCGAATGACAATTACACGACCGGACGAATCATTACATTATCGCGGCTTCCACAATCCAACACTTTTGAATTATCGCATCTTATGTTGGCGAATTTGGCCTTGATGCGGATTGTTAAATGCGTTCGCTAATATCTTGAAAATCAGTAAATGAAACACGGTTGCTGACTTAGCAAAAGCGAAATTTTCTGCAGTATGCTAACTCTTTAAAGAGCCAATATAAAAATACCTTGGCTAAACTATCTAGAACTCGGCCATTGTGTTCCCGTCAACCAAATTTTTTTGTAGCCCTTCTCCTCCTTGCTGGCTGTACCATACGACTAGCTCGTATGTTGATGTAACTGTCCCACCTCTGGCAAATACATTCCATACAGACAACACCCTCTTCAGATTTATTTCAATTTTATTCAATAGAACGCCTCTCATAATGGCATTATCCTAAAACAACAAGGAAACATATAAAATAAATAGGTAGGCAATGAATGGATGCAATAAAAAAAACTTAAGAACAAAGAAAATGTGGTAAGAGTTGCTAATGTAAAAGAATACCAAATTTTCTAAAAAAATACATTTACTGAAGCTGATTCCAGCTTATTTCGGAATCTCAAACTCTCCAGAGTCTCGTAAAACAATTCTTCTATTTCTCAACTTGTATGTGCGTTGGTCCTCCTCTTCCTGTTGGCGTTGTTTCTCCGATTGGATAGGTTGCGATTCCTCTATTGTATCCTCGACGACAAACTGTGGACTATTAAAGACGACACTTCTACCTGGCCTGCTAACGGAACCTGGCGTCTTTAATATTGACTTCCTCGACATCATTGGTGTTCGCGACGGACTGCCACCCTCCATGGTTAGAGGGGATTTCTTTTCTTGCCCATTAAGTAGTGCTGTCTTCAAAAGATTTCCAGTCTTGCGGTAGCTACTCGTTTGTGGCAACTGTTTGGGTGTGTCACATCCATCCGCTGAGTTTATTGATTGGCATAGCGGCGATGACTTGCGATTCGCTCGTGTTGGCGTGTTAACTGTTATAACAGTGGCCGCAGAAGATCGAGAACGACGATTCATAATCAACACTTGTCTCGGCTTTGAGGGGGTCAGGATTATATCGTTATCAGCGTCACCAACTGTTTTCTTTTTAAGGTATGCGGCGTGTGCGGCCCTTAGCATCTTGTGAAGTTCACCATTCGGTCTGGGATTCACAGCAGGCTTTCGTTTCTTTGGTTTTTTCACTTTAGCCAGACTATTGCTTGCATTTGGGACAATTTCGTCAGGATCTGCCCAATTGTTGGCTTTCCACCGTTCCAGATTGCTGAAGCGTTTTTCAACGTTTTCAATCTGTAGACCTACCATTGACCAAAATCCTTCCAAATCTTCGGGAAGAATCGCTTTGGCACCTTCGCCTCCGCCATTACATGTGACCGTCTTTCCCAGTATGCCGTCTTCACAACGATCGATAAGACCGCCGAATTGTTTCAGTTTTTTTGTGGTGAGCAGCCTGGTCTGACCGATGGTAACATTGATCATATCCACTCCACAGTTTTCAATGAGTTCGGCGTTTTCCTCTTTGTACTGTTCCCAGTTATTGCATTGAACATGCAAACGGTCGATTTCATCTGCCAGCTGCTTGCGGTAGTAGCGCACTGTTGCGAGAGTACGACGCACTTCAGCCGTAGTCTCTGGCGATTTAGTTGTGTCATCCGGTACCATGTAGATGCTGTTTCGCTTTTCCCGTTCGATTTTCGTGTTTACCTTGCCCCGGGACACCGATACATAAGGACTTAGATATGTTGTAGGTGGTGCCACTGTTTTTTCTGGCGTTGCTTGAACCTCTTCTTCGGGTTCCTTTTTCTCTGATTTCACTTCCACCATTACCTCTTCCGGCTTAGCTGGTTCTTTTTTATCAGAATAAACAACAGAGTAACGAAGAGGGTTGAACTTCTCCTTAATTGGTATCTCCTCATTCGCTTCAACATCAACTGGACTGATGGTGTTACCCAGGTCTGCGAATATTAAGTCCACACGTAGATCTTTCAACGAGGCAGATTTTCGCTTCGTTGATGTCAGGAAGTTTATATATGAACGATCGGGATTGCAGTCGGTTGGTGTTTCAGGGATTGGCTCTGCGAGTTTTTTAGACTCACTGGTGCTGGGTAGCAGTGTCTTTCCGTCAAGCTTCAAAACTGGTGGGGGATTTGATGTTTTACCCTTCATTGTAATAAAGGCTTGTGAAATATTTGTTTTCGGCTTTTTAGACGCTTTAAACGTGGGCCGTTTTATGGGTGGCATTCCAGACTTCACGATTTGCGGTTTGTTTAGCTTATTCGCGGCGGGAACTGATGTTGGTTGAGGTCTACGGATTATTCTGGATGATGGCTGGGGTGGCGGTGGCATCCTTGGCTTTTGTATATTACTGGCGGGTTTGTTAATAGGTTTCACCGATGGTTGCTGTGGGGGTTGCATTTTCAGTTGAATGGGCGTTTTACTCTGAATCGGTTTGATCCCATTGGTCGCTGAAGTCGTGGGGCGTAAAGAACTACCAGTTGGCGGTTTTTGCATTGGCGTTTGAATCTTCTGCTTCAATAATGTCGTTGCTGGTGGAGTTGGCTTCGCTACGGCTTTCGGAATAGAGTCATTTCTATGCACAGTTGGCTTTGCCAATGAGGACAATGGTCTTACAATCTTTGCTTTTGCAGATAAAATCTTTGAGTCGACGTTCTGTTTCTTTTTAGGTGTTTCGGTAAATGTGAAGATGGATTCCTCCTTGCCATTAATACAACGCACTGCATTTTTACCAATTATTTCAAGGGTGACGTCTTTTAAATTTGCAGGCGGTTTAAATACATTACTTTTCGAGGCAAATGTCGACTTCTTTTCCACAGCCTGCTGTGCTGTGTTACTTGTTGGAACAACGAATGGCGCCCGTTTCTTCTTGTCCGCATTTAGTTCTTTTTGTTTTGCTTGTTCCGCCTTCCAAGCCAAAAACCGCATTAGATAAGCCTTCTGTCGTGACTGTTTTTCACTCATTTTGGCCGGCTGTGATTGCAATTGCATTGCCGTCGGAGCTCTGGCGTCGTTCGGCGCATTTTCAACTTGTTGTGAACCTAATAAAGCAAATCTATACAATTTAGTTTGTTGCAATGTTATTTGAAAATTTTACCTGGTTTTGGATGTGGTGGCTTGAAATTCTCCTTATCATGCTCTACAGTTAGCTGCTGTTTCTTCGGAGTAGGACTTAAAGAAATATTCCTTGTCGAAGAATACAACTCATCGCGTTTGGCAGCCCGACTTCTGTGAAATTCTTGGCGTTTGTTTTTTAAATTTAATGCAGGATTGTTTTTATACAATTGTCTATATTGTTCCATTTTGTATTGAACTATTGAAATAAAAATTAACTAAATTAAGCCTATTAATGTTTATTACAGCAAATACAACTCACATAATATCAAAAAGAATCCACACAACTATTTAACCAAACGGGATCAGTGGATGTTGAATTTGAAAATTCAAACTCAAAAAGAAAACATGTACATCTGTCTCTTTTTCTTGGCTTGGTCTGCCAATCAGTAATGTCAGTGGCTGAAGTTTGTTCTCTCGAAGGTAACATTTTGCGAGTGACGTCATTCAAACCAAAATGAATTCATTCGGACTTCGGAGTTATTGCATGCTCGCACTTACTTTTATCGCATATTTTCTGATGGACCGCGCGAACGTTTATTTATCTTAGGGTGCAGCTATATCTATCATTGAAAACCCTGATCGGAAATTTTCTTTACTTCTTGCGGCTTTTTGATAAGTTCAATCAATGGCGAGTTGGTGTCAAAACGAATCTTTTGAATTTAATAACACCAATAATTAAAAACTTAGACCGTGTGTCAATTGCGTTAAAATTTTAACCAGTGGATAAATTTTGACGTTAGCATGGTGACTAGAGAAATTTTAAGCTGCTCAACAGCTCGCTAAAATATATCTATTAGCTATCTTTTGACATTTGATATACCTACTGATGGGTGACAGAGATGGAAAACACCTGCAGAAATGTCAAAAATTAGCCAGTGGATAAAGTTTAATTCACATCTTAACGCAATTGACACACGGCCTTAACTATTTTTGGATAACCATGTTCATAATTTTTTTTGTTTTGACACCAACTCGCCAATGATTGAATTTACAAAAAAACCACAAGAAGTAAGAGCAAATTTCCAATCAGGTTTTTTAATAACAACACCCTCATAGTTTCTTATAGGAGAATTATTGGAATATTCCGTTTCAGTTCGGTGGAATTGCAATCATTCGGGTCCAGTTATAGCTATAATTGAACAACATCATTGGAACACAACACATGATGGAATTGAAATGTCAATTCTTGGAAAATTCCATTTTAGTCCAGTGGAATGGCAATCATTACTTCCCTAAAATAAATGTTGATCAGTAAAAGAATAAGAAGTGATTTTCTGCGAAAACTATAATTAGACATTTAAATATTTTTGGATAGTCATGTTTTAAAACTCATAAGCTTTGTTTAAACACCAACTCGCCAATGATTGAATTTATAAAATAGCCGCAAGAAGTAAAGGAAAATTTTTAATAAGGGTTTTCATTGATAGCTATAACTGGGCCCTTACTCAGTGTGGCTTTTTATAAATTAAATCATCAACGAGTTGGTGAATACAACACGAAATTAATAGGAGCGTTTTGACGGGCTATGTGGTTCGATGGTTAGTGCGATGAACTGCAGCGCAGATGTTCTGGTTTCGATTCGCAGCCGTAGCAACACCTAAATGATTTTTCTCTGGCCCTCCTCTCGTGATCATATGACAAATTATCCGACTAGTATAAACTGTCAAGAATAGCTATAGAATAGGTTTTATGCCGTTGGAGTCGGCATAAATGAGGATGTCCTGCCATCGTGCAAGAAGTACACATGAATGGTTGGCTCGTTAGTGCCTATTGAGCCAAAAAATTGTATTTTTTTAATTAATATCAACACTCAACACGTTTTTATTAACCGTGCTTAATTTACTCTTAAACCGAATAAATTCAAGTTGCATTTTTCATCAAAGCTATTTGGCGAAACCGATTAACCAAACCCAAATAAAGGGCTGACCAGAATAAGTATATGTGGAGTGTATGTAGCGTGTATGTAAAGCTGAAGTAGCTAAATCAGAAAGTAAGGCCAGCTGCAAGCGCCAACAAATTATGTATCTGTACGTGAAAAAGGAGCAGAGTTTAAAAAGCTGTCACTTTCGATTAAGGAAGATTTAAAAAGGAAACAATAAAAAAATAGATTTGAATTTATAAAAGACCGATTTAACAGTACTATTTATTATATTGTATATAACCCTTTTGAATATAGAAATGTTGAGATTTTATTTATACTAAATGCATCTCGAACATAAAGCGTCACAATGAGAAATAAAGACAAAACTGAACTCATATTTTCGTACTTTAAATCGGAATTTACAACTTGGTTTCACTACGAATGTATACATGTATGCCTCCCAGCTCAATTTTATAAATAATTTAATTTGTTTATGAAATAACTTAATAAAAATTTACAATTCATAGCTAATACTAATTCAATTCAAATTCTTACAATAAATGTACTTTCATCTGATTAGTTTTTAAATCATACATCCAACATGTAACTCTTCATTGAAACAAAAGTTTACTTACTTGCCAGCATATAATGAATTTCAATAAATATCACGATAAATAATAAAAATCTGTACCACTCCATGAGCATAGAAAAGTTGAACATACGAACCCAACAAAGTATATTTTCTGCATATTCAGCATATTATTATTGAGAAATCGTGGTCACAAAATATCACCCTTTTCTGAAAGAGAAAATCTGGTTATTTCATATGTACCATGAATGGAATTTATTACTATCAGCTTCGAAGTAAGGAAGCTACTGTTTTGACAGAATAAATTCCCCTCAACTGAGGAAAAGTGGAAGTAAAACACATACCACCGTATTAATACGCTGATTAGCTAATCATGACGGCTTTTCCCATAAGAAATACTCGGGCAAATGTCAAAAGGTTGTCACTGATAAGCTACTCAGCATTTATTATATGACTTTTCGGTTGTAATTTTCAGATTTTGAATTTTATGTCATATTTAACATTTATCTATCTCTTTTGTTTATAAATATTAACGTGCATGTGAAGGCTTTTTATTCGTCTTTTTTATAAGTGACTTTCAATTTTGGATTTATTCCTCGATTTATTCTTAAAACTTTGACTAGAATGGTTACCCGGTATCTGTATCTAGCTTGTAGCTGAATCACGAGCTGTCAGAAGAAAAGCCCAATAGAATAGTTATTTTTACGTGAATCTGAAGCAACAAATGGGCTCAGAAAGAAAATCAACAAATGTGGACAAATTGAGTTTTTGATAAGCAATCGATACAAGAGCGAGTCTTGTATCTCTCTTTTAACAACGATACACGATGGAGGTACATAACCGCATTCTAGCAAGCCCTAAAATAATTACAAAACATTCCAAAAAAAACTTAATTAAAATTCAATTGTCAATTGACATGCATAAATATAATTTGCACACACAATTTTTTCTTTTTATTTCAATGTGAATTGAAATAACATTTTCAAACTGACATAAGAAAGCATTTGATTATTTTGTTGTTAGTGCAAGTAGGTGTAAATTGAGATTTTTCAAAAATGATACATGCAGCATGAATGATTTGCAGTTACGGGAAAAAAACCGAGCGGATTGTACAATTTTACATTCAAATTGACGACCAGCGTAAAAACATGAATGACACTTCGTTTCCATTTATAGTGTTTGGAAATACCGTAATTGTTTTCGCTGGTGATTGCACATGCATGCATACGTAGTCTATGGGCCCCATAATTGATTTATGGATTTATTGTTTTTAAACATAAAAATGTATTTTTTTTTAAAGAGAAACAAAAATTATAAATTTAAAGAAATAAGGAGGTGATTTTTTAAACGTAGTTCTTATTTGAATCTAAAAAAAACTCAAATTTGCATCATTTATTCAACATTTTTATTGTAATCGATAAATAGCCCTTTGCTTTTTACGTTTAAAGCTAACTTTATGTAAATGTTGTCCTCGGCTCCGTTTCAAATGGTCCAATTTGGGGTTAGTTTTTCGAGCTTTTGGTCATGTAATCCACGAATTACGCGTGTTATGTTACCCTGTAAGGTTTCAATCGTATTAGGCGTTAAATCGCATGATCTTAGCGGCCGACTCACAGGGCCATTTCGAGCGATAAGTTGCTCACCAAATTCATCCTTCAACATTTCCATTGTTTCACGAGGTGTGTGGCATATGGCACCGTCTTGATGAAACCACATATTATCCATTTCAACTCAGCCAACTGTGGCAAAAAAAAGTCGCGTATAATAGCTCGATATCGTTCGGCGTTGACGGTAACGTGTCTTCCACGGCCGTCTTCGAAGAAAAGTGGACCGATGATGCCTTCAGCCTATAAGCCACACCAAACTTTCGTTTTTTTCGGGATATATCAATAATTCTTGTATGGCATGTGGTTGTTCATCACTCCAGATGTGACAGTTTTGCTTATTTACGTATCCGTTGAGCCAGAAATGAGCCACATCGCTTAACACAATTCACCCATTTAGCCCATTCACCAAAAATTAGACGTTGTGGTAGGCATCGGCTTCAATTCTTGCACAAGTTGAATTTTATAGGCTTTCAAACCCAAATCGGCGAGTTAAATTTTATATTTTTATGTTTTATATGCAACAACCTCATAAAACAGCACTTCCGCCATATAATTGTTTTCACCACTGAATTATTATAATGTACTGCTAGAAGCGAACTTCACGCATGATTGCATCATCACATTGCAAAAAAAATTGATGTCAATGATTATAAAACATAATTAAGAAGCAAATTTACAAAACTTGTTCAGTTTATGGGTCAATAAGTAAAGAAATGTATTGTTATTGCAGAGTTTTTTCGAAATCACTCTTTGTAGTTTTCTATAATTTGAATAGATGACGCTACATGTCGCTGTGGAAAAGAATCCTTTTAATACAAAATGTCGCTCTTTTTTTAGCTTGATACTATTGACGATTGGAAGAGTTAAAATGCGACACTTAGTGAAAAAAATTTGTACTTACTGCTATACAATTTGAGAGCTACTGCTATTTATGAAGAATTTCCATAACGATTGCGATAACTTTCAGGTAAATAAATTAGGGTTTTGCGTGTAAAAGGTTACTTATCGCAATAAAAATAAACTAAATTTGTAAATTTATGATCTGATTATCCGACATGTGTGTTCAAACAAATTGTTTGACACGTAAAAAAAAACAAACAAGTTAAAAACGATCCTTTTATGTAGTATGTATTAAATGTTCACAAAAACAGTTGAAAAATACTTTTTTTGCGTTTTTTTACCCATTCGCAGAACGATCGCTTCATTAATCGTTCTGCAGTAAATAATTACATATGTATGAAAATAGTAATTTAAATTTCAATTTAGGAGCAAAGTCTTTGGAAATCACTTTAACATTTTTCAAAGACTTAAGACTTTGTATTTATATATTGTTTGTACAATCGTCAATTGAATTCAGCTTTAGTCCATTCAATTATTATTATTATTTTTCACTTGATGATTTCCCATACAAATATGCGTTAGGCTTCAAAATGTAAAGCACTAAGTCGGTGTTGGCAGTATGTGTTTCTTTGCTAATCCGCAGTGAAACAACGGAGCCTGTGCTCTTTTGGAAGATATTTTCTCGCAGAAGCATATGAAAATGACATTTCACTAGCAGTCCATATATGATAAGTCAATGGTTTTCGCATTGTTCTCCTCCAAGTGATTTTGACGTTTTCATGAAAGTGACAACGCACGTGTGAGGGAGAAGTCTCATAAACCATATAAAATTGTTTTCCTCCAAATAGAGATAACGCCACTTGTGAGGGAGATAGTGCCGTGAACAACTCTATTACTAACCAGTGCTGCCAACCTGAAAACTTAACTCTTCAAAAATCACCCGTTACTTTTCGAGTGTGTCATCAGTCATCTGTCCAAATGGCTTCCTCGGAAACTGTGCAGCATCACAACTTATTATTTTCTGCAAGGGTATGTTTGATAGAATTTTTACATCGAGAAAGTAGTAAGAATTTGTGCTTTAGGAGTTTAGTTATTATATGGAGAGTTACTGCGGATGTATATCACTTTACTTCTTCACTTTGGTGGGCCCTCATTTGTATGCCTCATTCGAACGGCTGAATAGAGACACACTATTCATGACAATTAACACTTCTTGGGTCGCGAGTGGAGGAAAAATCCAAACTTTCATTTAAATTAATTTCAGTAACATGGTTAAAATTTAAATTTTTATACATTCTATTAAATAAAAAAACGTTAGGTGCGTGCACGACTGGGCACTTAAGCGTAAGATCTTTTCAATAATTTAAAGGAAACTGATGTTCATGTGGCAAAAAAGATATGTAATTTCATTAACAAAGAGTTGGACTTATACTATTTATGTGGAAGTGTTGCAAACAGCTGCAAAACGGACCGATGAACGAAATTGCAACTGACACTTTTTTCGACTCGCGCATATCAACGTAATGTTAGAATCAGTCAAAACCTCGAGGTCGAAAATGTTTACGAAAACAATAATTATTTTCTCTTTGTAACAAAAAGCTAAATATAATAATAAACTTAAATTTATTTTCCGGCTTCTATTGGAAAATACCTTTTACATTTCTCAACATCGACCCCGACTTGCCGTTCTACAAAAAAATGAGTTCTGTGATCACGTACCTAGATCTCTTGGTCATGGTTCTCAGTAATGCTTGTGCTTTACTTGTACCACTTTTTATTGGACAAATTTTGCAGCAATTAAGCGCACAAAAAAAGTATATCTAGATCAGTTACTTAATGCGTGAGATTTGCACTATCCCGAAACACACACTGGAAGCTCATTTTTAACTTATCACTTTCAATTCGTTTTGCTATCAATCAACAGCATTTGACTTAAAATTCAATTCAACTGTATAGAACATACGAGTGCAAAATCATTTGTCAGTTTTTCCTCACGCAGTAAGAGGTGCATATCAATACAGTCGCTTGTAAGCCTAATAGCCAAACGCCTTACTAAGGCGGTCAAATCTCTCAAACCAAACACCTGTCCAAAGTGTTTACCACTTCCACCATAACTCTTTAAGATATGCATGCTGCACAAATCACAAACAAAAAAGCTCCCTATATCCGCTGATAATCTCAGATACGTTCACGGCCCACAGATTCACGTGTGTATTGGATTTCTTATTCTCATGGATGATTTAATGTAATGCTCTTGGCGTACTCACATACGACCTCATGTGCTAATAGTGTCCAACTGCTGCGGAACGTTGTTGCCCCAAAATACCATATGACAAGTGCAATTGCTGTATTTGATGCAGTGCACGACAGCACAGCAGCTGCCGAGTTATCTGGATCAATTAAGATCATAAATTCCATTTTTTTGTTGCACTGCCTTAGATTTCGTGACGCATTAAAGCCCCAACAGAGTGTAACCAACGGCTCTCACTTTTGAAAGACTGTAAGAAATGAGAATCAGTCGGCATATTGATTTTTGTCACTTTTAATTGAAAGCCGTAGTATTGCATCTGTACACACTTTTGGCGGCTGAACATGTTGCCCATCAAGAATCGCCCCACATCGTATACAGTGATAAAAGGAGTAAATAAGGTCTTCTGGCTACCAATCTGGCCGTTTGCGATATGTAGGCTTATGCATGATGGATTGGTGAATGAAATTATTTCTGGCCATTTGCTCTGTTTATGTAGGTAGTTGATATTTGCTTTTTTTTTTTTAGCTACAGTCGATGGGGTTTTTCAATTATAAATGTGGAATGACAATTTTTGGCCTTTTACCGCTTGTGTTTTCGACTAATACTTTTCTTAGTTATGAGTGTTTTGAGTCGGCGCGCCGGCACTCCAATGTGGTAGGTTCAATCCATTCGAGACATTTGTTATGAAAGGGATCATTCTTAATCGGAAAGAGAGCGGGAGACGACAATCTTCTCACCATCACTAACTTCAATTCTTATTTCCAGATTAGTATTTTTTTACTTTCTCTTACAAAGAGAAAGGTATTGTTTTCGTAAAAATTGTCGACCTAGAGTTTTTGATTGATTCTAACATAACGATGATGGAGAAACATAAAAAAGTAATTTTTGTATTAATGTCCGTCGGTCCTTCTGACCGTAATCGTCTCCCCAACCTAAATGGCTTAACCGATTTTCTTCAAAGTATCCACGTTCTTTTTGGTCATAATTCTAAGTCATTATACCCTATCCCATAGGGGTAGTCGGACCCGCTACTTACTTACATAAGTGGCACTACAGTCTGGAATTCTGACCAGGGGCATGTCGCTGTACATCTCGTATAGGATAACGCAAACGGGACCGAAGATTTTCCGAAGAATTTTCCTCTCGAAATGACCAAGGATTTCTTCATCCGCTTTTGAGACGGTCCATGCTTCAGCGCCGTAGAGCAGGACTTATATAGGATCTCCTTAGTAGTTCGAGGGAGGGCTTCGTTTCTTAGCCCGAAGAAACTGCAGTTGGTAAGAATAATTTTTCGTTTAATTTCTGACGAGATGTTGTTGTCAGAGTTAAAAGCGGAGCCGAGATAGACAAAGTCCCTTATTACCTCAAAGTTATATCTGTCAATGGTGACATTCTGTCCAATTCGTCAATGTTGTGTGTCCTTTCGTGTTGACAGCATAGGCTTTGTCTTGCCTTTATTTTTGCTAAACCATTTTTGCCACTTCCGTCTCTATACTAGCAAACGTGGCTATGACATCAGGTTGAGTCAATATCGTCGTCGTATGCTATTAGTTGCACCGATTTTTGGGAAATTTTGCCTCTGGTGTTGGCTCAGGAGTTTTGCACAATGCTCTCAAGACATGGCTCTGTATAGTTCGTCTCTATAAATGTTATCGTATGCGGCTTTGAAATCGATGAATAGGTGGTGGGTTTTTTTCCAGGATCTGCCAAAGTGTGAAAATTTGATCGGTTGTAGACTTTCCTGGCCTAAAACCACACTGATAAGAGCCGATCAGGTTGTTGGAAAACGGTTTCAGGCGTTCACATATTACGGCAGATAGGATCTTGTAGGCGATGGTGAGGAGACTAATGCCTCTTAAGTTGGCGCATTTGATCGGGAAAATGGTGCTGAGGTTCAATTCTTCAGACATACTTTCTTAAGGCCAGATTTGGGTTATGAGCTGGTGGATGTTATTTACCAAGTCATTCGCGGGCTTTATGAAGCTCACCGGGGAAGGCCGTCATTTCCGGCAGCATTATTAAGATTTAGTTTAGATATTGCTACCCTCACTTCACTCAGGTCGGGTGGTTTGCAGTTTTCGCTGTCGTTGCCAATATTGAACGTTTCGTTCTGCCTGACAGCGGAATGTTATTCGTCATCGCCGTGTAACAGTCTGCAGAAGTGGTTCTTCCATATCGAAAATTTCGAAAATATTCTATTCCAGACTTGTATCCTTGGCTTTGACGTTTAAAACTTTGGTAAAACTTGCGAACATCGTTCCTGGAGTCTCTATACTCTATATCCTCGATCGCGCGCTTTCCTTGCTCTTTGTTTTTCTTTCTGAAAAGCCGGTGTTCGTCTTTCTGCTCACTAAAACACGGCCCGTAGTAGATGTCACAGTTTTTCATCCTCTTTTGGTTCGGTCCATCCCATCATATTTCCTGGATGGCAGTAATGTCTGCATTGTAGCAGTTTCGGGATTCCGCTAGTTGTTCACTTGCACCTCTCCTGTTTAATGTTTTCACATTCCAGGTGCAGATACGAACGTCGTTATCCTTTTTTCGTTTAGCAGGGTCGTCAACAATAAAATCAGTCCTCTCCGAGGTTATTGGTTGCTTCGTAACCGTACGTTTTTTCCATGGTTGGGTAGTTAAACCAAAGCACAACCCCCAACCTGGAGGGCCAGTTCCAATTTAGTAGATACCCCTAGGACATGGGGCCATCAGTATTTACTACGGGATTGAGCGCTGCCGTTGGCCTTTTGGTTCATCCGCCACCATCTCTGTTCAAGGGGCCTAACTAACCCTTAAAATTCCTGGACAACCTGTTGTCCGAATATGTCGAAGCAGATTATCAGTGTTCGCCTGGGACAGCAGGCCGGGTATTCATTCCGTGCCATTCTAACCTGGCTGTTTATAGTGTTGCTGTTTTTCGTCGTGTTATCAATACTCGCGCTTATCGTTTAGCAAGTCCAATCCGGTTGGATGAGACTAGTACCCGATGGTTACCACTTGGAGGTAAAAAATAAGCACTTGATGTGTAGTCAGAGTTACAACACTGGGCGTTGCCAAGTTAAAGCCAATCAGAGTCTTCCCTCGTTCTACAACACCCAAATCTAATAGTACTGATTTTTGGTATTTGTTTTCATACAGATGTCAGTTTTTATTTGACACTGACGTTGTCTCGAAGTACTCTATCGACAAATTCTTGAATCGCACAATACGTAATGTCAATAAAATTCACCTCGCGTATTTTGTAGACATGGGCGCCAGGCGGCCATCATGCAATTGTTCCTGTTTTTACAAGATGACCGTCCAAACACATTCAATGATACAAAATTAAGGTAAATAAAGTAATAGCGAGACGTAAGAAAACGAGTGCCATGCGGAAGCCGTATGAAGTTTCCCAACTCTTTCTTACCTGATCTCTGGTAATAGCTACGTTGTGCTGTTCTGTTCTAAGTTCATCTTCATTAAAAAAGCTAGTTGTCCACTTTTGGTGCCTCACGTTTTGCATCCAACCCTCAATAAATTCAATCGTTTCTATTTATTTTTGTTACTTTGGTATTATTATTTTACTTTAATAGTACGGGAATAGACCTAATAAATGACGCAATAAAGCTAATAACGTCCTGAGAATTACATGTTGCCCCAAATGGTTAAAAATTGTTAAGTCAATGACCAGCCTTATGGGAATTGTAAATAGAGAAGGGACATTCGTCTCTCCTATTTCATAATGCAAACCTGCTAGCCACATTCGAAAATGGTTTTCCAATATATCTATCTAAAAATAGTTCAAATGTGCAAGAATTAATTTCAGCAACATGTTTCCTGCATTTGGACAAAATGTCTGTGTTTACAAGAGCACACACGAAAAAAATAATTAAATCAACTTATTTTTTTGTTCATTAGAAATTCGGACTCGCGTGTAGACAGACAAGCTATGTGCCCAGACATATAATGGCTTCGTATCACTAAGTTGCAGTGTCAGACAAGAAAGAAGACAAGCTATCTGCTACCATTAACTCACTATGGACATGTGGTTCACCTAAGCGCGCGCGGTCGCACTAAGGCATTGCAATTGTCGGCGCTCGTAAAAGGAGTTGTATTACATTTTTCAGTGTTCTATTGGCTTGCATTTCATTTCGAACAATTTGGTTTCTAATAACGCACAAGGGGCGGGGAGCCACCACGCGTCCAACCAAGTGACACACATTCAAATCGATGCTGAGTGGTTAAATTGGTGCGTTTAACACACATGCCCCCACTTTTATGATACTCAAAATAAGCGAATAGATTTGAGTGACCAACTAATCAGATCTAAGGTATAAAAGACGTATCCAGTCTGCGGATCTGGCATAGTCAACTCAGTCGAACTCTGATTGTTACATCGGTTCCTTAAATCGTAAAAGCAGCAAATTATTAATATGAAATTCTTGGTAAGAGATTCGTGAGGGCAGGTCATAAGAGAATTTTGTAATTTTGTGTGGGCTAATGGTCCTATTGTTTGTGTGTGTAGGTCTTGTGCTCCTTGATCGCTTGCGCTATTGCAGCTCCCGGCGGTATCTATGGCGGATATGGCTTAGGTCATGGACTCGGATACGGAGGAATTTCTTATGCTGCCGCTCCGGTCGCTGTTGCCGCTCCAACTTTTGTGAAGTCATACGCACCAGCACCAGTTGTGGTTCAAGCCGCACCAACCATTGTTAAGGCTGTTGCACCAGCTGCCACCAGCTATGCTACCTTCAGTCAGGTAAGCAGGCAGGCATATAAGTTAGATGCATTGCAATAAATTGGTCCGTTTATAGGTTCACGTATCCCACCCAGCACCTGTTGCAATTGCTCATGCTGCACCAGTTGCCGTTGCTCATGCTGCTCCAGTAGCTGTTGCTCATGCCGCTCCAGCTTTTAGCGTAGCTCAACCAGTGATCAAGTACGCTGCTGCACCAGCTATTATCTCTTCCGGTTATGGCTTTGCCGGACACGGAGGCTATGGATATCATCATTAAGTAAACGAAACAAATCTTAGCGTTGTTTGTTATTACGAGTAGTAGTCATCTTTGATGGAGTTTACCATGTCATGTATTGGCATTTTTTGCAAATCGATTACCATAATCATGCGCGTGTATAAAATATTTATTTAAAATAATAATGCAAAAATGCAAAAATTGTGAGATTCTTTTTATTGTGCCCAAGATTGGTAAGTGAACAAGAGTGTGAGAACAAACATTAAACAACGATTCACATGGAGTCCTAATTAATTATACAATTAATGCAAATAAAGGTGATTAGAATCCCAATGAAGGCCAAGCGGTTGAGTATCTTTGACAGCTCTCCCCAGGGATATTCTTGGGCGGCAACGTACGCAGTTGACTAAATAAAACGGTTGATTAGTTACATAAACGAAAAAGGTCTGTTACCGTACAAATCATGTTTACAGATTTTTATTAATTTTTTACTTAAGCCCGTCCCCGCCACAATGTTTGTAAGGAAATATTTTTTTCTTGTAAAAATCAGTAAAAATAATAATATACAGGAGCAGACATATAAATCTTGAATGTGTTCGAATATCTTAGGATATTCTTGATGAATTTTAGTTCTCATTGGTGCAATGTATACCATAACCAATAAGAGCAACGATTTATCAAGTTATCGATACGTTATCGAACACTACAAACTACTTACATCTTCAAACCTCATGGCCAGCATAAATCTTAAGGGTGAACAATTGATTACCGACATCGCATAATGATGAGGTTTACATTTTGGTGGATACAAATCAAGCCAAATGCTAATGACGTGAAGAATGTATGCAGCAGTCGATACTTTCATGAGGATTTCGTAAGCGTGGACTAGATTAAAAATAGACAAAATATAATAAATTAAATAATATAAGTGAGCATGGTTGCAAGTGTACAAAAATAAAAATAAAAACAAATTAAATGAAAGACTGGATTATACATCACTTTCTCTTAAATACCTTATTTAAAATACCAAGTGGACGAGTATTTTCTAATTTGCAAAATTCGTCAAAATGTCAAAAACAAATGTTATATGAACAAAAAAAAAATGCTACAGTCGGCTGTGCGGATCGTTTAATACCTTATCCCATCCCATCCTTAAAGTTAATATCCCCAAAATATGGGATTTATGGCAACTTAATATTGAAAATGACATTGTCACACCGTATGGTTCAGACATTAAAATCTTGTAGGATTCGACGAAAAACAACGTTCTCCTGCTAATGGTATGGCGTAGGGTATACAACTGTTTTTTGTAGGAAACCGCCTCCAAAAAGTGGGCGTGGGTTAGAATGATATATGGACGAAATGTTGATATTATCATAAACAATGATTTTCCATGTGAAAAGGGTTCGTGATGATTTGACAAATCATCCGAGTAGTATTCATTTTCAAGAAAATCTTATATCCAATTCGCCGTTCGGAGGCGGCATAAAACAGGAGGTCCCGCCATCGTGCTAGAAGTACATACGCACACATGAATGGTTGTAAAAATGCTCGGTCCTGTGTTTTAACGAGCCTGTTGCGCCGAAAATTTGTATTTCTAATGAATTTTGCATCAAGAGTTTTTTTTTTCGAAATTTTTAAAATCTGTCCGAAAAACATTTTTACTGGAAAGGCCACCAAAAAGTGGGCTGGCAAAAAGCTGTGTATGGACAATGTATAGATATTAGGATTAGATTGTTCGCAATTTTTTTCAGTGGGCAGATTTCAAAAATGTTTACAATTGTTCTGCTTCTAGAGTCTATATGCTTTATTTACTTAAATGGCGCTACAGTCCGGAATGAACCTGGGCCTCAACCAACATGCGTCTCCAATTATGCCGGTCCTTAGCCAACTGCCTCCAGTTGCGCACTCCAAGTTGGTTGAGGTCGGTTTCTACTTGTGCGCGCCACTTTAAGCGAGGTCCTCCTCTACTGCGTCCGACGTCTGGCTGGGAATCGAAGTCTCTGCGAGCCGGAGTATTGGTGTCCATTCGTTCTACATGTCCTAGCCATCTTAAACGTCCAATGCGGAGAGAATTTTCCTCTCAAATCTACCAAGGATTTCTTCATCCGCTTTTGAGATGGTCCATTCTTCAGCGCCGTAGAGCAGGACTGGGATGGTGAGGGTCTTATATAAGATCCCCTTAGAAGTTCGAGTGATGGCTTTACCACTGAATTACCTCCTTAGCCCGAAGAAACAGCAATTGGCAAGAGTAATTCTCCGTTTAACTTCTGACGACTTGTTGTTGGCAGAGTTAATAGCGGAGCCGAGATAGACAAAGTCCCGTACCACCTCAAAGTTATATCTGTCAATGGTGACGTTCTGTCCAATTCGTCGGTGTTGTGTGTCCTTTCGTGTTGAAAGCATATACTTCGTCTTGCCCTTATTTACTGCTAAACCCATTTTTGCCGCTTCCTTCTCTATACTAGCAAACGTGGCTATGACATCACGTTGGGTCCTACCAGTTATGTCCATATCGTCGGCGAATGCTAGTGTTGCACAGATTTTTGGAAAATTTCGCCTCTGGTGTTGGCTCGTGAGTTTTGCACAATACTCTCAAGAATCAGATTGAAGAAGTCACATGACAGAGGGATGAGTTTTGCACAATCCTCTCAAGAATCAGATTGAAGAAGTCACATGACAGAGAATCGCCTTGCCTAAATCCTTTTTTGGTATCGAATGTGTCAGTGAGGTCGTTTCCGACCCTGATGGAGCAGCGAGAATTCTCCATCGTCATCCTACACAAACGGACGAGTTTGGGCGGTATACCAAAACTAGACATGGCTCTGTATAGTTCGTCTCTATAAATGCTGTCGTATGCGGCTTTGAAATCGATGAATAGGTGGTGGGTATCGATTTGGACTTCTTGGGTTTTTTCCATGATCTGCCGAATTGTGAAGATTTGATCGGTTGTGGACTTTCCTGGGCTAAGACCACACTGATAAGGGCCGATCAGGTTGTTGGTAAACGGTTTCAGGCGTTCATATATTACGGCAGATATAATTTAGAGGGTTTCCTTTCCTGTGGATCGGGCAAACGATGCTGAGGTTCCATTCTTCAGGCATACTTTCATCCGACCAGATTCGGCTTATGAGTTGGTGGACCTTACTTTCCAAGTCATCTCCGCCGGCTTTATAAAGCTCGGCGGGAAGGTAGCCTTATTAAGCTTCAGTTTAGATATTGCTATCCTCACTTCACTCAGGTCGGGTGGTTGGCAGTTTTCGCTGTCGTTGCCAATATTTAACGTTTCGTTCTGCCTGACAGCGGAATGTTGCTCGTCGTCGTAGTTTAACAGTCTGCAGAAGTGGTTCTTCCATATCCTCAGCATCGACTGTGTCTCAACTACGATATTTCCTTGTTCATCTCGACAGGATTCTGTTCGAGCCTTGTATCCTTGGCTTTGGTGGATATCCGCATTCTAACCTTGGCTGCAACAAGGTAGTGGTCCGAGTCATTGTTAGCTTCTCGGAATGTTCGGACATCCAAAATACTGGATGCGTGCCTCTTGTCTATCGCTATGTGATCAATTTGATTGACTGTTCGTTGATCTGGGGACCGCCATGTCCCCTTATGGATAACGAGGTGAGGAAACCATGTGCTGGCTATAGTGGCATTTCGTTCCGGAGCTAAGTCAATTAGCCTAAGTCCGTTACCGGACGTGTTGTCGTGCAGGCTATGGTTTCCGACAATACTGCTAAAGATGTCTTCTCTTCCTACCTTGCGTTAAGATCTCCCAGCACGATTTTAACATCATAATTCGGTAGTCGCTCATAAGTTTTGTCAAGGAGCTCATAGAAGCAATCCTTAGCTATATCATCTTTTTCCTCCGTTGGGGCGGGAGCGCATATAAGGCTAACAATGGCGAATTTGGCCTTGATGCGGATCGTTACAATGCGTTCGCTAATGTCTTGGAAACATAAGACTTCTTGCCTAAGTCTGGCACTTATAACAAATCGGCATCCGAATAATCGCTGTTTCTGCTCACTATAACACGGTCCGTATTAGATGTCAGAGTTTTTCATCCTCTTTTTGCCCGACCCATCCCATTGTATTTCCTGGATGGCAGTAATGTCTGCTTGTAGCAGTTTAGGGCTTCCGCTAGTTGTTCGCTTGCTCCTGTTTAGTGTTCTCACATTCCAGGTGCAGATACAAACGTCGTTGTCCTTTTCTCGTTTAGCCGTGTCGTCAGCAATAAAATCAGTCCTTTCCGAGGATATTGGTTGCTTCGAAACCGTACTTTTTTTCCATGGTTGAGTAGTGAACCAAGGCACAACCCCCAACCTGTATGGCTAGTTCCAATTTATTAGATACCCTTAGGACACGGCGCCATCAGTATCCACTACGGGATTGAGCGCTGCCGTTGGCCTTTCGGTTCATCCGCCACCATCTCTGTTCACGGGGCCTGACTAACCCTTGAAATTCCTGTTGTCCGAATATGTCGAAGCAGCTTGTCTAGGAACGCCTGGGACATCAGGCCGGGTATTCATCTGGCTGTTTATAGTGTTGCTGTTTTTCATCGTGTTATCAACACTCGCGCTTATCGTTTAGCAAGTCTGATCCGGTTGGATGACCCCAGTACCCGATGGTTGGAAGTAAAAAATAAGCACTTGATGTGTAGTCAGACTCGGCACTGCCAAGTTAAAGCCAATCAGAGTCTAGCCTCCTTCTACAACACCCAACCATCCTATACTACAAATTTCAAAACTCTAGCTCGGAATTTAAGTACCAAAAATCAGTGACACACAGACGAAAGGACGGATGGCTAGATCGACTCAGCTGGGGATTCTGAGTCGATCCATATTCTTGAAGGTATATCTGTTTGTCCCTATTTCTTGCTAATTCGTTATTTTCGTCATTCGATTAGGAAAACCAAAAATTAACTCAGTTTTCTGGTATTTTTTTAATGCTTTGTTGATTGTCGTAATATTTATGTAACAAACATCCACGAAGACATGTCGACAAATGAACAAAATATCTTTAAATCGGCTGTCGAAGCTGTTTGCATTCACGTTGACATTGACATCACAGTACTTCGCACATGAATGCAACAAACTACAGACAAATTAGCAGCACTGGCGACTGAGGCCACCGGCTGGGACAGAGCAAGACATTAATACAACACAGAGAGAGAGAGAGACAGATAGAAACGTAGAAGGACAGTCGTATAACATAAACCTACCTGGCACAGAGGAGGAGACATAAATTTATAATGTCTGATATTATCTCACAGGTGGCCTCAGATAAGCTGGCGATTTTTGTTGAAAAAAAAAAATGCTGCCAAAGCTGGGGCTTGAGCCCGCACCATTTTTCTTAGCAGTCAACTACGCATTCCTCTGCTTGCATTCACAAAATACATTTTTATTTGCAATAACCAAGACCTCTGTTGATTGTCCTACACAAAACAAAACCAAAGTCAATTGAGACGCTCGTCAAATATAGAGTCAGCTATTAATCGACATTCAGAATAGCAACAACTTTTCGCTCGAGTCGTGTGTAATCAAATCATTACACAACAAATCAGGAGTTTGTTGTTACTGTTAGACGCGGGAAACCTATAGACTAAGTTTATGCTGTGCTTAATATGATTTTAACATCATACATCGGTAGTCGCTCCTTTATTTGGGCGCAGGAGCTCATTTAGACATTCCCTGGCAAAATCATGTTTTCCTCAAACGATATAAGGCTTATGTTACCGAATTAGGTCTTGTTGCGGATTTTTAAACTGATTTCCTTAATGTCTTCAAACTTGCAAAGGATAAGACTTCTGTTGTTTATAATAACAAATGCGCATCCGAATAGTCGCTGTTTCTGTTCACCATAGCAAATAGTAGATGTCACAGTTTTGCATTCCTCTTTTGCCCGGCCCATCCCATCGTATTTTTTGGTTGGCAGTAATGTCTTGCTTAAGGCTTCTGCAAATTTGTTTGTTGCGCATCTTCTGTTTATTTTTCTTACTTTCCAGTTGGAGAAAAGGGTTTTTTTTCTTTTTATAAAACCTATCAGGCCTATCACGAATAAATTTTCCCGGGAACACATCAGCAATCTGATTTACATGACAAGAAAAAAATTCCCGGGAAAATTTATTCGCGATAGGCCTGATAATCTACTAATTACTCCCATTTTCTTATTAATGGTACTATGCATCAATCATGTCAAAAACGCACTTAAGCACCAATTAATCATTTCAATTCGTTTTCATTCAATTGTCAATACCTCGTTAATTTAAAAAAAAAATCTCTTTAGATATAACTCACCAATATCAGGTAGTATATTGGTAGGTGCATGTTTTGCAGCGAACATAAACGCAATTGATACAACCACTAAGGCCACTAGGTTCAGTCCACCTCTGCGGTATTTTTCCAAAAAGAACGACAGCAATACTACCAATTCCGATACTAAATGACAAAAGAAAAATAAATGTTAACGTGAAAGGAGCAACCCAATAAAATCCATTACCAAACAGGGGTGCTGTAAAGACACTATGATAAAAAGCGCTATTTCGACTTATTGTTAAATGTATCTTCAAGTCACCAATAACTGACTGCAGAAACGCCTTTTCTGTACTATTAGTCCCTGATTCCACAGTTTCGTATGTCATATATTTTACAGCGATTTTTTTGATTGCCCATTCAGACAACTCATTTATATTTTCATCTGTCAAAGGTGTTGAGGTGTCATGCACGAGCTGAATATTTTTATTTTTTGTTTCCAAAATGATTTTGCACTCAGTAGCATCATTTGGCCAATTAGCTGTTACATCAAAGCACCACGAATGTAGCTCGGCATTTCGAGCATACAGTCTTACACGTCCGTCGCTGTCAACCCGAATGCTATAGAATGGATGGAACTTTTTAAAAGTATCTAAAGCGCCACTAAAAAGATTACATTGAACAACATTAACTTTAGATTTCGTTATCATGACAATGGCACTTACTCCTGAACAATTAACTCCGGATGCCAAATCTTAAACAATGGTTGCACTATAGCACTTACGTCGCCATATTCACTGGCGTCCCATTTAAGGCGACTATCTGTCCATTCCTGAAAGTGACACATCAATGGCAATTACATGGTTGTGCGTGAATATAATCCTTAGTTACCATCATTAAGTGTAGTCTGGTGCTAAGAATGGATAATCGTTGATCAAATTCAACAGATCGTACTTTAAATGAAAACCCGATTTCCGTTACATTTGGAGGTGGTAAGTTAGGTTCACTGTTACTAAGAATATCTGCTGTGAGTCGTTCCTCGTTTGAAAGTGGCCTTGCTTCCATTTCCATTTCACCAACTGCAAAGTGTAAAGATACAAATATGTTATGTATTGAAAGGATTGTATTTATAATCGTATAAAGCCTGAAACACACTTGCAGAGAAAAACATTTTAAATGGCAGAAATAGGGGCAACTTGCGGAACTGCAAGGCTTGCAGATTTTACATGTGTTCAAAATCTGCAAGCGTTGCAGTTCCGCAAGTTGTCTCCATTTCTAAATTAAATTCAAAAAGTTATGTCCACCAAATCACAAAACAAAACAAAATAATTTTATGATATTTAGCATTATTGGATTATGACGTTTATTCCGCAAAAAAAAAACAAGCAGAAGTATCAAAGAGAGACTATTTCTTAACTCTACCAAAAACGTTAGTTTGCCTCGAAATTACTTACGATCACTCTTATTGCGAACCACAAGACGTTAATATTTATAAATACAAGGTAACGACATATCCAAAGACATGAAATAAATATCACCAATCACCACCACTGTAAGCTGAAGGTGTTATGACAGGAGCCACTGTATTGCACTGCATTCATGTCAAACAAAAATTCTGCTCGTGTATATTGCGTGTTCAGGATAGCACTATTTCGCATCAAAAACAAATGTGACACCATTTTGTGCTGTAACACTCTAGGTACTAGTCCGTGCCTCAATTAATGGCGTTTTCCATTGGTAAATCTGGATTGTGATCTGATATTTGATCTTTTTTGTTACCATGATTTCAGATTGATTTTTTCTGTGGTTGTATTGTTGTAATTTCGTGTCGGTGTAGCTGTCAAGTTTCCAGTAACACAGGTTGTTTGTTTTTGATTAAATTAATATTTCGTATCGTAATACTACAGTTTTAATGGTTAATAATAGTTTTTCAAAACCGAAATAATCTTAAATCAAAACGAAAATCACTCTAGTCAAACTGAAAGCTATCATTTGTATTAGTGTTAGTGCAAGTCTGCCGAAAAATCCAGATCTGCAAAATTGATCCAATGAAACACAACAACTGTCAAAATTCGGTCTATTGACAGATCTAGATCAAAAACAGATAGATTTTTTTAACAATGGAAAACGCCATAAGGAACATAAACAGATTTGAGAAATTTGCGAAAATCTGAGCCTCGAAAATGGATGGTTATAAAGCCTCTACATCCAAAGATATTACCAGATTATTAGAAGGGATCATATCTCAATCTACTGTGCCAATGGTTTAATACCCTATCCCATCATGTCCTTATTCATTCGGTATTTTAAATTAAACCTAATCTATATAATTTTAAAATTAAAAAAATAGAAACTATATAAAGTGAGAACAGAATCTGAGAAAGTTGAAACCGAGTAAAATTGCATACATTTTACTCGGTTTCAAATTTCTCATAAAAGCATAGAAAATAGCTAGAACTTACAACATTCAATATGCAACATGTTGGCATACTTAAGCATACTTAACTCACTGGAAAAAAGTTTTAAAAGGGATTCAATACCAGTTATGTGCAGCAAAATAAAAGAGCGCAGTTCTGGCCAAAGCTAGTAAGCGTGTGCGCTAATTCACGCTAGGCTAAGCTAGTCCAGCTAGTAAACTTCTAATCAAACGAGTTTTGATATACAAAATTACAAGCTTGAAATTCACGATAGTCCGAGCAAATTGTCAAGCTATTAAGCTTCTAATCGAATGGGTTTTGATATACAAAATTATAAGCGTGGACTAGCGTAGGCTAGCGCAAACTAGCTCGGACTGGCGCAAACGCAAAAAGTGTGATCTGTGAATTCGTTATTGATTATCCCAGCATTAGATTTACTAGCGCACTAGAGCGAACTAGCGGCATCGCATCCTATGGTGATAATACATTCATAAAGCTGATACCGAAGCACACAAAGTGATAAGTTCGGTATTTTTTTTTTAAATTCTTTTTTTGTAGGAAGTTCCTCGTTAGGACAGACCTTATGAATGGACGGAAATACTGGGTTGTTAGAAGATATGCTATACAAAAAAAACGTTGAAATGAGTCTATGCACTCCAATGTTCTATAAAAGGTCTAGTTATAGCCATCATTGAACACCATCATTAAATCACATTAAAGTAAAATTTGATGAATGAAGTTTTTCAATGATAGCTATAACTGTACCCTTTGTTCGCTTCTCTCAAAAAGAGTTTAATATTTAATTCTTAACTCAACGCCTAATACGGACTCTTGCTGATTTATAAGTCGCAGGGACTAGAACACTAAGAACACTAAGCAAATGGATCTTCAACTGATCATGATCAGGAAATTCAACCAGTCCAACTACAATATCCAAATGAGAGGCAAAAAACTGCTACGGAATGGCACAACTTCACTGTTAAAGTCGGTAGGGAAAATTTCATAACTTTCTCAAGCCGATTAGTTGGAAGCATCGCCTCCAAGAAAATACAATCGATCATGGCTTCCAAATAAGGGGCTTCGTCGCAGCATGTAATTCCACAATTCCATAATTTCGAATTTTCAAGGAAATGTGGCGATTTTCAACTGAATCGATCATGTCCTCATAGATTTGAAAAAGAGACTTCACGATAGTCTCCTAAGTGAACCGGAGATTACCCTCATCCTGCACCAAGATTTGAAAAAGAGACTTCACGATAGTCTCCTAAGTGAACCGGAGATTACCCTCATCCTGCACCAATTGCAACACCCATTGGATATCGTACCGAAACCACTATAGGCTAGTAAGTCCACCCGTAAATAAGATTTTTGCAAGTATCGGGTTTTTCAACAGGGACGCTACAAAAGTTGAGCGACAGGGACATCAAACGACGCCATATTTCTTGCCGTTCTTATGACATTTCTCTTCAGTAAGGTTTGCCATTTCATGATGGAATGATATACGATCCACACTTCGTTGTGGCGAATTTTGCGAAAAGATCTTGGCGTACATCCTTACAAGATTAAATTGACGCAAGAACTGAAGCCGCTTGACCACCAAAAGCGTCGTAGTTCGTGAATTGGGCTGAAAAACAACTTGAAAATGATTCGGATTTTCATCGAAAAATCATCTTCAGCGATGAGGCTCATTTCTGGCTGAATGGCTTCGTCAACAAACAAAATATGCGGTATTGGTCAGTCAGCAATCCATAGGTACTCCATGAGTCATCTTTGTATCCCAAAAAAATTACGGTTTGGTGTGGTTTATGGGCCGGCGGAGTCATTGGGCCGTACTTCTTCCGTGAAGATCAAGACTGGCACGTTACTGTGGGAATCGCTACCGTTCAATGATAACCGAATATTTTTGGCCCCAATTGGGTGATATGGACTTGGAAGACATGTGGTTCCAACAGGACGGCGCCACAAGCCCCACAGCGAATGCCACAATCAATTTATTGGAAACCAAGTTTGGAGAACGTGTTATCTCACGAAATGGTCCAATCGCTTGGCCGCCTCGGTCGTGCGATTTGACGCCGTTAGACTCTTTCCTGTGGGGCTACGTCAAGCCTATGGTCTATGCCAACAAGCCAGCGACGATTGATGAACTTCGTACGAATATCGAACGTGAAATTGCAGCAGTATCCGCTGAGTTATGCTTGAAAACCGTCGAAAATTGGGTTCAGCGTCTGGACTTCTGCAAGCGTGCCCGTGGTGGCCATGCAAAAGAAATCGAATTCCATACATAATGGCATCGAAAGTACTTTTACAGGAATAAAGAATTTCATTGATATCCAAAACCGTTTTTGTTTTATTTAAAAAAAAAAATTTTGTAGCGCTCTTATTGAAAAACCCTTTACATAATGTAAAGGGCGGAAAGATACACAATGGAGCAACGTGTTGAAGTTATTGAGGCTTATTATGCATATCGTGCAATTGGTGTTTTTTTTTCGGCCAATTTAATCGTCCAAATGTGCGTACAATACAATAAAAATCGTGCAAAAATTTGTTGCTAACCGGGTCTCTAGGAAATGTGAAAACACCAGTACAAGATCGTACAGCTCGTACTACAGAAAATATTGCTGCTGTTGGCGATAGTGATAGACTTGCATTTACACGCTTACAAGGTGCAATTGACTCAAGAACTAAAGCCTCGTCAATTATGGCAAGAAATGGCAACAGTGGATGATCAATTTTCAAAGAAAATCATCTTCAGTGATGAGGCACATTTTCACCTCAATGGATTAGTCAATAAGCAGATTTGCCGCACTTGGGCGAATGATAATCCAAGAGTGATTGTCGAATGCACCCACAAAGGTTTCTGTTTGGTGCGGTTTATGGGCTGGCGGCATCATCGGGCCGTATTTATTCCAAAATGAGGACGGTCGACAGTTACTTTGAATGGTGTTCGCTATCGTTAGATGATTACGAACTTTTTATAGCCCAAATTGGAAGATATGGATGTGGACGATATGTGGTTTCAACAGGACGGTGCCACTTACAACACAGCTAACGAAATAATGACTCTTTTGCTCGACAAATTCAATGCGTGTTATCTCACGTGGTGGCGATGCCAATTGGCCGCCAAGATCATGTGATTTGACACCGTTGGACTTCTTTCTTTGGGGTTATTTGAAAGAAAAGGTGTGTACGTGTATAAGCGAGCAACAATTCAAGAGCTTAGGATAAGATAATATGGCACATTAACGGCATAGATCCTCAATTGTGCCTCAGCGTCATCGAAAATTTGGACCATCGGATGGAGGTGTGCCGCCAAGGTCGCGGCGGCCGATTGGCCAATATTTTGTTCCATTCATAATTGAACCATACCAATATTATCATAATAAAAAGATATGACAGTAATTTCTTGAACAATTGGTGTTTTATTCAAAATCAAAATCGGCCCTTAGAATTTAACCACAAAAGAGACATTATAGAAGTCTAAAAGTGCAATGGGGGTTCTTTGTCAAATCTGTGCCTGCAACAGGTAGTTTTAATTTACAAGCTTTGGGAATGGTTTTATTTTGAAGACATTCCGCACTAGATTCTATAAAACTATTATAAAACATATGAGAAGGTTACAAGCCGCTGTGCGGATCGTTGAATATCCTATCCCATCCCATCCTTAAAATGAATGTCCCCAAAAGTTAGGCGTGACTTAAAACTGATTGGGAATGAAATTAAAGAATAGATTGTCAACACATCTTGTTCCGATAATATCTAAATCTTTTTTTGGTTCGACAAAAAACGACGTTTTTCTATGCAAAAGGCTTTTGTAAGAAAAAGTCCCCAAAGAGTTGGCGTGGGTTAAAATGATCTAAAAACAAAATGTTTATACTGACATTATAGAATTATATGAATCGATTTTTTTTCGAAATTCTTTAAAATTTTTCCGAAAAATGTTTTTTTTGCTAAAAGGGCCCCCTTAAAAAATGGGACGTGGCAAAAAACTTTGTGTGGACGAACTATAGATACTGAAATTGTCTTAATATTTTGTTCATACAATTTTTCAAAATACCCAAACCTTTGCCCAAAAACAACATTTTTCTAATCAGTAGGCATGGCAGTAAGCGGACCTACATTTTTTTTACAATTGTTCTGGCCAAGGATCCTATGTACGAAAGTTCATTATCCTTTCTAAAAATATTAGGCCCAGACGGACGACGGACAGACCAAACATGGCTAAATCGACCTAGCTATCGATTTGTTACCACTCCACAAAAAAAAAACGTAGTAGAATTGATCCAAAAAATGAAGTAGATTCAAGAAAAGTGAAGTAGATTTCTATTCTTAGCAAAACCTGATTGTTCAAAGCTTTTTGAAAAAAAATATCATAAATAAAAGGTGCAAAACTTTAATGTTTATTAAATTTTGCCTACCAAATTGATTCAAAATACTTTTTCATTGCGTTTGTAATAGGTAATTGTTTGGCTAGAGGGACAGGGACATGAACCAGGGCCAAATCAAACGTACCTCTGTGCTCTATCACTTCTTTGACAAAAAAAAACAATAATGAACGTCAGAGTGAAGTTTAATGCAATTTATTATTTTGAAATGATAATTTGAGTTTTTATGAAAGAGTGTTAAACATTGTTTAACTATTTTTATTTTTGAAACACATTTAAGGTTTTTTTTTTATTAAAATTGAAGCGGATTCAATAAAGGATTTCTAAAGTAAAGTAGATGTAAAGAATTTACCAATAGTGCAAAGTGGGGATTAGATTTCATTTTTTTTTTCAGAATTGAAGTAGGTAGATCTACCTAATTCAATTGTAGTAAAGTGGTGTCGCTTTCTAAGTCAATCCATATACTTTGAGGTATAGCTAGCTCAATTATTTCTCTATGTTAGGGTATATTATGGTTCCCTAGTAAAGGAAAAATTAGAAAAAACAACTAGATACGTTTTGTTGTAATCGACTTCTTTTGTGAATAATCAAGAGAAGTGAGTTGTAATCTTCTACGACCAATAAGAAATTCAACACATGGATAAGTAAAGCTACGGGATGTTCTCCAAAAGACAAGGTCAACAGAAATTGTATTTGATCGTATAAAATTGACGTGCGAAATGAAATCAATTCGAACCACAATTTTAAGTCAATGCTCTAAATGCGTTCCCGTACTTTTTCGTAAATTTTTTTCCTAATGAAAGATTAAACGCCACTCTGAGAAATCCAATTATTTTTACTGAAAAGTACCTACGGGAACAGACGTCATAACATGATTGTCTTTAGACTATAACGAAACGAGCAGCGTCCTGTACATTCAATATCACTTCCTTTAAAATTAAATTTAATCCTATGTTCTTAGGTATACTTATATATTGTAACTAGATAATAGTTTTTATTAGCATACTTACAAAATCCATCAAATTTGCAATCATAATACCATTTAGCCTGTGTAGTTCCATACGAACTAAAGCTAACATAGCGAATGTTTAAAGGACTCGCATCGGTGTAGTTCAAATGAGGTTCCATAAAATTTGGAATGTTTACAACCAGTAAACCATCTGAAATTAAATAAATGAATGTCCATGTAGTTTTAAATACGTTAGCAATCTATGCGGCCACACCCACCTTTGTTTAGTATTATTTCAACCGGAGTTGGATCTAAAAATGATAACAGATTTGCAGCCAAGGTCGTTGCAACTCGCCCTCTAGACATTTTCGAACGAATGGCGGAAAATGAATTTTCTCCGGCACCAAGAACTAATAAGCAAACAAAACAAAAAACTAATGCATAATTACTTATAATAATTATATTAATTTTGTAATACCAATTTCATAAACGCGATCATTGCTTCTTGGATGATCAGTTTCTGATAAAAGAATATGCGCGTCCATTGATGTCATTACATAGAATTTTAGATGTAGCCGTTCATCATCCTTGATTTTATTATTTTTCATTGAATTTATTTCAAAAAAGTCTGTGTAGGTATATCCCCTGGATGTTATACTATACACCTCACATGAAGCTAAATCTGCCAGACTTATATTGTACTTATTTCCATAAACATATTGAGGTATAAAAAATGCAAAAATTAACACAATTTTGTACTTGAAAAACATTTGTTGGCGTTTTATCTAACCGCTTGATAAAAAAAAACTATTCAATGTGACTATTTCAGGAAATGCAATACGACTGATACCAGTTCGGAAGTTTTTACAACGAAAAAGTATAAAATATAATTTTAGTGTAGATAAGTAATTTAAAAGAGTAATTCGACATCTAGATGGCAGCAACAATTAGCAAAGACACACACATTTTCATAACCCGATACGAAATTTTGATTGAAGGGATATGACAGTTTCAGTTGAATCATATTGATTTGAATAGAATCCTAATAGGGGTAAGTATTCATGCAACGTCGTAATTTAACTACGTGCGAAAGATTATAATTTTACGACGAAGTTTCATGAACGACCCTTAAACTGCACAATTAGCAAAGACACAAACATTTTCATAACCCGATATAGGCATTTGATTGAAGAGATATGACATTTTCAGTTGAATCATATTGATTTCAATAGAAACGCAAGTTTACAACGTGGGAAAATTGTAACTTTATGACGACCTTTCATATATGCTCCTAAATCTGAAATACTACACAAAACTGCAACGTCGGAAATTTGTCGTAGACGTTATAAACGTGATAAGTAAACTGTCAAGATTTGTATGGGAAATCTATTCCATGCAACGTCATCGTTAAATTACAATCTTTCGCACGTACTAAAATTACTACGTTGCATGAATACCCTTAATGTCTTAAACCATTGAATCCAATCTCGTTTTACATAATTTTTTTTACTAATATCTAGAAATATTTCTTTTTCTTCTATTTCGATATTTTTTTTCAATTCATTTACCACTTCGCAATTTTACCACGTTTACAACTACTTTCCGACGTTGCTTGAATACCCCTTATATTGCTAGGCTTAGTGGTATTCATGCAACTTCGCTAATATTAAAATTCGGATGGTAAACGTTATCGAAAAACCTCTAAGCTAAAAAAAACAGCGTGAAGTGTATAAAAATGTCCATAAAATGACAGACAAAATAACAAAACTATTGGCCGGATTACAGTTTTGGTTTAAATATCTTTTATGAAGATCTATTCTCATTGGTCAATCGATAATTTCGAATGATGAAAACAATGATTCATCTAAAATATCTTTCTAAATCTAAAGTACGGATCATGGGCATTGTTTTGATTATATTGTGCGCTAAAATGACAATCGATGTTTGCAAACGATGGGTTACACATTCACCACACTTAAACTACCGTGATTCCCGGGGGCTCATTCCATAACTTCAAAAACGATTATCACTAAAGCGGTACTCTCAAGCCGCAGTAAGCAGTTCTAAAAGTATTCATTAGTAATCATTAGTAAAAATGACGATGTATTTAATTTCAAATAACAGTGGGTTACAAATGTTTTTATATGTTTTAAATACAAAATCGATTTTAAATGCCTGAATTTGAATGTTATAATGGCTTAGTGGCGAGATGTAAGTACGTTGAACTGCCACGCAGTAGGGGTTCTGATTCCCAGCTTTAGCAGCACCTAAATGATTTTTCACAGGCCCTAGTATAAGGATCTTGGATGTCTGTGGTATTTATTTTGATGAACGCTAACATTGTGTATGACTTTTGACATTATAGTAAGGTGAATAGAGACTACAAAATTGAAAGCTGCTCAATAGCTCGCTAAAATTTATCCAGTGGATAATTTTTGACATTCAGAATACCTACACACTGGTGAGAGATATGGAAAGCACACTCGTGGATTAATCGTCATTACCGCAGTGTTCACATGTGGCGGCAAAATAACACATAATTCAGATTATAGAATTCAAAGCAAAGAAAATTTTGTTTAATGAACTAAAACAGGGTTTTTGAAAATGGGTGGTTACCAAAATGTTATGATTTTATTCGTTTCGCTATATTTTATATGCGAAATACTTTTAACTTAAACAAAGAAGGGTGGGTATCCTTAATCATGAACGCAAATCATACAAACAATTTTTGTTACTGATAATAATAAATAATTTAGGGTTTTCTGATGATCTCTCTAAAATTTATTCTGTATTTTTCTAATACAAGAAAAGATAAAGAAAGAAATTTTGTTTCAATTCTTTTAATCCCATTTAATCCAATTGACACAGCAAAAAGCAAATTATTTGGTTACCCCAGCAGAAATGCCAAAAATTAGTGGATACATTTTAATTTCCATTTTAACGCAATTGACACACGGCACGACAAATTTCATGGGTAAACAGAACACCATTCGCAGTGTATTGGTATTGTAAGGGGCTTCGCGATGTATTTACTGAAAATACCTTACATTTGAGCAGATTAACTTGTAATTTATTTGCTTTACACCCTCAGCGCTCGAGAATAAATATTTCATTTTGGGAAAGAAGACAATCACTATTATCAGATATCTTCATAAGTATCTTAATATAATCAGAGTATAAACTACATTTGCTGATTGATAGAAGTGATGGAATTTCGTTCACGAACAAATTTAACAGCAACGATCCAAGGTGTCTACCCTGGGATACTCAAGAAGTCACAGTAACTATATTTAAGTTGAAGAGATTAGAGATGACTTTCAAACCAATGAACGTCATCAGTAACAACGAACATACACCTACCTCCCCATCTATTAGAATTCACTAAAACACTATTGTATAGTTATACAGTGCATAAGTATTTATACAGCTTTATTCAGGGCTGCACAAATTCTTATTCATAAAATATTTCCCCACCCATAACAGTTATACAGGTTTCGTGGAAATCTATGACAATTAGATGTTTCACAGCTTGGCAGAGTTACCAAGGGATCATTTTTTATGACTGCGAAATCCATAGAAACAACTTGGTTTTCAAAACTTTAATAACATTTTATTGACTCACTAACATAGTTTACATTTTTGAGTCTGTAGGTAAAGAAGAATTACCATATGAATAAATTAAACCGAAACCGTGAAACACAACTGCTAAAATACAAAAAATACTTGACTAAGCCGCCTATATATACACAAATAAAATATATGAAATGCTTTTATTCAGGCACTGTTCAACCATCAGACGAGTTTTGGATAGCCTTTATTCAACGTTGTATAAATTTTATGAATAAGGTTTTTTCGTTCAGCGGCATTTTAAGTGCATAGCCCTATACATTACTTATAATGAGTTTATGAATAAGGCTCCTTTTTTTTAGTTTTTGTTCCTAGATTATAATTATATATAGGAGAAAAAAAGCAACGCAACCACACGACAAAAAAAACACAGAAAGTACGACAATCGCAGTTTTTTTATACTAGATTTGTAAATTCTACTACTTTTTTTGACATAACGTTCGCCTAGTTAGGCAGCAATGATTGATTATAATTAGATAAGAAATTTAGGCAACGCTGTCGCTGAGGGAACAAAATTTTAAAGGCAACCTCTGAGACACCGCCTAAGGAAATTTAATAAATTCGGCTGCTAATAAATCATACCCAAAACGCTAAAACACTTACGATAACTTCGCATAAACTTTTCGATAACTCGGTTGAGAACAACACAAAAAAAACATTACTCACTATCACCCCTGCAATAACACCTGCCAAGCCAAATGTCATTTGCTTTGACATTTTCGCTTATCAAATAGTAACAAAATAAACAAAACAAATGTTCTCACATTTTTGTCTTCGTTTTCATTGTGAAATCTACTTGGAATAAGTGAATTATCATGTTTCCTTCCCCACGTTTACGGTGAGTTGTGAGTTTATGAGCGATGACTTAGAGCTCGCTGTAGTTATCTTTTGGCCCAACCATATTCACACTCAGTTTGTCTGAAAATCTCTATCGGTTCGGTTGCCGCGTTGTTACAGCCTCTCCATTCGCTCGTATCGTCGAATTTCTCTTTGATTGCGCGACTTCTTCAAACATTGTGCTTCGGTTGTACGTGGAGTATATCACTGAACCAGGCAAATCTTATTGGATTTACACCTAGGTAAGTCACTCTTAAAGAACTATACTCTAAACATATAAACAGTTAGTGGCACAATTAGAAAAAGTGTACTTCCAATTTTCAGCTTTCTCTCGTTACTAATTCCATGACGATATAATACTTTTTTTTTGTAATCAAAGAATAACCTACCTAATTTTATCACCTTAGTTAAATATATAGTTGGGCTTATCTATAGAAATCTAAACATACTTTTGAGTACTCTCTGAAGCCCGGGTATTGGTGTGCACTATAAAAAAAAAGAAAGTTTCGCATTATTTTTGGCCTGTAGATCCATGCAAAGAGGTTAACGAAGTTCGTTATTCGTCTTTGGTAGCGAGATTTGCATTTGCATTTCCCATCTATTGGAATTTTTAGTTTCAAGAGACCCGAATAGGGTTTAAAAGTGAAGACTTCGAAAGGAAGGAAATAGCCGCCAGTGTTTGGAGATAAACTTTTGCTTTTAATTAATTGGTTTTGAATCAAAAACTGAAACTTGTTTCAAGATTTCTCTCTGTTGACGCCATGCGCAGTATCATAGATTTTCGCGAATGGTTTATACTTGCTTTATCATCATACACTTGAATTGAACAAACTGCTGCATCAGAATATTTTTGGCTTGCGATTGTATCGTGGTGATAGAGTCTACAAGTCAAGTTCATGGTTGTGTTCTTTCAAGTGAAACTATGTCATACGAATGGTAGCCTTATTGTAGCTTTTAATTTTGGCGAAGCGATAATGAAGAAAAAATATGTGCTATATCAGCTTGTTATTGACTGCTGTACTTATTGCCATATAATGACTTTTCTTTAAAGTTCCGTATTACTACTCGGTAACGCAGAAGCGATGATTTCTTATTGGGTACCTAGTTGGAAGCCGATTCACTTTTTAATTGTTTTTGTGTTATATAATTTTGTTATAAGGGTAGTTTGCTTGTAAATCTCCTTGGGATAATGTGGTGATTAAAGATTTACTAAGTTTGAACAAAACCCTCAGCATTCGATGATGAAGAAAACCCTCCAAAAACGGTGCTGCATCAGGAGTAATTGGAGTTTGTTTCAGTGTTTAGGTACTTTGTAATTTATTGCTAACGAGAATACTTTATTAAGAATGTATGTAATACTGAGGAAAACCCAGCCTTATGTTAATATGGGAGGTACGATGGCTGTTGAAGGCGACTGACGGTTATCACATCTTCATTGAGTTGTTGATGTAAGGCAAATGTGTAGATTGTTACTCGCTTAAGTAGCGGAACAGTCCGGGGTTTACATAGGCCTCAATCAACATGGTGAACAACTACCTTGATCATTACCATGTTCTCTCGAAGTGCGCACTTTAGTTGGTTAAATGCTGGTTCTATTTGTGCGCGCCACTTCCGGCGAATTCTTTCACTGCGTCTATCATCTTCTTCGAAATCGAATACATTTAGTTGCATCGATTTGTTCTATATGCCTTAATCAGCTTAAACGTCCGATGGGTAGTTTGTTTTGTCGTTATTTTGATTCTTCTGATAGCTCAGCAACTCGTTTGCCATGTACAGGAACAGGTGGTAATCACTTTGTGACAGGTTCGGACTAAAAGGTGGATGCATAAGAACCTCCTGACCAAGCTTGGAGTTATTGCTTCCTTCAGACGATGCAAATTAAGAGTTCTCTCATAGGGAGGCAGCTCATAGTAGATGGTTCCCAGGGAACGCACATAACAATCAACAAAACCTTCCCGTCTGGCTTGGCCACCGTTTGCTTCGGCTGACTTTGATTCGACCACGATTGTTTTCGCTTGAGATTGTCGTAAGTGATCCACTTCAATCTTTTCAGGGTTTTCAGAATTATAAGCTGATCGGTCTCGGGTTTTTGGATTTATGTGAGGACTTTTACCAGGTTTGGCTGTGAATACTACTTCTACTTTCCTCCAAACCTTGGGAATGTAAATCAACTCGATACAGCCCTTAGGGTAGGATGAGATCCAAAGAGTGGAGAGAGTGGCACAATGCCATCAGTTCCCGCGGATTTTAAAGGTTTGAAGATTTGCACTGCCAAAGTCGTCTTGGAAAGCTTCCTGTGAGCTACCTGGGAAATGGGTGTCCATTAGTAGCTCTAAGAATTCTTTGCTTGAAGTCGTTCAAGTGATATCTGTTTTTTTTTTTTTGATATAGCTTGGCACATTCGGACTAGTGGATACAATTTTTCGGAGTCTATGAGCATCGGAAGTCTCTTCTATTTTGTTACAGAAGAATCTCCCTGATTTGCACTTGGACTTCCTCTGTTTCCCTCTAGTTTTCCTTAATGTACAAGAGGATGACAGTGATTCGTTGAAAGCGGATGTTAGCTTATACACAAGTTTATCAAGCTCCTGGGTAATTCTTGGGGACTTGGTTGAGCAGGGAAAACTAGTCTTTTCATTGTTTCTAAATATTTTATGAGCTTTTGCTCGGGATGTGATCATCTAGACCGAATTGAACGTATCTGTGGCTGGAAAAGGAGTGGTTTCTAGATACCTTTCATGTTCGTTTCCTCCGAATTCGAGGAAGCCAAAAGGTCATCTTCCATCAGAGAACTACTGATAATAGATTCTGTTTCCAAGTTTTTGCTGTTGGGAGACAGAGTGTTGTTGTAAGATTCCCTCTCTGGTTTTAATGACCCTCTCCCTCTCTGGTGAGATAGGAACCTGTGTATGTTGATGATTTGATATCCGGAGCAGACACCAAAGACGAAGCTATACTCAAAATCAACGAGGTGAAGACAACACTTGGCAAGGCTGGATTTTATTTGAGAAAGTGGGCCTCAAAAGCTGAAGATATTCTGCAAGGCATACCTGTACATGATCGAGAGACAACGTTTGCAGTGCCGTCGGAAGGTTTGGAGCAGATCAAGACGTTAGGAGTACACTGGCTTCCCATGACAGACAAATTTTCATATAGCTACATGGCACCAACGCAGTTTCAACCAACAAAGAGATGAATTTTGTCAACGATAGCGAGACTCTTTGATCCTATGGGATGGATTTCGCCATGCGTTGTAAAGGCGAAATGTTTTCTTCAATTGTTGTAGATTCGCAAGAAGACATGGCACGAGCCAGTTGACCCGGGCATCCTTCAAGAATGGTCGATTTTCTTCAACGATCTCTACGCGATCAACAACATTTCCCTACCGCGATGGGTGCAAACGAGAGAAAACGCAACACCGTTGGAAATCCATGGATTCTGTGACGCTTCGGAGAAGGCATTCGGCGCTGCAGTATACATTCGCGTTCTGAACAGCTATGGAAAAATCCATGTAAACTTGCTGGTTGCCAAAACCAGGGTTGCACCAGTCCAACCAATCAGCATACCACGCTTGGAATTGTGCGGAGCAGTCATGTTAGCGCGACTACTGAACCACGTGACGAAGACCCTCGTTTTGACGGACACCAAAGTGCATGCGTGGACCGATTCCACAATAACACTCTGTTGGATTCATTCTCCACCAACAAGATGGGATACGTTCATTGGAAATCGAGTGGGGGAAATACAACGATTCACCAATCAACGAATATGGAAACATGTTCCAACCCAGCTCAACCCAGCTGACTTGGCGTCCCGAGGAGTACTGCCCTCGGTGCTAAAACAGGCAACCTTATGGTGGAGTGGCCCTTCATTCCTAAACTCGGAATGGAAATTTGAAGTTCCTATTCAACCAACGGATCTTACGACGAGAGAAGGTGAAAAACACATCCGCGTTCATCGAACAGAAATAGTCGAAAATCCATAGGTCGCTGGTTCATATCCGGCTCGAAGGACCAATGTTTTTCCGTCTTTGTGAAAAAGTTAAAGAATATCTAACTTATAACGTAAGACAAAGGTTGTGTTTTATTTTACATATTCTTTAACTTTTTCACAAAGACGGAAAAACAACCTGTTATCAGTTTTCCTCTCCAGTCTTAATGATTCATCTTCTACGGATGGAAAGCTCAGACCAACCCAACGATCGGTTGCGTTTATACTCGTTTTTTCTCTTTAATGAGACCAAGAAATTCTTGAATGATCAGTGATCCGAATGAGCGCGCAGTCGTTGCACTTGGTCCAGCTTGACCACTTTCCAATTGTGCGTCGGAAGAGTGGGATTGCTGGAGGGGTTGTCTCGATTATTCTATCCACTGAAGGACTTGGGATGTCCTCCCTCACTACCACCCCTAGCTTCGAGCCAGGCCACACCTCACCGATTCTGGCTATTCCAATACGGTAAAGATCAAACGATCTCTGAATCGCTAACGCAATTAGCTTAATGTGACGCTGATACCGGCCGGCATCGTAGTAGCAGGGTGGCAGCCCCGGGTCTTGAATCATTATACTGAGGAAGACTGGCCATCTTGGGAGGTACCAGCTTCCACCGAGCGGGTAAAATTGTACCATCAATATCCAGCCATACCGTCTAGTTCCAGCACAAGATTTTTTTTAAGTACCTCATTAAAGGACCTTGATGTAGTGTTGGCGAACTTGGAGTGATTATTGGTATTCATCACTTTGGCCCATTTGGAGACCGAAGCAGTTTCCTCCAACGATCTCTGGCGCTTGGATATAATGTCCTTGTCCTCTTCAGTGGGCACTGCGGTGGCAACTTTGATAGCTCAAGCTAGCTTGATCTGTTGATCTTTCGTCCCGCACTCTGCCGGAATCTTTTGTATGATGTCTATGTGCTTTGCCGCTGCGCGGCGTTGTCTGTATTGAATCCTTTATGTGGCGCACTAGGAGCTTGTAGCTTTGCAGCCCTTCGCTTCCAGGGATCTTTTAGATTTGATAGATGCGAGTTACCTCGATCTCAATGCTTTGCAGTAATCCTCCGAAGAATACTTCAGGGACGATGGGTGGGGTTGAGTACCCCTTAGCTCCACGCGGTTATTGGTTGGAATGAAGGACTGGTCTCTTTGGGTTTATTTTCTGTTTTTTTTTTTTTAATGTTTTTCATGGTCCCATGAGTCGCACCCATACATCGAGCTTCTTTTTATATCTAATGGTTTCAAATGTTGTTTGCACAATGTTTAGCTCATGTGCAGGAGGAAACACTGCTTACATGACGGTTAGAGTCGACGACTCCTATGATTTTGTCGACATTTTCGACATTTGGACTTCCAAAGCGTGCTGCATCTGGATTGCGTTTCCCTTTTTTTATAAAGAAAAACTTTAAAATGTGGCGACTATTTTCTTTGAAATGGCTTTACTGTGCTCAATACCTTTCGATTAAGAATGTATTTTTCGGCTTGTTTGTTTGTTTTTATTTGTTTCTTAAATACCGGGATTCATGCAGCCGCTCACTCTGGCAATGATATTGTAAATAGGTCGCGCATGCCTATTAGAAACAGAACCGAACTGAAGTAGTACAAGACGTGGTATCGTGGCATCAATTTCTTATTTGCTTGCAAATTAATGGACATAAAAATTCACTTAAGTTGGCTGTCAACAAAGCCTTTATACACTGGAACTGAATTTAGTTGTTAGTGTTACATCTTTGCAAATTTGCCAGCTAAATTTTGATATGTTAATTGAATTTTGTGAAAGAATGAGTTTGAATGTAACGATGCTGGCTACTTCGTTTGATCATTTCCTGTTATAACAGCGGTGAAAAGGGAGATATTCCTACAAGTTAGCCTATAGAGTGGGCTTTAAACTCAGATTTGGGCGTATATACGCTTTATATATGGAGGCCAGATCAGAAGGGTTAAGGAAACCTAGACATCGGTTAAGGAAACCTAGACATTTAGCTGCGTTTTAGTTTGGCTATATGTTTTGGTTTCGCTTAGATGACAGAAAACAGCATTGTGTTTTGGAAGCATTAAATTCCACTCTATTAGATTTGCCCCATTTGATTATGCTGTCAAGATCCGAATTTAATGAGCTTAACATATTTTCCCGGTCTTGTTCCACGTCCGAAGGTGAAGGGTGTGAATTCGAGAACGAATATAAAAAGCTAAGAGTGTAGTCATCAGCAAAGGAATGGATTGGATTAGAAGTTGCAGACAAGAGGTCATTAAAAAAAATGGGAAAGAGTGACGGAGACTAAACTGAATCTTGGGGAACGCTAGCATTTGTTTGGTGAGTAGCAGACTAAGGTAGGGTTAGGTTGCAGTGGCTGCACGGTATGCGCGTGCACACTTAAACCATAAGTCCCTTGTGGTACCACATGAATCTGTCAACATTCCTATATTCCTTCGCTTAATTGAACTATTCAGAGCTAACTATGTAGCGTAGCAGGTTTTTGATTTTTTTTATTAGCCAGTTTACCTAGATTATCGAAAAAGTAGTCTTTCTGAGAGAGCTGGGCAAGATCATAAAAGGTGAGTTATACTTTCCTGCTCTTCTTCGTCCAAGCAGCTTCTACAGACGTCATTGCGGAAGAGGGCTAGTCTTTTTGCGTGTAGGCCTATAGGACAGTGTCCTCTAAGGAAACCGATTATGGTGCTGATGTTTGATCTGTTCAGCATAGTCAAGCAGATGGAGCGGTTCTGGTTAAAATTTGGCCAGACTTGCCTCGATATTTGGCAGTTTGATCTGTAATTTACATGTAGCTATGGGCATGACATATTTAGTGGCGGTAGAATATGAAGGATAGTGCCCTGTGTGACAAGCTCATCTGCCTTGTCCCTGTGGCCCGGCACCCAAAAGAAGTCAGTGGTAAAATGTTCTGCCGCCTCTTTAAGAGATAGTCGGCATTCGTGAGCTGATTTCGAATTGAACGAGAAGGCTCCCAGGGATTTGATTGCCGCTGAAGATGTCAATATACTTCGTTAATATTACATTCCTTTTCAGCCAAGATAAGGCTTCTTTATTTGTAATGATTTCCACCTGAAAAACGCTACAATGATCGGGAAGGCGAAAAGATATGCTTAGGTTAAGCATCTCGGAGAAACTACCTCCACCTACTCCAGATTCTCTTTTAGATTCATCCAGCCAAAAATGAGCTTTCTTGGCAAAGGAGAGGAGAATAACAACCGCTCATCATAAAAACCAAGGCAAGTGCGCGATTGAGGATATTTAGTGGCGCAGTCTCTTAATCAGCTATGACGAGCAAATAAAAAAATCTTCCGCTGTCAATTGAATCGAGCGTTTAATGGTAGTGAAGTCCAGCAAGGCTAGGGGTCCTCATCGTTCAAAAGAAAATTAGGGTAAGGTCAAGCCAATGGCGTCAACACAAAATGGCACACAACTTAGTGACAGCGACATCTCGTCCGAAATTAAATGTTTCTTGACAGCCGCTGTTTCTTTGGGCTAAGCCTTCAATTTAGTGATAACATATAAGACTCTGATCATCCCAGCACATTTCTGTGCCTCTAAAGCATGGACCATATCAAAAGCGGATAATGAAATCCTTGGTCGTTTCAGAGAACAAATCGTCGGTGCCGTTTGCGTTGAATGGCTATGGAAATTCCATCACAAACATGCATCATCACATCACATATTCAGCTTTGCCTTGTTGTCTTAATTTGTATCTGCTTGCATTTGTCGACATTCCTCGTCAAACCTAAGGTTTATTGCTGTCTTGTTTGGAATTGTCTATTACATATATTCTTTGACATTAAATGTTGTCTTGTGTTTATCGAGAGATTAAAGGATACGAGTTCTGCAAAGGAATTTTTTGACATTTAATTTTTCACAGTAAAAAATCAAGTTTTATCCAATCAGGTTTATTAGGTTTATCCAAACTGGCCTTGGCAAGAAACTTTCGTTCCTCCTGGAAAATTTTAAATTAAGCGAAATCGGGCTTAATGGATAAGTCTGTCGCATATAAAAAAAGCATCTGAATAGTCGCTGTTTCTTCTCATTAAAACTCGGACCTTGGTTGGTGTCCAATTTTACATTCTTCTTATTAGGCCGACCATATGTTGGCGAATTCGGGCTTAAAGGATAAGTCTTTCGCTCATAAAAAAAAACATCTGAATAGTCGCTGACTGCTCACTAAAAGTCGGACCTTGGCAGGTGTACTAGTTTTCCATTTTTCTTTTTTCCGTGATAAAGTAAAGCTCAACTCCTTGGACACGGAGCCATATGTTCCACTTCGGCATTGAATGCCACCACCTCTGTTCAAGGGCCTGACTAACCGTTGAGATATCTAAATGAATTGCTGTCTGAATATGTCGCAGCAGCTCATGTAGGTTGTTAAGTTTATCCATCCTAACTGGGACCGTAGACGCCAGCGTTGACTACATCTCAGGAATTTTTCTGCTCTCGTTTTGGAAAAGTATAGGTTTCTTAGTGTGATGACACGCCTTCCCTCCCACTCCATAGGCGAAGAATTCCATAAGTGAAATTTACGTTCGGTTGTAAGGGAAGCATTTGCGTTCTTTTTCGATGCGGTGGTGCGCATCATTTCAGAGAGATATTGATGTTGATGGTTTAAAAGGCTTTTCGATAGCAAAAATATAGCGCGGTACTTTCCAAAATGTTCAAAGGTCATGTTGAACAGAAATTTAGATACTCTATCATGTATAAGTTATGATGAAATGCGACACTAAGTTACAAGAAGAATATATCTCGCAACCATAGATCTGGGCTGCTACACTTCCACTCTTCCAATTTTGTCACTCGTCTGTGCAAAATTCACCACACTGACATGTGACAGACCAAAAAAATTCAAATGTTTTGAATTTACGCCGACGGACGCTGCAAACATGCGCACAATAGCAAAATATATCGGTCACCATTCTAAGTTTGTTGGCGGTTTCGACATATGCAATTGCTGTGTTATTAAGCATCACAACCAGAAAGTACGACACGTCGATAATTTTTTTTAGATACCACAATAGACTTAGAAGGTCTGGGTTCGATTCCCAGCCGTAGCAACACCTAAATGATTTGATTTTTCACTGGCCCTCCTCTCGTGATGATCCGATAAATCATCCGAGTAGTATCATTTGTCATGAAAAGCTTATCTCAACTAAGCCGTTCGGAGTCGGCATAAAACAGGAGGTCCCGCCATCGTGCTAAGAAGTACACACGCACACATGAATGGTTGTGAGAAGAAAGCTAGGCCCTGAGTACTAACGAGCCTGTTGCGCCATATTTTTTTTTTATTTATTGAATAGATTTAGACATTAAGAGTTTAAAAGTAGCCCTTTTTGCTAGGACCAACATCCAATATCTTCGAGATCTTCGTTTATACAGTTTACACCATGTAAACCGAGAGGGCAACTCAAATGCATTTGCACGTCATCAGCAAACATGTGAATTTAGCAGTGTTTAGCAACATACGGAAGTTCATTCACATCCAGCGAGAACAAAAGAGGATAAAGCCTTGTGGGGCTGACAAATCGTTGAAAATCAGTGGTTCAAGCCGCTCGACGAGAAATTAAAGTTTCGATGGAGTTTTCGACAACGAATATTTTGTTCAACAGTATCGAACGCTTTTGAGAAATCCAGCAGAATTATGAAGTTAGTTTGATATTTATCAAGCACTTGTCTCGTAGTCGTAGCTTCTGTAACTTTAAATAAGGCTGTCATACAACTATGCCCCTTTCGAAAACCAGATTGCTTCGATGTTAATGAGTTTGATGAACTGAGATAAATGGTGATTGGGTTTTGTAAAATTCTCTCAAAAACTTAAGACAAGAAATGGTACAATTGTAATAGTTCTGAATTTATTACCTCTTGACTTTTAAGGGGCAGATATTATCTTTGCTAATTTCCAGTGCACTGTATATATACCTGTTGTTAAAAGGCTATTAATGATATTAGTAATTATTGGCAACCTTTGTGTTGTACTTAAACATAATAATTTTTAATTGCAAGCCTCATTTCCGCATACTCACAAATGTACATAAAAAAAATTCAAAAAATGAATCCAATCTGAATTATAATAAATAAAAAGTGTAGATCAAAAGGTTAAGTTTCAATGTATCCCTTTAATTAATTTAGTTACCCATGCCAATCAAAGTAACATCGATTTGAATTTTACAATTGCCTATGAATAATTCACCTTTGTACATGCTCATGCATTTCAAAATCTCACACACAAATTAGCAACGATGATTGAATCTGTTTGATTTACAATAATCCTCAATTTTAGTTATGCAAGTCTTGAACCTTGTATCGACTTCATATTCATATTTATTCAGTAATTCAATAGTAAACATTTTTTTTTCAAATAGTGAAGCTCTTTGTAAATATGAGAACTATGCACCCTAAGAAACTATTTCTCTGATGAAAATGTTGTTTACTTTTTAATGCATGAAAAGTGGTAAAAAGAGAACCAATCAATTGCATGCCTTTTTAGAGAAATTCCTGTCAACGTAAATTATTAACATAAATTAAAAAAAAAAAAACAACCGATAAAGAGGCGACGAACAAGTGCTTGATTAATGTTAATTGAAATCGGGTTCGGAATTTGTTTGCAATTAGTGTACAATATGCAAATGCGGTTCAAAATGTTTCGCCGATTACATATAAGTCCTCACAGAGAATAATTATTAGATGGAAGGCAGGACGGAAGCATCTTGAATTTTTGATTTTGGGTGATTTTAATCTACACATTTGGCTTCAAGATTCTGAACAGACAACTCCCAATGAAAGGTACGTAGACATCAAAGCTGAGTAAAACAATCAAGCCGACCTTCTAAATGAGCCTACACGCATTACGGACATAAACAGTCAACCCGCCAACACTCTGGATTTGTTTCTTAACTTTTATCCTGATAAAAACACATTTAATGTCTGATTTATCGTATCCCAAACAAGCATGAATCGTGCTGCTAAGATGATATCAAGCATCATGACATCTTTTATTCCCAATACAAAAAAAAGATTATTACCCCAAAGCCAAAAGGGTGGTATGAATTGAGCTGCAAATTAGCTACCAGGTTGAGAGAGACAACTTTCGTTATTACAAGACATCACAGAAAATCGGAAAAAGTTCAAACCATCCGCATTGCCCATTTAAAGCGTATCAAATTATTTTATACCCAAAAGCTGAGCCCAACAGTTCTACAATTGTACAGAGTTAGTAACGACTTTTGGTCATTTTGGTTTGTCCTCTTCATCAGTTCCGACGCTCATTTGAAATGAAATTCCAGCTGTCAGCACCCGTTCCACGTTGCCAAATTGTGCCTAGTCTCACCTTATGTACTTGAGAATATGGATCAATCTTTAGACCATTTCACTTTTGTTCTCATACAGATTTACTTGATCTCGACATTCACAAATCCTGGTACCGATTGTATAAACCCCCATTGATCTGAAGATGTGGTCTTTTTACTTACTTACTTACTTACCTAAGTGGCACTACAGTCTGGATTGAACTTGGGCCTCAACCAACATTTCTCTACAATTAGCCCGGTCCTTAGTTGGGGCTAATTGCCTACAGTTGCGCACTCCAAGTTGGTTGAGGTCGGTTTCTACTTGTGCAAGGTTTTCCTCTACTGCGTCGGACTGGGAATCGAAGACTGTGGGCTAGAGTATTGGTGTCCATTCGTTTAAGCGAAGCTTTTTTTTTGACTTGGGGCGTGTCGTTGTACACCTCGTATAGTTCTTGGTTAAATATTCGTCTCCATAACCCGTTAACGCATACTGGACCGAAGATTTCTTCAAAAAAAAATTTCTCAATCGACCTAGAATTTCTTCATCCACTTTTGACACTGTCCATGATCCAGCGCCATAGAGAAGGACTGGGATGATCAGGGTCTTATATAGGATCGCCTTAGTAGTTCGAGTGAGGGCTTTACTACTGAATTGCCCACTTAGTGACAAGATGTTAATAGCGGAGCAGATATACCTCAAGTTATATCTGCCAATGGTGACGTTCTGTTAATTCGTCGATATTGTGTGTCCTTTTGTGTTGACAGTTTATACTAAGTCTTACCCTCATTTACTGCTTAACCTATTGCCCTCTTAGTAAGGGTTGGCAAGAGTAATTCTTCGTATAATTTCTGACGAGATGTTAATAGCGGAGCCAAAGTTAATAGCGGAGCCGAGGTAGACCACCAAGTCCCCTACTACCTCAAGTTATATCTGCCAATGGTGACGTTCTGTCAAATTCGTCGTTATTGTGTGTCCTTTTGTGTTGACAGTCTAAGTCTTACCCCCATTTACTGGCAAACCTATTTTTAACGCATCCTTATCTATACTAGAAACCGTGCCTGTGACATCATGTTGAGTCCTACCAATGATGTCAATATCGTCGGCATATGCTAGTAGTTGCACCGATTTTTTCGAGATTGTGCCTCTGGTGTTGGTTCGGGAGTTTTGCGCAATACTTTTAAAAATTATATTAAAGAAATCACATGACAGTGCATGACCTTGTCTAAACACTTTTTTGGTATCGAATGTGTCGGTGAGGTCGTTTCCGATCCTATTGGAGCTGGGTTATCCATTGTCATCCTACAAAGACGGCTCTGTAACTCTGTCATATACGCCTTTGAAATCGATGAAGAGGTGGTGGGTATCAATTTGGACTTCTTTGGTTTTTTCCAGGATCTGCCGAAATGTAAAGATTTGACCTGTTGTGGACTTTCCTGGCCTAAAACCACACTGATAAGGGCCGATCAGGTTAACGGTAAACGGTTTCAGGCGTTCCATATTACGGCATATAGGATCTTATAGGCGATGTTGAGGAGACCTATGGCTCTGTTCAGAGGGTCTCTGAAGCTTCGATTCTTCATGAGTTGGTGGATGTTACTTACCAAGTCGTCCCCGCCTGCTTTATAAAGCTCGGCGGAAACCCACCATTTCTGGCCGCCTTAATAAGCTTGAGTTTCGATATTGCTATCCTCACTTCACTTAGCTCGTGTAGTTGGCAGTTTTCGCTGTCGCGGTAATATTGAATGGTTCGTTCTGCCTGACAGTGGAATGTTATTCGTCATCGCCGTTTAACAGTCTGCAGAAGTGGTTCTTCCATACATATACCCCTATCGAGGACCGTGGTATCCGTTCGGAACACAATTTTTTCCGATTTTTTCGACATGGAGAATTTCGTACCGAAGTATCCGTTTGATATGCTTCGCACATGATCGCCCGACGGCTTAGCGTGTTAAGTCAACAGAAGAATTTAAGAATTTCCTGTAAGTTCTCCGACGAATTTTTTTTGCCGAATTCTTACGAAAATGGAAACCACCCCAAAATTTTGACTAAAATAATAAACAAAATTATTTTGTGTATTACTAAAAAATCGTATTCTAGAAAAAAACGACAAGCACTAGAAAAAATTGTTTAAATATTTTTTTCTCAATTACTTTTCACATGTATAAAATTACACAGCCGACAGATTATTGGACATACGCGAATGTATGCTAAATGTATGTTGTTCCGCAATGGTTACTTCAATGGTAAACTGAGTTCCGATCGGAACTGAAATTCGTTTCGGAAGTTCTTTGAATGGATACCTGGATAGGGCGGAATACTTTCTTGTTCATCGCGACAGGATTCTGTTCCGAGCCCTGTTCCCTTTCCACATGCATTCTTCTACGCTTACACATATTCTGCATAAGCTTTTTGTATTTTGTATCTGTCCTAATCATCAGAACAGATACAGTAGGTAGAAAACTGCATTTGTCCAGCCAGTCCAGCCCAGTCAAAAAAAAAAAGATAATCAATAAATTGCAGAAGTGTGTTTGACTTACAGAGATCTCATCTCTATGGTACAGGAAGCATAATAGTTTCGTTTGATATTTCAAATGCATTTGACAGTGTATGGCATAAATTCCTTTTGTCGACGTTCTTGCGTGTCAAAAAAATCCCTTTGCACTTTAAAACAAGATAATACCTAAAAATTATAAATGTTTAACAAAACTTTTCGTAGAAAATCACTTTTTGTTTTTCAGTGATCAAGATCTATTTTTCTGAAGTAATGTTTCTCATTCCACCTAAATGAAACAAAATTTTCCAATGATTCCTATAGCCAGCTGCCTTATAAAAAAAAATGTCCATCATTTTTGGTGTTCAAACTTAGTTGCTCGATGATAGCTATAACTGGACCCTAACAGCCTATTCAATTATTTTTTTTCGAGTTCAAAATAAAATGTTGCCTTTCATTTTATGTTATGTAAAAATCTTTCTTAAAAGGCTGCGATTTCTTACTTGACTGCGCTTATTATTTAATTTTTGTTTTACCTAAACTAAAAGCCTACTAAATACTTTGTATTTGTATTCTGTATGATTGCACCCTAATACTTTTGCTTTTTTAATGATTTCTTGCCAATTTAAGACACATTTCTATGAACGAATCAATCATTTTTAATACCCTATCCCATAGGGGTATATTAGTTTTGATACATAGTTTGTAACATAGTGAAAGAATTGAGCTAGGTATACCTCAAAGTATATGGATCGACTCAGAATCGATAGCTGAGTCGATTTAGCCATGCCTGTCCGTCCGTCCGTCCCTAAGTCACCAGTTTTTGGGCCTTACATTTTGTGCTAGAATGATGAAATTTGGTACACGTGTTTGTTGTTGCTCCCTGCAGAACAAATGTAAACATATTGAAATCCGCCCACTGCCACGCCCCCGTTTAGGCCAAACAGTAAGAGAATTTGAAAAAGTGTATTAACAACATATCTCGACAATTTTAATGTCTATATTTCGTCTATACAAAGTTTTTTGCTACGCCCACTTTTTGGAATCTTTTTCCGTAAAAAACATTTTCCAGTAAAATTTTAAACACTTCGAAAAAATGTTGATGCAAAATCATTGTTTATGGTAATATAAACATTTTTTCCATATAACATTTTGACCCACGTCCACTTTTTGGAGGCGTTTTCATACAAAAACCATTTGTATACATTACCTCATAGCATAACCAGGTGAATAACGTTTATTTTTGAGCTAAAATGACAAAATTCGGTATTCACCAATTCTAAAAAATTCGGTATTGCTCCCAGCAGAATAGGTGTAAATTTTTTTTGAAATCCGCCCACTGCCACGCTTTTTTTTTAAAGAAAAACATAGTTTTAGGCCAAACCGTTGAGAAATTTTTAAAAAATATCAGAACCAAATATTTTAAGCTACGCCCAAATTTTGGGGGCGTTTTCAGTAAAAAACGTTTTTCGGTAAAATTGTAAACATTTAAACGTTTGATTTAAAATTATTAGCTATAATTATATCAACATATCTTCTATACATCATTTTAACCCACGCACACTTTTGGATGCGTTTTAATACAAAAACCTTCGCCATACTATATGCAGGAGAAAAACGTGTTTTTTGTCCAACCACACAAAATTTTGAACAGTATGTTGCGACAATGTCAATTTTAATATTTCTTTGCCATAAAGCCCACATTAAAGGGATATTGATTTTAAGGATGGAATGGGATAGGGTATAAAATGATCCAATCAGTGTTTTTTTTATTTTTTTTTTAATTGTTAAATTTCAAGTTGTATAATCTCTATTTTAACACGTTAATTTAAATATACGGCAGACGATTTAAAGGCATGCTTGTCAACTTTTATCGATTTAATTACTTATGTAAATTTAAAAAAAATTAAAAAAATCTAATCTACCCTAATATAAAGCGTTTAACGCCTCAAAGTTATGATAACGGATCTGGTCTGATTTGAATTATTCTAGATAGAATTCAAATGTGAACAATTTATAGGAGATACAATAACTGTCGGTCGAACATCGTCGTAATATCTCTAGCATTACATTGTTTTATTGCTACTTTAACAACCAATGCTCAAATGAAATGAAATTGCCATTTGCATTCCACCCATTCAAGTATGCGGTGGGTTCTAAACTCCCGGCGTAAGATTACTTGTCATTACAATTCAAATGTCATACCATGGCGATAACTGGTGTTAGATATTACGATAATCGCAGAACACGAGTGTTCAAGAGAAAAGATACCCATAATCACATTGCATATAGATTTCGCAAGTATCAAATACCAATATAAACCCCTGGTGTGTCTGTGAAGAGATAATAGGCAATAAAAAACTTGTAAATCTTAAAAATTTGCAATTTCAAATTAAGGATCAGTTGACGTCTGCGCAACCATTCACGTATAATTATGCCGCGTCTTACCAATTCACCTTAACTTACTTAAGAGATGAAATTTTGTTTTCGGAACACACCCAATAATTCATTGGTATTGTGGGTACTGCATCCTGTTGCATAATGTGGTCAGAGTGAAACTGTGTTTATTATTTTGTATCTTTTGTTGTCATGTCTTTAACAGTTCGTTTTTTTTTCTGCTTCCTGTTTACATGAACGGTTATAAATTAAATTTTGTAAAAGTTAAAAATTGCCAGTATAATCTGGATTTTTTTGAACTCTTGTGGTGTCTGAATTTCAATCGAACAAACCCAAAAATTTACAGTGTGGGGAAATATGGGATGACAGATAAACTGATAACGTAGTCAGACACAACACATGATACAACTAATGTAGACATGGCTTTGTGCATGTTGTGTTTTGCCATGAGCTTCGATGACGTAGGTGAGCAGAATGAGACAAAAATAAAACCCTTATATATATCTGTTTAGTTGTATCATGGACACATCATAATTTTTGAATTCAAAATTAAAACAGGTTGTTGGTTTGACTAGTTGTTTTTTTTAACAATTTGTTTGTTATAAAGTAGTCCCTTTGATAATAAAATTCGTTGTCACCGAATTATTCGAAAAATATCATGCGAAAATATTTTGAATTTTGCGATCATAATGACAGATGGCGGATTAGAGTCTATACTTAGAGTTATCTCTAATGACTTTTTGTGGTTTTAAGTTATGTATTGAGTAACAAATATAAAATGGGCATTATGTTGCCTAAAATAAGCAAAATTACTTGTTGCAACTTCGGCACGTACTAAAATTTCCTTAGTGTGCACTTTATCTGACTATAGTTTTTGACCGGCAAAAACTTTAAGGTCTTTTATGATTCAGGCGATATTTAAAAAACACTACAACCGGGAATTGTTTACTATACCAAACGCCAGTATACATAAATGTAAGCCTAAAAATGTTGCCTTCAAAATTTTTAACTAAGCTTCTCAATAGGTAGTTTAAATTCACCAATTAGGTTGGAATATACATTTAAACAATGGAAAGTCGTGGATGTGAGTATAGTTTGAAATCGTGAATACAATCGAATGAAATAATGTATTACAGATCCATTTCGGTTCTTGCAATATTTTCTTATATTTTTTGAAAGGATATTACGCTGGCACTAACATTCGTATCATTAATCAGAGAAGCCCTTTGTCAGACCATTTATTTGACTTTAGAAATAAGCCTTCGGCAATCAATGCAATTGAGAAAGATTTCCAAGAAAAGAAAAGCTTCTTTGCCATTTTACTTGACGTCCCACAACCGTTTTACAAGGTGTGACATACGTTTTTTAAATGCAATTTGGAAACGATATTCAAGGTTCAAAGAACTTAACGCAAGAAATAATTGTCCTTGGACTATTTTTTAGTCTGCTCTTTCCAAATGATATTGGGTGCGCTATATCTTATGTAGGTTTGTAAATATTGAATTACCAACGTTTTCCATTCCTTTTTCGAGCATCTCAGGCAGTATAGCGATTTCAAAACAAATTTTTGCCTTGACCTCACAAATGGTTTGAGTCTTTCACTTTGCTTTTCAAATTATCACAACAAAAGAACTCCGGAGGGGTCAAATCTGGAGATATGCGGTGATACCAGTCAATGTCGCGATTTTTCGACAGCACTGCATTATTTCATTTGAAGTGTTGCATGGCTTTTTCACATCTTTGTGGGCAGACATAATGAGACAGACATTCCAATCGACTGTTTCGCCTCTCCTATAATGAAAAATGGTCAAATGATGGTTTTTAGGCAAACGCCTCCCCAAACAGCCACTTTTTGGTCATGCAATGGTGTTTCATGGATCGGATGTGGATTATCCGTTTCTTAAATGTGGTAACTTAGCTTGTTAACGGCACGCGCCAGAGAAGCGACTTTCAAGCGACTGTTTGGCAGTATTCCAAGTCAATTCTTTGAGTCAATTGCACTTTATATATGTAGAACAAAATCCAAATTATTCTTCAACGTTTACACACGAACATAAAAGATGGCGCATCCCTAATAATACTAACAAATGACACAATAGTTGCCCGTTCGCCGACGACATCAGTTGGCACAACAATAGAGGAAACGTACATGGAGTTACAAGACGCTCCTTACAAGGTCAATGGACAAAATCCAGAAACATCTCGGAGTGACTCTCAATTAAATTTGAAATGGAAGACGTTTGCAAAAAATAAACGTAAAGAAAAAAATACGGAGAACTTGGTTGGTGTCTTTGGAAAATATATAAAGCTTGATCTGTTGATATCACTAGTAGAAATTAAATATCTGACATTAACGACCCAAACAAGCTTCTTCATGCATTCCTGTTGGCGGAGTTATTTGTTTGCCACAAAAAAATGAGACCTCCTTAATCCCAACGGCAAATTTGAATAGCTCCTCATGACAGTTTTATGCTCTTGGATGTTTGTCAGACTTTCGCAAGACATGGGCAGTCAGTAGTCCAACGCACTTACTAGTAGGCCGGTGCCTTCACGAGTATGGACTCTCCTGCGATTAAACCACACTGATAATCAGTTTCTTAATTAACGGTTACAGGCGTTCATATATTACGCAGATAATATCGTCTAAGCGATATTGAGAAAACTAATGCTCAGTTAAACGATGTGGCCATCCCCGGGCACACTTTCATCGCACCAATTTAATATAATGAGTTGTTGTATGCTACCAAAGCGCATAGAACTATATAGTGTGCTCATCTCATACAACGAAAATTTTCTATGTGGGGTACTGATATTGATACCCCAGTGTTCACATTGCTACCCCAGCATCGAAAAACAGCATATCCGACTCATACGATCGACGAAATTTCCCCATCGCGTCTGAAACGGCTACAAAATTTCTAGCTATGATGCGTACTCTATGTAGTTCCATACTCTTTGATGCTACTCACCCAATCAAATCCACTCTCTCGGCAGGAAGGTTGTTATTTCCGGGAGCCTTTTTGAGTTTGATTTTATATATTTATATCTTCACTTAATTTAAGTCGGGTAGATTGTAGTGTTTGTTGTAGTCGCCAATATTGAATGAATAACTCCTTCTTTTTTTTTATAATTAGTACGCGCTAAAGGGTTTATGAATACCCTTATAGTTTTCGCACACAGCGCGGAAGTTAAGGAAATTGAGGAGAAGAAAAGAGGAGATACCGATGAGCATTGGTTTTACATTTTTGCAAATTGTAATGGTGAGGAAAGACTGAGTTTGGTAATGCATTCCACATTCGTGTTGTTCGCTTAAGGAATGAATCTCTATATTTCATAGTACGTCCGAAGGTAGGCTTGAGTGTGAATTGATTAGCATTCATGGAATGGCGAGTATCACGGGTGAATGTTTGAAGGGGCGGAAAGCAGCTGACTATTTCGATTGATCATTTTCTGTTAAAATAGCAGTAAAAAAGTGTTAGGCAGGAGATTTTCCTACGATGCATCGTAGGAATATCTCCTGCCTAACTCATCGCGATGTTCAAGCGAGACTATAGAGTTCGCTACGGTTGGATATCCTATCAGCTTTATCGCACGCTTTTTTATCCTATCCAGTAGGAGCAATGATGTTTTTGCTGCACCTGACCAGATGTGGGTGTTAAAGAAAATTTCAGGTCCTACCAATTAGGCATTGCTTATAGCGTTTTCCATTTGATCGTTTTTGCTACTAATGGAAGACGGTTTCACTCATTTCTGAAGTCTCATTTGTAAATGTTCAACTCGTTTTGTCAGTTGTTTCCCCTTATATGTCCCGTGACATTGATCGATTGACCAATGAGAACAGTGAACCGGCAATGTTAACTTGATAAAACTGAAATCCCGAACGCATCCATTAATCTGAGATCAAAAAAAATCAATTTGTTTTCCCAATAGAACACTCCAATTGTCAAAACCGATCTTTCGACAGATCTATCATTTAAATTGACATGCTGTTGCGGACTGCATTAATTCTGCACCGTCATATGGTTCAGTTTGAAAGAATTCATAAGTATGTTCATCTTAAACACGTGCTAATCTTGTTTCAGCGAGCTTCACAGACACATTAACGAACCTTGTTTTACATGTTTTTGTTGAACCTATTAAGAGGAAACGCCAAACATATAATTGTTGTTCACACTTTTTTTTGCTGTTTTAATACAATCTTTTTTTTGTTTACAAATTTTGCCGAGATCAGATAAAACGTATTACTTTTTGTTGCTTGTGTTATCGCGCGATTTCATGCACTATGTAAATAATAACGTCATGGAGTAGCTATGGAAAAATATGATGATATAATGGATTGACATGATGTAAACGTTGTTAACAATTGAGTTGATTAATCGTACTTTTCAAGAGAACCACAGAATGGTCAACTAGACATGTTTAACTAGGAAACAGATTTAATTGTCATCATCAATAAACGTAGGTACCAACTCGAATGGGTCAGTATGCACTTGATCCATAACATGTTGATATTTTAGTTCCACCTGCTGCATCCAAACAAAATGAATCCACCTTGTCCACCATAATTGCCATCATAATGTGGTATTTTTTTTAGGAAAACGCCCCGAAAAAGTGTCGTTGATTGATCTACAGACGAATTGTTCATAGTATTATTTTAAAATTACTTTCATCAAACGTTTTTTCAAATTGACTTAAATTGTACCGAAAACAGTTTTTTTTTACGAAAAACGCCCTCAAAAAGTGGGCGTGACAAAAAAAACTTTGAGTTGACTATGGCAGAAGCATGAAATACTATGATTAGTAAATGCTGCGTAAATGTCCAAAGGCTTTCTTCGACACACTGCCTTCGATCACAGATAAAATTTTAAGAGTAAGCGAATTCTTGAAAACAAAAATGAATTTCGAGAGACTTATAATTTGTATTCTTTCATCGACCGGATCATATTAGAATTTATACAGCAGTGTCACCTAACACTCGAGGACACTCGATGCATCGCACCCGTTGAGCCATTGTGATAGTCCATCCCACTACACTCTTGGTCCAAATGCATGAATTCTTGGCCAGAGATGAATGAAGTTCAGTTCAGTTCAGCTCTGTATAATTATTTAAACAACTTTTATTCCCTAACCGGGGATTGAACTTGTTATCCAAGAGAACTGAACGTTCAATTAACGCCACTATTAGAAGGAATGGGCCTCCGCACATAAGATGAGTTTAACTCTGGTATAAAACCGGTTTCATACGATACTCCAAGCCCAAACGAGGTGAATTTGCCGGCACAACAAATTGTATAAATAAATCCCTTTTGATTGTGTTAGTACTCTATCGAAATTGACATATGCCTTGAGTAGCTTCAAAAATTCGCAGGCTCTTAGGTTTGTGTGAGGGTATATGAAACAACATTGATGTTGGCTGTTCCGCTCACAAATGGTAGATGGTAAAAATTGTGTTTGGATTGGTTTTCAACCTTGTTCTACCACAAAAACTCGGTTGAAAATTCAACCATTTTCTCTCCGTATACCTCAGTCCCTCGCCGTCAAAACTAGTTTCATACCAAAAAGTTCATCTCATGTGCGGAATCCCAATCTGATGAGCACTCTTGGTAATGTCCGAAATAGCCAAATTCTAACCAAATGGCTGGGCCATTAATAAGCATGCTTTTTGTGGATTTAGGGTGGCATTGGTACCAATTCAATAGCCTACTGTTGGAACTTGTCCATGTTGATTTCATAGGTATTAGCTTCTCTCGACAGAGCTTCTCTTCCAGAAAGATTTTATTAACGTCTTGGAATTTCTTTTATACCGACCTGTATTTGGCAGCTCTTTTGGGTGAATTTGTGGCCACATTTCTAACAACTATAGATGCTTCCACTTGACCTGAAGACCGTAAACTTATTTTGGTAGACAATTTTTTTTCTTTAGATGAGGGTTACTATCTCAATTAATCAGTCTGTTGGCGTTTGTTCCTTTCCGAAGCTTTATGGAAACGTCTTGGAATTTCTTTTATACCGACCTGTATTTGGCAGCTCTTTTGGGTGAATTTGTGGCCACATTCCTAACAACTATAGATGCTTCCACTTGACCTGAAGACCGTAAACTCATTTTGGTAGACAATTTTTTTTCTTTAGATGAGGGTTACTATCTCAATTAATCAGTCTGTTGGCGTTTGATCCCTTCCGAAGCTTTATGGAAACTTCTTCTTAGACAACCACATTTTTTATCAATCCCGGAATAATTCTTGTAACTGATTGCAGAATCCAACCAAGACTAATAAGAAATCGAAAACCTATCCTCTTTTCAATAACACTTGCCATTTTTTTTAATTCGAATTGAAAAATGAAATCCGCTTTGCAACAAAGATTTGGGCATTTAGTACGATTTTCAACGAATTCCTTCAATTTTGAAGATTGAGTTGTTGACATGACATATGCCTGATTGCCAAATAATGTTCTACTCGTAATAAAAAATTGAATTGAAACTGAACCCACAAAAAAATATAGAAACAGATATTTTTCTAAGTGAAGACTTTAACCAATTCGAGAAGCAACATTTTTAAAAAGCGCAAATAGGCCCAGATTTGTATGTGTAGTGTATCATGTAACAATAACAAATCGTCGCCATATTTAAACAAAAATTTATGTCAATATTTGATAATTTTCAATTTAATTAGTTTCATGAATACTTTTGTAAAGTGCTAACATCGATTCTACTCCACTTAGGCCCGGCTTTGCAGTGCAAGATTATCATAATTTCAGCATTAAACTCGAGTTAACTCGATAAAGTAGTTTTTCAGTTTGGTGAGTTAACCTTGGGATCAAATGACCAGATGTTTTTGACATATGCTAAAATACCAAACAAACAATTATTTTCAATTCCATTTCTGTGTACGTTTTATCAAATTTTTAGAAACTAAATACGTGTACGGTCAGATCCCAGTGACTCTGAACTGTTTTAAATATTGAGTTTGACTTTTTTTTAAGAATAAGAAGACTTGTAAGATAACGACAAAAGCCAATTTCATTTGTTTGGGAAAAACAAACCAAACAGCTGATTACCCACTGAGTTGTTACAGATTCTATACATTTCGATAAGTTTTGACATCAAAATCTATAAATCTTGCGTGCTACAAAATAAAATCACCACACTCAGGCCGTGTGTCAATGGCGTTAAAATGTGGGTTAAATTGTATCCACTGGCAAAGTTTTGACATTTCTGCAGATGCTTTCCATCTTTGTCACCCCTCAATAAGTTTATCAAACGTCAAAAATTAGCCACTGGATACATTTTAGCGAGCTGTTGAGCAGGTTAAAAAAAATTTAAGTTTCTGGTCCCTATACTAATGTTAAAATTAATCCACTGGCTAAAATTTGAACGCAATTGCCACACGGACTCAAATTCAAATTTAATCCCGCACTGCAAAACTGCTTCGTGAGTTAACTCTGGATTAAATTTATTCTGGGTTAACTCAGCACTTTAAAACCGGACCTTAGGGGTACAATTTCTTGTCACAATATACAATACTCAGCAAAAAAAAAAAAAAATTAGTTACGTTCTTGTGTCACAAGGGCGACGAAATAAGGCCTTTTTTGAAGACATGTTTTGAGATGTTCATAAGTAGATCTTTAGATGCAAAAAATGAAAACAAAATTGTTTTCTAAAAAAAAGTACACTCAATTTTCAAATGTTCACCAAAAATTTATTTAATCACACCGAACTATATTTATATGTAGATACATTAACATCTCTAGAAAGGGGTAATTGCCCTACACCTGCCCTGTTTTTTAGAGTTCGTTGTCGATAGTTGGCCTCTTAAAAATCTGTTTTATGGGGTTATTGCATGAAACACATAAAAATATAAATCGTTTATTTTGAAACACAAATTAATAATTTATAAAAAATGCACTCAAATCATAAAATTGATATTATGAGAGGAATTAATGACTGCAAAGTGTGTATACAAATGCAATTTCAATGAGATAAACAAAAAATATTCTGAGTAATTTGTGTCAAAGTTTGTTTTCATACAGATGATGTCAGTTTGTCATTTGACAGTTTGACACTGACGTTGTCCTGAAGAACACTATTGTTTGACCATAGTCGAGTTGTTCACGAAACTATCTCCCTTACAATTGCGTTGTCTCTATTTGGAGGAAAACAATTAGAATTTTATGTGGTTCATGAGACTTTTCCCTCACACGTGTGTTGTCTCTTTCATTAATGCTGTTTTATGGGGTTATTGCATTAAAAATATAAAAATAAAAGTTGTTTACTGTAAAAAAAATAAAAAATGCACTCAAATCATAAAATTGATATAAAGGGAGTGGAATTCATGACCAGTACCTATCATTAAAAAGAGTGTGAACATAAATGCAATTTGAATGAGCAAAACCAAAAAGTATTCTGTGCAAAAATTTGTGTCAAAGTTTATTTTCATACAGATGATGTCAGTTTGTCATTTGACAGTTTGACACTGACGTTGTCTTCAACAACTCTATTCTTTAGGTAAACTTTTATCGACCAAATTTTGTGGGTTTATTCCTTCACGTTGTCCAAGCGCACTGGTATCCTCGCTGTCTTCATTATTCCATCGAAAGTTTGGTCTTCCTAGTCGTCTTAAACTAAGGAGTCGGGATTCAATGATTGTCCGGGTTCATTCGCTCAATATGTCCGACCCAACGAAGTTGAACTTCTCTGATATATTCACACATGGATACAGTTAATAATGCTCGCGACTGCAATTCGGTACATGCTTGGAAATTTTCAGACAAGCTTCTTTTAAAATAGCAATGCATTGCGCTCTCGAGTGTTAGGCGACACTGCTGTATAAATGATAAGTCTTTCGAAATTCATTAGATTTTTAGGAATTCGCTTATTGCTAATATTTTATGTGTGAAGAAAGGCTTTGGACATTTACGCAGCATTCACTTCACACAGTATTTCATGCTCCTTCCATAGTCAACCTAAAGTTTTTGTTGCTTCACCCACTTTTTGAGCACGTTTGTTTTTTAAAATACTGTTTCCGGTACAATTTTAAGTAAATTAAAAAGAAATATCCATGAAAATATTTTTAAAATAATATTTTGAACATTTCGTCTGTAGGTCATTCATCGCCACTTTTTTGGGGGCGTTTTCTTAAAAAAAAAAAACGTCATTATACTGACAGTAATGGTGGAAAAGGTGGATTCATTTTGTTTGGATGCAGCAGGTGGAGCTGTCAAAACTTTTCACATTTCGCTGATTCTCTCCGAATTACGATCAAATAATGGCATCGCATTGGCCGTTGCATCATCTGGAAATGCATCAACTTTATTGGATTGAGGCAGAACAGCTCATTCAACATTTAGGCTGCCTCTGAATATTCAAAGTTACCTCGACGAAGAGTACAACATACAAAAAAAATCGTAGAGGGTCTTGAGGCGTTCCACAGTGGTTTCCCTCATACAATTTTTTTTTAATTTCTTAATTGTTTATATCAATGAAATGTTCTTCATTTACAATTACAAACCTTTCGTCATTAATATAACTTGTTGTCAGTTCTGTTTTCCCATCGAAAGGGAGCGTATCACGTGTCTCTCCATATACTACCATAAGTGAAAAATAGTTGATCGATTCAAAGTTCAATTAAATTAGTTGAATAATTAAATTTTCGCATATTATTTTTACCAGTATTTCAAAATTGTAGGTTATTTTGTTACCTCATTAGAGAATTTTGTTTGTTTTTTTATTTTTGATATTGCACTGTTACAATCCAGTTGAGTTTTAGGTTACTCTTTTTTCCTTCTCTGATAACTTTAAGTAAAGTAAAGTTTTAACATATCCCTGTTCTTTACCTAATGATAAAATTTTTGGAAAAAAAGAAACTTATCACCCACAATCAAACACTAACGGTACAATTTCTGTTGAATTATTGCGTATGCGTTTTCCGTAAAACACAATTTTCGGTACAATTTAACTAAAAAAAAAAAAAAAGAAAATACCTCGAGAAGAATATTATAAACATTTCGTCTGTATATCATTTTAACTCACGTCCAATATTTGGGGGTGTTTTCCAAAAAAAAAAACTTTTGTAACGCTATAGAAAAACGCTTTTTCTGTCGAACCAAAAGAGATTAAAATAAACTTCCTTCCTTCACCTTCATTCAGTTTTATTCACAGCAACATTTTATGGGTTTATTTTAAGGATGGAATTGGAATTGATAACCCTATCAACGATTCGCACAGCTGATTGTAGCGTTCTAATAGGTTTGTTCTATGTAACTGTGTAATTATGTTTTTATTTTTTTTTGCTAGTGGAATATAATGTTTTCGAATCAATCGCTTTTATTTATCAGAACCGTTAATTTCGAATGATATGTATTTTTGACGCATCTCCCATAGAACAAAAACCACTGTGCGGGTTAAATTCTATCCACTGGCTAATTTTTGACATTTCTGCAGATGCTTTCCATCTCTGTCACCCCTCAATTAGTTTATCAAACGTCAAAAATTAGCCACTGGATACATTTTAGAGAGCTGTTGAGCAGGTTAAAAAAATTGAAGTCTCTAGTCCCTATACTAATGTTGAAATTTATCCACTGGCTAAAATTTTAACGCAATTGACACACGGCCTCAGAGTCAAATTTAATCCCGAACTGCAAAACTGCTTCGTAAGTTAACTCTGGATTGAATTTATTCTGGGTTAACTCAGATTTAACTCAGCACTTTAAACCAGACCTTAGGGGTACAATTTCTTGTCACAATATACAATACTCAGCCAAAAAAAAAAAAAAAGTAGTTACGTTCTTGTGTCACAAGGGCGACGAAATAATTCCTTATTTGAAGACATGTCTTGACATGTTCATAAGTAGATCTTTAGATGCAAAAAATGAAAACAAAATTGTTTTCTAAAAAAAAGTACACTCAAAAAAAAAAGACGCATCTCCCATAGAACATATGGGAGATATTCGGCGGCACTCTGTTACTCCTTTCATGCCATTCTAGATAAACACTTTTTGCCATTCTACAGGCGCGTCAACGTTTTTAGATATCGGCGATGGATGGATGCATAAAATTGCCCATCGATTTTTGTTGATAAACAAAATGTTCTCATTGACCTCATACTAGTCGATGTAAGCAAACAATAAATAAATCATCCGTGGCTGGCAGAAAGAGTAGCAAAAAAATGTGGTCGTCGATAATTTGAACTTCAAGATACAGCAGTCGTTGTCAGGCGAATTGGTATCATAAAAATCGTTCAGTTTGCGATAACACCGAAACTGTAAATTAGCTAACAGATTTTTTGGACTCACTGGATTTGTCAGGCATGCAACCACAACTTCTACAAAATTTGAAAGTTGGATCTCCGGTTATTTTACTTCGGGATTTGCAGCCACCACGCAATGGCATGCAATTAGTCATTAAAAAATTAATAGAACGAATTATCGAAGCCACCATTTTGAATGGGAAATTGCGAGGCGAAAATGTTCTGCTGCCACGCATTCCAATGATTACCGCAGACGTGTCAATTGAATTCAAACGCGTGCAATTAACAATTATATTGACAAGGACAAACGATGTTCGTTTTCGGCTTAGATTTCGGCACACAATGTTTTTTTTAACAAGGACAATTATGCGTGGCATATTCTCGCGTGGCATGTTCTTGTGTTGGCTAAAGTCGGACTAACAAAAATTAAAATTGTAACATTCAATTTCTCAATATTAATTTTCTTTATGTTATTTTCACATTACATATAAATTTAAAATAAATTGAGAAAATTAATGGTTGTTTTTTTTTATCCGTTTGATCTTCACCAAAGAATGGACCGTCATCATACTCGGGCTCGGGAAGACCATTTTCCCACCGCGGCGCAGCGCCAAACAGGTCAAAATTCAGTATTTGTTCGATATCCGCGTGAAATCTATCCTCAACAGCGAATATGTTGTATGCACTGCCGGCGGTACTTGAGGTAACCAACTAATTCATAGAACAAAACTGCGACACAATAACAGCACACTCTCAGTCTCAAATTAAATACTTCATTTTCGAGTTATAACTAACGGGCAAGAGTTAATTTTTTCAGGTTGGCAGCACTGGTTAGTTATTTCGTCCAAACTTCATATGTCAAAGTGAAAAGTTTTCAGTATACTCTGCGTCTGCCATTTAATCTTGGAAAGACTTATAAACGAGCAACGATTGCAAATTATTGAAACTTATTATCAAAATTCGTGCTCTGTGAAAAATGTGCACCGTTTGTTACGACCATATTATGGCGACCAGCGATGAGGCTCATTTCTGGCTCAACGGATACGTAAATAAGCAAAACTGTCACATCTGGAGTGATGAACAGCCACATGCCATACAAGAATTACCGATGCATCCGAAAAAAAACGACAGTTTGGTGTGTTTTATGGGCTGGTGGCATCATCGGTCCATTTTTCTTCAAAGACGACCGTGGAAGAAACGTTACCATGATAAGCGCCTTTTTTGCCCCAGTTGGCAGTGTTGAACTTGGTTGACATGTGGTTTCATCAAGACGGTGCCAGATGACACAAAGCTCGTGAAGCGATGGAAATGTTGAAGGATAAATTGGGTGGTCAGCTTATCTCTCTCGAAATGGCCCTGTGAGTTTGCCGCCAAGATCATGCGATTTAACGCCGCTTGATTATTTCTTGTGTGGTTATGTAAAGTCATAAGTCTTTGTGGACAAGCCGACCCCGATTGAAGCCTTACAGGATAATATAACACGCGTAATTCGTAGAATACAGGCCGAAATGCTCGAAAAAGTAACGCAAAATTGGACCTACCAAAAGGACCATTTCAAACGGAGCCGCGGACAACATTTCCATGAAGTTGTCTTAAAAACTTTAATGGCAAAGGCCTATTTATCGATAAAAATAAAAATTTTGAATATTTTATGCAAATTTAAGTTTTATTCGATTTAAAAAAAAAACTACACCAAAAAAATCACCCTTACTTAAGTTCGATATCTTTGATATCTATAAACGATTGTTCTGTTATATCGATCACATTCGATCAATGTTATCGATCAAATTAAATACAAATTTTTTGAGCATCAGGCTCGTTAGTACCTACCCAGTACCAAGCTTTCTCACAATCAATCATGTGTGCGTGTGTACACGATGGTGGGACCTACTGTTTTATGCCGACTTCGAAAGTCTAAGTTGAGATAAGATTTTCAATCGTTGGTAATCGATTTCAAATGAATTTTATTGCATTGTTGACGTGAATAAATTCATAACCGTTTTGTAAATAATAGAATTATAGAAAAAAGAGTGTGTTTAAAAAAATTACTGTTAAACTTGAAACAGAAAAGCTTTTTATCTTTTGAAGCCCGGCCGTATGCAATAGTATTATTGATTTTAATGACTTAATTAATTAATAGAAAAGTTTAAAGATGATGAGTACTTATTTATTTGTTATTTTTGTTATCTATTTTCAGAAAAATAATGTGGAATATTGCATAGAGTTGCAAACGGACCCTATCAAAAGCTTGATAAACATTCCAAAACGTACAATTTTCAACATAAATTGCTAAAATGTTGCTCATACTAGCCGTTATTCTGCTTTCACTATGGTGTATGTTTTACTTTTTCAAAACCTCTAAGGAAATGCCCAAATCCTGGTACGAATGGAAGACTGAGCTAAGATTCCAATATGTTGGAATGGTGGGTCTCATTCATGATTGGATCTACGCCGCTAGAGATAATGTTGGTAGGTACACAAGAACTAATGCAGTCATTCATTGGTTTAATTTTGTTTTTCCAATTCCAGTTCTATACAAACAACCAGGGAAAGTGGCTGTCATCACAGGTGGTAATCGTGGAATTGGCCTGAGGATCATTGAAAAGTTGCTTGCCTGTGATATGACTGTCATTATGGGTAAGTGGAAAAATAAATTAAAACATTTTTTAATATCTAAAACAAAACAAATAATCTGTCTGGGTAGGATTAAAAAAAAACCTTAATTGCTTATGGTTTCTCACGTCTAAGAAGAAAAGAATTGCGACTTTCGATTAAGGCGATGTCTTGCATATTGATACGACATTGGTATTCAAACTCTGGTTACCAATAGCGATTACATATGTGCTGTTCATTCTTGTTTATCATCGAGTTCGTAAAATTCTCTTAAAAATAAATAATTCAATGCGGTTTTCAATATCGAGAAAGTATTAAATTGTCTTACAATGAGATTGATAAATGGGCAGCTACGCGACGGTATAATAATCTTTTTGTTTTGTATTGTATTCCTGCATACACCTTGTACTTACTGTAGACAAGGTGTATGCAAGGATTTTTTTCAAGAACTAGTGATTGATCTAAACAAAATGTAAATTTAAATAATTGAGTAAATCTCAAGAATACTTACTTAACAGACTCCCAAACTATTGAAAATATCTGCCTGGGATAAGGCAGCCTTCCAAGCCTTTAAATGACGGACACGTTGCTCACAGTCCAAGCACCCTAAAATAAATTTACAGGGCTTCAAACCTAGCTTCTTTATTTATAAGTGTGTACTGAGTTATGGATAAACCACTTCTGCAGACTGTTAAACGGCGACGACGAACAACATTCCGCTGTCAGGCAGAACGAACCATTTAATATTGGCAACGACAGCAAAAACTGCCAACCACCCGACCTGAGTGAAGTGAGGATAGCAATATCTAAACTCAAGCTTAATAAGGCTGCCGGAAATGTCGGCCTTCCCGTTGAGCTTTATAAAGCCGGCGGAGACGACTTGGTAAGTAACATCCACCAACTCATAAGCCAAAACTGGTCGGAAGAAAGTATGCGTGAAGAATTGAACCAGCATCGTTTGCCCGATCCACACAAAAAGGAGACCCTGTAAACTGCGCCAACTACAGAGGCATAAGTCTCCTCAACATCACCTTTGGTATACCACACCAACTCGTCCGTTTGCGTAGGATGACGATGAAGAATTCTCGCTGCTCCATCAGGGTCAGAAACGACCTCAACGACACATTCGATACCAAAAATGGATTTAGGCAAGGCGATGCGTTGTCATGTGACTTTTTCAATATGATTCTTGAGAGGATTGTGCAAAACTGATTAACTCTGATGACAACATATCGTCAGAAATTAAACGAAGAATTACTCTTACCAACCGATGTTTCTACGGGCTAAGAAGGCAATTCAGTAACAAAGCCCTCACCCAAACTACTAAGGACATCCTATATAAGACCCTGATCACCCCAGTCCTGCTCTACGCGCTGATCTTCGGTCCCATTCGGCTATGGAGACGAAGATTCAACCAAGAACTATACGAGCTGTACAGCGACATGCCCCTGGTCAAAAACTCCGCATTGGACGTTTTAGATGGCTAGGACATGGATACCAATACTCCGGCTCGCAGAGTCTTCGATTCCCAGCCAGAAAAGTAGAAACCGACCTCAACCAACTTAGTGTGCGCAACTAAAGGCAGTTAGCTAAGGGCCGGGCTAATTGGAGAGGCCCATGTTCATTGCGGACTGTAGCGCCACTTATGTAAGTAAGTAAGTTCAGAGTTATATTTTTAGCACACAAAATAGGACCTGCTGCTTAACTCAGATTATCTACGAACGGTAAACTTGAGATTCTTCTTGTGAACGTTTTGTGCTCTTCGATGTTTGGCAGACTTTTGCAAGAGGTGGGTACATTTTATGACTTTAACCAGGTACCCCGCGCTTTCAATGCCCTAACCACTATCCCATTGTACCCATTTTTTTCGTGGGCTGGTGGAAATCTTCATAGACACGATGAGCTCGTGCCCACAGCACTGTGAGATTTTTACTCACTAAAACTACGACCCTCTTTGTTTTTGTATTGAAACTAAGTATGCGACTTATCAAGCAACTTTTTTTTATTAAGAGTAATGAATGTTTGGCAGGTAATTTTCCTTTGAAAAGTTTCAGCTTTTTCCACAATTTATAGAGTTGTTTGTGATTATCAGGCAAAATCCAAGGATTTAATTCTTTGAAGACGCCGCAATAAATTTATTTCGTCAAGCATTCGGAGGACCGTTGTGTTAACGTGTCCCGATAAACGTGTTTATGTTTATTTCGCACGTACGAAGAGATCGGAAATACCCAGTTCTCTTCGTAGATCTTAGTTCCTTATGTACCGCGGCGCATTGACGAATGATCTTCACATTTTGTTTTCAAAAGTTTTTAGAACGTTTAGATTCGTTTCACTGGTACAACCTCATAGTTGTATACGATAAGTCCAAACCGGCTTAAGCACTTGCTTGTATAATAGCAACTTGTTATCAAGGTTAAGCTTTGAATATTTTCCGAGTAACCAGTACAGTTATCTGTATTTATTTTTAAATTCCTCGCATTTGTTTTTTACAAAAGACTTCTATTTTAATTTTGCATCGAGTGTCAGTCAGAGATATTTCACCGGGAGACTGTGTGTTCCCTTTTGTTCCTACTCAAAATGTTCTTCTCTTTCTTTCTCATAGTTCTTTACCCTTGCCGAGCGGCGCGTGTTTCGCGTTGAAGTGCCTTGATATGGGCCTATTCTGTCTCTTTTTGGTACTTGCAAATACCATCATACCACGGACTTCTTTTCGGTGGTTACTGGTAGCTAATGGTGGTCTCGGCTACTTCTTTAATGATACTGCCAGACTGTATTCACTGGGTTTTGTCATTGGTTTATGATGAGGGCACATCGGTAAGTCTCTTACTCAGTTTTTTGTTTGTAGACTCTGGCAATTTCGCCCTCACTGAGGCATCCAACGTGAAGTATCTTTTTTCTTGCACCATTCGCAGTTTTTTTCTCTTTGGACAATCAAGCTCTAAATTTGGCTGCGACGAGGAAATGTTCAGAGTTGATGATTTCTCTCCGAATATGTGTAAATCCAGGATTTTGGAGGCGTGTTTCGCAAATGGTCGATTTAGTTGGCGGTTCGACCATCTGGAGATCGCATGGCTGCTTTGTGGATTCGAAGGCGTGGGGATCTAGTATCTGTTAATCGGAAGCCGTTATCTGTTGTCGCTTCGTAGAGGCTGTGCTCCCTAACTAACCCGTCGAAAATGTTTTTCCAACCGACTTTCGTATTGAAGTGCCCCAGTACGGTTCTTACATCTTGTTCCGGACAGGCTCCGTAGGCTAAGTTCCATATCATCGGTAGGGGCGTGTGCACATATTATAAGGCTGATGCAACACCAAACTTATTTCTAATGCGGATCACAGCCAGGCGATCATTAACCGGCTGACCTTAGTCGGCTGCCCATACCGAACCCGCCTCCTAGTATGTGCAGTCTTATGTTCAGCATTACATATTTGCATGTTTTTCATTTGTGTATTCATGATCCTCTCCAACGTTTTTCCTGAATCGCGGTTATGTATGCCCTGTACAACGGGAGAACAGCTTCAAGTTTTTGATAGATACAACCCGGGTTATACAGCATGCGTATGTTCCAGGTGCATACTTGTAAGTCATAAGTGTGAACCTTTCGAGTCTGGTTGATATTTGGAGGGATCCGTTATCCGAAGTCGTTGTCTCTCTCATAACTAGCACAACCCCCAGCCTGGAAATGCGTTTCCAATTTGTTAGATAACCCTTAGACAAGGGCTATCAATATTCACTAAAGGATTGAGCGCTCCCGTTGCCCTCTCGGCTTATCCTCCACATTTTGTTCAATACGCCTGACTTACAACTTACAAATCAGATTCCTAGATGACCTGTTGTCCGAATATGTCGATGCAGCGCATGTAGGTTATTCACTTTTTCAATCTTAACTTGGATTTTAGAGGCTGCCGTTGACCCCATCTTAGGAGTTCTTCCGTGGCCGCCTTGAATGGAATATGTGCATTGCTGTGAGTACACGTCTTCCCCCGACCCAAGTCCTTACTCTGGGATTGAGATCATATATACGGTCAATGTACTAGTCACCAAGCGATCGTCACGTTAAGGCTGAGTTGCAGGTAGGCAGCAAGTAGGTAAAATTTCCAGGTTTCATATAATCGCATTGCCTAGCATTTGACCTCCCGAATCTGCGATATCTTCAATAGAACTAGTTTTACTAGGACTCAAGGGTGTAAAGCGCTTAATGAATGACCATTTATATAAAAACAAAGAGTTTATCGCTATTTTTGAATAACTTTTTAGCCAGCCTACAGAAGCCGCCTTGAGCATTGTTAAAAAAATAATGTTTTGGCAAAAAATGTTCTCTTTATGATTATTTAGATGGATTATCTGGTTCATGTCAGCAGTCGGAAGAATAAGATTTTAAAGCAAATGAATTCTCTAATGTTACAGTCAACGCGTTACAGTCAACTGTAGTTAACCTTTCTCTTTAATTCTCTATAGGTTGCCGCGACCCCAAGTCCGGAGAAAAAGCTGTCGCAGACCTTGTTGACCTGTCTAACACAAAGGGAAAGTTGATCTGTGAGACTCTGGACGTCGGTGAGATGAGTTCAGTCATCGCATTTGCAAACCGTATCAAAGAGAAATATCAAAAGATTGATGTACTTCTCAACAATGGTAAAAACAAATTGAAACTTACTTTCTATTGACAAAACTACCACTATTTACCGTTTAGCTGGTATAATGTTTGCTCCTTTGCATATAACCACCGAGGGATACGAGTCACATTTCGCTGTAAATTACTTGGGGCATTTCCTGCTGACACATTTGCTTATGCCCCAGCTGAAGGCTGCTGGAATTGAAGGTAAAAACGCACGTGTTGTCAATGTCTCCTCAGTAGTAAATCTTATTGGGCGCATTAACTACAACGATATCAATGGAGAGTGAGTACAACCTTAATATTAACTCTTGCTGAACTTAAGCTTAAAACATTTTACAGAAAGTATTACTATCCTGCTACCGCCTACAATCAGAGTAAATTGGCTCAAATTCTGTCCACTCGTCATTTAAATCGCCTCCTCGTTGATCAGGGAGCACATGTACAAGTTGTCGCCGTTCACCCCGGTGTTGTCGATACTGACCTCTTCGAGTATTCTGCCACAACTGCAGTTCCGTTCATAAAGAAGATCATGTTCAAGGTAATCAAACATTACAAACTTAATAAAGCCAACCATTGTTACTGTTGAAATTTTAGAGCCCTGAAAGAGGATCCAGAACTATTGTGTACGCAGCCATCGAACCATCAATTGAAGGCGAAGGTGGTAGTTATTTCAGTAATGGCGGTAAGGGTCCAATGCATCGCGATGCCAAGAATCCAGAAAAATGTGAGAAATTCTTCAAGTTCAGCTGTGATTTATTGAAAATCAAAGAGTACGGCAACGGAGAAATATAAAATATTTACAACGCAACTGTTTCCGAGTGAAATCGATTTTTCGCAATGAAAAGACTTTGGTACTGGAAGAGGTGCAAGCTATATATTGTTTTTATAATTAAGGCTACCTATGACTTATTCCATTTAGATAAATTGTTTTGTAATTTATTTTATTACTCACTTAAGCAGTGTGATTATTATCCGTTTGGATATTTTTGTTTTGGTTTGCTTAATGGCAGACAATGGAGTCTATTTTTGAACCTTTCGTGGTGGTCAGAGATTTGGAAGTAAGTATTTGGCATATCTCTGTGGATATTACAATATCAACTATGATACGAGGTCGTAGGAGTGTGCTAACGAAGTTCGTGATTGTTATAAGAGTCGGTTTGAGGTATTTAAATAATTCTTGTCACTTCCTTTCCTTAATCGACAGTGTTATGACGTCTATACCTACTGGTTTGTTGTGCTGTTCGGCATTATGTATTTGTTTTTAATTTTACCTCTTGCTCTCTAAAGTACTGGAGTGGTATCTAAAATCAATGATAGGAAATTCCTTTGTACCCCTCCTCGTAGTAGAGAGTGGAAAACGCTAGCGTATATAAGGGGCATCGAAAAGCTTCCGGGACAGGTTATCAAACCAGCATTGCTGGACTAGGCACGATCTTATCCTTGGTTTGTACTAGAGCTCACTAAAGGCGGATGAACTGCATATGGTGGTCAACGGTATGAAAGTCTGATGGCGGATGAGCCTCTCCTGTAAGGCCAACGGCACCAGCCAGTAGCTTTTGTACCCAATACGCGTGCACTAAAATGCGTCTGTTTTTCCATATTGGGCGTCCTAAAATTGAATTGTTCGATCATCCAAAGGGCTGACGTGACTGTCGAATCGTAAGCTTGTGGGGTTGTTAACCATATCCTCTAAACACCAAAGGTGGAGCGACGAAAATTTTTATATAAAATGATAACAAACGGTATTGATTCCGCAAGACGTACCCGAACTTTAATGAATCCTCCTACATCTCCAACGGCTGTAGTAAACCGCACATCGGATTTGGGGGTTCGTTCTTCCTTACCTTCTCGAACCTGGTAGCTGGGATTCAAAGATCCTCTTAGCTGGAGCGTTATTGATCATGTGCTAGATGTGGACGAGCCAATGTAGTCGACGTGTTTCGGCTTTTTGGATTACATCCACCTCTTGGTACAGCTTATAGAGTTCGCGGTTGTATCATCTCCTCCATTCGCCCTCCTCGCACACAGGACTAAAAATCCGCCGAAGTATATTTCGGTGGAGCTACTTCCAAACTCTACGTTACAGTGCGTGTTTTTCATCGTCACGCTACACAGCTGAATCAGTTTTGCCGGGATTCCGAATTCGGAATATAGAGCTTCTGACGATGTATGCTATATCATATGCGGCTTTGAAGTCGATGAATAGGTGGCGAGTTTCGACTTATAATTCGTTGGTCTTTTCTAGGATTTGCCTCATTGTGAAAAGTTGGTCTGCAGTCGATGTATTCGGGCCGGAAGCCGCACTGGTACGTGCCGATTAGTGTTGCAGAAAGGGTTTAGACGTTCACACAGTTTGTTGGAAAGGGTCTTGTATGCGAAATCAACAGAGCTCGCTGTAGGCTCTGGCTACTGCAGGTGTCCAACGTCGAATTTCTACTTCTGGGCAGTTCGCAGCTTATTCTCGTTGGACAGCCGAGCTCTGAATTTTTCCGCGACAAGAAAATGGTCAGAGTCGACATTTGCCCCTCGGAAACGTCGAGGATGTTGGATGCGTGCCTCGTATCGATTAGCACCTTGTCGATTTGGTTGGCGGTTCGACTGTGTGGAGAGCGCCAGGTTGCTGCGTGGATCCTTAGTCTTGAGAACCTTGTGCTACTTATCACCGTATAACGAGCTGCTACAAAATCGATTAGTCGGTAGCCATTGTCTGTTGTCTGTTGTCGTTTCGTGGTTTCTGTGCTTAATAACTGAACCGCCAAAGATATTTTCCTTCCCGACTGTATCATTGAAAGCCCCGAGTACGACTCTTACATCATACTCCCGACAGGCTCCATAGGGCTCCATCCATGAGGTCATAAAACTCCTCCTTGATGGGATCATCGGCCTCGTCGGTATAGGGGCGTGTACACATATTAGGCTTATGTTTTGGAACGTAACTTTGATGCGGAACACTTTTCGGCTTGAAGTCAATGACCTTTGTCCTAAGCCGATTACCCACGATGAATCCGCATCCTAATACCTGCAATCTTTTCTCGCAGCTGTGATTAATATTGCAATTTTGTCTTTTCATTATACCTGAACCTATCCATCGTATCTCCTGGAATGCAGTTATATCTGCCTTGTACTGCATGAGGACAGATTCAAGTATTTGAGTAGCACCCGGTGTATAGAGTGTTCGTACATTCCAGGTACATGCTCTCATGACAGAGTCCATTGACTTTCCGGGAAATACCAATGTCAGTAACCCATTTTGGGATATAAGCGCCACCGTTGACCCATTGAGGGTTCCTTCGCCACCAACTCTTTTCCAATACATTGGCTCAGTATTGGAAATCCGTATAGACGTGGTGTTCAAATAAGTCGAAGCAGCTTTAGAAGGATTACACTTACCAGTTAGATCTTACTGGAGCTGTAGGCGCCACTGTTGACTCTATCTAGGGAATTCCTCCGCTGTCGCCTGAGAGTGAGTACCTTAGTGAGACGACACTCCTCCCCCTTTCTCGTTCGCTGCCAGCAACGACCTTATACACCCAGCAGATAATTAATAGAAAACCAGAAACTCTGCACATCTTTCTAATGCTGCAGATAATTTTTGGCTACTGAATCCGCACGAAATTTGGAGCGTTTCATGCTCGTTCGTTCCCTGTACGGACATGGAAAACACAAGCAGGCAGAGCGTTGAATAATACAGTGCAAGCTCAGGATTGACTACGATGTTTTATTCTGGACGGGAGGAGACAGGCTGTAGTCCAAGACTGAATGTTGTTGGTATTATGCTGAATAGGGAGGCCAGGAAAGAAAAAGAATAATGACTGCGAGGTTTATCTCAAAAATTCACAAAGTCACCATCATTCAGTGTTTCGCTCATACGAACACAAAACCAAATCGATCATTTCATGATACAACAACGATTGAGGAAGTCACCTTGCAATATAATAAATGAGAGTGCGAACGCAGGCAGCGATCATCACAAGCTACAAGCAACGCTCCGGCTAAGAACATCTGCTATCTGGCGAAAATATTTGTAGTAATTTTGCCAACACCAAAATCGACAAAGCGTTAAATGTGGATTTTGACTTTAAAGTAAGTTAATCTGACGTGGTAATGAGGCAATGAAGGGATAAAGATCTTTGGATCTCCCAAGACACCTGGGAGAAAATTACGCAACAACGAAACTGACGCTCATTGAAAGCTAGTTCTACAGAACGAGTGTAGAGCTGCGCACAAGACAGTTTGGCGCTGTGTGAGGCGTGATAGAAGGGCTTGATTAGATAAGTTGGAGGAGAACGCGGAAGAAGTTGCACGAAGATTGAACGGTAGGGAGCTGTACAAAATCTCTAACGAAATTAAAGGTAAAAAAAAATTTTGTAGCCGAATCCCAATGACGGAATCCCAAAAACCACTTTTTTTGGTTCCGCTATCACCGTTATGTTACAATCAAACAAAATCTCGAGGTCGAAAATTTTCACGAAATCAATAACTTTCTCTTTGTAAGAGAACCACCCTGTGTTAGAAACGAATGGCAACCTTTTTGTGTCACTAGGAGACCAACTGCGAAGGTGGAAGGATCATTGTTGTGCTCTGCTCTATGATGACCAGACTACAAATGCAAATCATCAACTGCTGGGCATATAACTTCCAGAAGAATTAACATCAAACCCCCATACAAGTGCAGAAGCAAGAAATGCGAAGAGACTTCAAAATTTAAACCTGGTGATCAGCTAACTAAAATTTATCCAGGGGCTAATTTTTGTCATTTGGTATACCTACCTACTGAGGCCCTGTGGCAATTGCGTTGAAATGGGGGTTAAACTTTATCCACTGGCTAATTTTTGACATTTCCGCAGGGGTTAAAAAAGTTACCTCTTTGCTGTGTCAATTGGATTCAATGGTATATTATTTTCAATCATTTTCCAAAAGAATTAGAACAAAATTCCTTTCTTCATAAATTCTTGTAATAAAAAAATACCGAATAGATTTCCTGAAAGATGATTAAAAATCCCTTAATCTATAATTATTGTCTGTAATAGAAATATTGTTGTACAATTTGTGCTGATGATTAATCATAATTCACATATAGCGAAACGAATGTAATCATAACATTTTTGAAACCAATTTCTTAGAAAATTCAATTGTAGTTTATTTTACGATTTGCATTTTATTTTATATTATGAATATTGTAATATTTCCCTGCAACATGTGAACACTGATAACGAGGAATAATCCATGAGCGTGCTTTCCATCTCTGTCACCCCTGAGTAGGTATACCAAATGTCAAAAATTAGCCACTGAATACATATAAGCGAGCTGTTAAGCAGGTTAAAATTATGAAGTCTGTATTCACCATACTAATGTCAAAATTTATCCACTGGCTAAAATTTTTCAGCATTTCACACACGGCCTGAGGAGGGAGATAGATGGAAAGCACACTCGTTGATTAATTGTCATTAGCCGTGTTCCGGATTTCAGTTTTACGAAGCTAACTTTGCCGATGCACAATTCCCATTGGTCAATCGAGCATTTATAGTCACGTGACATGGTCGATTGACCATTCAGAACAGTGCATCGGCAAAGTTAAATTGTTTCCCAAATTAACATTGCTGATGAAAAAAAACCGGAATACGTCAATTAACAGTGCTCATATGTGGCAGGAAAATTACACATCATTCAAATTAAAAAATAAGAAGCAAAAAAAAAAGTTTTTTTCATAAAAATGTAATTACCGTTTTAAAATAAATTAAATGCTAGGTTCCATCAGACATCGAGTAAAATGAAAATTAAATTACTTCTGTAAATCGAGTGAATTTGTTTTTGTTGTTCCACATTCCGACCGATTTCATAACTTCGAAAAGTTTTCGAAATCACTCGGTGAATTTAAAGACAGCGATGCTTATCTGTCATTATGCGACATTGCAAAACTATTTTTATTTTGATAAAATGTTTTGTTTAGAAATTCTGCTTCAATTTGACGATTTGTAAAATATTTAGTGTTATAACCAGTGCGTTTTTGGGTCAGGAAAGTCCCCCGCTGATCAAATCTTCGGTCAACAGCGGTTACCGGCGTTATTTGAAGACATACAATGATGACATTTTATATTGCTTCGTTAGGAATTGGAAAAAAAACTAAACTATGCAGAGGAAGATATAAGCGTACGCTTAGAGACTTTTATAATCCTTTAGAAATTGCAGATGCCAACGAAATTTCCAATGAAAATTTAATATTGTTATTTCATTTAGATTTATATCATATTATCGACTTAATAAACATGTTTCCAAATGTTGCTGCAATTTGTTGCGCTACATCTAAAACCATAATCGATTCCTTGTGGGTTGTAGTTACCCACCGTTTTGCGTTTCCTTTCCGAAGAAGCTTTCAGAGATCAATTGTAAAAGATTCTGATGTTGCTTTGGGAATAGCACTGTTTGAAAAGAGTTCTCAATGTTTTGGAGAACAAAATTTGTCCCAGATTGATCAAACTTTCCATGTTGGATGAAGAAAAAGAGAAATCAAATTCTACTAAATTACCTTATGTTTTAATGTATTTATTCATAATCTAAATAACGTTCTCAATTACATGTCTACACTCAGATATTATTCACTTACATTTTCAATCGCGTCAGCTGATACCAACAAATTTAATTTCACAGATACTTAAATTATCGGATTGAAATCACTCACAAAACGAGAAAACCGAATTATGGAACACGGAAACTCAATTTTTTTTTAACTTCGAAAAATGTGAAATTGAAATTGGTAGAAGTGGAATGTGGTACCCGAGATTTCACTTCTGATCGATTTCAATTTCATTTCGAGTGAAAGTGAAATGTAGAACTTAGCTGTATGAATGGGTTTTTAAAAATTGATGGTTACAAAAATGTTATGATATCAATCGTTTCGTTTATTTTATCAGCTTATGATTAACTTGAACAAAGTAGAATGGATAATTGTAATCATGAACACAAATAGTAAAACAATATATTTCTTACGAATAATTATAAATAATTCGGAAAACTGAATTTAAATTTTGAATTTCACCACAGCAGATATCCAACATTGGTCTTGCAATAAACATACCTACGGAACAATTCCTTTTGTTAGAAGAGATAAATGCTATACTACACATTTTGTTTCAAGCCAAATGCACACCTGTGTTCTCTTTCTACATGACGCCTGTGTCAAACTTCTTTTGCTCTGACAGAACTGAACATCTTGGACTCATTTCTCATTTTTATTTGTACAAATATTTCTATACCTTGTTGAAATTAGTGATTGGTTAAATTTAAAACAAAGAAACAAATATAAGTTTGATTTTAAATTTTGCGTATATTTTGGAATGAATGTCCTACTCTTAATCGCGTGTGGGGTGGACATGTAATGTTTTAGTGATTTGGTTAAGAGAGAAAGAAAATAGATTTCCATCACACGTCGACTCTGGTAAGTGAAAATTCCTGATAAATTCGTTATATTGGCAAAATCTTAAAATAAATCCAGGGGAATCTTAAAAAAAATGCATGTACTTAATTATTCCTAGACAACAAGCTTTTCGTTTTTTTAGTGGCGCCAAGAATCCAATTTTGTTTAGGGCATTTTCTTGACACAACCGCTTTGCCGGTAAACCAGAATACCCTTTCTATGGATTTACGAAATTACACTTTTTTTCATTACAATTTCATTTATTTTGTTTTCATTTTCAGAGAGCTAAACTGCAAGCAATATGTCTTCCTCAGATCTAGCTGAACGGGTAATGGAAGTAACAGGTACAGCCTTTTTTGTTAACAAGAAATGCCCTTGTAAAATCTTTTAAACTACAGGTAGCACACGACAAGTTGCATTAAACCTATTGGCTGCGTGTGCCAATGACGTTCAAGCTGCTGTCGATTTATTCCTTGCAAACGAGGAGAACGACGGAATTGATGTGGAATCTGTTGTTGAATGCAATAATGAGGATGATGTTCGTGCACCAATTGCACCTATACGAGAGCAATTGATTGGCCCAGAAGATGATAATTTTCGTCAAGCAACTCATGCGTCGGGCGCATCTGCAAAAGCTCGTTCCCTGCCAAGAATCAAAGTCTGTCCGCTGCGTGACTTTGCTCGAGAAGGAAGTATCATGGAAGAAAGTCTGACAGGCGCTGATATTGCTCCGTTAATACGAACTGAACGTCAGGCACGATCACAAAGAATAGCATCGCTGGCTAGGAGTACTCGTTCTTCTACGTCCACCAGCTCCTCTACATCATCGTCGTCATCGTCATCTACATCGGTCAACCGTTTGGGAGATTTGTTCCGTCCACCTACAGATTTGACTGTAGCTGGCACTTTTCAATATGCTCGCACAAGGGCAACTAATATGAAACGTTGGCTCCTCGTAAACGTGCAGAGCGATAATTTCAATTCACAGTTGTTGAATCGCGATGTTTGGTCGCAAGCGAAAGTGCGAAGTTTGGTGAAGAAGTATTTTCTACTGTGGCAGGTATGTTACGTTTATTTTTTTTTATACATATAAATGAAAATCCAGTTAAATTGCTGAAGTCTTTTAAAGTCGGCTAGGCTATTGAGTCTTCTAGGTTTCATGAGGGTGCAGTCATTTTCATCGTTTTGGGGCAAGTGTAATGTTTGTTGTACAACAAGGAACGTTGCAAGATAACTTCGTTTTTAAGAAGCTATGCTGAGTAAACTATAAATACATCTGATGGTGTTTGCTTAGTCCCGCTGTCTAGGCCTGCATATAAGCGAAATATTATCTGTGACTCACATTATTGGCCTGGTACTTCCCCAATATGTGTTTTTGTTTTGTCAAAATGTGACAGAACATTATGTATTTGGTTGGTATTTACTCAAAGGGATTTATTCTATGGGTTCCTCTCTATCTTAGAAGGATGATAGATAGCCAGATGAAGGGAGAGATATATTTTTTGTACTTTGTGTCACAACAACAACAGACGTTGCGATTGAGATTTTTCTGAATTAAAAATGAAAATAACTACAGCACCTATTCCAAACCCAGGAGTAAGAGACAAAGTTTCCATGAAGTGGAGAAGATTAAAGGGCAAATTGTTTTTGAGTTGTCACGTTGGGCACGTTGATGGAACCTTGCTGTATGCAGCCTGCCTGTCAATAAAGATTGTGATATCATCTGGTGGTATCGCCAGCATTGGGGTTGCTTTTGTTCCCTATGTTACTGCAAATATCTCGGCCTGGAAGACGTTGCTGTGCTCAAAGAAACGAAAAGTAGTGTCTCTGAAAACACTCCAGCTCCAACGCCGACATCCATTTTTGAACCATTCCTGTAGATGGATATGGTTTCGGTGCACAGTTCGTTCCTCTTCCCACTCCTCTCTGTTTGGGAAGATGCAGGAGAATGGTCTTTGAAAATCATCGTGAGCTAGTTGCGCCCACCTTTGTCATATTTTTCAGATGGTTTTTAATGCGTTTGCACACGTTAAGGTTCCAGTTGGATTTTCTATCAAGAATAATACCCAGATATTTTGAGCTATCGGATCGTTTGAGGGTAATCCCGTCGATAACCGGTAAATCGAATACTGGGATTTTTCTCTTATTAGTAAGGAGAACGAGTTCTGTTTTCTTGGGGCTGATGCCATGTCCAAATTGTTTTGTCCACTCGTTGAGAGTTTTCAGTGCGTGCTCGATTAGTTCCCTGATAGTGGGAATGAATTTCCCTTTAACAAGTATCACTACATCTTCTGCGTAGGCTATGACTTTTACCCCATTGCGCTGTAGCTTGATGAGTATCTCATTGATGACTATGTTCCACAACAGAGGTGAGATAACGCCTCCTTGTGGTGTGCCTCATGATGCTACTCTTTTGAGATGTGTGTCTCAGAGGTTCACGTTTATCATGCGAATTAGAGGTTGGTCCACGTTATTCTCCACGAGGTTTCTTTTGATTGTTTTTGTGTTCACATTATTGAAGGCTCAATGTTGAGAAGAAATGAAGGCATTTTTCGATTGTACTAACGATACCATGTTGGGCAGTTTCGACTCCCTTACTTGCCGTGTAGGCATGTTGTGGCGAGGATATGTGTTGGGGGCCGGTTTTTTGACGATTACTTTTCCGAGTCGCGCTGATTCAGTAGTGCTTTCTACACTGCAACAAAAGTAACGCCAGGAGGTGCGTTTAGCACTGTGACCGTACTGTTGAATTTGAGCAGATTATTCTTATAAAGACCACAATCGGTTTCCGAAATTGAGCTTCTTGCTGCGTTGTAAAGTTTCCTGGTTTCCCTTCTAATGCTTTTGAGCTCTTTCGTCCACCATGTCGGTGATCTTTGTGGTTTTATCATCCTTAGAGGACAGAATCTTTCATAGGCTTTGACCAAAGTACTGCATATTAGTTCCGCTGCAGCATTTCAGACGGAGTATCCATCGGATGCGGTAGAAGAGTGTGTTACTATTTTTCCATAGTTCTACAACGAACTTATCCCAGTTGGCTTTCTTGTGGTTTCGTTGTTGAAGGGGGAGTTTGGCCTTTCGAAAGTGCCTAATATTTGCTACACCTTGATACTTACTGTCCAGCACTCGGCGCTGTAAAGTACGTAGAAGTAGGGTCCGATAGAATAAACATTTGGACTTTCCGGTTTAGATTTTTTGTTTTTGCTTTCTATATGTTTTGCTAAGCCGAAACAGTATAAGGCACGTATAAGGCTGATATTGCAAAACGTTGCTCTGATTCGGATCACAGCCAGGCAATCATTAACCGGCTTAGTCGATTACGCATGAACTTAGTTGGCTCCCCACAACCAATCCGCATTATAACATGTGCATCGTTGCGTGGCAGCTGTAATAAGACATCTTTAGAGTTCTCCCACTGCTGCCTTTAGAATGGAACATGTGCCCCAGTGTGAGTACAAGTTTTCCCCTCGTTCTTCTCCGCTGCCGTTAAGGCAATACTGGGATTGAATCCCTTTCTACGGTCAAGGTACTATGCACACTAGGCGGTGCTACAGGAAAGGGAACATCGCAGATTCTCTTTAGAAGATAATATTGACAGCGGGGTACATCCTAGTTCTAAGTGCAAGGATGCATAAAATTCATTTGGTTATGGGATGCAAGTTTAATGTTCAAAAAGGCAACACAGGTGTATTATTTATTTACTTTTTTGCTCTGGCTGCGCTTTGTCGTGCGGTTTCTCCAAGCGTTTCGTAATCTACGGTTCAGCTTACTAGTAATATGAATACCCAAATTGGATTGGATGGATTGGATTTATCTGCTTTGGGATTGGCATATATATACACAAGGCCATACGGAATGGGATTACCAGGGAGTTTAGTCTGTATTCCTGTATCCAGGAAGTGGGTTTGCATTACAATTGTTAGTATTTCATTACAACATTCTATTCAGTTGGCGTTACACTTTTAAGATAACCTAGGACTTGGGAGTGGATGGCTAATGCAGCTCATAAGGTACCATTTAAAATTTCGTTGAATAGTTTTGTTCCAATCGATCATTCTTATACCGACGGCTCCAAAACGAATGACGGAGTGGGTGCTGGTGTCTTCTCCGACAGACTAAATCTCAGCCTATCTCTCTGTCTTCCTGTTCATTGCAGTGCGTTCCAGGCGAAACTCATGGCGATGATAAAAGCCTTTTCTTGGCTGAGAGATAATGCGATATCTGCCAATGATATTAGCATCTTCTCGGGCAGCCAAGCGACCATCAAATCCCTGAAATAAAAGAACTCTAGATTGCCGCTAATTTCTGCAAGAGATGTAAAAGCAAGTTAACATTCACCTTTGCTGGTTGCCTGGGCATAGTGACTTTGCAGAATTGGGACTCACTAAATAACCACTCGTCCCCTACACAGGTGTGCTAGGTATTCCAATCGCTACATGCAAAAGCTTACTAGCGCAGCATGTTAACATCAAATCAAATTTCAGATGAAGTCTTGTCACGACGTGTTAAATAACCAAACAAAATTGTCGAAAGCTGAATCTAAGTTGATCCAAGGGACTGATTTCGTTTGCTAGACCATACATAAGCGCCACTATAGTTGTTAGCACTGGACACTGTTTAACAGGAAGGCATGCACAAAGGTTAGTCCTTCACTCAAATGACTTCCGCAATAGCTGCGTGGACGAAGAGGAAGCAGACACAATACTTCATCTTCTTTGTAACTTCCCAGCCCTATCAAACAAAAGGAAACTACATCTTGGAGCTTACTACTTTCAAAATCTTAGCGATTTGATAAAAACGGAAATCTCCTTTGTTTCAATAATATTCACGTGGTATCAATATGGACCAATAACTGGTCTAAGTGTGCTGGCTTCCAGCAAAGCCACTTTAAATTAACATAATCTCCGTACCGCTCCTTCATTTTCGAGCTTTAAAAAATCATTCCTGAAGAAGCCGAATTTTTTAGACTTGTCCGATTATAGTGAACTCGCTTTTTCAAAAAAAAAATTCGGGAATTTTAGGGATTTATTTGGCGTTTATATCGATGATCAAGCGATCATGAATAATTCCCTCTCAAAGTTCTACTTTGTCTTTTCACTCTGACTCCTGTGTTGTGATATGTTGCCAGTGAAGGCTTTCCATCGTGGTTCGTGGTTCTCTAATACGTCTCTGTAGATACTGCAATCTCGGAGATAAAGTAGCGTTGAATAGTGACTTCCTGAAACAGCTTGACACGTCTGGAGATAATCGGTATCGGAATAAATATAACGGCGAACCACATATGCAGTATGGATGCATTAAAAGTATGATGGTTGTGATTCATCAATCCTGATCATTCTTTTACAATAGATTGAGATGGAAGTCCTGTAAGCTTAATAAACGAAATTCTGCTTGTGGTAGACAGGCAAGTATCAGATTTAGCTGACTTAATTCTCTTAATGATGGATTTTACTCGCCGCCCACGAATGTCGTGCCTGGCTCGGTTATATTCTCGCCCATAAACCAAATTAGTAAGACCAACGAACAATCATGTTGCTACATACTGCACGAAAACTCATGGTTATGAGTTGCTCCTGCATAGCGCTCCCAAGACGCACGCGCTCGTGTGCTAACAGCTGTGTACAATTTAATTTTCGCTCTCGAACATGATCGTGCCAACATATAGAGAATCTGACCAATTACGCAATGTATCTGCTTTTAGAACATCGAGGACTGAGCACAAGCAATACGATTGTTAAAAACAGCGAACTCTCCTGTGAAACGAACTCTCTACTCAAACGAGACGCCAAAAAAGACAAAACTGTACACTTGGCTAGGGTGCAGTGGCTGCACGCGATGCGCGTGCACACTTAGGCCATAAAGGTCCGTTGTGGATACCACGTGGTTTTGTCGAGCTGACCTTCTAGCATAGAAGGTTTCTTACATTGATATTAGCCAGCTCACCTAGGTTGTCGAAGAAGCAGTTTCCCAGATGAAGTTCTCTTTTCTGCTTCGTCCAAGCAGCTTCTACAGAAGTCATTACTGAAGAGCCCAAGTATTTTTGCAGGTAGGACAATAGGACAGTGTCCTGTAAAACACCGATTATGTTGCTGATGTTTGATCTGTTCAGCAGATAAAGCGATTCTGTTTTTAGTTTGCAGTTCAGTTTAGTCTTGCAGTTCCGCATGTAGAAGAGCTACCAGGAAAGTGGGTGTCCAGAAGTAGGTCAATGGTTTCCATGCTGGAGGTTGTCCATTGACCATCTGGTTTAAGTAGGTAGCAAGATGTAGGTGGGTTAATAGATTGGTGGAGATGATTTTACGGAGTCGAGAAGCCTGAAGATGCTATTTTTTCCTTTCTCAACTCGCTTTTGTAAGTTTTGGGAGACAACTTATATTGGTCCCAATCAAGTGTTTCTCTGGAGCTCTTGGCTTTGTTTAAAAGTTGACTGCATTTTTTCCTAAGAACCATCCCCCGAAGCCTTCTAATAGGATATGCTTGTGATCTTGCATCGCTCAGAGCTCGTGAGAGGGTTTCTGTCTTATAAGTGGGTTGTACCAAGAAGTCAGAGAGAAGTTTGTTGGTTCAAATGCCTCTAAAAAGTGACGAGTTGGGTTATTTCTTGAGTTTCAAATAACCTTCGGGCCTGGGGGATACCATCCAAGGTGAATTGGATGTATCTGTGGTCTGAACAAGAGTGTTCGTTTGATACTACTCCAGTTGATTTTGTTGTGGGAGGCAAGAGTGATGTCTAGATCTTCTTGTCATATTTTATTTAATAAAGACAGAGTCCGAGTTACAGAGGAGGAGATTTGTTTCTAGAAGATGTTGGAGCGGCCCAAATTGCAGGATGAGCGTTGGCATCACATCCAATGATAAAAGCTGTTCTACGTCACTTTGATTCTGCTTCATTAGGTTGCCCTGAGGTATTGGTCACACGTGGTCGAGATCCCAGTATGCCGACACTAGCCAACAAATGCTGTCTTTTGTTTCAATATTGGCTGCGAAGGTATCTTATTGCTGTAATTAGAGAATGTACAAATATTTAAGCAATTTTTAGCAAGAAATGCAATATCTAGAGTTTTTCTTACTCAGAGCAGTTTAAAGTCAGGAGTTCTGAGTATGCACACCAGGTTGTTGATAACCCAGGCACATGGATCAGAACTATGACATCCCCGTGTTTTGTCAGTCGGAGAAGGGGAAGCGGAAGCAACTTTGTCGTAGTGCAGGCTAATCAGTAAGAGTTACAGTGATAATGGATTTACAGAATCCATTACCACTGTGTTATTGCCGTCGTCAGAATCGGACTCTAGAAGGCACTCTTCTGCAAGCCTGCCGGTAACACCGACCACTCCAGGCTGTTGGCTTTTAGTTAACCTCTGAGAAGATAGCGTTGTGGGTAACATTGGTTGACTCCAGGTCTGTTGGCTTGGTGTCAACTCCAGAGAAGGTAGCATTTTGAGGTCCAGGGTGTGAGTCTAGTTTTGATAGGTATTCCGTCATCTCCGAGTTTGTCGGCAATGATCAACCCTTGTAAGAGATCACGGACATTTTTTTGTGGAAGAGGTGCACGTATTACCTCTATGTCGTTCGACTTTCCTTCGACTTCCGATAGAGTTGGTGCAGTGCAAAGGTGAATCTGTTGTTGCAGTTTGCAGATTTTCAGAAGTGCACGCTAAAGACAAGGGCATTGCAATATACACTCCTGAGAAAGAGTTTTTTTTAAAACTAATCTGCTTGGCGATTCAAGTATTTGGTATTAAACCTTCATCCCGCTCACATACGAGTTTTCGGGAAACTCACTTGCTCGTGAGCCTGATATAAAAATGATTTTGGTTGTTTCAATGGATGCGATAATCTTTTAATTGTGTACTAGTAGACCTAGTATCAGACCTGAATTACTTGTTGTTAGGATAGTGCCTACGTACTAATCTGTGGATTAGTACGTAGGCACAGCGGCACACTTCTATAATTAGGTACAACTTCGTGGGACTGGTAAGCATTTTATGCTGGCAATATTTTTTCATTCTCCTCAGCTTTATTTCCAAACTACTTATAGTCCCTAACGCACATAACCGACTGACGATAACTTTCCCATCGTTTCATTCATCGCTAGATCTTTGCCCAAGCAGAGTATAATAGTTTTTACCTTTGGCCGCCACTTATAGCAATGGATTCCTGTACTGCGTTCGCCATCTGGATCAGAACCAAAGTCTTTTGGCCAGTCGATCTAACATCAAAATGGGGATATCAAGGACTCTGCGAGTCAGATTTTGGGCGTCCATTCGCTTACATGTCCTAGCAATCTTTTAAACGCCCAATACGGAGATTTGTTTAAAAAGGCGTTTGTGGCTGTACAGCTCGCATAGTTGTGGGTTGAATTTTCGGCTCCATAGCTCGTCGACACAAACAGGCCCGAAGATTCTTAGAAGAACTGTTCTCTCTTCTTTTATTTTGATACGTATCATGCTTCAGTGCCTCAGATAAGGACTGAAGTTATCAGGGTCCTTTATATGTATCGCCTTAGTAGTAGAATCTTGTCTAGCAAGTTGCATAATTCATTTCGAAATATTTCCCAGCTTAACGCTGTTCTACGAGTGTGCATGCAAATTCTTTGCCGTGACAAGAGATCGTTAATTCTGTTCAAAACAAAATAAAAGTCAAAGGGGGCACGTCAAACAGAAAAATAAATAAAACCACAGGAACTCATAAAGCAAAATGGGATGGTTAACCTTTGTCCAGGTCACAATATTATCGGCAAGATTGGAAATAATCTCCTTTTTGTGTGAAAAATAAGACTTGCCTTTCACACGGCTTATAGGTACTTCCCCATTTAATTTCATTGACGATTCATCTAAAGCTACCTTCTCGACTTTTTTGTCTTTCTTTACACACTATCCCCATATACATATAAACGAACCATATTATAGGTTTCCTCAGATACAACCGAGGGCGCACGTTTTATTACATTCTACCACTGCAATGACACCCCGTATATTTGTATAATTGATCCCAGAACTGGAGAGGAACTGTGGAAATGTGAGCAGCCAAATAAAGTTGATCTTCTAGAATCTCTCCAATCGTTTATCAACGACAACTCGTCCGAGGTTTGTAGACATCAAGCCACGCACAACAATTGTATTCTAATTGATCTTTAACCCTCAAAATGCACCATGAAGGGATTTTTCCAGAGCGATTCATATGCTGGCCCATCTTCTTCCCGTTCGTCTAAACACAATTCTACTCCTGAGGAGTCATCATCGGAATTGTCGGTCGATCATCGAAAACGAAAACGTCCAAACGAAACAGCTACCGAATTAACCGAAGAAGAACAGATCATGATGGCTGTTCGCAATTCCCTTCGGGAAAATGGTTGCGGTGAGAAGTCAAACAAAAAGTCTAGAATCTCCGAAGACGACGAAGAGGAGATTTTCCATGAAATATCTGATAGTGATGATGATGTCCAAACTGTTCCCGCTGAAGTTAAACAAACAGAGCCCTCTAAAGAAAACAACGTGCAACAGGCGGCCGCAGAGATGCACACAGCATACCTTGGCAACTCTACAGGTATGAATTGACCCAAAGTTACGAAATTAAATGGATCTTTACGAATTTTTTTTACTTACAGATGAAATAACAACACTCAAGCTTCGCCTGGTGAATGCTGATGTAGACGAGAGCGTAACAATAAAATGGCCATCAGATACCAAGCTGCGTGCACTGCAACTGTATATTTCAGAGCGTTTTCCCATGGTGAAAGAGAAATTCAAGTTGATTTCGCCGTTCCCTCGAAAAGTAGTCGATCTGGAAGAGGATAGCGGCGTGCAAACTCTAAAAGATGCAAATTTGCATCCATCGTCAACATTACATGTGCATCTCGAGGACTGAAAAATTGTCTGAACAGTGCGTTGTTTGTTTAAATTAATAATTAATTTTGGTATAACATTTATTTATATATTTTTTTTTATTCGATAAATAAGAATTTTAATTAAACATTTGTCGTGAACTAGAAAAAAACCGCATATTGTCGCTAAACTATGTTCAAACAAATAAATTCAATTTACGGATGTAAATTCAAAACGAAAAAAAGTTTTTTTTTTATTTAAACCTAGTGCGCTGACTTTCGTTTGTTGGCTTTGTTTTTAATTTTCTATACATTCTGCTGTCTGTTGGTATGTTTCAAATTAATAAACAAGTTCCCTCCAGTTATTCAATCGATTTTTGTATAAACTTGACTCATGAACACATTGTCACAATGTCGCCTTTCAAGAGCCATTTTTATTAGGATCTGAGTTCTGAAATCTGGTGTTCATTTAGTGTGAGTTGATTACATAAAGAAAAATCGCGCACCACCGTTTATTTCCATTTATCATTCAAGATCATTCGTCTCCCATAAACTTAAAGACATGAGCAATTTAGAACATACGCCCTCATTGACAAGTTCTACCTGAAACAAATTATATAAAATGCTCGCGTCGTATCTTCAGAATAGACTCCTTCGGTTAAGACTTTGACACGAATATTCGGAATTAAAAAAAATAATGGCAGTAAGGAAGCGTACTTGGACCACTCTAGTAACGTGGTATTCCACAAACAGAGGAAACAATAGTTGATACCTTGGCTGAGGACACCGCTATTCCAGCATTTAGCCTAACAAGAGAGGAAGCAAATATCTTATACTGTGAGCAGGCGCCGATGGTCCTAGAAGATTTCCACCAACCCGAGGGTTGACAATCACGCATTTCAAAACATCTTGGGTAATTGAAAATCGATAATGTATTGAGTCTCAACCATGCCTATCTAATAACCTCGGTCTTTAGCTGGCTGCCTCCAGTTGCACACTTTCTATTTGTTGATATTGTTTTCTACTTGTGAACGCCTTTTAAAGCTTTAAAATATAACGCAGATAGGATATTGTAGGCGATGTTGAGGATGTTTATGCTTTGCCCCTGTAGTTGACGCACTTTAGAGGGTCTCTGTTTTGTGGATCGGGCAGTCCATTCTGAGGTTCAATTCTTCAGTCATACTTGTATCCAATCAAATTCAGCTTATAAGTTGTTGAATGTCACGAAATCATCTCCAAATTATCTAAAGCTCGACAAAAAGGCCTTCATCTCCGCTTATGTCGGGTGGTTTGTAGTTTTCTATGTCGTCGCCAATATTCAATGATTCAATCATTCGCTCTGCCTGAGAGCGGAAGACGGTTCGTCATCGCCATTCAAAAGTCTGCATAGTGGTTATGGAAGAACCACTTCTGTATGGATATAGAAGATCGATATAGACGATATTTCCTTGCTCATCTTGACAGGATTCTGTTTGAGGCTTGTAGTGATACTTTGACTTAACACTTCGGTAAAACTTGCGAACATCATTCCTGAGTGGCACCTTTTTTTCCTTCTGAAAAGCCAGCGGTCTTCTTTGCCTTTAGTGCTGAATGGCAGCTCTCGTCTTCTCCTGCAGCTTAGCCTAGTAGGCCTTGTTCTTTACTGCAAACATCAGCCGGCATTCTTCTTGCTGGTGGTCCCGGGAAAGCTAGCAGTTAATGATGATAATAGGATATTGACATCGTCGCCGTTGTTCTTCGACATTAGATGCTGGTGGTATGGTGCCAATGGAGAGCTTAAGGAATACGCGTTCTGCGAATGATTCGTAATATCTTGCGATTAGTAAAGTAAATTTGTTCACATTTGTTGCAACAAGGTAGTGGATGTCAGCCTGTCGTAAAATTCAGACATTCAAAATACTGGATGCGTGCCTCTATCTGTCCATAGCAATGTCGTCAATTTGATTGACCGTTCGTTGATCTGGAGACCGCCATGTCTTCTTATGAACACCAAGGTGAGGTTACCTTGTGCTGGGTATATTGGCAATTCGTTTTGTAGCATAGTCAATAAGCCTAAGTCCGTTACCAGAAATGATGTCGTGTAGTCTGTGTTTCCGACAAAACTCCTAAAGCTGCCTTCTCTTTGCGTTTACAACTTCCAGCATGATTTTAACATAGTACTTCGGCTCATAGGTTTCGTCAGGAGCTCGTAGAAAAGCTCTTGAGCGTGAGCGCATATGCAATCCGTTCGCTAATCTCTAAAAATATACGACTTGTTGCCTGCGTCTTACACTTATAAGTTATAAAAAATCCACATCCGAATAGTCGCTGATTCAGCTCACTTCAACACGGTCCGTAGTAGATCTCAAAGTTTTTCATCGTATTTTTGCCCGGTCCATCCCAAAGTATTTCCTGGATGGGAGTAATGTCTTCTTTGTAGCAGCTTGCTCTGCTGTACCTCTTCTGTTAAATGTTTGCATATTCCAGGTGCAGATACGAACATCGTTGTCCGTCTTTCATTTTGCATGGTCGTCAACTATAAAACAGCTCTTTCCGAGGCTTTGGGTACTTGGTTGCTTCGTAACAACAAATTTTCCTTGAGTAGGTCTAAACCAAAACCACAGTACCCAACCTGGAGAGCCGAAACAATCTTTTTTGACGCAACAGGCTCGTTAGTACCCAGGGCCTAGTATTCTCTCTCCTAAGCATTAATATGTGCGTGTGTACCTACTTCAGGACCGCATGTTTTATGCCGACTACGAACGGCTATGTAGAGATAAGCTTTTCTTGACAATTGATAACTCTAATGCCAATGAATTATTTTCTCCATCTTGGGAATTCTTAGGCATCAGCATCGTTTGTAGTACCGTTAACTGTCAAGCTAAACAATATTAGTATAAAAGGGCAGTTCGAGTTATTCATTAATGACCCTTATTCCACATGGCGTTTTTATTAAACGACAGATAGCGTTTTTTGAAATCGGTATTACAGCTGGCAAGTCTGAAGGCGTTTTATGTCGTTTAACGCTACGTGGCGTTTAAGTAGTGTGGAACGTAAGTTCTTAAAACGTCATTGCAGTTATTCGCATTCTAACAGTCGTTTTAGTTGGATAAAACGACAGGTAAAACTCCAATAATTGTTGAATAGAAATTTGCAAACAACTAGGTGTCGAATTTTAGTTAAAATGTGAGTTTCGATTAATTTGTGTATTATTTTAAGGATTTTATTAATTGTTATTTGTTCAAGGGTGAAAATAACAACCCCAGAACAAATGAAACGTTTGGTTGAATTAGTTGAACAAAATGTTTCGCTGGCAAGAAATTTCAAAAGAGGTATTCCCCAGACCGATGATATCAAAAAACGGGTGGGAGTCGGTAGCTGTGACACTAAATTATTTAGGATCACCCGTAAGAACTCAAAATGAGTGGCAGAAGGTTAGCATGTAAAATCAAAATTGAAGTGTAATACTAAATGTATATTCACAGGTCTTAGATTAGATTAGATTTTGACCTGATTCTTCTTCTGATGTTTTTCATTTCTCTTTTTGCAATTTCATCTTCTTTTTCGTCTTCACTTTCCCATGATATAAACATTGCAATGCTATTCATTGTTTTTGTAACATTATTTTGTATTTTGAATTTTAAATAGGTAAAATAAATGTTTATTTGAAATTTCAAATTGCAAAACATAAACGCCTATCTGTCATTTTTGTATCAGCTGTTGCTGTGGAACTCATGTGGAAAGCAAGAAAAATGAGAGAGGAGGCGTTCAGAGAATAGAATACCGACACTTAAACGACACTAAAATGAATCGACTCAAAAAACGCCATTTGTCGTTTAATAAAAACGCCATCTGGAATAAGGGTGAATTGCTTACATCTAAAATTACAGTTTTTTGTTGTATTTTATTTATTGACTTTATTCATACACTCAATGCCACCCCTGCTTTTTATTAATTGTCATAAATCAAAGTTGACCAATTTTAGTGCCGGTAAGATAAGCTTTGTGGTTTGGATAAATAAATAAAATTAAGTGTTGCAGTTAAGTAAGAAATGCATGCATTCGTATAATTGTATTAATGGGTGAAATAATATGTAATTGAAGTTATTAGATTGGTCAACGAATAAAACCGATAGTTCGAACAAGATATCAGTGTTTGTGCATATATGGCAAATTAATAATTTCAATTCTCATGTGTTGTCTTATTGTGTTACGTATTTATTTATCACAAAAAAAATTGGTGAAATAATTATATTTTATTAAAATTTAGATTGGTCATAGTGCTGTTAGACGCGATTGCAAGAGTTGGAAAATTCCAAGGTTTTGTTTTTAATTATCTTAAAGTCCTAAGTGACGGTCTCAGTGGCGCGATGGTTAGTGCGATGAACTGCCGCGCAGAAGGTCTGGGTTCGATTCCCAGCCGTAGCAACACTTGGCCCTCCTCTCGTGATGATCTGACAAATCATCCGAGTAGTATTAATTGTCATGAAAAGCTTATCTCAACTTAGCCGTTCGGAGTCGCCATAAAACAGGAGGTCCCGCCATCGTGCTAAGAAGTACACGTACACACGCACACATGAATGGTTGTGAGAAGAAAGCTAGGCCTAGGCCCTGGGTACTAACGAGCCTGTTGCGCCATAAATTTTTTTTTTTTTTTTTTAATATTCCTAAGTAAGTTCCGACGAATTTTGGAAATTGTGGTTTGCGGAGAAAAGAAAATAATTTCATATAATCGGATTTTGTTTTTTTTTGTTTGTGAATCGTAAGTTTTATGTGTAGAATGGTGTCAAGAACAAATGTAGTGGATATGTTCATCGAGTATGGCAAATCGCAACGATGGAATAAAAGTGAAGCTGGTAGGTCAACATATCTGAACGAGATTTTGGGAGGTAAGTAAGTTATATTTTAAATTTTAAATTTATACACCCTTTGTTACAATTCTAATTAAAACATGTGTGTTGCTTTGGGTTTCGTGGCTGTCGGAGGAAATGATTAGTCGGATGGTATATGTATTTATTTTTCTTAAATAACGGATTAATTAATATCTCCTAAGATCTTGAACACTTCCAATTGATCTATAGAGAGGAGGTGGAGTCTTGTAACTCTTGCTTGCTGGTAACAGCATTGAAAGAATCTTCCTTGAAACGTATAAGTTAAAGCTTTTTATAGACCAAGGCGTTGCCGCACATCTCTCGCAAATATGATCCAAAGAAAACGGTTTACTGGGTCAAATTCTTTGTGTCGATTATCAGTATTTATTGGGCGTAATCGAAATTGAGGGCCATCGCTTTCTCGAGATATTGTGGGCGATCTGTGGGCCCATGTAGGTAGCTAAACCATCAATGAGGATCATGAATTGGGTTTTTATTATTGCAGTGGCTTTGTGATCGTGTGAACGGCTGCGCAGAAACAAGTCGATTTCATCGATGAAGATGATGCATAGTTGCAGTTTGATGGCGAGCGTGGAGACAGCGGACCATCTTAAATGTCCAATGTAGAGTTTTTTTTTTACCAGGTCTATGTCTCGTATAGTCTTTGGTTGAATCTTCTTCTCCTTAGCCCGTCAACGAAAACGGGACCGAAGATTTTTTGAGGAAGACTTTCTTCATTCACTTTTGTTGGATGATCCTTAGAGCAGCACTGGAATGATAAGGGTCTTGTATAGGATGTACTTAGTAGTTCGAGTAAGGGTTTTACTACTAAATTGCCGTCTTAGCATATTTCTGATGGGATGTTGTCACGTTTTGTGCAATTCGTCGATATTGTGTGTCCTTTCGTGTTGATAGCATATGCTTAGTCTTACTCATTTACGGCTCAACCGATCGTTGTCGCTTCTTTCTTTAAACTAAATGTGGTCGTGACATGACGTTGAGTGCGATCAACGTTGTCAATTTCGTCGGCGTCTGTTAGTAGTTGCATCGGTTTATAGAAGATTGTGCCGCTGGTATTGGCTCGGCAGTTATGTAAAATCTTTTCAAAAATAAGAAGTCACATGACAAAGCGTCGCTATTGCTTAGTTGTATCGTTTTAGTATCTATGTTATGGTGAGATGGAGCAGCGAGAGTTTTCCATCGTCATCCTGAACAGATGGGTGCGTTTTGGGCGGTACAACTAAACTACACATGGCCCTGAATGGTTCGTCTCTATAAATGATAAATGGGTGGTGGGTATTGAATTTGATTTCTTGAGTTTTTTTTCCCGGATCTGCCAATGGTTGATCGGGTTGTCGGTAAACGATTTTAGGCATTTACATATGGGCCATGGATTCTACTGATTAAACTGCCGTTGCATAAACTTTAATTATTTGAGGTAAAAATTTTACTTCAGTCGTTCTTGAGTTAACGTGTTCTATTCACTAGAAAATTTTCAGAAAACTTAATATAAAACTTATAAAATGTGATGCCACCAGTTAAGCGTGGAACTTAATTGTGGCTAAAATCATTTCAAAAAACTTTAGCCATTTGCTTAAATATCCGTAGTCCTCCACGAATCAAAGATATAAATTTTGTTACTCTTTCGTTGTAGGTAGGTACTCTATGTGGCTTCTATTGTTTGTTCGACTATATTTCGTTGCTAATCTTTTCTCTTCAATTCGATCTGCGCGCTATTGTAAGGGGTGATTAATCAAGAGATAGTCAAAGTCAAATCTCAAGCTATAATTTAGCCGCAAATATTTTGAGCTCCATAGTATAACTCATGTAATTTTTCGTTTTTCTTTTAAACAATTAAAAAAAAACAGTTAAAGGACATAGGCATTCTGTTTCAAACCCGCTCGCTGCCACACCTTCTTTTCAAAAAACGTTGTTTTCAGTTAAGCCTTAAGAAATTTTGAATTTGTCCGTTCCACAAAAAAGGAGACCCTCTAGACTGCGACAACTACAGAGGCATAAGTCTCCTCAACATCGCCTACAAGATCCTAACTCCCGTAATATGTGAACGCCTGAAACCATTTACCAACAATATGATCGGCCCTTATCAGTGTGGTTTCAGGCCAGGAAAGTCCACAACCGATCAAATTTTCACACTTCGCTAGATCCTGGAAAAAACCCAAGATATTCAAATCGTTATTCACAGCCTATTCATCAATTTCAACGCCGCATACGACAGTATTTATAGAGACGAACTATACAGAGCCATGTCTAGTTTTGGTATAACACCAAAACTCGTCCGTGTAGGAGGACAATGGAGAATTCTCGCTGCTCCATACCAAAAAAGGATTTAGGCAGGGAGATGCGCTATCATGTGACTTCTTCAATTGGATTCTTAAGACGATTGTGCAAAACACACGAGCCAACACCAGATGCACAATTTTCCAAAAATCGGTACAACTACTAGCATACGCCGACGATATTGATATTATTGGTCGGACCCAAAGTGATGTCATAGCCACGTTTGCTAGTAAAGAGAAGGAAGCGGAAAAAATGGGTTTAGAAGTAAATGAGGCCAAGACGAAGTATATGCTGTCAACACGAAAGGACACACAACATCGACGAATTGGACAGATACTAAGGAGATCCTATAAAAGACGCTGACCATCCCAGTCCTGCTCTACGGCGCTGAAGCATGGACCGTCTCAAAAGCGGATTAAGAAATCCTTGGTCGATTTGAGAGGAAAATTCTTCGAAAAATCTTCGGTCCCTTTTGCGTTGATGGGCTATGGAGAAGAAGTTTTAACCAAGAACTACACGAGCTGTTCAGCGACATGCCCCTTGGTCAAAAAAACTCCGCATTGGACGTTTAAGATGGCTAGGACATGTAGAACGAATGAACACCAATACTCCGGCTCGCAGAGTCTTCGATTCCCAGGCAGACAACTTTGGTAATTATGAAAATTAGCATTTCATTTATAGATCATCTCAACCCACGCCCACTTTCTGAGGTCGTTTTCTTATAAAAACATATGCAATAGAAAAACGTTGTTTTATTGTCCATAAATTATTTTGATAGACTGTCTGAGCAATATATTGCGACACTTTTTGCACTTTTTGGGATTCGCCCAACGTTTGCCGGGTCAGCAATTAGGTTTATAAAAATAAAAGTTTGAATAAAACAAAAACGTATTTCCTACCTCAACTTATTTTAAAACTAAATATCCCAACCCTTTCCCGATAAAAGTCATACTCATACATACACAAATAACTGACTGTCCTTTCTTTTAGTCACATCAAGTCAATCCTTTACGCTTCAGTAACTCTCAGCACCTGAAGTGACATAATTCAACACACAATCCGATTGTCTATTGTCTATTAACGTTGCAGAACCTCACAGCATCTCAATATTTCTGCCATGTCCCATCCGATAACTATCTCAATAATAGACCAATTCCCATAAAAATCACTTTAGTTCCACATAACTTTCAATCGAAGCCGTGATTCAGACACTTGGCTTCCTTCTCTTCACCTAACCTACGCAATAATAAATATAAATTCCGAAATTCAATTTCAGTGCCTTATCGAAGTAGATGCAACTACTCGTAACTGTATTCGTACTTTCGCTTTTTTCGTCTATTTCTGTATAGATACGAGACGAGTATACACCTCGTCATCTCCATGTCGATCGCTTTCCCTTCCTATCTGAAGCACTTGTACGATGCAACAACCCATCGGTTAGATGACAGAACTTATGCAATCAATTCACCAAATCACACACTCGTTGTTAATTCTCCTCAATTACCATGCGCGCAGCACATGGACCAGGACGCACTGTAAGCATCCAAGCATCACCACATAACGACCATTTCGAGTAACAAAATTAGTCCAAAAGATACCATCGCAGATTGTTGTGTATGGGTACTCAGTTCGTGCCACAGTTCAAATTGGAGTACTGTGACGTCGGTGATCCTCCATCAATTCCATTCTCATCAGCTTTTATGTGCAGAGTATCAGCATCATCTTCATGAATGGAATTTCGGTTTCGTCATAAGTACGGCTAAGTATGTACAATATGTGTTCAGGAGTCATAAATAAAATTGCCTGGGTCAGAGGTTGGATCATTTTTAACACAACATCGGCATCATCATCATCATCTAGCTACAGCTCGAGGATACATACATCATTACTCAATAATTCAGTTCGAATGCGATTCGGAGGAGGTCTTGAGATCGCACAATGGGGTCAAACGATGTTGTTTGGGTTTAGTTAGTTTTGATAATGATTATGAATTCCTGGAGTTGCAGGATTATCATTATTGTCAATTGCCCGCAGATCCATTAACTGAGAGTCATTATGGTGGATTACTTCTGTCTGGGCTGTATGTGTTTCTATTTTTTGTGCAGTGGATTCTATGAGGTGATGTCAAGCAATATGCTTATAAGTATCAAACATGGATATAAGGGAACCGTGCCACATGACCAAACAATCAAAATATTGATCGATTCCGTCAGCTGGACAATATTTTTGGTCTTGCGATCTGATTCTTTCGGTCATAACCAAAATGTCCTGACAGGTAGTTTGCAAACCGATAACATTGTTTTAACACAGAGGGCGGGCCAGTGAAAATCACCAAAAACGCGTTATCAGACAACCTAGAATCGTTGGAGGTGTGTGAACGGTGTTTCGGGACGTCCATTGGTGAATTGACAATGACTTGACATGGCAAATCAACAATGACGACAGGAATTTACATTGACTTACGATTTCTAATTATCAGGACTTTGTGACTGGTAGTGGGAGTCTCTCACAGAAGTGGCCAGAGGGATAGCTATAGGAAGTCTCTCGAGACATGAAGGGTGGTAAGGCCGGCCTTTTTCAATAACAACCGGCACTTATTGGGATCGATGCGAACCTACACTGCTAAGGAACTTTTGAAACAAGATTTCCTAATTGTTTTTCAGTGGTATCATTTTTCTTCAGCTTTTTCTAGAATCTATCATTTTTCTAAAATCTTTTTTTAAAGTCCGTCCGTGGTCAACATAACATAGGTATTTTTTATTTTTTATTTGACAAAAACAAAAAATGTTTGTCGAGAAGGCAAGAACTAACACTGTCCCACAAGTTACGCCGAGCTATCGCAAGCATGCCATGCCCTTCTCTCCAGCATCAAGGATGCCTCCGTGGCCCATCGCGAATCACAACAATGGCGATAGCGGCTCGATAAAAAGCACACTTGCATTAGAATTTCAGTAGTTGAACATGAAGTTTTGTTGTTTGTTGCTGCAAGTATAATTCTGTCAGTTCCAATTTAATCAATTCAGGGAGAAAATTTATTGATTTGATTTATTCTGCCCTAACGAGGTATCCGTCGTAGCGGCCAATTTTCCGCAACGCATACTTCGTCGGAGGTTTAAATTCCATTCGAGGTATGTCGTATGTGTCATTGGAGAAAAAATCACTTCCTTACAAAATAAATATTCCTAAATAAATTCCGCAAAGAATTTGTGTCGGCGGAAATCGGAAAAAGAATTGCACTTAGCTGTCAAAATTGCACGCAAAATGCACCTGAACGCGTTACAAAATGTCGCAGAAATATTCTGAACAGCTTTTCGGTAGAATACCTCGAAGCTAAAATCGTCCGAATCGTACAAAATCGGAAAATTTTCCGCTCGAAAAATACCTCGCTAGGACTGATTGTCTCGTGATGCATACTAAAAAAAATCGTTCAATGATCATGCTGTGCATGTAATGGATTTTTGTAGATTTTGCGGATTTTCAGACATTTGTCGTCTTTAGTAGTAAAGCTTTCATTCCATCCTAATTCCACAAACCTTCAATGCCATTTCCAAAATCTGTAGCACTTTCCGATAGGATCATTCAGCATGTGTATTATTTTTTTATTTAACAAACTTTTCTCATCTTATGGCGAACCTTGCTTGCATATTTTTATTGACTGCTCTTGAATTTTAGTGGATTGTCACCTTCTGGAAGTTCGTTCCTAAACAATTAATAATAAAGAAAGTGATTTTCTCATCGAGGCCATCTTCAATGGCTGGGCTGGGTAGATGAACATCTTCCATAGACACTTTGAGAATAGCATGATGGTATGAGATTCTTACTGATTAAAAAACAAAACCCTTCGATATAAGTTGTTATTTACTGAAACTAAGATCAAACTTATCAAGCTACTTTTCTAACACGAAATAAGAGCTTTTGGCAGGTTACTGTAAACGTTGATTAAGTCCCATACCTTGGGTTCCAGTTTCACCCGCCGCAATATGTCAGCAGTCGTTCTTTTGTCGCCACTACTAAAGCGTCAGCTCATGTTTTGTATACCTCATCCCATAGGGGTGTTTTTACATTAAGTTTGTAATATAAAGAAATAATTTCAATGGATGTATATGGTTCGACTAAGAATCGCTAGCTGAGTCGATTGAACCATGTCTGTCTGTCCGTCTGTGTGCCAAAGATTTGGCAATAAATTTTTTACTTGAATGATGGAAGTTATTATATTAGCTCTTTGTTTTTGGATTCATTATAAAAAACAAATACAAATATTTGGCGCAACAGGACTTTTAATACCCAGGTCCTAGCTTCTCACAACCTGTTTTTTGACAACTCCGACGGCCTTAGCTGAGATAAACTATTCTTGACAATTGATACTACTTGAATGATTTATCAGATCATCACGAGAAGAGGGCCAATTAGAAATTAGAAGGCTGGGAATAGAACCCAGACCTTCTGTGCTGCAGTTCAGAGCTTGGATTCTTGGGTATAGGAATACAATTTTTAAGAATTTAAAACTTAATTTGAAAAATAATTTTTTTGCAAACGAAAAGGAATTTTGGTAAAGTTTTTAATCACCCATAAGTTTAATGAATCAATGAAATGTGATAGGATATTCAACTACATATTCGCACAACGGATTGCAGCATTTTCATGCCTTTTTTGTTAATATATATAAAATAAAACCTAACCTAGCTTAACTTAAATTAAATTGACCTTAAACTACTTAAACAACTAAAGTGGCAAGCACTCGTTGCCATTATGTCGCCATCCGAATTGGGTTTTTGGGTGCCCGGTCTGCTTTCAAGAAACGCCACCTATAGTTGGAAAAAACATTCGCCACATGGAGCGGAATAAAAGTCCGCCATCGCTTTCAATGGCGTCTACTCATTTTGTAATGGGAAGTTCTAAGGGGATCCTTTGACTTTTTTAACCAATACCTCCTTCTCTGCCGCTTTTGTTCAGGGACTGCTTATTGGATATTCTCAGCTAAGGTCTTTCACTTTCCGCCACCTATGATCTCTACACTCTTGGCTGCCGCACTCTCTTGGATCGGCATATCTGCCTGGTGGCAAGGAATCTATTTCCTGTTCCCACCCTTGTTGGACCGGCCTTCTGCAATATTTCAAAACGTAGTATGAAATTTATCGCGGAGCCAATATCACGATGTGGCGGTAGCTTGTTGGCCGACAATGGTGGGGCCTATCTACCACCTGACGCAATAAACTGCAATCACCCAACATGTGAATCTTCTAGTTTCAGCTTCGATTGTAGACATTCAGATCCTATGGATATCATCGCATTAAGTAAGGTGCTTGAATAATTTTTCCAAGCATTTTTTTTAAAAGTAAATGAAGTGTTGGTGTTTGCTTTCTTGATAGAACCGAAAAGTTGTTACTAGGCGTACTGGAGTAACTTGCATTTTCAGCCATCGTGTCACACCTAATTAATGGTTTCCGAGACGTTGAGGAATAATCTGAAAAGCTTTCTAGTTGCGGCTGTATTTCTGTGCATCAGGACCATCTGAACCTTGTTGTCCAAGGGCACATGTTTGGCGTGTGTTTTTAGCTACTGTGGCAACTAGCTTTATAAAATGTTTTCAAATTTGATACTCGCCGCTTGCGCGATGATTGTGAATAAAAGAATAGGCGCAGCCGACGAATCAGATGAGTTCAATTAATGGCTAGTTTAACATGATGGCCACCATTGGGGACTGTGTTCGGCTGTTAAATGTCAAAAATGTCAAAAATGTCACAATCCTTAAATTAGACTTTTAAGGTTTTATTGGTGAAAACTGCCATATAGGAAATACAGTTAAATGGAACGGACCAAAGAAGGCTGAAAATCATTAACAATTTCATTGTTTTGCAAGATGTTATGTAAAGGGTTTTTCAATAAGAGCGCTATAAAAGTTTTTTTTTAAATAAAACAAAAACGGTTTTGGATATCAATGAAATTCTTTATACCTGTGAAAGTACGTTCGATGCCATTATGTATGGAACTCGATTTCTTTTGCATGGCCAACACGGGTACGCTTGCAGAAGTCCAGATGCTGAACCCAATTTTCGAGGGTTTTCAAGCATAAATCGGCCGATACTGCTGCAATTTCACGTTCGATATTCGTACGAAGTTCATCAATCGTCGCTGGATTGTTGGCATAGACCATAGACTCGACGTAGCTCTACAGGAAATAGTCTAACGGCGTCAAATCGCACGACCGAGGCGGCCAAGCGACTGGACCATTTCGTTAGATAACAAGTTCTCAAACTTGGTTTCCTATAAATTGATTGTGGCATTCGCTGTGTGGCTTGTGGAGCCGCGCCGTCCTGTCCATGTCATCCAATATCATCCAATATCATCCAATTGGGGCCAAAAATATTCGGTTATCATTGAACGGTAGCGATTCCCATTCACAGTAACTTGCCGGTCTTGATCATCATGGAAGAAGTACGGCCAAATGACGCCGCCGGCCCATAAACCACACCAAACCGTAACTTTTTCGCGATGCAATGATGCCTCATGGAGTACGTGTGGATTGCTGCCTGACCAATACCGCATATTTTGTTTATTGACGAAGCCATTCAGCCAGAAATGAGCCTCATCGCTGAAGGTGATTTTTCGATGAAAATCCGGTTGTAAATTTTAATAATTTCGACTCGTTGTTGGATCGTATATATTTCCATCATGAAATGGCAAACCTTACTGAAGAGAAATGTCAAAAGAGCGGCAAGAAATATGGCGTCGTTTGCTGTCCCTGTCGCTCAACTTTTGTAGCGTCCCTGTTGAAAAACCCGATACTTCGAAGACGTCAGCAAACGCTTAGTTATAATTCCTATTAAGATATCAAAATATCCTTCAAGAATAAACATGACATCACTATGAACTGTTTCCTAGACCGCCTCGACAAAGCCGAAACAGAATGTGTAAGTTGTGCAAGGTGATTGCAGTACCACATTCGCCAAAGCGCTTTAGCCAATGGAAATGCTGCAGTAGGCAATAAGTATCTTTATCCTTGTATCCATGTAATGGTGGTTCTGCATTAAAAAATGGTTTAGTTACAGCAATGTACGAATGGATGGGTATATTCAACAAGCTACAAAATCGACAAGGTACAAAGCCACCAATATCTTTGGGGAATACGTATCTAATTATCTCGCGATAATAGCGACATAGCGCCATTGTCAAATACAGCGTACTAGAAAGGTCGCAACTGATGTGATGGTTTTTCTCGCCTATTAAGAAAGCACACTTGGTTTGGCTTTCCAACAAATGCTCGCAGCTAAGGACAAAGTGGACTAGAGATTGCTGTGATCCAATACAAGAACTTCCCTGATTGTTGGAGGATATGACAAGTTTTTCAGAAAAAATAAGAAACAAAAGAAAATCAAAGATGCAAGCGTCGAGGAGAGCTACTAAGAGGGTTGCCAATAATTATGCTTGGAAGCATTACCAACATCCAAGTCGTCAACGTCCGAACATAATCCAACCGAAACTCATAGGTAAAAATAATTTTTGAGTCGCAGTTGCGGCTGAAAATATGAACTTCTGAAGGCTGGTAAACGGTGATAGAAACCACAATTATGCACAACGAACAATTTTAGACGAGTTTGGGTGGTATACCAAAACTAGACATGGCACTGTGCATAGTTCGTCTCTATAAATGCTGTTGTATGCGGCCTTGAAATCGATGAATAGACATCGATATCGATTTGGACTTTTTGGTTTTTTTTTCCTGGATCTGCCGAAGTGTAATCGTTGACTCTCCTATCCTAAAATCACACTAAGGGCCGATCAATACGTTGGTAAAGGGTTTCAGGATTCACGTATTACGGCAGATAACACCATGTAAGCGGTGTTGAAAAGACTTTCGGCACACTCTCATCTGACTAAATTTTGTAAATATGTTTGTTTTTGCTGCCTACCAAATGATCTCCACATGCTTGACATATCTCTACAAGAAGGGTGCCATTTTCAGAACTGTTGTGAAACTTACGTTTAAATATTGCTATCCTAACTTCATTTAACAGTCTGCTAAAGTGGATGAAGCTCTGTTCTCATTGGTCAATCGATCATTTTCACTGAAGAGAATAGATCTTCATCTAGGTTAGGTTAGGTTAGGTTGGTATGTTGATGACGTAGGCGGTGTACGTCTTCCTTCATCACAATCATGTCAATATAGACTCATGTGATGCCCGTTGGGGGTCCACTTGTGTGGTTACCCTGTTACAGTCCACTGTTTTTAGTCCCTTACCAGATTTTGTTGCAAACCTGAAATGAGATTTCGGATTGATCTGTGAGGTCATGGAAAAGGTATTTTCCTAAGGTTCTCATTCTCAATTGGCTGAGGCCTGAGCAGCACAGAAAGTGGAGGGTATCCTTGTGTATTTCTTCATCACCGCAGCCCTTACAGAGTTCATCATCTAAGATGCATTTGTGGCTTTTAAGTAAGTTGTGTCCAGTCAGAATCCCTTCTAGAGTCGAAACAGATTTCCTGTTTCTATGAACTAGTTTATGGGTCCTGGGTTTGTCATACTCAGGCCACATTATTTTGGAAGTTCCGCAGATGGGAAGGGAGTTGCACCTGTTTTTGGCAATATTTAGTGTTTTCTATCTTACCCGTGATTTGAAATCACATAGTGGCGGTTTGACAACGGTTCAAAAGCCTAGATTTTATTTCGTCAGCAGAGATTAGATTAGGTTAGGGAGTTGGAAGCAAGTAATTATATCACTGCGGCCACAGATGGGCCTATTGTGATTTACTCCAGTTAGAGCTCACTCATGATATCGGATTTTGTGATGAATCCTAGGAAATCTTTGAGTGGGCTGTCAGATATGTTTTCTGCCTCAAGGTAGTGCTTACCCGAATGGTGTTGACGTAATCTGATTAGGCGGTTGCAGTGACCACATCCTGTTGATTCTTCTTCCTCGTTGCGTAGTCTGCAAGTGTTATCTAGAGTTATTCCCATAGTCATGAGGTGTTTTTTTGAGTTGACAATGCTTAGTAAGAAACCAAACTCAAATCTGACTCCTACCTAGATGTAGGAGTTGACAGCAGAAATAGCTTTTATTGTAGCCTGAATGTCAATAAAGATGTTGATACCAATTGGTGGTATCGCCAACTTCGAAGTCGCTTAGGCTGGATCTGCTATATCTCTGCCTGTAAGACACTGCTGTACTCAGGGAGACAAAAAGTGCTGTTCAGCTTTAGTTTTTTCTGAAAATTACTCCAGCTCCAACGCCTACGCCATTTTTGAACCATCAGTACAGATGGATATGGTTTCGGTGCCCAGCTCTTTTCTCTCCCACTACTCACTACTTGGGAAGACCAAGGAGAATGGTCTTTGAAAGTTATGGTGAGGCAGCATGTAGTCAGAAGATACAGCTGAGCCGAGATATCTGTTTGGAAGTCGCTGTTTCGAAGTCGCTTAGGCTGGATCTGCTATATCTCGGCCTGTAAGACTGTACTCAGGGAGACAAAAAGTGCTGTTCAGCTTTAGTTTTTTCTGAAAATTACTCCAGCTTCAACGCCTACGCCATTTTTGAACCATCAGTGCAGATGGATATGGTTTCGGTGCCCAGTTCTTTTCTCTCCCACTACTCACTACTTGGGAAGACCAAGGAGAATGGTCTTTGAAAGTTATGTTGAGCCAGCATGTAGTCAAAAGATACAGCTGAGCCGAGATGATATCTGTTGGGGGATTTCCGCCTGATTTAATTTTCAGCAGTTGAGCTGGCTGATTTTTAGAGGACTTTTATCTGCAGATTCTTGCATGTCAAGCTCTAGCGGTAGCAGGTGTATGATGGTTTCCAGTCCCGTTGTTGGTGTGGTTCTCATTGCGCTAGTAGCTCACACACATGCTGTCTTTTGTACATTTATTATGACAAAGAGCTTCGTCTAAGATATCATATCGATTTGGCTGTGTTCGGCACTTGTATCCCTGTCTCTGACGATTAACACGTTGGTAGTTACAGGTAAATTAATAAGGAATGGTAGTGACGGCATATGTTCAACCCGAACTGTAGCGTCACCTATTGCATTAATGAAGCCTTAGCACTGAAGATATGCGCGATGGCGTTGTAAAACAAATTCCGTTACATATTTTCCAGAATTGTCTATTACAATATTTTTATAAGCCTCATTGTGAAGGATTTGTGGGCTGATCCACTATGATTATGAGACAAACATTTTCATTGTACACAAGAACGATACAAGTCTCCTGTCAAATATACCATTAAGGATCACATTGTCCAACTATTCAAGTATTTTCTGGTGGATTTCAGCCAGCTAACTGGTAAAATCCATTAGTGCAAGTGACCTTAACTGTTTTACGAATAGCCCCACTGTGTCTCATTGAAACGACCCACTACCTCCTTGCACCCTCGAAACAACCTTAGATAATCGTACCTATTTGTAATTTACACTGAATGCTGCATTCCGTATGAAAGTGTGAGCTTTGTTTGCCAGCATTTGACATGATCGTGAAGATACCATATTGACGACGACCATAACGATGATGATGATGATCATCCGAATGTTTCTACATGCATGCTGGTGCAGCAACTATTCAAAGCGTCTATGATAATTTTTGCCTGCCGCCATAGACAACTCTCTACCAAATCACATGATACTTTCCACAAGGATATTGCATTATGCTACCTGTTGGGGATGCCAAGGAAATTTGTAGGTTTATGGCTAAAATTTGATTCCTAATGTCGTATAACACGTGCGTTCTACATTATGGATTGCTTCATGACACGCTTTCGGCATTCCATTCGGATGCATAGACACAACAGCAGAAACAACAAAAACCCGCAACAGTTAGACGAACAAGACAAGTGAAGTCTCTAAGGCAAGCGAATAGGCATACAGCACCTCCACACTTCAGAGAGCGCACCTCTTCACATCCGACGTCAGCTGTGTACTCGAAATCACTTTAATTGCAATTGGAATCGAAATGAAGCATACTGGCGGTGGGTAATGAGATTTTGTGGCTTTTTGTGATTTCGTTTGTCCAATGGTAGATCACACATGAGGAAGGTATCTGACGAAAATGGTGGTTATATAACATCATGTAGTGCGCACCTACAGCTGTTTTTTCTTTTGTTGCATTAAGGTTCAAGTGACGCTGGAACTATTTCGTTGAATTTCACTGACAGACGTTCAGATACGAGTTTTTACAGACGGCATAAATACGGTATGACAGGATAATGACCTTGTAAGCAATATCATGCAGACGGTAAGTTGTCTCATTGAAGCTGTCACAGTGATCGGTTTAATTGTCTTAGGTGTGTAAGTAGGCCAATTTGATTGCTTGAAAAAGCGTTCCATTATTTAAGAGGATTTTGTATGTAGAAATATGTTTAAGACCTGTCATCTAGAATGTACTTATTCTTGCATGAGATAAAATATATTACATGACTTGGCAAAATTCAGTATGCTTCGAATAAGCTGGGGCCGATCGGTTTCTATTACAGGCTCATAGCGCGCTCATAAAACTGTTGGGATAAATACTTACTTAAGTGGCGCTATAGTCTGGAATTAGCTTGGGTCTCAACCGACAACCTTCATTATTAGATCGGTCCTTAGAAAATCCATGAAATCCTTCGCGTTCACATCGAAATCAGCCCTCGAATGGCGACTATCTCTTAATGGAATGGCAGAGTATTTTAGCATTCACTTCTTATATGGCCGAGCCCCACAGAAACATACCAGAGAACTGCAAGGCGGATGGGCTTGCCAGATAGGGCACTATCATTGATATCCTACCGCGAGTATATATTTTAGGTATGCCCCTCGCTACATGTAAATTACTGGATGCGTTTTTGAGGAAAGCAAACCGCAAATGACAGATCGATAAACGGTACAACGTGTCAAATATTCATACAACTCTGGCCAACAATGCTAAACAGGTCATACATCAGCACCATAATCAGTATACTTACAGCAATGGCTTCTATGGAAGCTGCTTGGACAAAGAAGAGGAGGAAAGTCTTACTCACCTTCCCTTTAGCAAAGAATTCTGTAGAAGCTGCTTGGACGAAGAAGAGGAGGAAAGTATAACTCACCTTCCCTGCTCTTGTCCAGCTCTCTCAGAAAAAAGAAAACTCCATCAGAGAAACTACTTCCATCCAGGTGAGTTGGTTTATATTACTGTCAGAAACCTCCTACTATATATAGTCAGCTCTAAATACATGGAAAGTAGACAGATTTACGTGGTACCACAACGGACCTTTATGGTCTAACTGTGCACGCCCATCGCGTGCAGCGACTGCAACCTAACCTAGCTAACTGCTTCCAGTTGCGCATTTTCTCTCAAAACGACCAAGGATTTCTTCATCCACTTTTGTACGGTTCATGCTTCAGCGGCGTAGAGCAGGATTAGGATGATCAGGGTCTTGTATAGGATCTCCTTAATAGCTCGTGTGAGTGCTTTACTGCTAAATTGCCTTCTTAGCACGAAGAAACAGCGGTTGGCAAGCGAAATTCTTCGTGAAAATTCTGCCAAAATATCAGAGTTATAAGCGGGCCGAGGTAAACAGAGTCCTGTAGTACCTCAAAGTTATATCTGTCAATGACGACGTTCTGTCCAATTCGTCGATGTTGTGTGTCCTTTCGTCTTGACAGCATGTACTTGCTCTTGCCCTAATCAACTGCTTAACCCATTGTTTGCCGCTTCCTTCTCTATACTAGCAAACGTGGCTAAGACATCACATTGAGTCCGACCAATGATGTCAATATTGTCGGCGTATGCTAGTAGTTGCACCGATTTTGGGATGGTTGTACCTCTGGTGTTGGCTCGGGAGATTTTTACAATCCTATTAAGAATGAGATTCTGTCGTTTCCGAATCTGATGTAGCATCTAGAATTCTCCATCGTCATCCTACACAGTCGGACGAGTTTGAGTGGTACAAAAAAAAAAGAAAGAAAAAAGACGTGACTCTGTACAGTTCGTCTCTATAAATGCTATTGTATGCGCCTTTGAAATCGATGGTGTTGGGTGGTCTATTTGGACAAAGTATGAAGATTTGATCAGTTGTGGACTTTCCTGTACTAAAACCACACTGATAAGGGCTGTAGCAGGTTGTAGCAGATAGGATCTTGTAAGCGGTGTTGAGGAGCCTTAAGCATTTGAATTTGGCGCAGTTTGAAGGGTAATATTTTTTTGTGGATCGGGCAAACGATGATGACTTTGGCTTATGAATTGGTGAATGTTAATCGTCCAACACGCCGCCTGCTTCATAAAGCTCAGTGGGAAGGCCGTCATTTTTCCACAGCTCTTCGACATAAGAACATGGTGTTATGGTGTTTATCGAGAGTCTTTCGAGAGTCTTTGGACATTCATCGAATTTTCTATATGGCAGTAACGTCTGCTTTGTATTAACTAAGGGCTTCCGCTATTTGTTCGCCTGTTTAATATTCTTACATTCCAGGTGCAGATACAAACGTCATCCGTTTTTCGTTAAGCATGTTCGTCTATAATAAAATCGGTCATTTCCGAGACTCTTGGTTCCTTCGTAACAACAAATTACGAAGGGGGTAGTACCATTGGTCTCTCCAGTCTTTCACTATCCTTTTTTGGTTCAAGACGCCTCACTAACCCTTAAGATTCCTTGATATTCGGATAATAGATACGAATATAAAGCAGTTTTCTTGATTTTCTTCAATCTTGTTTGTAAAATTGAGATCAAAGCGTTCTGAGCGACCTCTGTACAGATCACTTTCGATTGGTTTGCCAAGTCGAGTTTACCGCCCGTACTCTTCTATCTGTGATAACGAACCATCGCAAAGATCTCATTGTTATGGTCGATGTCGAAAATACATTCAGTACAGTTAGTTAGTTAGCAGAGGTAATGCACTGCAATTACCTAATTATCGACTTGGACTCAAAGACTCTTCGGAATGGATCAATGCATTCTCTCTAAACATCATAAACGTCCATTGCAGTCTAGTATACCCTAATCTAGACATGACATATTTTGTCCCTTATTATCACGCCTTTTAAATCAAATAGGCGGTGGTTTGGACGTCAGTTGTTGACTTTACTGGTCTAAACTACAATGAAATAGGCTAATCGGGTTGTTCACATATAGTACGCAGAAATGATCGCTGAGCGAAATTGAGAAGTCTTATGGCTCTGTAATTGGCGCAATTTAGAGAGCCTCCATTTTTTGTGGAAACTTAAAATAATGATAAGAAGCCCTTCTTTAGGCACTCTGTCATTTGTGGGGCGATGTGTAGAACATCAGTTACGTACAATCTTATTTACATGGTACGGCATCTTCTATGTCGGCATGTAAATGTTTAATAACTTTAACATGTATCAACCGGTTGACTTGAGTAGACAAGTTTTTGAAATGTCAAATCAGTTCACACAAAAAAAAAACGCGCCGAAATAGTTAAGGTCCGCCCAGAATGCATATCTGTAGCAGAAGATTAGAATTTAAAAACAAGGCAATCCGTAAGCGCTTTACACAGTCTGAATTTTCGTGAATCTGTGGCTTCAAGTTGAATGGAGGGTAACTTCATGCAAGAAATGAATCTCTCTTTTGGCATCGATACAAGATAACAGCTACAGATATGCGTTCTGGGCGGCCCTTCAAGCTTTACATTGAATATATTCCTTATAAAGGGTGGTTAAATTTTAAAGGCCGATGTTGATTTTGAATAAAACACAAATTATTGAGGATATTATTGTCATTTCTTTTTGTTATGATAATATTGGTATGGTTCAATTATGTATGGAACAAAATATAGGCCAAATGGCCTCCGCGACCTCGGCGGCACACCTCCATCCGATGGTCCATATTTTCGATGACGATAAGGCATAATTGAGCTTCTATGCCGTTAATGTGCCGAATCATCTCATCCTTTAGCTCTTGAATTTTGCTGGCTTATCGACGTACACACATTTTCTTTCAAAAAACCCCAAAGAAAGAAGTCCAACGGTGTCAAATCACATGATCTTGGCGGCCAATTGACATTGCCACCACGTGGGATAACACGGCCATTGAATTTTTCGCGCAAAAGAGCCATTGTCTCGTTAGCTGTGTGGCAAGTGGCACTGTCCTGTTGAAACCACATATCGTCTACATTCATATCTTCCGATTCGGGCCATAAAAAGTTCGTATCATCTCACGATAGCGAACACCATTCACAGTAACTGCCAGACCGGCCTCATTTTGGAAAAAATACGGCCCGATGATGCCGCCAGCAAATAAACCACACCAAACAGTCACTCTTTGTGGGTGCATTGGTTTGTCGACAATCATTTTTGGATTATCGTTCGCCCAAATGCGGCAATTCTGCTTATTGACGAATCCACTGAGGTGAAATTGATCATCCACTGTTGCCATTTCTTGCCACCATTCTGACCATTAACGACGCTTGAAATGGTCAAGACGCTTTTGTTCTTGAGTCAATTGCACCTTGGAAGCGTGTAAATGCAAGTCTTTATGCATAATGTTCATCAACGACGAGCGTGGGAGGTGCAATTGTTGGGCACGACGACGAGTTGAGGTGGACGGCTCTTCAACTACACTATCGCGAACAGCAGCCATATTTTTGCAGTACGAGGTATATGAGCATGCACTGATATTTTCACATCCCCTACAGATCCGGTTCGCTTAAATTTTTGCACGATTTTCCGATTGTACGCACATTTGGACGATTAAATTGACCGAAAAAATCACGAAGTACACGATATGCATTTTGATTTGAACATCCATTTTCATAATAAGCCTGAATAACTTTACCGCGTTTCTCGATTGTGTATCTTTCCATGGTTTAAAGTGAGCTAGTCTGAAATTGAGAAATGTCAAATGAAATCAGCAAAAAACTTGACGTTTAGGTGTGATTCACATTCAACATCGGCCCTTAATATCACTCGTTATATCGTCGAAAATATCTTGCTCAACAAACACCGTCTTTGAAAAAGGCCTTGACGGTTAGTTTCACCAAGAAACCAGTATACGTCTATTCCACACTGCAAATGGCCACATTAACTCGCTATCCGGATCTCAAGATTTGGCTCCTCCAGATTTCCTTTTGTTGTTTAGAAAGCGAAGTGTATGCCAGCAATCTATAGATCATGACCGAGCTGAAGGCATACATTCATTAGAAATTCATTGCTATCCGCTATATTCATGCGGTAAAAAATTAAAATCTCCTTAACGTTAAAATAATTTTAAGGTATTTTTACCGATGTCAATATGTACCAAACTTAGCCTTTATATGAAAATCCATTTTTTCGACTTCTTGGTAATAACTGGGTTACAGTTTTGTTTCAAGCAATAGAGTGAATGCATTCGTTAAACAATAGTATAAACAATAGCTTTTGAATAGGTTTTGAGAATTTTAGATTTTGCCAAAACCGTTATATGGTAGTTCCTATAATGCTTGTTCCAAAAAAATTCGTTGGCTATTAATCCAAGGAGGTGTATAGTTTATATAGAATACTAAAAACTATTAATATGCGTTGGTCCTACTCTTCAAATTCGTTCAAAATCCAGCTCAGCATAAATATCTGTTTAGAATCGTGAATTTTTTATTTTATTTAGATTTGTGAATTTATTTATATTCTATGTAAGGTAAGGCGGCAAGCTTATTGATTCTAAAAGAAGAACTCATTGAGCTGCAATTTTTCGCATGTAAAGTCACAAAAGTGATGAAAACACAAAAGCCGTTTGTAAACGACTTTCCCTAATGGCTGAAACGCCATGCGAATAAAAAAAAAAAAAAAACCCGTAACTTCTGCTAAGTATTGCTAGGATTAGCATAGTATTGGTTCGTGCAGGCACTAAATTTCATCGATTTTGACAAATTTACGGCTCAAAAACTTAGGACTTACCAACAGACGAATGGGCAGAAATAACTACATATGTCTATCTTTATTATTTCTCTGTTAAGTGTAAAAAAAAACAACTATGCCGTACGAAAAGATTCACTAATCATGTTAACACTTTAGGTTCGCTGTGTAGGCACACATCTCATACACTTCAAGAAGCCTCGAATGGTTGAAATAAGCTTAAATTAATCGGTTCCACTCACTGCAACTGATGACTACTCATCGCCAGAGGCACTGGACTCTGCATATATAAACGCTGAATTACCCACCCAGAAAAATCACCACGTGCACTTTGTAGGGCACCAGGTCTTAAGCTGATGTGCATCGTCTGCCTTATAACGAGACCGTGATGTAATTGGATTGCTCTGTTTTTTTTTTTAGAGTGGCAAACACACTCAACACACATTGTGTAATCTTCAAAATTCTTTGAATTTTTTCTAACTATTTCCGCATTAAAAGTGCAACAATCTTCCAGGTAAATCTAAAGATGCAGTTAAGTTGGAGAAACTGGCTCGTACCTCTTCATCCGCTCCAGATGGTAATTGAATTGTTGCGGCTTCTGAAAACGTTCCTCCATTTCCATCGTTTCGTTGGCAGCGGGCAAAAGGCAATAAGTGAACAAAACAAATGCGAAGCAATTCACAAAACAAATTCGCTCTTGCATTTATCCGTCATTTATCAGAAAAACCAATTTGTTCAGGAATATGGCATTCCATCGCACTCAGCGGGCAGACTGTGAAGATTGTAGAATCGCACTCAAAAGATCCACCATGCGATGGATAACTATGTGGAGCTCATTGCTAGCTGGATGCTACTGATGCCACAGGGATTGTGATCGGAAATCGCAATTTCGCTTTAAATCGTACGGCTTTAGGTCAATTAAAAAAAATTGCTTGTGGAAGACATAGGAGCTAATAAAGTGAATTTATGGCATTATGATGGTGGCAAATGTGAGGTAACTGAATATACGATAGTAGTGGCTCTTATAAATGGATTTAAGCGATTGTTGTTTTTTGTGTATGTATTTTGAAGAACTACATCACACATAAAGCTTAACTGTTTTGCGTTCTTCAATTTTTACGAATTTCATAAAAGTCGGTTCATTCTCGAAGCTTAAATCATCTTTTTCGATATACCATTTGAATAGGTGTGCAATTTGATATGCTAATCTGCAATTCTATATATTAGATAACTACAAAAATTTAATAACTGTAAGATTATTTTAATGTGTGCGATCACAAGATCATTTGGCGTCGAGTTTCAAATCGGTTTTTACATATTTAAGGCAATTCGCGGTCATACTGCTTTTTCGCGATTTGGCTTGCAAGGTAACCTAATTGGACGACCATAGGCTAGACATCACATAATACAACCGTCAAGATCTGGAGCACCCAAAACTCTGAAGAAACCTATTTTGTATCAACAGTTGGCGGAAATCTTTTACAAGACGCGATAAGAACCGTCGTCGGTGAGTACTCGCGATAGAGTGATACAACTTTTTGATCACGAAAACCACCAACCTTTGCTTCAATTTTACTTTCAATTGCAACTGCTTATCTAAAACAAATACAAATTTTAGGCTCGTGTTGTTTTATGCCGACACCGAAGGGCGAATTTGAGATAAGCTTTGAGATAACTCGGATGATTTGTCTGATCACCACTAGAGGACTGCCAGTGAAAAATAAATTTAGGTGTTGCTACGGCTGGGAAACGAACCCACACCTTCTGCGTGGCAGTTCATGGCACCAACCATCGCGCCACTGAGCCCGCTTATTTAGCTATCTTATATCACGAGGTTATAAAAAGATTTTGTAGGCAACATTCTCGCGCCCACCAGCGATAAACCACTGGTTTGATAAGGAATGCCGACAATGCAGCCAAGAACGAGGCCTACAAGGCTAAGCTGCAGGTGAAGACTAGAGAAACCAGTCGAGATGAGCAGGGAAATATCTAATTAACCTAATTTTCATCAAAAAATCATCTTCGACAAACAACATTTTAGAAGTTGGGTCGATACCAATCCACAGAGATCCAAGAGTTTCCAATGCATCCCGAAAACGTGACTGTTTGGAGTGGATTTTGAATTGGCGGCGTCATCGGATAATATTTTTTTAAAACCACGTTGGCCAGGCGATTACCTTCGACGACAAGCGCTATAGGTCGATGATTACCAACTTCTTATGGCCTGAATTGGATGATATGGACACCAATTACATATGGTTTCAACAGGAAGGCCGGCGCTATGAGCCACACAGCTCACCCAGCGACTCGAGGGCATGGTCATCTCAGGTGGAGGTGTCTATGCGGATAAACCCTCAAAGGCAACATAACTCATGCCATCGGTTTCAGCCGGATTTATTGTCAGAGTCATTTTCATAGAAAATTGGTCATTTCGGAAGCGCTCCACCCAGAGAAGGCGCGGCGGACATTAAAACCGTGCTACATTTCCCATACATAATGGCATCATAATGCATTTTAAACGAATAAAAAAATCGATGATATCTCATACAATTTTTGTTTTATTAAAATTTAAAGATAGAAAACGCTTAATGAAAGAACCTTTACGATGGCACGATGAAAACTACCAATTTTACCGATATCGTGTGCGTCCCCCAGTAGTTGGACGGATTTCTTGAAAATAGTGTGTTCGGTTTACTCCTGCCCTACAAAATCTCTGTTCCAGAAATCAGCGAAATGAGAAATGAGATTGAAGAAATCGTATGAGCTCGTCTTCCTTTCGGAATCTGGTACTCACTTCGAAAAGTTCATACGAGCGTTTCCAAACAAAACGTTGCATCGTCAGTCCCCCAGTGTTAGGCGACACAGCTGTATCCAATTTCGCCGTCGCCGTCACTCTACAGACTACAATTTCTTGACTTGAAATTCGTTGGTCTTTACCAGGATATGTTTTAGTGTGAAAATTGGTTCTATGGGTTCGCAGTACGTTCTGTTTTTTTTTTGGATACTGTTTGCCGTGCTACGAATTTTGCCAGACTCCATGTTAGAGCATGTATACATAGTTAAAGCACCCTCCCTATTCTGTACAATAAGTCCCTACGGTACCGCCTGTCAAGGCATACCTTCATAGGGCAGGTGTTGACATTATGTCTTTCCTCTTATCGACCTGGGTTTTCGCCCTCTTTTGGTATCTTTTGGTTTTCCCGCCTCAGATCTTCCATTACACTTGCAATGATGCTGTGGCAGTTTCCCATGCTTCATTCGTTGATAGCATATACGTTATATGATTTCGTGAGGTTACTGTCCTGCATATTTCGCCTTCTAGTGCGTTTCTCGCAGCTAAGGCCTACTCAAACCAACGCGAAACTTAGGTGTGGGAGCGGGAGCGAAATTCCCGCCGAAATAAGTACATGGCGGGATATGGTACCATGCAAATAGCTGCGTACTCAGAGAGACGATAGCGGGATTGTAGCGTTATTTCGCTGGTTCGCTGCATGCACTATATTTTCGCAGTCCCGCGTGTGTTATTGTACTTTGAAGATGGTGTCAGTGGAAAACCTCTTGGAAATTATAAAAAAATATCCGGTGTTGTACAATCTGGCACACTCTGAATACAAAAATATAAGAAAAAAAGATGAAATATGGGGACAAATTGGTGCAGAGTTAAAACAAGATGGTATTTAACTTTAAAATTAGTTTTATTTAAATTTCATTATTAAACAATTTAACAAATTTTTCACGCATATTAAACGCTTCATTAGTGCCTCTTTATGACTCGTTCGTACAGTTAGTGAGACCTCCTACATTTACCTCTAGTTCCTCTAAATATTCGTAATAAAGAGTGTCACATTGTTTCGTTCTTAAAAAATTATGCAATGTACAAGTTGTCTTTACAATTAAGATTGCAGTTTTTACATTAACTTCAATAGGACTAAGATATACTCTCCATTTGTTGGTTAAAATTCCAAAGGCATTTTCAACTACCCGTCTTGCACTGCATAGCCTTTCATTATAATTTTTCTTGCGTTTTTCGGTTCTAGATTGTCTATAAGGGAATGGTCTCATTAACAATGGCTTAAGAGCAAATGCCTCGTCTCCTATTAAAACATGATTACATGCTTCATTTTGCCCTGGGAGATTTTTTGGTTTTGGTATATTCATCTGACCATGTTCAAATCTTCTACCCATTATTGAAGCTTCGAAGATTCCACCATCGCTATTCTTACCGTATCCCCCCATTGTCTACACAAAGAAATTGATATTCTGGACCAACAATCGCCATAAGAACAATTGAAAACTTATTAAGGTAGCAAAAATGATTAGATCCGCTATTTTTTGGGCACTTTATAGTAACGTGCTTTCCATCAATCGCTCCAATGCAATTTGGAAACTGCCATAAATCTTCAAATCCTTTGGCAGACTTCTCCCAAACTTGTTTAGAAGGTTCAGGCATATATAGGTGTTCCATTCGCATGCATATTGCTTTGCAAATCTCTTTAACTATTTGGCCAACTGTTGAAAATCCTACGCGATAACTGTGACCTATTGTAGAAAACGAATCGCCAGTCGCAAGATATCTGTAAATAAAATAATACATTTTTATTTTAAAGGTCCTGGAATTAAAAAGAAATGGAAAAATCTTCGAGATACATATTCTAAATATCTGAGAAGTACGAAAACGAAAACAGGACAGGCCAAAAATTATAGTAATTGGCAATGGGCACCATTGATGCAATATTTAAAGCCTTACTTGACATTTGCAGAAACGGACTCAAATATTGAGGACACAAACATTGAGGATTCTCTAAACACAATCGATGAGGATGACCCAGCAGTAGTCTTAGAAAATCTAGATGTTCCAATATTATCGTCGGAATTATTAGGTAGAGATAAACAGACACGAGTAGAAGATAATTTTCATTCGACCGCAACAACTACACAACAAAGACATGACTGTGACAGAGAAAAAAAAGTGAGACCCTTAAGAAAGAAAGAAAAAAAACAAGAAGTTTCACCGGTAAATGCAGTTTTGGAGTATCTTCAAAAAAAAGGACAACGGAATATGGATGCTACTGAGTTAATATTTATGGTGTACGCTAAAACCGTCAAGTCTTTTTCGGCTAAGAGGCAAGCTATAACGAAAATGCAAATATCCAAAATTAAAATGGAATAGGAGCTACAACATATAGAAGAGATATCATCCTCTTCGTCACAATTTTACGGAGAATTTGGACCTTCTACAAGTACATCTGCTGTGCCAAGCTCGTTTACTTATTCACCTTGTAAAAATACACAATCGTCCGTATTGGAAGAAAGCTCTCAAACACTCTTTCAGTTCACTTAAAAAAAACCATAGAATCGGTTAAAGTACTATACTTTTTTTTCTAAATTATTGTACTTATTCTTAAGAATTCTCACCTCCGTTAAAAATTATGTGAAAAGACTTGCAATAATTCAATAAAACACTTTTAATTTATTTGTAATTGGATTTATCGTATTAACATCTTTCATTATCATACCTTAATGCAATCGCAAGACGTTCCTCGGGACTAATAGACTCACGATAATTTGTACATAACTTACGAATATCGTCTTTGATAAGATCAAGAATATCGTCAAAACATTCACTTGTCATTCTGAAATACACATAAAATCTCCGTTCATCCTTTCGAAGATCTGGCATAAGCGTATGAAACTCTCCATAACTTTGGCGATCAATATTTATTTCATGAACCCATTTTCTTTTTTTCCTTATATTTCAATTAACAAAAATTTAGTATCAGATAATTGCAATATAATAATCTTATTCATAAATACCTGTTCGTTTCTTCTGCTAATGCCATTAAAAGAAGAAATTCTTCTTCATCCGAGGAGGAAAACATGTTGCTTGGTTACTTTGATAATAAGGTCATATATAAATAAATAAAAGGTTCGCTCCCGCTTCGCGTTTGGTGTGAATGGATAGTAGTTCCCGCTCCCGCATCTTTCCCGCGCGATATTCGCTATCGCTACCGCTCTCGCGTTTCGCGTTGGTTTGAGCATGCCTTTATACTTTCGGCATTTCAGCAGCACGTGCTCGCCATTGTGGACATTACCATCACAACTGAGACAGAATGGGTCATCAGCAAGTCTTAGCCTGTGCAGGTATTCCGAAAAGCTTCCGTGTCCCATTTGTGCTACCAACTTCCGTTTGGTGTTGTGTTGCATTGTCTTTTCCATTCCATTTCAGCGGCTTCTCCAATGGACAATCTCTCTGTGTTTTCGTTTTTGTATATTGCCGCTGAGATTTTTACCTTAGTTCTCAGTTATACAGTTCTGTATGCAAGTGATGCTCTTCTGTGCACAGAGTTTATCCTTCTCATGTATGACTCAGTACATGTGGCCGAAACCCATATGCGGTCTGCGTACAAGAGGATTGATTTGCTTACGGTTGCAAGCAGATTTCTTATTTGCTGCCTTTCTCCTTCAATATTTGGCATGAGCCTTGACCTGTCGGCTACTACTCGGCTGGCTTTCTCACTCGTGTGCCTTTGGGGTTCTATGAAGTTAAGCCTGTGGGCTTGATGCACCCCTAGCTATTTGATGTAAGGCTTCGATTGTGTGCTCTCACTTTTAATCTTAAGCGGTCAATTTGTTTACGGCTGCTAATGAGAACGGCCTCTGATTATGGTTCGCCAGTGCCAACCCTGACTAGCTGAGCCATATTTTTACATCTTTGATAGTGTTGTTGCAGTGTTGTGTCACTTCTCCTATAGGGTCGTTCATTTAGCAGGGATATTCCTCGTTGGTGCAAGACGTGGGATCTGCTTAATTGTAGATGGGACTTGCCTGGTAGCTAGAGTCTAAGCTTTAATTTTAAAATTTTAGTTTATTTGCGTTAGAATACAAAAATAATAATATGCATGTCCTTTTGTTCCCACAATACTCCCGTTGATATGACGACATATCTCACGAAAAAAATTCTCAATGCTACCTTTGCTAGGCGTCATTTAAATGTAAGAGAAGAAGTTTGAAATTGAAATGTATTCAGCTTATTACCGTTGCATCCATCCGTGTGTGAATGCATCTACATAGTTTGCTTGAGTTAACTGCCAACTAGAAAGACATAAATTTCGTAGAAAGACATAAATCTCCGCATAATAGTGCGATGGTTAATTCACATGCGAACCGTAAATTTTGTGGAATTTTTTTTTTTTAATTGTTATATCACATTCGGTGAAGAAGCAGTGACTTATCAAGTCAAGAATTCATTAAGCACACCATGATGATTTATTGGTATTACGAATGGTAAAGCATTTTGTCTTTGAATGGGGCTTTCGGTTGAATAAATTAGTTTGTCACCCGGTTCAACTGAATAGAGTCAACATTTTTCGAATGTATGGGAATTCATAAATTTCGAATATTGTACTTCAATTCATCATTTCTTGCTGCTAAATGTTTGTCTATAATGTGGACAAGAGAAATTAAATAGAATAATTCAAAAATTATTTCTCTGGAACTCTTAAAAAACATTCCATATGGAAAAATGCACAAATAATGAAATTACAAAAAGAAGTTAATGGAATTAAACAAAAGAAGTTTTTCTTAAAGAAATTATTTCATTGAAGAATTTTAGTATTGTCTACTACCTCCTTTATTCATTATTACTTTACAATTTCGGTACGGCATGAAATCGTAAAGTGCCTCTAAGAAATCCAGTGAAATCTACAGGATAGTTTACTGGCATCAATATTTATTTATTTATTTATTTATTTATCTCAAATCTCAAGTTAAACATCTTAACAAATTAATTAGTCAATTTATACAAGAACAACGAAACAAAGTATGGAATAATAAACTAAGTAGTCTAGATAAAGCTTCAAAGCCATTCTGGAATATAGTTAAGATTATAAAAAATAAAAACAAGCAATTGCCTTGTCTTAAAAGTGGTTTAAATACCTATTTAACAGACAATGATAAAGCAAGGGTACTTGCTTTAAATTTTACTAAAAACCATAATATATCTCAGAATTTAGGAGAAGCGAATACAAACGCATTAGTTGAAAATGCTTTACGGAATTTTAATGCAGTATTCCTTGAAACTCCAATATGTGAATTTGTTTCAGAAATTGATACCCATTTTTTCTTAAACAATTTGCAGATTAAAAAAGCAGGGGGACTAGACCAAATAAAAAATATTTATTTAAAAAAATTGCCCAAAGTTGGAGTCAAATTTCTAACATTTATTATAAATGCGTGTTTAAAAATGCAATATTTTCCTAATGCGTGGAAAGAAGCGAAGGTAGTGCCAATACCAAAAGCTGGTAAGTCTCTTGATAAACCTGACAGTTATCAGCCAATAAGTTTATTAAGTGGTCTAAGTAAGATTTATGAAAAAGTACTAAAAGAAAAAATATTGAAAATTATCGATGAACACAAAATTTGCCAAGACGAACAATTTGGTTTTAGGCGGAATCATAGTACTTCTCATCAGGTACTTAGAATATCGAATAGTATCAAAAGAAATCGAGAAATGGGAAATTCAATAGGTATGATATTGCTTGATATCGAAAAAGCATTTGACTCCGTTTGGCACACTGGTCTTAAATATAAAATGTTAAATTTTAATTTTCCACCATTTCTTTGTAAAATTGTTCAAAGTTTTTTGTCAAATCGTTGTTTTAAAGTGTATGCCAATAGTAGCGCGTCCGAAGTAATTTTAATTAGTACTGGTGTACCTCAAGGCTCTGTTCTTGGACCAGTTTTGTACAATCTGTATACGTCTGATTTTCCAAATTTACCTGAATGCGAAGCAGCAATTTATGCTGATGACACAGCAATATTTTCATCGCATCAATTTGGTCTTAACATTGAGACCAATTTAAAAAAATGCAGCTGAAATATTGAACGAATATTACACAAAATGGAAAATAAAATTAAGTGTCGGAAAAATGCAAGCTATCTTTTTCAACCAGAAAAAGAAAGCCTTGCTTTCTTCCGGCTAACCAGCTAGCAATTAACGGACACCAAATAGCATGGGCTTCTTCTGTTAAGTATTTGGGCATACACCTTGAATCAAGATTAACATTTAAGGAGCACAATGCCCAAACACTTAATAAAATCAATATTGCTATAAAGATGCTTTATCCCTTTATAAATCGAAAATCAAAACTGTCAAATGATAATAAAATATTTTTACACAAAGTTATTTTCCAAGCTATTTTTCTGTACGGGTGTCAAGTTTGGGGTAGTTGTTCTGAATGTCACATCAAAAAATTACAAATATCCCAAAATAAAATTTTAAAAATGATGTTGAATCTCCCCTGGCATCACTCAACTTCGGACCTACATATAAGAGCATATGTTGGATTGATCTCTAATAGAATCCGAAAACTTAATAACACAATTATGATCAGATGTGACTTCCCTGACAACCCTCTAATAAATCAATTAAATGTTGTGTAACATGCTGTTAATCTATGTTTGTTTCCTTTTGCAATAAAAAACAAAATTAATTGTTAATTTATTTTTTGTATCTAGATGTTGATTTATATTTAATTTATTTTTGTATCTCTATATTAATTTATATTTTATTTATTTTGCACATATGTGTTAATTTAATTATAATTTTTATTTTGTTAATTATGTTCTTAAAATTATTTATTTTTTGTTTCATTTAAATTTGATTTTTATTAATTTATTACTAACTGTTCTAATTTATTTATTTTTATTTGTATATACTTTTGTTAATCTATTTGTTAGTTTTTCCGTTAATTTATAACTTATTTATTTATTTGTTTAATTGTTAATTTATTTATTTAATTCAAAAATAGTTTATATTATTGTATTTATATCGTATGCATATTTTTTTTATCTAGTTTTAAGTATTTATATTCATTTTATTAGTTAAAATTCTATTGTTTATTATTTATTACATATTTTGGTTTATATTTTTTTTTATTATTATTATTTTATTTAATTTTTTTTTTGTTATTTGAGGTTTTTGCTTTCGTTGTTTTCCTCACAAAAATGTTTATATAATTATTAATAAATAAAATTCATAAATATATATTAATTTTTCAGTAGAAAGATATTTATTCATATCATATCTCTGTAATTGTAAATTGTGCGATAACACATTGTATATCATGAACGAAATAAAATATTCTAATAAAAATTTATCTACCGAGCTTAACTCTAACAGATTTGGATTTTAATAATATTTCTTTTTAACGTATTTACATAAATAATTAAACTAATTCATAAAAATTACATTATTAACGATCAACGGATTTATTAAAGTTCAAAATTTATCTCTTAGGATATATTCATATTTAAAATTGACAGTTTAAATTTTATTCTATCATCACACAAATCTATTTCAGTACAAACAGAATTAAAAAGTTTTATGCATTTTGTTATTGGTTCATGAAGACCATAATTGTAAAAATGCCTAGGATTCAATAACAAATTTCTGGTTCGAAGAATTCCTTCTGGTGCATATAACTTAAATTGTTCAAGGATATCGGGACAAATTATACGATAAGAAAAAAACATCATAAATAAATAGAATACAATGGACATTTCGTCTTTTTTCTAAGGAATCTAAACCAATTAACGCACATCTTGTTGAATAAGACGGCATTCTGTCAAGGTTCCATTTCATTTGTCCTACAACAAATCTTGTAAAAGACTTTTGCACTATTTCCAGTCGCATTTGAGAATTTGCATAGATTGGACACCAGAACATAGAACAATATTTAAGGAAAAGACGTACTATAGACATATAAATGGACTTAAGGGCCTATGGGTTAGAGAACTCAGCACACGTTCGTTGCAGGAAACCAAGCATTGAATTTGCTTTAGCAGTAACGTAATAGAAGTGAAGCGAAAAAGCTAGTTTCGTGTGAAAGATCACACTAAGATCTTTAATTTCGGTTTTACGAGATATGCAGGTTCTGGATATTGTGTAGTCATAAATCACAGGGACTAATAACGATACAGAGAAAAAGAATGGCATCTATTTATTTTTAAGGTAAGGTGATTAAGCTCACACCAATAAACAAGTTCGTTTAAATCATTTTGAAGACTTTCACAGTCATACATACTTTTAACCCGCAAAAAGATCTTAAGGTCATCGGCATACATTAGGCAGTTAGCATGACTAAGCAATGAGGGGATTTCGTAAATAAAAACATTGAAGAGCATAGGCCCTAAATGGCTGCCTTGGGGGACAGCAGATAAGACCTCGATGAGCCTAGATTGAGAACAACCAATTTTTACGTACTGCTTCCTATTGGAAAGGTAACTCGAGATCCATTAAAGAAGCATCGAGTGTATGCCAAACGATATTAATTTTGTAATGAGGATATTATGACATATTGTGTCAAAAGCTTTTGTGAAGTCGGTGAAAATAACATCCACTTGATATCCTGACTCCACAGAGTCAAAGAGGTATTTTGTAAAGAGTGTCAAGTTGGTTGATGTGGACCTGCCAGAAACAAATCCATGCTGTTGCAATGATATTTGTTCCTTAATTGAAAAGTAAAGTTTTTTTGTAACAATAGACTCAAACAATTTAGGAACAGCTGAAAGTTTAGAAATTCCACGATAATTTTCAACTTTTTGTCGAGATCCAGCTTTAAATATGGGAGTTATGAATGAAAATTTCCATTCATCTAAAAACATCCCAGACTCTAAGGATAAATTGAAAATTAATTTTAATAGAAGGCACAAGGATAAATTGCATTGCTTAAGCACATGAATTGGAATACGGTCTGGACCTGCACTTTGGCTAGTATTCAAATAAGTTATGCCTTGAATAATATCATCAATCGAAAGATTAAGTGATCCTAAACGTATATTGCCATTACATGGATTTATATTAGTATCGGAGGAGACATAATGATTCGAGTGATCGACATAAACTGACTCAAAAAAACTTATCAAAGAGCTCACAGGTTGAGTCAATGCTACAGGAGACAGTACCTTCGAATTCCATATTTTGCGGAACACCATTCTGCTTTCTTTTGTTGTTTAAAAATGTCCAGAATGCTTTAGGATTCGTTGATACATAAGATTCAGTGTTCATAACATACTGTTTATACAAGAACTTATTCAAAAATTCATATTCGCGACGTAATTGGCAAAAGCGTTTTTTGTCCAAATCAGATTTTGACTTTTTTAATAATTTATATATGTATTTTGTTTTTAGCGTTCTTTAATTTGATCAGCCTTTGATTATGCCACGGTAGCCACGGTAGCTTAAAAATGTATCATAGACTTCTTTAAGTTGAAGACCAGAAAGAACGCTCGACCAATCAATCGAGCCCAAGTAATTATTTAAGGCATTGTAATTTGCTTTTGAAAAATTATAAATTATTTCATGATTATTAAAATTAGATTTGAGCAAAATTTATGAAAAAGTTCTCAAAGAGGCTATGTCAAAACATATCTGTGATAATAGTTTATATCCAAATGAACAATTTGGATTCAGGCCTCACCACAACTCTTCCCACCAGGTGCTTAGAATATGTAACCATGTCAAGATAAATCGTGCAGTGGGCAGATCTACTGGAATGGTCCTTCTTGACATAGAAAAAGCATTCGATACTGTTTGGCATGATGGCCTTCTATATAAATTGATAAATTTCCGCTTTCCCCCATACATTTGTAAAATTGTCCAAAGTTTCCTTACTCGTCGTTGTTTCAAAGTCAATGTAAATAGTGGTGTTTCTGACCTGATATATTTCGACTCGGGTGTGCCACAAGGCTCAGTTCTTGGTCCAATTTTGTACAATCTGTATACATCAGACTTTCCAAATTTGCCTGAATGTCATACTGCAATTTTTGCAGATGACACTGCCATATTTTCTTCTCATTTATTCGCTCTCAATATTGAGAGGAACCTTACAAATGCGATAAAAATATTGGAAAATTATTATAGCAAATGGAAGATTAAATTGAATGAAGGAAAAATGCAGGCTATCTTTTTCACACGAAAAAGAAAGCCCTGCTTTCTTCCAAATAATCAATTACAGATCAATGGATCTTTCATAAAGTGGGAGCCATCCGTTCGTTATTTGGGAATACATCTGGACACAAAACTAACTTTTAATGAACACATCTACAGGACAATTAAAAAGGTTGGGATTGCAATTAAGATGTTATACCCTTTTATAAATAGAAAATCATTGCTTTCAATCGAAAATAAAATGATCATTCAAAAAGCAATTTTTCAGGCTATTTTGCTATATGGATGTCAGGTATGGGGTAATTGTTCGAAATTCCACATTCAAAAATTGCAAGTATCTCAAAACAAGTTACTGAAAATGATGTTGAATTTGCCATGGCATCATTCAACTCTAGATGTTCATTGTAAAGCAAATGTTGAATTGATTTCAAAAAGGATACATAAACTAAGGCTTAAATTTCTAGAACGCTGTAGTTTTACTGAAAACCCCCTTATTAATGACTTAATCGCGATTAAAATGTAATTCAAATTTTTGTTGTTTTTTTTAATTATTAACTGTTTTTGTTATTTATTTATTTATTGAATGCTCTTAATCATCTAATATGTTCTTACTTATTTATCTATTATTGTTTTTACTATCTATTACTTTATTTATTTATTTATGCATTAATTTATTTATTGTGTTTGTTTGCTTAATTATTTATTTATTTACTTATTTATTTATTTATTTATTTAAATCAAATTATATTATTTATTTATTTAATCAAATTATATTATTTATTTATCTATCACTCTTTGAGTGAAATATTTATTCCCTTCTGGAATTAAAACAAAACCAAAATATGTGATACCACTTGACTGATTTTTGTTGATTTATTTGTTTATTATTTTGTTTAAACATTTATATATATACATATTTTGAAATTTTCTATTTATTTATTTGTTATTTATTTATTTTTTGTTTGTTTAGTTATTTATCTAGTTATTTATTTATTTATGTATTTATTTATTAATTTATTTAGTTATTTAGTTATTTATTTATTTATTTTATTTTTTTTTATTAATTTATTTATTTGTTTATCTGTTTATTTGTTTATTGTTTATTTGTTTATTTTATTTGTTAATTTTTTTTATTTGTTTATTTATTTATTTTTTTTTTTTGTATTTAAATTGGAGGTTTTTTTCGTGTTTCCTCCAAACTATCTATTTTTGTCTCCTTTATATTTTCAATTGAATAAATAATGTTTCAGTAGAAAGATATATTTTATCAAATCTCTGTAAAATGTGCGATAACAAACCAAATGTATATCTATCTATCTAAAATTAGATTATAGTGATGACGGAAAACTGCATACTAAATCAAGATATAGAGCGATGGGATGAATAGAATTTCTAATTAATGGACATACAACTTCTCTGACTGTACAATTTAAGTTATTATCCACAAATATAAGATCAAGAATTCTATTTAATGAATTACGACAATAATTTGGTTGATATACATTAAAAGTAAACATAGTATCAATAAACTTGAACTCACATTCCGTTTTCAAATTATATGGAATTAAACATTTATCTTCATTTGAAAATGACCATTTAATATCACCAAGATTAAAATCGCCCAAAACAATAAGATGTTGATGTTCAAGCAGCTGTTCAGCAATGAAATCGATGTTCGCTAGATGACATTCGTACACACATAGCGGGCTTTTTGGAGGTATGTAGCTCACAATGAAGAACAATTGTTGTCGTCCAGTTGCCTCGCTGCCGTCATCAATATCAACAGAAACGCATAGCTGTTCTGTCTTAAAATCATCATGAGGTAGAGTAACAGCACAAGTTGAGCACAGATAATTAGAGTATGCTTAACGTGAACACCTAGCCATTACAGCTCTTATTTCACGGTGGGCCTACCCACATATCAGAACCATTTTAAGTGACGGTCACCACCCCGACACAGGACACATTGTGCCAGTACATTTCGAAGATCATATTGATAGGATAAGAACTACATCCTTGATAAGGACCGAGGTCTATCTGCACCTCTTTGCATTCTAAAGCCTCCACAACTTTAGAATGCACGTACCGCCCCAGCATTTAGGATAAACCACAACCACCCTTGTGGGAGTATCGTACAAGGGGGCCTACCTCAAAATCAGGCTAAGACAAGTCTTAGGGGCTCCTGATTCCCGTGGTACCATACTATAGTCTATGGTGAGACTCCGCACCTTTTCCTTATGGGTCCCATATCGACCCAGTCCAGAAAATGAAGTTACTAAGTCACTACTAACCAAGGTAGTAATTAGCAGCAACAACAAGTAACTTAACCCACTTCATGCACCTTTACTGCAATTGCTTATTGAACACACTGTTTTACAAGGATATCGTCATATTATAATTAAAAATTGTTAATACTACAAGCTTAAGTATTCATTCTATTGAATGAATACAAGCAATACACCCTTAAAAACTTGTCCATTTAGCAAAAGCAGCCTGACTACATCGCCTTTTCGAATAATTATTCTTACGGCAAATTTATAGTAGCCAGAGGGATGCGGACCTACATAAAGTGGGCTTGGATTGGGTCACGATGGGCTTTACAGTAAACTGCTATGGCCACATTCGCCGCAGATCGCTTAGTAACGAATGAACGATACTTCGCTTTACTGCGGCTGCCTCTATCCACCACCCGAGGACGCGCCCAGTAGGGGCCCAACCCCTGACTGGGAAGTTGAGCACAATAAGAGATTGTCTGTCTTCAAATTGATGACAATGGAGAAATTGACCATTCCCACACGTTTTTTATATGGTTTAGTACAGATGGCCACCGTGTCCACTGAAGAAATTCCACATTTTGCTATCGTACCCAATTTTTTACTCTCCCCGCCTTACGAATGGATGTGTTGTCTTGTTTGGCTGAAGAGCCCAGTTTATGCGTCAAAAATATTGCAATATTCAATATTTAAATATTCTACTGCAAGATATTGGATACATTTTGGCTTTTTACAATTTAAGTTTAGTATTACGATACCATAACACTCCATACCATAACACCACCATTCCGAATATGATGCCGGGCTCAAAAACGTTCGTCTTCTCCCATGTCATGAAAGTAATAATCAAATCCATCAGGTCCATCAAAATTGAAATTTTGTTTATCCGAAAAAAAAACACGTAACGCCATTGTTCTTGCCAATTCATACTGTGCCTCGAAAAGTTCAACACTTCCGGTGATGGTTTTGTGGTGCAAACACAGGAAGCTTAACCAGCTTTTTGCTCAATTGTCGCAGCTGAGTCGCAGGAATTGAAAGCAGAAGGCATGATTGGTCTTTTATCAGCTGCTGTTATTGCCGTTTTACCCCTCCATATTTTTTTCCATACGACTTTTTTTTTATCTCAAGCAGGAGTAGATCACATTAAAGCTTGGTCCAATTTTTATAGCAAAAGCACGTCTTGCCACTTAAGTAAGTCGATTTTGGCCCTTCAACATTTTTGAGGAATTTTTCTCTGCACCTGTTACTTCAAATTTAAATTTTTCGATTAAAATGAACCCTTTACCGATAGCTTAAAACTATCAATCTTCGCACTACATACAAAAACAATTAAGATAGTCAGCCCTTTTTTTAAATTCATTTTTATTTTACTTTATTTTAAAACTAACTTACAAGTGACAAAAAATTAATGAAAAAACTAGCCTACTTATCAACTACTTAACTAACTTACTTGCCCTATGCGGGCGCCCTAAATTGCACGATTACTTAATTCTAATGCCTTTCGGCCTATTATCTAATATATAAATCTATAAGTAACACAATGTTTACCAAGAAAACTTTGGTAAACTTGGTTCCTTGTCTATTTTTTTTTATTTTATTTGAACTTACATGCTAATTTAAACTACTTATCGACTAACTTAAACTATTTAAAACTAAATAAAACTACGTAAAAATAACTTAAAAACTAGAACAGCCACAGCAAGGGTTTTCGGTTTTTTTTTTTTTGGTTTTTAATTTTTTGTGCCACAATGACTGTTTTACACCAAAACCTTAACTCTAAAACTATGTAAGTCGGTCATAAGTCAGCTATCTTCAACTAGTTTAACCACCACAACTGGTTCTCCTGTTGTAACCTTTTCCGAGAGTCCCAATCGGACACACTCCTTCTGAACCGCAGGCGCTCTCCTCCGCCCTGAGCGACGACGTCTCGGTCGTATAGGAGCCGCCTATCCACAGTTCGTCGGAAGACGTGGTAGATTAGCGGAACCGCCGATCTATCCTGTATCAACCCTCGACTATCCAAATATAGGAAAGCTTCGGGCGGAATAAAGCCGCTTAAGCGGACACTCTCAAAATATTCATCACTGGGGTGGAAGGCCCCAAAGATGAGACTATTGTTCGAAGCCATCGCTCTTGCACCGTGAAACCGAATGTGTTTCACCAGAAAATTGTCTATTCTGTTTATGTTGGCCCCGCTGCATAGGACCTGGTTGGAATAGAATTTTGTGTAGTCAGATACTGGTGTTCTGTGAAGTTTAAGGCAGCTCCTCAGACACTGTCTCTCAAACACCCGTATCTTTTCCATTTGAGATGGGGCAACGTTGAACCACACCGGGCACCCATGGGCAATCATCGGCCTAATGAGGGCCATGTAGCAAATCACCTTCACCCTGCTGTCAAGACGACTGTTATAAAACAATCGTCTTGTCAGGGCACATGCTCCCCTAGCTCTTGCCAGAGCAGCATCTACATGTCTTCCGAAATATAGATACTGAACCAGATGCCAAGGTACTTTACTACACTTTTACTCGCCAGTGGCTGTCCGTTTGGTCCAACGATCACCAGCTTTCGCCAGTTCTTTCTCGTATTCCTAGAGGCCCTAGACAACGGTGTCCTAAACAGGATAGTTTCTGATTTCTGAAAGTTGATTTTCAACTTCCAGTCATCACAATATCTCTGGATCTTGTCGAAGTCCCGCTGCAAAAGAGTTCGACTGACTTCGACAGTAGAGGCTGTTCTGTACGCGATAAGATCGTCCGCATACGCAATTGCCTGAGTAAGTATCATAACACTGGTGTAAATGCTGAAGAGAATCGGCGAGTTTACCGCTCCCTGTTGCAGACCATTCTTAATGAAAAATTCTGTGGTAGAAGTTACATTGCCACTTTTGACAACAAACGTTCTACCATTCAGCATGTCATGAAGCATATATAGCAGTGGTTTACTTATGGCAAGTCTGGTCAGCTTTAGATAGAGGCACTCTAACCATACGGTGTCAAAATCCTTCTCTAAATCAACCAGACATGCACCCGTGCACTGTTTTTTGGCTTTGTTCCATTGTATATCAGAGACGAGTTTGGGGGCGGCATGAATACAGTCATGTCCGGCCTTGAAACCAAACTGGTTCTCTGGTATAATATTATTGTCCTCAGACCACTTGAACAGTGCTCGATTGAGAATCTTTTCGAAAACCTTGCTGATACTCGGAAGGAGACTTATCGACCGGAAATTCGCCGGATTGGAGTTGTCCCTTCCTTTTTTCGGGAGAGGATGAACCACCGCCGTCTTCCAACGCACTGGATAATACGCATTATTCAGCGCGTTGTTGAACAGCGTGGCGTAAATGTCCACAGCTTCAGGGGGTAAGTGTCGCAGTACGATGTTGGATATACCATCGACTCCCGCTGACTTCTTTTGCTATATGGAATCAAAAATGATCTGGAGTTCCACCTTCGAGATTAACAGGTGACTAGACCCACTTCGCTCGGCGACTATGGCGTTTGCTAAGTTTTCGTCATCAAACCGGGTGAAACCACAGTTCTCAGATCGCCATTGCGTCATGTCGTTTCGGAGATGGAATGATGGAACAGGGCATTGTTTTCCAGGACGCGGCTTAGGCGAATGCTATCATTCACCTTATACACTTCCTGAAAGACAGCCCCACTGCCTCCACTTTTTCTTGAGGATCTTCAATAACATAGAAATCGTCGTCGAAGACGGCTTCCCCCGGATCAATTCCTGCTGTCAAAAGTATGTTTTTATTGTCAGTTGTTCGTTGGAGCTTAATACACGGGAGGTCGTTATGACATTTCCTCCTAAAGATCTTATTAATTTGTGGAAACATACTCAGATCGCTGGAATTTACGGCCCGAATTCTGTTATTCCAAAACAAATTAATGGACAACCAATAGTTCTCCTTGATCAATTGGTTGATGTTTTTGATCGACGCTTTCAGTGTACTAATCTCCGGGTCGCGTGGGTCTGTCAGTCGTCTGTACAAAAGTTTAAGTTTTTTCAGATGCCCACTTTTTTGTCTGTGTAGTGCGTCAATGGTCGCGTTTCTGCACGTAGACGTTATGTCATGTTCTTTGTATTTCGGTATCGTCCTGTTCATTGAATCGTTTCGTCCATAGATAGTCAGCCCTATCGCGGTATCCGTTCGAATAATTTCCGTATCGAAAGTCAGTTCCGATCGAAACTCATTTTATCATACAACCGCGTATGTATGACAATCTGTCAGCTGTGTAATTTTATAAATGTCAAAGTGAGTGAAAAAAATTATTTAAACAAATTTTACTTCTTGCGCTTTGTTGTTTTTTTAGAACACAATTTTGTAATACACAAAATAATTTACTATTTTAGGCACCATTTTGGGGTGGTTTCCATTTTCATAAGAACTCTGCAAAAATTTTTCGTGGGAGAACTTCCGAAGAAATCCAACGCGTAACTGTCAAAAATCAAAAACGCATTAAGCCGTCGCGCGATCATCTCCGACGTATTTCATCGGAAGATCTGCTCGAAATGCAAATCCGAACTGATATCATGGTACGAAATTCTCCGATATCGAACAAATTTAAAAAAAAACTTTTTTCCGAACAGAACGGAGTGAATAAACATTTTTTTTGCGTCAACTGAATTAACACAGTTGTTGCAAAAAAAAGACTACAATCCACTGTGTGAACCGTTTTATACCCTATCCCATCCGATCTTTAAAAATAATATCCCTAAAATGTGGGCTTTATGGCAAAGAAATATTAAAAGTGACATTGTCACAACATATTGTTAAAAATATTTTATGGTTCGACAAAAAAAAGTTTTTCTCCTGCTTATTGTATGGCGTAGGGTATAGTAATGGTTTTTGTAGGAAAACGCCTCCAAAATGGCGTTGGTTTGAATGATGTATGAACGAAATATTTGTTTTATCAAACCCAACGATTTTGCATCAAAAGATTATACGAATATTTTAAAATTTTACCAAAAAACGTATTTTACTAAAAACATATACTGTTCAGTCACTTTTTCGAAATTTCCTACCGTTAAGCCAAAAATAACGTTTTTCTAAAAAAAATGGGCTTGGCAGTGGGCGGATTTGAAAACTTTAACACTTATTTGAACAGCACTTACAAGGATCACTTGTACCAAATTTTGTTATCCTAGCTCAAAATTTAGGGCCTACAAACCGGTGACCTACAGACGGACGGAATGACGGACAGACGGACATAGCTTTATCGAAACAGCTAGCGATTCTGAATCGATCCATATCTAGCTAAATTATTTCTCACGTTACAAACTATGTATCAAAAGTAATATACCCCTATGGGATAAGGTAAAAAAATGCATTTTTCGAATCCATATTCATATACTGATGGTTCAAAAACGCACATTGGCTTTGCAGCGGAAATGTTTTTTCGTCTCCCTGAGCAAATCGTCTTCCAGGCGGCATTGGTTGGCATTATTAGAAGTGGCTTAAGCGACCTCATTGTTTGCGATTCCATCTGATGATATCACCATTTTTATTGACATCCAGGCTGCAAGCAATCTCTGCTGTTGAAATAAAATCCAAACTTGTGAAGCCTTGTCTCGATGAGCTGAAGATTCTTGACGTCCAACATAATGTAAGGCTCTGCTGGACACACATAGGTCTACTTACAAACTTAAGTGGCGCTATGGTCAGAAATGATGCTGGGCCTCAACCAACATGCCTCTTCAATTAGCCCGGTAATTAGCTAACTGCCTCCTCTACTGAGTCCAACGTCTGGCTTTGAATCGAAGACTCTGTTAGTCGGAGTATCCAATGCGGTTTTCTTTTTGCTAGGGACATGTCGCTCGTATATTTCTTAGTTAAATCTTCGTCTCCATAGCCGGTCAACGCAAACGGGACCGAATCATTATAATCTCAAATCGACCAAGAATTTCTTCAGCGCCGTATAGCAAGACTGGGATGATCAGGGTTTGAATTAGGATCTCATTAGTAGTTCGGGTGAGTGATTTACTAATGAACTACCCGAAGAAACAGTAGTTGGCAAGAGTAATCCTTCGTTTAATTTCTGACGAGATGTTGTTTCCAGAGTTAATAGCGCAGCCGAGGTAAATAAAGTCCCGTACTACCTCAAAGTTATATCCCTCAATGGAGATGTTTTGTCCAATTCGTCGATATTGTGTGTACTTTCGCATTGACAGCATATACATAGTCTTACCCTCATTTTACTGCTAAAACCCATTTGTTCCCCTTCCTTTTCTATGCTAGCCAACGTGGCTATGACATCACGTTGACTGCGGCCAATGATTTCAATATCGTCGGCGTATGCCAGTACTTGCGTCGATTTTAAGAAGATTGTGCCTCTGGTGTTGGAAGTTTTTCACAATCAAGAATCAAAATAAAAACGTCACATGACAGCGCATCGCCTAAATCTCTTTTTGGTACTGAATGTGTCGGTGAGGTCGTTTCCGACCCTGATGGAGCAGCGAGAATTCTCCATCGGCATCCTACACAAACTGACGAGTTTGGCGGTATACCAAAACTAGACATGGCCTTCTATAGTTCGTCTCTATAAATGCTGTCGTATGCGGCCTTGAAATTGATGAATAGGCGGTGGGTATCGATGCAGACTTCCTTGGATCTGACGAAGTGTAGATTTGATCAGTTGTGGACTTTACTGGTTTGTAAACAATCTTAGACCTTCACATATTACGCCGGGTAGGATCTCGTAGGCGATGTTTGAGAGGCATTTCGATGGGTCTCCCTTTTTATGGATCGGGCAAAAGGTGTTGAGGTTCTAGATCTCCTCTATATCCACGCGCTTTGCTGGCCCTTTTTTCTTCTTTCTAAAAAGCTGTTTTTTTTATAACTTGCGCGCAGTAAAGAGGTCATGAATGTAGTTTAAGTGATTTACTACAGTGCAGGCGTTAGAAAAGGGGAATAAAAATAGTGATAGGGAATATTTTGGTGTTGGAACTGTTTTGTGTGTTCGTTAAAATCTCAAAACTGTCAAGACATATAACTACCGAACCTTTTATTTTTATTTCTTTGAATTATGGTTTCATGGATTTTGACTTGGATTGAATGCGCAATCATCCACTTAACCTATAGAGCTCAATGGCAGCTCTCGTCTTCACCTGCAGCTTAGCCTTGTAGGCCTCGTTCTTGGAGGCGAGCATCTGTCGGCATTCCTTATCAAACTAAGTGTTTCCTGCTGGTAGGCGCAAGAAACCTAGCACATCACGGACAACGATAAAAACAATATACATATCATGTTTGTTGATCCCAGTCCATGCACGGAAATCCCTTTCCAACAGCAACAATACTTACCCAATAGATAGTTTACAAGGCAATAAAATTTTAAAATTCAAGTCTAGCTGCCAAATTTGTGTCTCCAGTTGAACATTAGATTAGTAAGCCATAACCGATCACGAAACACTTTTATGAATTCACAAATAGAAAATCAAAAATTGCCAATCATTGGGTGCCTTATTGTCTTCACAGTAACTGACCGCTCAGGTCTAAGCGAATAATATTTAATGATATTAAATCTTTGCAAAAGCTCAACACTCATAACGCACTTTCACAACACTATAAATAATTGGCAACGATCAGATACACTGTTACACCTTACACACCTTTATTTTGGGAATTAATCACATTAATGCTAGCCATAGCAAATCACCAAACAATGCTTGATAACTCTGCCACACCATATCGAATGGAATTAAGAAGATGGCATGTCGCACGAAATGAGAAATAACTTTGAACTAATTTGTCCGACGTTAGTGGTATTAATGTGCAACTTCCATGCTAAATTAATTTACACGTACTTACCGCAGGTGTAGGGCAACGTGATATATAGGTACCTATCAGTGACGTGCCGTGGGGTTTCCAGTAAGGTGTTCACTAACTGTTACTTAAAATTTTGTCATTTAGTTGCGATCTGGGATCACCAAGGACGTGATAGACTTCGGTTTTATTTCTTTTCATCTTTTTCTGTTGTTTTTAATTCATTTTTTAAAAAATTATTTGATGTTTTTGATTTCTATGTTTGTTTTTACATTTTTGTTTTATATATTTGGTTATTTCATTAAATTTCATATATTTTTAAGTACAATAAAAATTGAATTTATTTGTATAAAAGTTCAATTCGTCGTGACTTTTTCAGGAAAACTTGCAAAACTTCATCATAGAAACTGTTTTTAACTTTAATTTCCTTTAGAAATGATTTTTCTATGGAGGTAATTGCAAGTTTTGATAACCTTTGCTCCAGCATTTTGTTTCTTGCGTATGATTTAATGCGTTTAAGAGCAGAAAAAGATCCTTCGACAGAGCTACTCGATTTGGGTATTGTTAAAATAATTTCACTTAATAAATTTCTGAAAAAGTGTCTTTTAAATCGAGAATATAAAGTGTTTTTGGAATGTCTTTGACCGAGATATTTTTGAGCTGGGGCTGAGAACATAAAAAAACACAGTTAATTCATTATTCAGCTTTATGAAATCAAAAAAATCCACCATACAAAAGCTTCGGTTTAAAATTTTTTCTCATACTCAACAAACTTTTTATGAGAAAGTAATGCTAGGAATTTAAATTTCTTTAATGCTTTGGTAAAACTTTCGAATGCCATTCTTGAAATGGCACCTCTCGCTCGATGTTTGTTTTGGTGCCGTGGCATAAGGCAACAATTATAGAGTCATACAGATGACGAATTGAGAACAAAAAACAGAAACTTTTGCTAACCAGCTTTATGGTACGATGTCTAAACACATGGCGGGCTGTGCCAGTACGAGCCACCAAAGAACAGTTTTTCGAAAGTATGCAGTGCGTCAGAAGGCCAAATTTATTAAAGTGTCAATAAACCAAATTCTAGCATTTGGCATTATGACACTTCGATAAAGCGACATTAGGCGAAATGGGAAAAGTGACATACAGCCAAATATAGCTCAAATCAAATCGTATATACACGTATCAGGGAAGAAAATATAACATGCAATCTAAAGTGTCATAAAGCCAAATTGGGCTTTTGCCGCTTCACTATAGTTATTTTAGTAGCTTTCGTCTTTGCATGTACTTATTTTCAGTCAATCGATTGATATATTGCTGATGAACGAAGCAACTAAAAACATCAGTTCGGTCTTGTTTACGGCTTGTTGGCAATGTTGCCACTGGTCTTCGACGTTAGATGCTGTCGGTATGTATGTTCGATAAGTAATTGTTTGTACAAACTTCCTCCAGCATGATGCTTGCAATTGTTTATTGACTATTCTTTTGAATTCATGTAGCTTGTGTATTGGCGCAAAAACACACTATTGTTGCTTGTTCAATAACAACAAGAATTTTAATTGTATGTTTTTCGTGCGTTGTTATTTCGAATGATTTCGAAAAATTTATGGATTCCCACATTTTTTATACCGGTAGTAAAAATAATGATCCTCGACAATACATCGTTGAGCTAAAACTAAGAGATTTAAAGAGAAAATCCGTTTATAAATAGGATTGCCCGTATTTCAATAGACGACCTAACAACTTAAGTCCAGACTTTGGGGCCTTACCCCAAGCATAAGACAAGTGTGCAAGACTTAGTCTTGGTTATATATGCTTCATAGAGGGATAAGGTATTTCCTTTCTCTACTTGATGTTGCCGTGATACATCGAAATCAATTGTTATGACTTGAAGCAGGATTCCTTTGATTTAATGACTGCATTTCTATTTGCGCAGCTGTGGACTTGTTTATTGATGTAAAGTCTAAGTACAGCATTTTCTTCGAGTTTAACTGAACTAGATTTTTTTTTTCCACATAAAATGTGTCTATGTTTGTGACATCTTAGTGTTACAACAAATCAAACCTAACAAAACTTCTGAAAAAATACATTTATATTATGCTGACTGTTCTTAAAGCTTAAGCGGGAAAATAGGATTTCTTAGCCAGTATTACCCTGAAATATGCACGATACCAATCCTCAGAAAATGTTGAATTATTAATTTCAATCGGAAGTACTGCTGTAGCTAATAAGTGGGCTCATATTTATAGGCCAGAGAGTAGCATTTCAGAAAAAATAAAAAGGACCAAGGAACTTGCTAATTTGATGATATCGTCTTATAAAAAATAACATTTTAAAAATGTAGATATGAACAAAATTGTAGTAAAGTTAGAGACGAGAGTGGGAAAGATTTTAAGCCTGAAACTCTTCGCAACGTAAAGTTTTGGTGTACTGTACAGATGTCGTCCTGGTTTACCAGTAAATAGGTAAGAAACCAAATGTAAGGCAGAAAGGCGAAGTTCGAGTGAAACTCTTCTATTAGTTTTCCATATGCGTTTGAACTCTGTCTAGTCGCGGCGACGTTTTTTGTTGCACCCGAACAGATTTGAGCCTGGTTTCCAATTGTAGAGACAATGTGTCGATTATCTTAAAAAATAATTGGCGATACCGCAGTTCAAAACGTTTTAGACTTTCGCCTCGTTTTGGAACAGGATGATTTACATTTTGTTCTTAAGCTATTTACTTTCAATCTAACGCTGTCACTTTGTTCACAACAGAAATCAATGTCGAATATTTTGTTTTGCAAACCATTAAACAATATATCTGTATGAATAAAGACATCGTTAAAAGTTTAAACAAAACAACTGTATTGAAAGATTTCAAAAATTGAAGAAAATCTCTGGCTTGGATCGCATTATTTCCCCAAGTATCTGTCAAATAATGTGACTAAATCACTTATATGTGTTTGAACAACATTTACAAGACGAGATGAATAATTCCATCTTGTTGGGGCAACGGAAGGTAATCTTCTTTTAATTATTTAATCGAAAAAATAAGATCTTTTTGTGGGAGAAGAAAGAGGACAGACCGGACAAACTTAAAAAAAGAAATGTTCACCTCCCGAAGAAAATTTGAGGATTGTGATAAGACCAAATTAATAGCATGGGCATTGCAATGTACAAATATTGCGTGCTTTACTTGAGCCTGGGTTCCATTAAACTCACCGGAAATAACCGCAGCACCATCGTATGTCTGGGCTACCAATTTCTCACTCCAGTTCTTTGATTTTATCAAATCTATATTTTTTGTTGAAATAGCTGTGGCTGTCCGATTGTCACTGACATCCCAAAATTTATTAAATCGCTCTTTTGCTCACCACTTTCATCAACACATCGGAAAACCACGGAAAATTGTCCTGACTATTATTAAAATTTCAAGTATAGGGTTGAAGTGTTAAACCAAGCGAAAATATTCAGCCAAAAAATTCTGTGACCGCAAAAGCCAAAAAAACTAGAAGCCGTAGTTATAAAGAAGCTTTAGCGGTTGTTTATCTTTAAAACACCTCCAAGTATCACTTAAATGCAAAATCGGTACCTATAATCGATTTTCACTTTAAAGTAACGCTGCTTTTTATTAAATAGCTTTCACTGTTCAACACAGAATTTCAAAATGGCTCTTAACAACCTCAAAAAGCCATTTTGAAATTCCGTGTTGAACAGTGAAAGCTATTTAATAAAAACTGTCTCATTGCATGTGATAAATACAAACAGAGAAACAGCTACGAGACCAACAATTTACAAAACGAGAATTAACCCAATGAAACTTCAAGACAAATATTTTCGTCAAAAGTATCGATTTTCTAATCCCAATATGGAAAAGCTTATCAACCTTTTGCGACCCGATCTTGAAGGATCAAAAAGGGTATTCACATTACTGCTAATTGCCAAGTTAAGGCTGCTATAAAATATTGGGGTCAAAATGCTTCAAACATACGACCAAAGAATCTACTTACAAGCTACACGATTAGACTTTGACGTGTTAGTGTCCACACTTTTGTTTTTTTTTTCTTCCATTAATTGTGAAGAAGTATCCACACATTCAATAAAATTTTTCTATGTAGTTATAACACTGTATACTTTCGGTCTTATACATAAACTCATTATAAGCAGTGTATAAAGTTATGCACTCCTTAAAATGCCTCTGAACGCAAAAACCTTATTCATGAATTTTCTACAATGCCCGTCTGTATGTAACCGGTTTTTGGGCCTTAAATTTTGAGCTAGGACAATGAAATTTGGTAAATGTGATCCTTGTACGTGCTGTTCGAACAAGTGTAACAATTTTTAAAATCCGCCTACTGCCACGCCCCCTTTTTAGAAAAACCTAATTTTAGGCCATATACAAAGTTTTTTTTTGGGGCGTTTTCCTTAAAAAAAACATTTTTCTTTAAAATTTAAAACATTTTGAAAAAAACATTTGATGCGAAATGATTGGCTTTTGTAATACAAACATTTCTTTATTATATCATTATTAGCCATGCCCACATTTTGGAGGCGTTTTCATACAAAAACCATTTTTATACCCCACGCCATACAATATGCAGGAAAAAAACGTTGTTTTTGATCGAACCATACAAGATTTTGATAAACTGTCTGAAAAATATGTTGCGACAATTTCAATTTTAATATATCTTTGCCATAAAATCCACATTTAAAGGATATTAATTTAATGGATGGAATGGGATAGGGTATAAAACGATCCACACAGTGGATTGCAGCCATCTCATATTTTTTTATTTCTCTATACATAGGCGGCTGAGAATCAGGGTTACCAATGGTTCAATTGTTAGTTGACAAAATTTATCAAGTGTAATTTTTGTATTTTAGCAGTTGTATTTCAAGGTTTAATTTATTCAAATGGTAATTCTTTTTTACCTACAGACTCAACACTGATATAATATAACTACCTTGCCATAGGACACCATAGGACATAAACTTGTATAGAATTTCACTTTTTTGTACAAGATTTGTAAATTTGAAAAATCGATTGTAGATAAAAACTTAAGTAATGTTGTTGGACGAATAAATACAAATTTTTGTCGCAACAGGTTCGTTATCACCCAGGGTCGATCTTTCTCACAACTATCCATGTGTGCACGATGGTGGGACCTCCTGTTTTATGCCGACTCCGAAAGGTGAATTTGAATAAGCTTTTCTTGACAATTGATACTACTCGGATGATTTGTCACATCATCACGAGGGGAGGGCCAGTGAAAAATCACTGCGCGGCAGTTCATCGCACCAACCATCGCGCCAGATACAATTTAAATATTTAAGCATGCTGCTTAACTAAACGACCTCAGAGATTGTTTTTTTTTTGATCATATAAATCTTTGGTTTGAAGTCAAAATTCCGGGATCAAAATTACTTACTTACTTAAGTGATGCCACAGTCCGAAATAAACCAGGGCCTCAACCAATTTACCTCTCCAATTAGCCAGGTCCTTAGATAACTGAATCCGGTTGCGAATTCCAAGTTGGTTGATGTCGGTTTCTATTGGTGCGCACCATTTCAGGCGAGGTTTTCATCTACTGCGTCGATTAATGCAAACCGGAAGAGTATTGGTGTCCATTCGTTCTACATGTCATAGCCATCTTAAATACCCAATGCGATTTTTTTTTATTTAGGGGCGTGTAGTAGTTCTTATATTTCTTGGTTGAATCTTCGTCTCCATAGCCCGTCAACGGAAAAGGGACCGAAGATAACGCGCTTTTCTTGCTCTGTTTTTTTTCTTCCCCCTTTCTAAGTCTATAGATCTCAAGGGAGCTCTCGTCTTCACCTGCATCTAAACCTGTAGGTCTCGCTCTTTGCTGCAAGTATCTGTCGGCATTCCTTATCAAAACAAGGGTTTCTTGTTGGTGGACACGTGAAACCTAACATATCAATTGCGCCCGATCTAAGGGCTTGTTGACATCGTTGCCATTGTTCTTCGAATACTGGTGGCATGCTGTCATTCGAGTGGTTAAGTGATACGTCTTGGCGTTTTCTTGCGATTGCAGTCTGCCGATATTATATTTTTTTACAGCATTTCTTATTTGTTGTGGCGTAGTAGGGATCCACATTCTGACCTTGGTAATTGTCTGGGTGGATGTTAGCCCCTAGGAATGCTGGCACATCCATAAAACTGAATGCGTGCCCCTCTTGTCTACCGCAATGTGATCAATTTGATTGACCGTCGGTTGATGTGCAGACCTTACTTACTTAAACCTGGCCCTCAACCAACATGCTTCATCCAGTTGCGAACTCCAATTTGGTTGAGGTCGGTTTCTACTTGTGCGAGGTCTTCCTCTACTGCGTCCGACGTCTGGCTGGGAATCGAAGACTCTGCGAGCCATAGTATTGCTGTCCATTCGTTCTGCATGTCCTAGACATTTTAAACTCTTAATGCGGAGGTTTTTTTTTGACTAGGATCATGTCGCTATTTCGAAGAATTTTCCTCTCCAATCGACCAAGGATTTCTTCATCCGCTTTTGACACGTTCCATGCCTCAGCGCCGTAAAGCAGGACTGGAATGATCAGGACCTTATATAGGACCTACTTAGTGGTTCAAGTGAGGGCTTTGCTTCCGAATCGCCTTCTTAGCCAGAAGAAACAGCGGTTGGCAAGGGTAATTCGTCGTTTAATTTCTGACGAGAAGTAAGAATAGCGGAGCAATGGTAGACAAAGTCCCGTACTACCTCAAAGTTAAATCTGTCAATGGTGATGTTCTGTCCAATTCGTCGATGTCGTGACTCCTTTCGTGTTGATAGCATATACTTGTCTAATTTAGTTTTTTCAAGTAGCTCGTAAAAGCAGTCTTTCGCTATATCATATTTTTCCTCCGTCTGAGTTTCTGCTCACTATAATACCATCATAGATGTAGATGTCATAGTGTGTCATCCTCTTTCCTAAATGACCTGTCCGATCACGTCAAAGCAGCTCATTGATGCTTTGTACATCCGAACTGGGACTGTAGACGCCACCGTTGACTCCATAATGGGAGGGGAGTTCTTCCCCTGCGGCCTGGAATTCGAATATGTGCATAAGTATGAGTGCACGCCTTACCCCCGCTCTCATCCGCTGCTGCCAAGACTTTATACAGGGATTGGAGACCCTATCTATGATCAAGTTCCTAGGCACGCAGCGGTCGCCACGTAAAGTTGAAGTTGGTGGTCATCAGCTAAGTTTAAACTAAATGTTTCATGTAAACGTTTTGCCTAATATTTGATCACCAGTCAAAATTAGTTTCACAGAATTCGACAAATAATGACAAAGTTTTGGAACATTCCACAAAGGCCATGTTTTTTTATTATTTTCAAAAATTAGTAAATTGAGCCAACATCGGAAAAATGCAAGCTGTCTCAAAAGAAAGGTGATATTTGCTAAGCTTACTAGCTGACCCCAACGAATCCGAGGGTACAGGGGGTATAGCAATGGTGACTCGAAATGGATGAAGTTCAGTCTCATAAAGAATTTGTGGGTTTGACTCAGGCCGTTTGTCGATTGCGTTCAAAGTTTAGCCAATGATTTATAGATGTTTTTAAGTTCAAATTTTGATTCCTGTTCAAGTCGAGTTTTAAATAAATTATCGTAAAGAGAACAACTGCGTTAATGTGTTGCATTTTTATTCGCCCGACTACACTAGTAACTTGAACCTTGTAGGGAAACAAATTCAAATCTTTATGATTTATTGTCTGCAATGTCTGTCCGCTCATACCCATTTGGGCAGACAAATTTCTTGTGAAAATCTGTGGAGTAACCTGCATGACAAAACACCAGCAATTGTTGTTGTTTTCCGAAATAAATTATTTCTATATTAAGACATAGGAAAAATAATTTCATGATGGTCCATCTGCTAGGTCGTGTGACGCCAACCTAAATTCTTTTTGGACAGAGTGGCGCACATTTCAAAAAAAAAAAAAAAATGGAGTTGATATTTATATTTAAAAAGCTTTTCTGCATGGTAGCATGATTCATTCGTGGTATCTCTGAATGTAAGCACTTCAAATTAATTTTTTTTAAAAATCTTACAAATTATAGGGAGAAGTGATGACATTGGCCTATATGATTTTTTGTCGATCGTAGGTTTCTCGGCTTTGGGACAATAATGACTTTTGCGATTTTCAACTGGCGTGGTACGTATAGATTGTTTTTTTTTAGAGGTGGTTTTTTCGAATGGAGATAAAACTGACATTTTGTGGTCGAATTGGGCAACTCTAATGTCATTTATGTTCCGTTTAGTTTGCATTTCATCATGAACATGTTGACAAATGAACAACGCTTGCGAATCGTGCAAACTTATTTCGAAAACAATGGTTCAGTTCGCGAAATTAACCATTTTATGGTCGACATAATCGTCCATCAGAGCAATTAATTCGGTTAACCATGGATCGTTTTCGCACTAAGTTTACTCTATGTGATAATACACATCCGTAGAGACGTCGAACAGTGCGCACCGAAGAAACAATTGCCGCTGCAGAGCAAAGTGTTGAAGAGGACCAACTTTATGGAAGATTTTGCGCACAGATCTTGCCTTACCACCTTACAAGATCCGAGAATTAAACCGCGAGACCATGCAATGCGTTGTGATGTTGGGGTATGGGCCGAAATTAAGATTGATCTCGATGCTGATTTTCTTCGCAAAAATTTGTTCAGTGATGAGGCTTATTTTTGGTTGAATTGCTACGTCAACAAGCAAAATTGCCGCATTTGGAGTGAAGAGAATCCACATGAGACCCTTGAGACGCCATTACATCCACAAAAACTGACTGTTTGGTTTGCATGCTGGAGAGTCAGCTACCGTTAATGGATACCGTATAGAGCCATGATAACCAACTATTTACATAACGTGTGATTTTGTAAGCGATTATTTTTTTAAAATCGAATAGAACACTTAAATTTGCATCAAATATTCCAATAGGCCTTATTGTAATCGATAAATAGGCCTTTGCCATCTACGTTGTAAAGATAACTTCATGTAACTGTTGTCCGCGGCTCCGTTTCAAATGGTCCATTCGGAAGGTCCAATTTTGCGTCACTTTTACGAGCATTTCGGCCTGTATTCCACGAATTACGCGTGTTATGTTATCCTGAAAGACTTCCATCGTGTCCGGTTTGTCTACAAAGACTTACGACTTTACATAATTCCACAAGAAATAATCAAGAGGAGTTAAATCGCATGATCTTGGCCGCCAACTCACAGGGCCATTTCGAGAGATAAGCTGCTCACCAAATTCATCCTTCAACATTTCCATCGTTTCACGAATTTTGTGTCATGTGGCACCGTCTGGATAAAACCACATGTCAACCAAGTTCAACACTGCCAACTGGGGCAAAAAAGGCGCGTATCAAGGTAACGTTTATTCCACGGTCGTATTTGAAGAAAAATGGACCGATGATGCCACCAGCCCATAAACCACACCAAACTGTCGTTTTTTCCGGTTGAATCGGTAATTCTTGTATGCCATGTGGCTGTTCATCACTCCAGATGTGACAGTTTTGCATATTTACGTATCCGTTGAGCTAGAAATGAGCCTAATCGCTGGTCGCCTTAATATGGTCGTAACAAACGGTGCACATTTTTCACAGAGCACGAATTTTGATAATAAGTTTCAATAATTTGCAATCGTTGCTCGTTTATAAGTCTTTCCAAGATTAAATGGCAGAGTATACTGAAAACTTTTCACTCTGCCAGATGACGTTTGGACGCCATTACTAACCAGTGCTGCCAACCTGAAAAACTTAACTCTTAAAAAATCACCCGTTGCAATTGTCTCAGCGAAGCATTTATGAAATGGATTAACTTTACTAAGGCTGTGTTTCTTAAAAAACATGTTTGCTAACTAAACTGTATGTCTAATATTCTTAAGATTTTTAATAACCTGGGAAAGGTCTGTACGTAATCCACCATAATGCTCTGGTATCACATTGTCATCTTACAGTTTAAATTGATTTTCTGAAGACACGGCTAATATACTCGTTATCTTTCTAAAGCCACATATTATTGCTTTTTTTTATTGGTGGTGCCTATATTTGAGGTTTTTTTTAATGTTTCATACCTTTCTAAGGGGAATAGTTTAATCTAGTCCTTCAATTAGTAGGTATCATGGGTATATTATCTGCAAAATTATAAATATGGTTGCATGTTTCCCTAAAACACAAATAATGTTGACCATAAATTGATGTAGTAAAAGAATTGAGTCTTTATCGGTTTGCCTTTTCTGAAAAAGTAAACTTGAGAAAACAAATTAACACAAAAAACTTAAATTATTAGCACTCAATCGTTTTTTTTTTAATGAATCTGCGTACTCACTTTTTTCACCAAATGTTCATATTGCATTTTCGCCAAATTAAGACAACCTTAAATTTATTGCATCGTACTACTTGAAATATGAATTACTTAATGTTTGTTGTAACATCTAAAAGGTATTTCGATCCAAAATTTTATAGACTGACTTGTATTCTTAAACATTTTTGTAAAAACTATGTTATTCCTTGTTTTTGAATATTTTATTGGTGAATATGAAGTACAGTTAACTCGGTAGTATGAGAAAAAGTCAAGCATAACCCAGCCTTGTCAAGCATAACCCAGGCTTGTACTTTATTGGTTGTAATTTCCTTTAACGATTCTTCTACGGACTCGCATGCAAACTTGTGGATAACTTTTAAGTTGTCCAATGTATCGCCTAGGTTCACCTGACTAGTTTATCGTCTTGATGTGATTACTTTTACACCATTCGGTATTTATCGGTTATATTCCGTTCCGTTCATGCATTGAAAATCAGTCTCTTTTAATATTGATTTACCACGCACACCCAATTAACTTAGTAAATTTAGTTGAATATAAATATGCATATATGGAGTAATCTCGAAAAATTAACCCAGTTTTGTCAAATTCATCTATCCAATCCCAAGCCACTATCCCTGTCAACGGGATCAGCTTTGTTTATAGGACATGTATCGATTATATTTTGTAAATATTTAAGACTCAGCTCAAGGGTATGACGGTGGATCGGATGAAATTCTAAAACATTCCTTCCTCGTTGAGCCATTCTAAATGAGTGTTTCGTTGCAATAATATCAATTTTCTTGGATGTGTTGAAATAATCGCGATACGTAAAGCCACCTTCGATTTTTTCTGTGCAGATGATGGATTTTTCAAATATGAATAATTTGCCAGGATAGCCCGCATCATCTTCATGAAGATCGTTGATATAGAGATCCAAAACTTTTTGAAATTTATTATGATTGCCGTAAATATTTAACTAAAACGAAACAATTGCTTTTAAAAAATCATTTACAATCACATTATGAAGGTGTACTTACTTCTTCCCATTCGAAAATATCGTTTATTTCATTTGCTTCATTGGCTACGCTTATAAGGTTATCGATTGCATTCATCAAAAGAATACACGGCTTGATTTGAGTCGAAGAGGATTTCATGAATGGAAGTGTTGAATAGAAATTCTAATTTTTATAAAATATAATATGAACTTACATTAGTAAAAAAAATATGAACATTTTGACAGCAAAATGAAATTGAAAATTGTGATTTATATGTATAATGGCCGAATTCCGAAATTTAAATGAGATATGGAATGCAAGGTTATACCTTAATAGTCTGGTTAACTTCAATCGATGCAAACCCTTACATGGCTTTTACACCAAACCGAAAGTAGAAAACAACTCTAAAAATCTCATCGAAAACTGGAGCTTAGTATACAATTTTACTGTGCCGAGCGAAATAAATCCGATTTCCAAAATTCGCCGTTATTTCACTTTGTAAAAGCGAACAAAAAAACGATGTAAACAATGTTCGGCGTTAATATTGCTTGTGAAATAAAGGCAAATTCAGAGAGAGATGGAATCATACTTTGCACACATCCGAGTGTGGGCTTGGGTGTACGAAAAGTTTTAATACAGGTGGGGGACGTGCTTTATTTCCCGGCACCAATTTTACTTGTAGGTTACGACGTAAAGGCCTAGAAATCGCTTTGCAGGAGATGCTTCGTGAGGGGTTATTTTAGCGAACACACTTTTTGAGTTTGAGTTTGAATTTGGTAGGCTACGTCACTTAGTCACCGCGGTGAAAAAAGAATAATGGCACTAAATTATATCCAGGCAGGGTTAATTCTGATAAGTCAGAATTTGGCCCCACCTGTGTTTCACCTAGTTCCAAAACAGCTGGTTTGTATTTGGAAATATGGATGTAAGCCGACAAAAAATTTGACCTTAACCCACGAATATTACACACGTCCACTCTAAATTTCCTATCCAATATCAAAGAAAAACATAAAAGACACAATACAGACGACAAACTAAGAAGAGAAGTGAAGTGAAGGTTCGATATAAAAAAAATATCCAATGCAACTGGTTTCTGGGTTATGATTGAGAATTAATACAGTAGGCAGAAATAATTTCTTTTAATTTTAATGAACTAAATTTAGCAATAATTTAAGAATATAATTTACCTTTAATATTTCCTTTAATAACAATGGATATTTCATAAGTCTCTGGATCGGCTGCAGTAAAAGGCTTTGAATACCTAATTTTTTACCGCTCAGATTCTGGTAATACTGTTAAAAGATCAATTATATTTTACTTGTAATTTGTATGAAGGTACATATATACATTAAAATAATATAAACATATTCCAATCTTATTGAAAGCATGATACTTGTACAAGGTGGTGCAAAAGAAGTCATCCGATGTTGTTTGGCTCTCTTTTTTTTTAATGAAAAACTTCGATTCTGTTTTTTCTGATTATGTTTATTTGAACCTTTAGAATTTTATTGGTCAAGTCGGGAAGATTATATCGGCCAAATGGTCGCCGTCACAATTGATTGCCATACGGGCTCGTTTTATGACGATTTTCATCTCTTCGGCGAGCACTTCGGGCGACAAATTCTCGCACTCGTGTCGAATGTTGTCACGTAAACACGTGACTTAAAAAAAACCGCAAAACAAAGTCTGGAACGGTTAAATCGAGCGACCTTCCGGGCCAGTGCGAACCGCCAAAACGATTTCGCCGCAGTGTGTGACGTTGCTCCGTCCTATTGAAACCACATGTGCTGCAGTTCTAATTCGTCCAATTGCGGCAGAAAAAAACTCGGTTAACATGGCCCAATAGCGAGCACCGTCCACTGTTGTGGTTTGAGCAGCGGCGTTCTCGAAAAAAAAAGCATGAGCATTGCTGGTAACTTTAAACGGGTGTAATGGCTCCTCGTGCATTACTCGTCGATTTTCGTTGCCCCAGAAGCGATAGTTTTGCTTGTTCACGTACCCGCTGAGGTAGAAATGAGCCTCACCGCTCATTATGATTTTGGTCGGAAAGTCGTCCGCTTCGTCTTCGAGATTAAGGATGGCTTGGGCGTAGGTAACACGCTTTTGGCGGACGACAGGCGGCAGTTGACGCACGGACTGGACTTTGTACGGGAATATGCGCAAGTCTTTGACCGAAATTCGCCTTAGGGACGACCGCCTGATGGCTAATTGCGAGGCACGGCCTCCCATCGATGTTTCCGGCACAACGGACGCTCCAGGGCCGGACACTTTTGGCAACGTCTCGTGTGGTCCCATACTCTTCAATGTTGGCGGCCAAACAGCGCAGTGTTTTGCGCAGTCGGTGTCGGACGGCCAGAGAATCAGCGACGGTATTCGCGCTGCGCCAACACTACAGGCGAATTGTTACGCAAAAAATAGGCACGATTATTCCGCGTTCTTGGGGAGTGTATCACTCCATGGCTTGTTCACTTGTATTCTACATCTGTCTAGTCCACAAATGTCAAAACAGATTTGACATTGACGGCCATTTGCAAAAATAAGAGCATCTTCCAATAGGGTGATCTCTTTTGGCCCACCTTGTATATTATTAGAAACTTTTAAAAAAGAAGAGAGCAGCTGATATATTTCAAATATTTTAAATTTAAAGTATAACCTTAAGATCATTATATAAAATAATTGGTTAGACATATCTATTGGTTGTAAGTTGCGTGGCATTTAAATAAAATTCACATTTAAAGCTTCTAAAGATAGAATTACTAATGCCACTATGTGTAGTTAAAGAAAACACATTAACATTTTATGATAACTAATTGTTGACCTTAAAGGTCGTTTAAACCATTTTCGGAACTCTTCGTATTTGATCAGAAGAAACTCTATGGATGAAATCTACTAAATGAAATTGTTAAAGACTGGCTTTTTTGTTCAAAGGGGCATCTAAACGGACATTTCTGATAAAGATTGCTTTCTCATAGACTACTGCTTTATAAAGGGTGAGTGGTTTAATAGTAGCTAGGGTAATATAGTCAAACAACTTATTAGCAGGAACCACTTCACCAGTTAAAATTCCTAAATTTCTTCGGGAAACATTTTAAGGTGTATATTGTTAAAAATTAATGGACATATGGACTTAATAAAATTGGCAACTATGAAGCAACACTTTTATAACTTAATTGCAAAAATCTTATTTACACTTAACGCTAGTTCCTATACAAGTTCTAATTACGCTCTTCTTTCAGATAATAAGAAAATTCGTATTCATACCTCGAGATATGGCTTAAAATTATCAGTTACTTTCTGGGATCTGCGTTTATTTATGGAATACAAAACGTAGAGATACATCGAATTGTTCTAAAAAATAAATAAAACAAAATTAAATAAAATAACAACATTTTTTCTGAACATACCGTTATGAGCTTTAAAAATTCCTCAAAAAATATTGTAAGATCATATGGATTCTCTGGTAGGATGGGTAGTAGTTTATCACGATGCAGTATTGCAATTTCTTTAATTGGACCAAAGAGATGCTCCTTCTTTGAATGCATCTGTGATGGACAATCCCTTCGGAGGAACATTAATTCAAAGTGCTCTATATCGCTGAGCATAGTTTCAACGTAACTACGTTCGGTGTCGATGAGCTCTTGCGTAGTATTTGCCAATTGTTTCATGAGCATGTTTCTGATTTAGAACCAAGAGTAAGTTTATTGTACAAAAGATATCAAACAAATAGATCAATCATTGAACATACTCATCGAATACGGGTTTCTTCAATGTCAAATTTCGTTTAAGTGTGGAAGAAATCATTGTTGTTGAAGTTGGATCCGCAAAGGTAGCCCGAAGACGTGGAGTATTGGTTACAAACCTAAAAAAATAAAAATTGAAACATTGAAACATGAGTTTTATTAAAACTAAAACCAACACAAATACTCAACATTAATGGGTTATTGAATAGTTTATCTTCCACTTTTTAGGTCTTGCTACAAAAAATACTAAAAAAAATTGACAAAAATATAAGAAAAGGATACAACTTCTGTGCGACTCGTTAAATACCCTATCCAATCTCATTCTTTAAAAAATCTTCAAAATAATTTACAGGCGGAACGTAATAATAAATGGTGATAAAACTTTAAGGACCGATGTTGACTTTGAATAAAACACAAATTATTTAGAAAATTACTGTTATGGTAATATTGGTATGGTTCAATTATGTATGGAACAAAATATCGGCCAAATGGCCGCCGGCGGCACACCCCCATCCGATGGTCCAAATTTTCGATGACGTTGAGGCATAACTGAGGTTCTATGCCGTTAATGTGCCGAATTATCTCATCTTTTAGCTCTTGAATTGTTGCTGGCTTATCGATTTACACCTTTTTTTCAAATAACCCCATAGAAAGAAGTTCAAAAATGTCAAATCACATGATCTTGGCGAACAATTGACATCGCCATCACGTCAGATAACACGGCCATTGAATTTGTCGCGCAAAAGAGCCATTGTTTCGTTAGCTGTGTAGTAAGTGGCTTCGTCCTGTTGAAACCACATATCTTCCACATCCATATCTTCCAATTCGGGCCATAAAAAGTTCTTAATCATCTCAAGATAGCGAACACCATTCACAGTAACCTGTGAACATAAACCGCACCAAACAGTCACTCTTTGTGGGTGCATTGGTTTTTCGACAGTCACTCTTGGATTATCATTCGCTGAAATGTGGCAATTCGGCTTCTTGACGAATCCACTGAGGTGAAAATGTGACCCATCACTGAAGATGATTTTCTTCGAAAAATGATCATCCACTGTTACCATTTCTTCAGATTGGTGTCTGACCATTGAAGACGCTTGAAATGGTCAAGAGGCTTTAGTTCTTGAGTCAATTGCACCTTATAAGAGTGTAAATGCCAGTCTTTATACATAACGAATATAGAAAAGGAGGAGACAAAACTCGGTTCAGCAGTAAAAGAGAGTAAAACCAATTATATGCTGCCAACAGGAAAAGACATACAAGATTGACGACCTGGACAGACTGTCACCGTTGGCAGATATTTGGTTTGAAACATTTTTCGTTTTTTTTTAAAACGTTTGCAATGAAAGATTTTTAGAAAACCCAAAGTATAGGTATGGCTAAATATCTTGTTCAAACAATTTCTTATAGTTCGGTCATAAATGACGTTATTGTTTTAAAGTAGGCGTGGATGGATTTTAAAAAAAATTTTAACAATTATTCAGAGCTAATCTAATAAATTTCATTAACCCTTCTCAAAATTAACAAATACACAACACTTATACATTCCCCAATCGGATAGTGTTCAAAAATCGTATTTTTTGAAGTATGATGTAGTAGACTTTTAATATTTTATTTAAAACCCTTATTTCGTTGATCAATGCTGATGAAATTTTTCGACACGGACCCTTGTTGCTCCCAGTTCAACAAATGTAAACATTTTCATAATATTCCGCTGCCACGCCCACTATTAGAAGAACGCCGTTCACAAAACCAAACCATACGAATTTGGGATATGTTTTTGAACGACAATATTGTTTGCATTTTTTTAATTAATTGAAACATTTTTGAATGTCCTTACAGTTAATAAAAAATGTTTTTTTTTTTAAGAAAACGTTCATAAAAAGTAAGATAGATTCAAAGCTATATGTAGATGAAATTAAATAATTTCGAAAATGTTTAAATGGGAAAAAATAAAAATAATTAAATAATTTCGTTATATTATATACGGATAAAATAAATTAAAGCAGCGTACAACATTTTTGGAATTGGAATCCTGTAGGCAATGAATGCTTCTTAGTCCGTTCAAACCTAGGATGGTGAAATTTTGTGGATCAACGTTTTGTTCTTGGCTCTAGTATAGTATAAATGTAAAATATCCCTCAGACGCTTATTTTTTTTTTAGAAAAAAAAAACGATCTAAAAACATAGGTGCCTAAATATATAGAAAAGATATTTTGAAAACTCTAATGGTTTTTGTCTTTTAGGTATAAATAGAGAAGTGAAGTCAAGTAAACTAACTCTCGAAAACTAAAACGCTTCAAAGCTGTCAGGTTTGCAATATTTTATAGGTTGGTGCTCAAGTTTATTTAGATTAGACTAGATTAGATTAGACATATTAAGTCTAAACAAATAACAAAACATATGAGAAGGCTACACTCTGCTGTACGAATCCTTGAATACCCCATCCCATCCATTCCTTGTCACTTCATTTTGTTTATTTAAATCTTTTATGGTTCCATTAAAAACATCAGTTTTTCAATTGCATATGCTATGGGGTTGGATATAACGGGTGTTTTTTTAGAGGTTGGTTTTTTGAATAGAGATAAAATTGACATTTTCTGGTCAAATCGGGCAACTCTAACGTCGTTTATGTTCAGTTTGGCTTGCCATTTCATCATGAACAGGTCGACAAATGAACAACGCTTGCGAATCGTGAAAATTTATTTCGAAAGTAGTGGTTTAGTTCGCGAAGTTTACAGTAAGCTCCGTCCAATTTATGGTTGACATAATCGTCCATCAGAGCAATTAGTTCGGTTAACCATGGATCGTTTTCGCATTACGTTTACTCTTTGTGATAATACGAATCCGCAGAGACGGCAAACAGTGCGCAACGAAGAAACAATTGCCACTGTAGAGCAAAGTGTTGCAAAGATCTTGGCTTACGACCTTACAGGATCCAGCTTGTGAAAGAAGCAAAGCCGCGAGACCATGGAATGCGTCGTGTTTTGGTTTGTGGCCCGAAAATGAGATTGATCTCGTTGCTGATTTCCATCGCAAAATTTTGTTCGGTGATTAGGCTCATTTTTGGTTGAATGGCTGGCTATGTCAACAAGCAAAATTTGCGCATTTGGAGTGAAGAGAATCCACATGAGACCCTTGAGACGCTATTACATCCACAAAAACGGACTGTTTGGCTCTATGGGCTGGTGGAGTCTTTGGGCCATAATTCTTCCGAAGTGATGCTGGAGAGTCATTTACCGTTAGGAGACCCGTATACAGCCATGATAACCGACTATTTCGTTCCCGAATTGGATGGCATGAATGTGGATGAGATGTGGTTCCAACATGCCACACAGCGCACAACAAAGTCGATTTATTGAAGGAAACATTCGATGAGCCCACCTGTCAATTGGCCACCAAGATCGTGTGATTTGACACTATTGGATTATTTTTTTTTTTCGGGATATGTGAAGTCGCTCGTCTACGCCAACAAACCAGAAACGTCAGGGGACTTGAAAGGCAACATTCGTGGCGTAATTGCCGACATACGGCCCCGAATGCTCGAAAAATTAGTTGAAAATCGGACCTCTAGAATTGGCTTTATTCGAACCAGCCGCATGCCCGAAATCATTTTTAAACATTAATGGCACTAAATTATCCTTCCAATAAAGCCAAATTGATGGACATTAGAACGATTTCGTGTCTTTTATTTAAGTTCGAAGTTTTTTTTTCGAATTTCTTTAAAATTTGACCGAAAATCGTGTACGTGGCTTTAACTTTATATTTATAAACGATATATCTTGTTCAGAAACTTTTTTTTAACCATTTGGCCAATAAAACGTTTTTGTGAAAAGTGGGTGTCAGAGGACGGATTTTAAATAAATTGTAAACTTTATCGGCTGGGAGCAATATCCAACTTTCAAATGTCGTAGAAGGTGTGGTGGCATACCTGGCAAAACCAACTCTGTTGGATAATTTACAGCTTCGTGTGCATCGCAAACAGAACTGAAACCGATTTGTTTGATGCTAATTCGCCTGAAAACGACTGCTGTATATTGAAGTTCAATAGTCGACTTCCAAATTTTTTTCTACCAAAATGGATCTTTCTGCCAGACACGAATGATTATGTATTGTGTGCGTACATGGGCGAATTCCGGATGATGCAACGGCCAATGCGATGCCATTATTTGACCATATTTCGCCGAGAACTAGCGTAACTAGAAATGGAGGCAGTTAGCTAAGGACCGAGCTAATTGGAGAGGCATGTTGGTTGAGGCCCAGGTTCATTCCTCTCGACAAAAAGTTGAACATTATCGTGGAATTTCTAAACTTCCAGCTTATTCTAAATTGTTTGAGTTTATTGTTGCAAAAAAACTTTACTTTTCAATAAAGGAACAAATATCATTGCAACCACATATATTTGTTTCTGGAAGGTCCACATCAACTCTTTAAACTCTTAACAAAATACAAAATATCTCTTTGACTCTGTGGAGTCAGGATATCAAGTTGATGTCATTTCCACTGATTTCACAAAAGCTTTTGACACAATATGTCATAATATCCTCATTACAAAATTAAAATCGTTTGGCATACACTCGATGCTTCTTAAATGGATTTCGAGTTACCTTTCCAATAGGAAGCAGTACGTAAAAATTGGTTGTTCTCAATCTAGACTCATCGAGGTCTTATCTGGTGTCCCCCAAGGCAGCCATTTAGGGCCTATGCTCTTTTTATTAACGAAATCCCCTCATTGCTTAGTCATGCTAACTGCCTAATGTATGCCGATGACCTTAAGATATTTTTGCGGGTTAAAAGTATGTATGACTGTGAAAGTCTTCAAAATGATTTAAACGAACTTGTTTATTGGTGTGAGCTTAATCACCTTACCTTAAAAATAAATAGATGCCATTCTTTTTCTCTGAATCGTTATTAGTCCCTGTGAATATCCAGAACTTGCATATTAAAGATCTTGGTGTGATCTTTCACACGCAACTTTCTTTTTTGCTTCACTTCTATTACGTTATTGCTAAAGCAAATTCAATGCTTGGTTTCCTGCAACGAACGTGTGCTCCTTTATCTAACCCATATGCCCTTAAGTCCATTTATATGTCTATAGTACGTCTTTTCCTTGAATATTGTTCTATGTTCTGGTGTCCAATCTATGCAAATTCGCAAATGCGACTAGAAATAGTGCAAAAGTCTTTTACAAGATTTGTTCTAAGACAAATGAAATGGTACCTTGACCGAATGCCGCCTAATTCAACAAGATGTGCGTTAATTGGTTAAGATACCTTCATACCTTCGAAAAAAGACTAAATGTTAATACTATTTACTTATGATGTTTTTTTATTATCGTATAATTTGTCCCGATATCCTTGAAAGTTTTAAGTTATATGCACCAGAAAGAATTCTTCGAACCAGGAATTTGTTACTGAATCCTAGGCATTTTTTTCAAATATGGTCTTCATGAACCAATAACAAAATGCATAAAACTTTTTAATTATGTTTATGATAGATTGAAATTTACTGTCAATTTTAAACATAAATATGTCCTTAAAGATAAATGCTGAACTTTAATAAATCCGTTTGTTGATGATAAACATCAATACCCACCCGTGAGGTCAGCAAAGCAAATTTACTTGTTGACCACTGTACAGAGTACTAAAAGCAACAACGCTATTGTTTACATTGACATACCACTATATATACGGATTATTGTTGTCAAAATAATAGATGAAATAAAACTTTTTTACTTTTTTTATAAAGTTGAGAAGAGCGGGTCTTTTTAATTTACGGATTTTGGTAGTTTACGGCATTTAATAAAACAGTGCAACTTGAAACAAAGAAGTTTAACCCTTGCCATAATTTTCCTTTGTTCAACGCCCGAACACCGTTGAATGTTAATAATGTAATTTTTATCAATTAAACTCATTATTTATGTAAATATTTTTAAAAAAAGGGAAATAAATGGAAGTCCAGCAGGTGTTAATGCCTTTACCTTGTGGGGTTTATTTCCTTTTCATGCATCCCCGTGGGGCTATTTCGTTTTATTTGGGCAACAAGCCCCATGGGAGTTATTTCACTGCACCGCTACGAAAACTTGGTTTGTTCGTTGAACACTGTTCTTCTATAACGAAAAAGTTGACATAAATCAAGAGAAATATTTTTATCGATTAAAATTAGAATGAATTTTCGATCGATTCAAATTTATTTTTAGCGAGTGTTTTTTGTACCGAAAACATTTTTTTACGAAAAACGCCCGCAAAAAGTTGGCAAAAAACTTTTTGTTGATGAAATTTAGATATTCAGAATGTCTAAATATCTTGCTCAGGCAGTTTCTTAAAATTCTTTATGGTTTATTCAAAAATAACGTTTTTCTGAAAAATGGACACGCACGCACAACACACATATAACGTTTTCCGATTTCAACAAAAATTCACAAAAACCATATATTGCCCAATACCAAAGATGTGTGAAAGTGAGTTAAAATTCGGCGATAAACATTTTAAGGCTTGATTTTTATATACATATTTAATGTTTATATAAGATGGAAGAACATATTTCTGGCTTTTGGAACGCATAGTACTTTTCTGTTGATGTGTTTTGAATTTTTTTTTAAATGTTAAAATTTATTTAAAAAATGCACCGGTCGTTTAAAAAAATACCTATACTATCATATTTATAAGCTTCAATACCTGAACAATTCGAATGAGTGATCATTTATTTTATTCTGACCTGCCGTTCTGTTATACTTGCAGTTGCAAATTTAATAATCCTAACATTTTACGATTTTACCAAAACTAAAAGGACAAGATAGGCCCCCTCCCAGAGAAAAAGTTCTTGTCTCTACCAGAATCCGTTCTTACTTTGCCCGCCTAAGTTATCCTTTCCCCCGACACGGATTATAAAGATTTTGTATGAATATGTGAGTATTTTTTAAACAAATACATACCTTCCAAGCTCGTCATCCGATTCATCGCCGCTTGATTCTGGATTTATTTCTTGAGTGATTTTTCCTGGAGCAAAATCATAACTCCATGGTTTTTTATTTTGAAAAATGAATTCTAATTTCTTATGAATCGGATTAGGTGTTTTTGGTTTTTTTATATTTGAAACTTTGCACTCTGTTGAATTTTGTTCAAAATAGTAGTCTTCCTCGTCAATTGGCTGCTGGATTATTGGTGTATTCAAGTATTGACTAGGCGGTGGAACTTGATATTGAAAACTGGAGTCACTAACATCAAGTTGATGCTGGGATTGCGTTATAGCACAGGAATTCTCGTTGTGAGTTGTTGGTGTATTAGGAAATTCAAAATGGTTCTTTTTTCTATCAAGCGTCAGTCGGGATTTCGCCATAATCGATGGTTTTATATTGCAACTAGGTGAAGGAGTATGAACCCCATTACGGAGATCCTTAACGTTTGGTGGCTGCTGCGTTTCCGGTGTAGGGCAGAATTTCTTATGAATCGGATTAGGTGTTTTTGGTTTTTTTATATTTGAAACTTTGCACTCCGTTGAATTTTGTTCAAAATTGTAGTCTTCCTCGTCAATTGGCTGCTGGATTATTGGTGTATTCAAGTATTGACTAGGCGGTGGAACTTGATATTGAAAACTGGAGTCACTAACGTCAAGTTGATGCTGGGATTGCGTTATAGTACAGGAATTCTCGTTGTGAGAATTCAAATATTCAAAATGGTTGTTTTTTCTATCAAGCGTCAGTCGGGATTTCGCCATAATCGATGGTTTTATATTGCAACTAGGTGATGGAGTATGAACCCCATTACGGAGATCCTTTACGTTTGGTGGCTGCTGCGTTTCCGGTGTAGGGCAGAATTTCCTATGAATTGGATTAGGTGTTTTTGGTTTTTTTATATATGAAATTATGCACTCTGTTGAATTTTGTTCAAAATTGTAGTCTTCCTCGTCAATTGGCTGCTGGATTATTGGTGTATTCAAGTATTGACTAAGCGGTGGAACTTGATATTGAAAACTGGAGTCACTAACGTCAAGTTGATGCTGGGATTGCGTTATAGTACAGGAATTCTCGTTGTGAGTTGTTGGTGTATTAGGATATTCAAAATGGTTGTTTTTTCTATCAAGCGTCAGTCGGGATTTCGCCATAATCGATGGTTTTATATTGCAACTAGGTGATGGAGTATGAACCCCATTACGGAGATCCTTAACGTTTGGTGGCTGCTGCGTTTCCGGTATAGCGCAGAATTTCCGGTTTGGAGTAGGTGGTAACATTTGATATCTAAAAAGGGAGTATTTACAGTCAAGTGAGTGCTGGGTTGCCGGGGTTATATTGTTATTGTGACTAAATTGTGACACTTGAGAACCGCAATGACAATTATTACCATCAAGAGGCTGCTGGGTGGCCAGCGCAGAGTTCTTATTGTATCTAGGTTGTGACATTTGAGGACCTAAATGAGAATTTTTACTATAAAGTGTCTGCTGCGGTTTCGGTTTAGTCCATAATTTCTCGTTTTGAGTAGGTGTTGACATTTGAAACTCTAATCGGTATTCATTATCGACAGGTAACTGCTTGGCTGCCAGCTTAGAATACTTATTGTGACTAGATTGTGACATTTGAGAACCGAAATGACAATCATTACCATCAAGTGGCTGCTGTGTTACTGACGTTAAATTGCTATTGTCACTGGGTTGTGAATTTTGATAGGCGAAATGAGAATATTTACCCTCAAGTGTCTGCTGGGTTGCCGAAAAATTGTTTTTATGACTAGGTGGTGAACTTTGAAAGCTGCTAAGGTAATCTTTTTCCTCAGGGGACTCCTGGTTTTCGGTTTTAGTAAACAAATTTTCATTGTGTCTTCCTGGTGATATTATAGTCGTTGTAACCTCTTTCGAATTGGAACCGAATGGTAAAAATTGGCTTGGTCCGCGATGGTTACTACTTTCAGTATATGCACTTCGTATATTGTCGTCGCTCACTTCAATGGATTGATCGTTTTCGTGAGTAATTGGTGGATCATTTATGTAGGTTGGTGGTGAATTTTTTAAACGCTGAATTTCTTTAAACGCTGCACGATTGTTGGCCACTTGGCGGTCTTGAATTTTAATATTGTGTAGGGTAGTTATATGCTCTTGTTTTGAATTGAAATCAAATTTGGAAGCTGAGGTTGAATTTTGTTGATCTGAAATATATCCTTGAGGGGATTCCTTTACGTTCACCTGGGTTTCAAATTGCTTTGCAAGTTCTTTTACTGATAATAACATTTTTTTGTTCGAAGTAAGCTTTTGTTCACCACTTTGGCTTGGAATGGCATCAAATGATTTAGTTATTAGTTCATCACTCTGGCTTGGTAGTACATCAACTGATTTATTTATTATCACACATAATTCATTATCTAAAGAAACCGATGGAAGGGTGGTGTCCTTTACTGTCATTTGTAAACGCTTTGCATTTAAAGCAGCAATTTCATCGTCACTTAACTCCTGAAGCAATAACAACAGTCGCTCTATTTCCTTTGTTTTTGACATATTTTTATCCGAAATGACATGTTGTTCACTCATAATTAATTTTATTAATTCACCAAAACTTATTTCGTTCTTTTTCCAATAGTTATTTGTAAAAAAAAGGTATGTTCACTTCTTACGCCGTAATCAAAAATACGCTCACAAATATATGGAAAAGCAAGATTTTAACCGTTTTTGTCTACTTTTTTGTAAGGTAATTACTAAGTATATTGAATGCTTTGACTAAAAATCCACACTGTTGAAAATGCAGTTAAATGTTTTGTTGGTGATTAACTTGCAGTGTACCTACTTTTGAAAAGTTTCTTGAGAAGTTGAAAAACATTAAATCTACGTGGTGTTCTTATCTTATCGAATGTTGATTGCCGTATGTATGTATTATTTATTTTTGGTCGTTTATTAGACGCGATAATGGACTGATTAATTGCTATTTTTTTTATTGGAAGGTGATTCACCCGAACAAAATGTCTACATATTTCAAAGATATTAAAGCTATTTTGCAGGTTTCCCCGCCCGTATACATTAATGTCTGTGAGAAAAAGCTAGGCCATGTGTAGTAAAGAGCTTATTGTTGTTTGAACCACATTTTGTTTATATTTGTTTTCGTACAAAGTGTAACTAACTCAACGAATATTAACTGTAGACCGTTTGGAATACGGCCAAACCGTCGCTCAAGTGGTTGACAATAAATGACGATATAAATTTCACGGTCTCAAGCACCGTTAGCAAGCAAAAATTTCCACATTTGAGGAACGAAAAATCCACTTTTAAAATAATTCAATACTCAAAAACATACTTTACATACTTTACAAGGTGGGCCAAATGGGATCACCCTATTGGAAGGTGCTCTTATTTTTGCAAATGGCCGCCAATGTCAAATCTGTTTTGACATTTATGGACCAGACAGATGTAGAATACAAGTGAACAAGCCATGGAGCGATACACTCCCCAAGAACGCGGAATAATCGAAGTGGACGATTTTTCGACCAAAATCATAATCAGCGATGAGGCTTATTTCCACCTCAGCTGGTACGTGAACAAGCAAAACTATCGCTTCCGGGGCAACGAAAATCGACGAGTAATGCAAGAGGAGCCATTACACCCACTCAAAGTAACTGAATAATGCGCTGTTCACGGTGGAGGAATCATCGGGCGAGAACGTCGCTGGTCAAACGACAACAGTGGACGGTGCGCGCTATGAGGCCATGTAAACAGAGTTTTTTTTTACCGCAATCGGACGAATTAGGACTGGATGACATGTGGTTCCAACAGGATGGAGCAACGGCACACACTGCGCGATCTACAACCGAGATTAGGCGCCCGGGAAATGCATCCTTCAGCATATCGGTTGTGGCACGTGCAGTGTGTGCCGTTGCACCGTCCTGTTGGAACCACATGTCATCCAGTCCTAATTCGTCCGATTGCGGCAAAAAAAAAAACGTTCGAAGGTGAGGGACGAGGACCTGTAAACGAATATGAGAAGCTGAGGGTACTGTCATCAGCGAAGGAATGAATTGGATTAGAAGTTGCAGACAGGAGATCATTTATAAAAATGAGAAAGAGAGTCGGAGACAAAACTGAGCCTTGAGGGACACCAGCATTTATTTGGTGAGTTACAGACTTGAAACCATCCAAAACAACTTGAATTGAACGTTTCGAAAGATAATGTCTAATCCATAGAAGAAGTTTTTCGCCGATTCTAAATGCACGCACGACAAAAGGGCTTGATGCCAAACCCTGTCAAATGCCTTTGAAATATCAAGCGCAACAATCTTGCTTTCGCCACCATGGTGGATTGATTGGTTCCACTTTACGGTGAGATATGTCATCAAATCACCAGTAGACCTGTTGCTGCGAAAACCATACTGCCGGTCATTGAGAAGTTTTCGTGTTTCGAGATATTTCATAAGCTGACGATTTATCTGCGTTTCCATGACCTTGGAAAGAAGGGACGTAAGTGCAATTGGTCGGTAGTTGGAGAGAGAAGAAGATTCGCCTTTTTTGGTACAGGCTGGACAAATGCTGTTTTCCATCTACTCGGAAAGAGTCCTGATGAGTAGGATAGATAGAAAAGCTTACGCAGTGGTTTTGCTAGCGTAGAAGAACACCTCTTCAGAATGATGGGGGATATACCATCTGGACCAGCGGATTTATGTATGTCAAGATCAAATAAAACTCTTGCAACTGTACGAGTACGAAAGTGAATTTGTCCCATAGAATGATCTACGTTCTCAAGTACAGGAGGAGACTGAACACATCTGGCAATGTAGAATTGGCTGCGAAATGCGCAGCAAGCAGATTGGCTTTGTCTAAAGAGCTGACAGCTGGAATGTCATTGTGAATGAGCGTCGGAATTGATGCTGATGCCGAATTTTTTATGTTTTTAACAAATGACCAAATGTTTTTACTACCTCTGGGACATTTTGCCTCAACGTTCGGTCATAGAGGAATTTAACACGCTTTAAATGGGCATTACAGTCATTTCTGGCTTGTTTGAACTTTGCTCGGTTTTCCTCTGTTGGGTTGGTCTTGTACAACCGAAAGTTTGTCTCTCTCATCCTGATAGCTCCTTTGCAGCTCAAGTCAAACCACCCTTTTGCCTTTGGTCTGATACTCTTAATTCTGTTGGGAATAAAAGATCTCATACCAAAGAGAATGATATTTGATATCATATCAGCAGCAGCATCCACGTCACTATCGAGGAAACATAGTGACCAGTTAAAATTCCTAAAAAAACTGTTTAATGCTTCCCAACTGGCTTTCTCGTATTGCCATACGGTTTTTTTGGGAATTTGCTCTTTAACTGTGTGGTTGGAGTACGAGAAATTTGTTGATATGATACAGTGATCTGACGAACCTAGAGGCGATAATACATTGATGATGTATTTATCAGGGTGAGAGGTAAGAAACAAGTCCAGGGTGTTGGCGGCTTGACTGTTAATATCAGGTATGCGTGTCGGCTCATTTACAAGCTGGGTTAGGTTGTTTACCTCAGCAAAGATCTCAACATACCTTCCTTCGGGTGTTGTCTGTCCAGAATGTTGAAGCCACGTAGAATTGTGTACATTGAAATCGCCCGCAATGACGATTTCAGTTTGAGGATGCAGGGATACAATTCTAGAGATGGAGTCAGACAGTGCATCAAACTCGAAAGGGTTGGACTTTGTACGGAAACATCTTCAAATCTTGTACCAAAATTCGCTGTAAAGACCGTCGACTGATACACATTTGCATGGCACGTCGTCTGGTCGATGTCGACGGCGCTTCCATGACATCTTCGGCTACAGCAGCAATATTCTCTGCAGAACGGCTACTCCGGGGTCTGCCACGCCTGGCAGCATATCGTGTTGTGCCAGTCTCTTCGAGGCGAGCGGCTAAACGTCGCAGTGTTTCACCAGTAGGCATTGGACGGCTAGGAAATCTGCGACGAAATTCACGTTGTGCCAAAGTCACAGACCGATTATTGCTCAAATAAATAGTCACCAATATTTCGCGTTCTGGATCAGTGTAGCGTAACATTGTTTATTAACGTGTATTTCGCATGTGTTTACTACACAAATGTCAAAACAGAACTGACATAGGGGACAATCGCAAAATTTATAGCATTTTCTGATAGGAGGATTACTTTTGCGCCACCTTGTATATAACTCGTTCGCTTACACCGCATTATTTATCAGAAACACCTTTTACCTGACCATCAATTTTGGTTTAGAAATAAACATTCGACTGGAGACCAAGTTCATCGAATTACTGATATAATTGAGAAAGCTATCGAAGAAAAGAAAATTTGCTCAGACGTATTTCTTTACGTGTCTTAAGCTTTGGACAAAGTTTGGCAAAGAGGCCTTTAATGCAAGCTAAGACAAGTTCTGCCTGAAAAATTATATAAAATCCTCGTGTCGTATCCTGAGCATTGAAACTTGGCATTTCTTTTTTACATGCGACTTCCATTTTAATGTTGCATCGAGTGTCATTCCGGGATATTTCACTTCATTTGCAAAAGGTACTGAACCGTATAGAGAAATACTTTCAAATTGTTTGCCGGTATATACGAAAAATCTATATGAATCGATTTGCCCTCGTTAAGTGCAATCCGCCAGGATTTTGTCCATTCATTAACCTCGTTAAGAGCGTTTTGTTTCCTCCATTGTTGTGCCAACTGCTAGTATAGCTGTATCGTCAGCAAACATGGCATCTATTGTTTCTTTTGTTTGTGGGATATCATGTGTAAATAGGAGGTGCAAGAGTGGACCAAGGACGCGGCCTTGTGGTACTCGTGCCAATATTCCTTTGAACTCCGTATATTCGTTTCCAAGTTTCACACGGAAGAGTCTATGCTCAAGATACAACACGAGGATTTTATATAATTCATTCATTATTCAGGCAGAACATGTCTTAGTTTGTATTGAGGACCTCTATGCCAAACCTTGTCAAAAGTATGCGCCATGTCAAGAAATACGGCTGAGCAAATTTTTAATTTCTTCGACAGCTTTCTCAATTATATCAGTAATTCGATGCACTTGGTCTGCAGTCGAATGTTTATTTCTAAACCAAAATTGATGGTTAGGTAAAAGGCGTTTCTGATAAATAATGGAGTGTAAGCGACCGAATAATATTGTTTCAAAAACTTTTGAAAATGTTGGAAGAAGTGAAAGAGGTCTGTAAGATTTTATTTCATTCTTTGATTTTCCTGGTTTGAGAACCGTTATCACTTCTCCGACTTTCCACTGTCTTGGTTTGTATTCTTATCTAAATGCTGCATTTTCAATGCTGTTTTTAGAAGTTCTCCTGTAATGTTTTTAGAAGTTCTCCTGTAACCAGGTCATAACCCACAGCATTTTTATGCTTCGGTTTCTGAATTTCCCGTTTAAGCTCCGCAATACTTGCATATCTAACTATATTACTATCGGTTGTAGTATCGAATACGTTAACGTTTTCATGTTGCGCTAAGCCATCAAATGCCTTAAATGTTTCTTCGAGATGTGCGGCAAAATCGTCAGATGTTTTCCTTATCGGTTTTCTCAATCGTCTTGAGTTTCCCTAATTGGTGGCACAGCGTTTTTTGGCCGTTTAATGGCACTAACTGCTTTCCAGAGCGAATAATTCGATTCCTTTCCAGCGGTTAGGCCTTGTAGATAAGTTTCTACTGCATGTTTTTTTTTTTTACTTTTAAGTTGAATTTTATCTTGCGGGGCACGAATTTGATGCCATCTTTTTGATGCCGGTTTTTCCTTTTGTCTAACTAAATCGTTTATTTCCCATGGGTCCTTGATATTGCTATAGCTCTCTATTTTGCGTTCTTGAGGAGTGTTATTACATGCTGATTTTTTAACGGTACAGATAAAGGAGTCAACCGCGACTTCAAGTTCCAATGGGGATCTTAGCGATACACCCAATAGAATATTATTTTCAATATCGGTTTTGAAGCCTTCCCAGTTGGTTTTCCCGTTTGTTAGTCTGGGTGGGTTTTCATTTCTAATGATTAACTCGCTCGTTGTTAGAATGACCGAAGAATGATCAGAGCAAAGATCAAAGCATTCGTCCACTTTGATTCGATCGGACGGCACACCTTTTACTATGAAAAAATCGATCAAATCCGGTATTTTTGTAACATCATTTGGCCAGTAAGTTGGTTTACATGTAGAATAAAATTCGGTATTTTACTTTCTACCCACATCATAAAGCACACACTTTCTGTGATATGCATCTAGATCCCCAGAATGTATGTTTTGCATTTAAATTCTCCAAGTTTTTGCCAAAGGCCAATGGCATTCCACGTAAGAATTTTAAGAAATCTCTTCATGTCGAATAATACGTTTGTAACTGGGTCAGGTGAGATATTTTTTGATCTTTATCGGATACTGTAGCTTGGGCATACGTTTGTACATTTGGGTTTGGATGTACAGGATCCGAACGGATTTCTGATGGCCGCGTAGTTTGTGAAAATGTGAGTTTTTCAATTATAGCCTGCTTTGGCTTCGACACATTTTTAATCAGAACTTAAGGCATAAATTTCGCCTTTCTTTTTTGCAACTCCTTAGGTACTTCGTAGCCGCGATAATTTGCAGGACGATTGCCTTTATAGTTGATGCAAATAGGAGTTTTCTTGTCTGACTTACAATCTACTGTTATATGATTTCTGGCACATTTTACACACCTTGGTTCTTTTTGACAATAGGTTTGCGTACGATTATATCCTTGGCAGCGCTTGCACTGAGAAACTAACTTTGAATCCTGACGCATGGGTTCAATTTTTACAACAATATTAGCTGTTGTTTTTATTTCATAAATATTATTCAAACTCTCTTCTTTCTCGAAAGTGAGTATCAATAAAGGAAGACCTCGTTTTATAACATTTCTTCGCCAATGTTAATGGCATCTATAACCTTATATTGCCTGCTTTTCAGATCGTTAACAATGTCATCCGTTAAGAACGACGCATGTAACCCTCTAGCTACAACGCGTAAAGGCCATTCAGATTTATTTTCAGGTGAATACCATTCAATTTAGCGGTATTTAGCTTCCGAGATACTAGACGGTAGCTTTTCGGGCCTTTTACGCAGACTTTCTATGCATTTTTTCTGAGCGAAGTTACATGTTAGCCCGACAATGGTAACGATTTTATCAAGGTATGTAACTTGTTAAAGTCGTCAATGACGATCACATTAATTGGCGTTGGTGGTCGTTGTTTCAGCTTTTCCGCTTTATTAACAATCTCGGCTTATAATTTCAGGAGATGATACAGCTTTCCTTTTTAACCGGTCCTTTCTTTAGGATCCAGTCGGTTTCGCGACTGAGTTCTTCTTAATCCGTATGGTATTCGGAATTCACGGGGCTGTTTGCACATGGTTTTGGCTTATAAGGTGTTTTCAATCAACTCTTTAGAGTCATATTTTCGTCCTTGAGATGGAGAATTCTCTTCGCAGAGCAGTTCGACTTGTAAAACCTTGAACGAATAACGTCGTTTTCGTCCTTAAGGCTCTTATTTTTCATTAAATTGCATTTCTTAACGAAGCTCTTTACAGAGCAGTTCGACTTGTAAAGCCTTGTTCGAAGAACGTCGTTTTCGTCCTTAAGGCTCTTATTTTTCATTGAATCTCGCTTTTCATGGGCTGACACTTCTGGTGTTGTCGAGCTCCTTGAGACACTTTTTTTTTGAGATCTAGGTGTAGGTGACCTCGTTACTTATGAGCTTTTCCCGAAAGGGTTACATAATTGCAATAATTGGCTCTCCCTAAAATCCGTAGAGCCGACCTCCAAAGTGGATTTTCCAGTGATACTGAATTGCCACCTGGGGTATTATATTTGTTTGTTTTACTCATTGCATTCTTGTTTTTGTATACTCTTTACACTCAGTTACGGGGGAGTGGAATTTAGTTGCCTTCTACGACAGGCATGCCTTACCTCGGGTATATTCTGACCCCCAATCCGAAGGAGGGCGAGTTTAGTGACTCACCTGAGCATCAACAGTCCATCAAACCTAACCTAACCCTAGTTAACTGCATAAATGCAATTTTTTTTTTTTTTTATATAATTTGCGCACACTCAAGGGGTTATGAATACCCTTTATATGTTTTAGCACAGTGCGGGCGTTAAGGAAATTAGGGATAAGAAGAAAGGAGATACCGATGCACATTGGTTTTAAATGTCTGTAAGTTATAATGGAAAGGAAAAACAGAGTTTGGTAGAGCATTCCACATTCGTGTTGTTCGGTTTATGTACGAATCTCTATATTTCAGCGTACGTCCGAAAATAGGCTTGATGGTAAACTGATTTGCATTCATTGCGTAACGAGGTAAGGCAGGAGATGTTTCGACGGCGTTCGAGCGAAACTAAGGAGTTCGCTATTCTTATGTCTCCTATAAGTTTTTTCGCACGTGTTTGAATCCTATCTAGTAGGTGCAATGTTGATTTTGGTGCACCTGACCAGACGTGGGCGTTGAATTCAAGTTTTGGGCGTATAAACGCTTTATATATTGTGGCCAGATCAGAAGAAGTGAAATATTTCTTACCTCGATTTAGGAAACCTAGACATTTCGCTGCGTTTTTAGCGACTTCGAATATGTGATCGTTCCAACGTAAGTCGTTACTAACACACATATAGTGCGTACCAAAACAGTTGGCCATTCTACTGCGCAGGTCTCTTAAAATGTGTTTTACAATCTCTTAAAATTGCAAAAACAAGCATAAAGAGACGAAAATGGGCGGAGCCATAATAAAAAACGACGTATACCCTGCCTTGTGTTCAAGATCGCTGTCGCGATCTCACTGAGGGTGGTTTCTTCATTTTCCTTCTTTTATACTGAAATTAGGAGCGGAGGAAAAATATAGACCATTATATGTCAACTTTACTTGGAGGAAAATATATTGTTTCGTTTTTTGTCTTGTCGGTTCTTTGTAGGAGTATGATGTGATCACGGTCGGATAGATTAAGCAAAACATTGCACATGAATTGATTGTGTGACTGTGTCTGTATGAAGGTGTACGGTTTTAGATTTAAACCCTATTTGCTCATTAGGCTTTCGTTGATCATTATTAATTGTGTCGTGCATATTGATCATGTAGGTACTGATATTGGCACGCAAAGTAAAGTAAATTGCAGTGTCACACCAAATTTTTTTTTGTTTATATCATTGAATTTGGGCGAGGTAGGTAAATTTAATAAAAAAATTACAATTTGGGAATTTTTTGGAAACGTAAACGATTTTATACCCAATAACAATAGGCACGATTTTCTGTCACAAAAAAGAGGATGGGGTATTAAACGGTTCGTTGAAGACAAAATGGTGAACGTTCTTGATTCTTCAATAATTCATAATAAAAAATTAAGTTTATTTAGATATTCAACAGCATTTTAGTTCTAAGCACTGTAAAGTTGGGTTATGCATTGTAAATTACAGGCAAAAACGCTTAGTGATTAAATCTCTTTCGCGTCATTTCTGTTCTCTTAAATCCTCTCTCTGCGCAATCGACCGTTGGCCAACTGTTTTGGTACGGACTATACCTAGCATGGAAAGCTTTTCGGTTTCTTCGACGTAAGTGCCATTCATGGATAATGGCTCTAGATTTTGGTTTCGCTTTAATGACAGAAGACAGCATTGTGTTTTGGAAGCATTGAATTCCACTCTATTAGATTTACCCCATTTGATAATTCTACGCTCAGACTCAAACTAAGATGAAACTAACTAAAATTAAAAGTATTTTAGTGTATACATGTTGCAGACTGTAATATATTTTTTGGCTAGCAACATCATTACCATGGTTAGCCTATATTTAATGCTCGGTAGTCTCTAACAATTTATTTACATTCACCCCTCAACTGTGTATCTATAACATTCCTTGAGCGTATTTTTATTCACTTTCTCCTCTTTCTCGTTTTACATAAATTATCCACTACCCACACAACCTTGAAAGAGCTTACATAAAGTAAATATAGCAACGAGATGTTCTCTAAAGTGGGCTTCACTTGTAACCACGAGAAGTACCATCTTACCCGCTACAAAACAATGTCCATTTGAAACCAATAAAAAAAAACGAATTGAATCACTTTTACCAATCACCAATTAATGATATCACATACTTCACCCATATGAAAGACGTAATTGAGATTTCGCAAAGAAGAAGTCAATCATTGCGGTGGTCATGAACAATCCAGATACAGAGAAAAGCTAACAAAAAAGTATCTCACTCTGCCATAGTGCTCGAAATCATTTATAGTAATCTGGAACAAAGGTACTCGAGCAAATTGCGTTTTTTTTCCCTTAATCAAGAGGCAGGTAAATGTGAAATTATCCCGAACAATCAACAAAAAAGAAATTCAATAGGAACCCTGCAAAATGAATCTTTGTATCTGTCATTGAATTGTGTTGTTGTTATGACTAACTGCTGCCAACAGTTTTGTGTAATCGTGTAGTCAAGAGCGCATGTGCGGCAGTAGAAAGATAAACGTTTCTTCTCGTGTATTGAAGATGATTGTTAATTAAAGCGAAATTAGCGATTGCAAATATTTGAAGAAATTAATAATAAGTGCAAGTTAGTATACTTGTGGCAAACTCAAGAACAAATGTTAGCTATCTGAAGTAGGTAATGAAGGAGCAGAAAAAAAAATCGTTTTTTAACAGCTTAAACGGTGTTTTCGGCAAATATGATTATAAAATAGATATAAGATCCTATTTGCTTGTTTTCGTCGCACATTGGATAATCTTTTTAAAAATCCGTTACAAAAATAATATTTGGCGTGTGCCTAATATCCAAAACTAATTTATTTACTGGAGTGGCAACAATTTAAGCCGAATTTTAAACTGGTCGAAGGATACAGCTGATACAGGTAGGTAGGTAGGTAGTTAGAAGTGGCGGTTCGGCATAAACCCAAGTAGCACTAGTGTGTCTTTTTGTTACCACGACGGTGTCTAGCTAGCCTGTGAGGTTTAGAAAGCGGATAAGATCTTGCATCCTTTTATTCAAGATGTCGCTAAGGTTGTCGAAAAATCGTTGGTCTAACACACCTCATCTGGCTCTTGCTAGTGCCGGACATTTGCAGACGAAATGGGAGAAGGTTTCTCTCTCATTTGTGTTCTCGCAACTACGTCATTGAGAGTTTGGCCACATGGTCTTCAGTGCCGGGTTCTATTTAGTAGATCGTTTGTTCTGTTTTTTGTCGTAGGAGGGCCATATCGCCTCGATATGACGCAATTCGTTAACCTTCCTTCTTCTTTTTCATTTCTTCATATTTCGGCCTTTATCAGGAAGTATGAGTGTGTTTGTCCCTTAACCGCACCTAGCGGGATATGGACCCTTGCCGCAAGTGAGCGCGTTCTAGACATCCATATGCGAAGATTTCTAGAAGAATCTTCGCTATCCAAATCACAACACGTTTACCTAAAGAGCAGATCAACGGAAACAGCTCTCCACGAGGTAGTGCGGACGATCGAAAAATCCTTACACTAAAATCCTTACACTCTAGCAGTCTTCTTAGCTATTAAGGGAGCTTTCAACAACGTCCTCACTGGAGCTATTCTTGAATCTCTGATCGAGCTAGGTATAGAGGAATTTATTAGCCAATGGATACTCTCTATGCTCGGAACAAGAATTATCCAGGCAACACTGGGAAATAGCCACTTAACTAAATTTGCCCATAGTGAAACGCCACCAGGTGGCGTCATCTCTCCTCTACTCTGGCGTATGATTGTGAACAAAATTCTAGTAAAATTAGACGAGGAACTTCTCGAAGCTGTCGCGTATGCTGATGCCGGGTTGATACTAGTGTCAGGAAAATTCCCCTCAATGTTAAGTGAAATCATGGGAGCTGCTCTAGGCAAGGTTAACACCTAGGCTACAAGTTGTTTCCTCGACGTAAACACGAGCAAAACGGAATTGGTGCTATTCACCATTAAAACCAAAATACCCGACTTCACCATCCCCCATCTTAACGGCCAACCACCTTCACCATCTTCCAGCGCAAGGTGTTTTGTTATCATGGGTGACTCAAAACATAACTGGAAACACATCATCGAACATAGAGTAAGGAAATCGTGTGTTGACATTGACATTTACATCACAGTACTTCGCACATGAATGCAACGAACTACAGACACATAACAGCACTGGCGACTGAGGGCATCGGCTGGGACAGATCAAGTCATTTATACAACAGAGAGAGACGGATAGATACATAGAAGAAAAGTCATATAACATAAACCTACGTGGCACATGCTTGATCGAAAACTTAACTAAAACAAAGAGTAAGGAAGGCTTGTGTTTCCTTCTACGCTTGTAGCAAAACCTTTGGAAAGAAGTGGGGACTTCAACCAAAGATGGCCTTGTGGATGTACACAGCAGTGGTACGTCCAGTTCTCACATACGGCTCACTTGTATGGTGGCCGGCATTGAGTAAAGACTACAACCTCAAAAAACTAAAAAGGCTGCAAAAAACAGCCAGTATAGGCACCACGAACGCGCTAAGGTTGGCGCCAACGGATGCCCACTGTACTATTGCATCTCTTGCCTCTCGACCTACTCATTAAAGATACCGCTTTATGCAGCTCAGTAAGACTCAAGGAGTCGGGATGCTGGAATGCAAGGCCGTATGGCCACAGTAATATCTTGGACTCGTTACCAATTGGCGTGGTCACGCTTCCAACAGACTACTGAACACCTTTACTAAGCTTCAAGAAGGGCTTCCACGTAGGATTCCCAACCAGAGCTCAGTGGAAGAGAAACGAAGTAAGAGATTTCGACACGGTCGTCTACACCGACGGATCTAAGATGAACTGTGGTGGGATGTCTGGAGTCTACTCGGAATCACCGAAAATATCAGTTTCATATCGCCTTCTGGACAACGTTTTTATTTTAACTATGATTGATGGAAAGGTTTTAAACAAAGTCGACCCGGTCGTTTTCGAAAGCGATGAATTTATTTAAGGAAAGATAACCCGCTAAGAAACGTACATAAAATATTGATTCATGGACAATTTATAATCGAGTGTCAATCATTACCAATTGGAAAAATGTCCGAAGAACCTCGGGAATCTAAAAATAAAGTTTGTAAGATTTATAGGTACCAAAATACATGTCAGGTTTGTTTCAAGAATTCGCCAGAACGTTGATCTAATCCACATGCTTCCAGATATATAGATAAATATTTCTGCAGTTAGGCGTGTTCGAACTGAAAAGGATCTCCAAGAACAATTCAGACTGGAGTTTTCAAGAAATCTACTTTTTATTTATTTATGTTTTGCCAATTTTGGTTAGCACTTGCGGATTTGTTATAAGTGCCAGACTAAGGCAATATGTCTTGTGTTTTCAAGCCATAAGCGAACGCGTTGTAAGAATTTGCATCGGGGCAAAACTCGCAAATATAAGCCTCGGGAAAAAGGTGATATAGCGAAAGACTGCTTCTATAAGCTCCTTGACAAAATGAACGACTATCGAAATACGGTGGTAAAATCCTGTTGGCAGATTTTAGCGGAAAGGTAGGAAGAAAAGAAATCTGTAGCAGTATTGTCGGAAAATACATCCTACACGACAACACGGACTTGTCTTCGCTACAGAACGAAATGCCACTACAGCCACCACACGGTTTCCTTATCTCGATATCTATAAGGGGACATGGCGGTCTTCAGATCAACAAACGGTCAACCAAATTGATCACATGGAAAAGAGGCACGCATCCATTATTTTGCATGTCAGAACATTCCGAGGGGCTCATCATGCAACAACAAACCAGAAATACTGTGAAAACAATTAATATTAAAAGACTGAAATCACAAGAAACCGCCAAACCCTTCGCGCAACTTCTTTCGATTAACACCAGTGGTACTGAAAGTCGAAGTAACGACATTCAACGATGCCAACAAGCCACTAGATCAGCCGCCACTGATGTGCTAGGTTTCTCACGCCCACCAGCAAGAACCCGTAGTTTTTTTTAAGGAATGCCGATAGATGCTCGCAGCTAAGAACGAGGCCTACAAGGCTAAGCTTCAGGTACAGACGAGAGCTGCCATTGAGCTCTAAAGGCTAGAAAACACGGTCTTTTCAGAAAAGAAAGAAAAAAGAGCTAAAAAAGCGAGAGATCGAGAGATCGAGGAAATAGCGAGGTGCCACTCTAGGATCGATGTTCGCAGGTTTTACCAAAACGTTAAACGCCAAAGGCAAGGATACAAAGCTCGAACAGAATCTTGTTGAGATGAACAAGGAAATATCGTAGTTGAGACACTGTCGATGCTGAGGATGTGGAAGAACCACTTCTGCAGAATGTTGAACAGTATGACAAACAACATTCCCTTGTCAGTCAGAACGAACCATTAAATATTGGAGACGACAACTACCATACACCCGACCTAAATGAAATGAGGATAGCCTTCAGAGATAACATTCAGCAACTCATAAGCCAAATAGATCGGATGAAATGAATTTAATCTATGCGATGCACTGTTATGTAAATTCTTGAATCTATTTCTTGAGAGTATTGTGCAAAAGTCACAATTTGACATCAGAGGCACAATCTTCAAAAAATTGGCCCAACTTATATCATACGCTGACGATATTGACACCATTAGTAGGACTCAACGTGATGGCATAAAAAAGGAACCGGCTAAGAAGGGTTAAGCAGTAAAAGAAGGTAAAAAGAAGGTCATATATGTTGTCAATACGAATGGATACAAAACATCCACGAATTGGACAGAACGTCACCATCACCATTGAATGATATAACTTTGAGGTAGTAGGGAACTTTGTCTACCTTGGCACCGCTATTAACTCTTTCAACATCATATGGTCAGAAATTAATAGAAGAAGAACTGTTTCTTCGCGCTAAGAATTCAATTTAGTAGTAACGCTCACAAAATAAAAGTACAAATTTTTGACGCCAACAGGCCCGTTAGTATCCATGGCCGAGCTTTCTCACAAACATTTATGTGTGCGTGTGTACCTCTTGCATGATGGCGGGACCTCCTGTTTTATGCCGACTCCGAACGGCGAATTTGAGATAAGCTTTTCTTGACAATTGATATTACTCGGATGATTTGTCAGATCATCACGGGAGGAGGGCCAGTGAAAAATCATTTAGGTGTTACTACGGCTGGGAATCGAACCCAGACCATCTGCGCGGCAGTTCATCACATAACCAACGCACTACTGAGCACGCCAAACCCTCACTTGTACTACTAAGGTGATCGTGTATAAGACCCTGATCATTTCGGCCCTGCTTTACGGCGCGTGACGAAGAATGGACCGTATCAAAAGTGGATGAAGAAATCGATAGTCAATTGGAGAGAAAAATTCTTCAAAAATCTTCGGCCCCGTTTGCTTTGACGGGCCAGGGAGACGAAGATTCAACCAAGAAATGTACGAGCTGTACAGCGACATGCCCCTAGTCAAAAAGTCTGCTTTTGTACGTTTCAGATGGCTAGGACATGCAGAACGAATGGACACCAATACTCCGGCTCGCAGAGTCTTCGACTCCCAGTCAGACTTCGGTCGGATGCAGTAGAGGAAGACCTCGCCTAAAATGGCGCGTAAAAGAATAAACTGACCTCAACCAACTTGGAGTGGGCAACTGAAGGCAGTTAGCTAAGGACCGGGCTTATTGAAGAGGCATGTTGGTTATTGCCTAGGTTCTTTCCGGACTGTAGCGCCGCTTTAGTAAATATCCCTTGCAATATAAAGGGTTTATTCCTTCTTTATTCCTGTGAAAGTACGTTCGATGCCATTATGTATAGAACGAGTTCCTTTTGCATGGCTACCATGCAAGCAGAAGTCCAGACGCTGAACCCAATTTTCGACGGTTTTCAAGCATAATTCGGCCGATACTGCTGCAATTTCACGTTCGATATTCGTACGAAGTTCATCAATCTTCGCTGGCTTGTTGGCATAGACCATAGACTTGACGTAGCCCCACAGGAAATAGTCTAACGGCGTCAAATCGCACGATCGAGGCGGCCAAGCGACTGGACCATTTCGTGTGATAACACGTTCTCCAAACTTGGTTTCCAATAACTTGATTGTGGCATTCGCTGTGTGGCTTGTGGCGCCGTCCTGTTGGAACCACATGTCCTCCAAGTCCATATCATCCAATTTGGGCCAAAAATATTCGGTTATCATTGAAAGGTAGCGATTCCCATTCACAGTAACGTGCCGGTCTTGATCATCAGGGAAGAAGTACGACCCAATGACGCCGCCGGCCCATAAATCACACCAAACCTTTTTTTTCGGGATGCAATGTGGACGTGTGGATTGTTGCCTGACCAATACCGCATATTTTGTTTATTGACGAAGCCATTCAGCCAGAAAAGAGCCTCATCACTGATGATGATTTTTCGATGAAAATCCGAATCATTTTCAAGTTGTTGCTCAGCCCAATTCACGAACATACGACGCTTCTGGTGGTCAAGCGGCTTCAGTTCTTGCGTCAATTTAATCTTGTAAGGATGTAGGCCAAGATCTTTTCGCAAAACTCGCCACAACGACGTCACTGAGATGCCCAACGCATGAGAACGACGTGTGAGAGACACATTTGGGCTTTCTTCAACAGAAGCCTCAGCGGCAGCAATATTCTCGACACTACCGGGCACGGGAACATTTTGTACTGTGTCTGTGGATTCAAATTGTTGATCTGCTAGGACGATTATGACGACCATAAATTGGACGTAGCGCTCTTAACGTTGAGGCCACTGACTCCGAATTTCGGTTGTAAATTTTAATAATTTCGACTCGTTGTTGGATCGTATATCTTTCCATCATGAAATGGCAAACCTTACTGAAGAGAAATGTCAAAAGAGCGGCAAGAAATATGGCGTCGTTTGCTGTCCCTGTCGTTCAACTTTTGTAGCGTCCCTGTTGAAAAACCCGATATATCCCTTGCAATGAAAGCCAAACTCTATACGACACCAATTTAGCGAATAAATACCACACACAAAAGGTGTTTCTGTTTTTTATAGGCCAACGTCTGAAATCTGACAACTCATTCTTTCATCAAGTTGCAAGATACAAAAATCGCTGAAGATTTTCAAAATGTTCTCATTTTTTTCTCCTATCACTTGACCACATTCTTTATTGAATTATGGCTTGTAGGATGATTTTTTTTTAATGGAAAATATTTATGTAGACCATCTTTTGCAAATTCAAGCAGACATTTAAGGCTTTGGGGCAAAAGTAATTAAGTCAACTCTTATAATTGTCAGGAGATCAGATTTAATTTATTCAACTGCTTAACCTTTTAAATGGCCAGCGGCATTATATAATGCCAGATGTTTGATTGAGGCCATAGATAGTAAATCAGAGTACCTATACTTTCTTTTGCAAAAGTAAAATAATTACTATTGCTTATGTATGTTTATATGTTCGGAATAGTTTTTATATTCAAAGCCGATAACATGTTGAAATGGTTTTAGACATTGGTGAGCATGATGTTTATAAGGTTTATCATACTTTTTAATTACAAAAGATAATCGACCTAACTGAAAATAGCCTTTGTCACTAGATAACCTCTAAAAGGTTTGAAAATCGGAATCATCAGCCGTCTGAATTCGATGCATCCCATCTTGTGTCAGAGCTTGTAATTTATTTGGTCTAGTTCAACTACATAGAGCTTTATAATTACCTTCACAACTTCTCAGTAGGGTGGATGTACACATTGTCGATCTATGACTGACATTTTCATCATGTCTTAACCATTGATTTGTAGGTTGGATTGATTTTTTTACACCCCGGAAGATAGATACATCGCAATGGGGAAACTCTGTTTCAAGTAATCCCAGCACAATCTACATTGACATACTCTCCACCTGATTTTAGCACATTCGCTCGTTGCTTTGTCTACATAAGATCGTTATCATATCCCAATCATGTCTTCCTTCTTTCATTCGTTTACGTTTGTGTGAAAGCGGCGTTGCTTGTGTCTAAATTTACGACATTTACGGATCATTGGGCATGAATACAATTTAGGAATGTACCTATCAATTTGCCAGCGATGGCGAAAGTGTTTTGGTAAGGTTTTGGTTTGATACCCACACTTATAAAAAGACGTTGAATCCAAAGAATACATACGTCCGGTTGGTCCAGCAATGAACCATGTCAGTGAACTTCGACAAGTAAAAAGAGTCAACAAGTAGATACCGATTACAACAACCTCAGCTATCACATCAAATGATACAGATATTGTATCTTATTAATTTCAGGAAAAAAAAAAAAACAAATCTACACGAGTAAGCGCCACTAGATGTCGGAACTATCATACCCTCAAGTGCGTGAATAAATAACACATACAAACAATAAACTGCTAATTCTAAGAAGATAATTCTTCATCAAATACTTGCGGATTAAGTTTATTTGACTTAATCTTGAGCACCGCACATTGAGGTGTTTTGGACCTATGCACATACTTGTGACAGCTCTATCTACCTTGTTACGCGAATCTCACCTTGGACTGGCGCGGCGGTGAATTCTTTTAAAATTGTTCAATTTACATATTTTGAGCGATTTTGAGTGTGGTGGGGAATCGGGAGACGCACACATTCATTAGTGTCAAGTTGTTGTGCGGATGATGAATTTGATGAGCTGTCGGCCAGATGCCATAAACACAACAATACCCCGAGTTCAGCATTGAATAGGTTGAGGTTGAGATGATTGGCTGCTTTTTGAGTTATGTGGGGAAATATGTTGACGACAGCACCATTGTATGGAGTCACGACTATATCCATCAGATTTTTTTTTTCGTTTTTTGCATAATTTCCGCGATTTCATGAAGTTTCTTGAGGTTTGCTGTTCTTGCGTTAAAATTTTGGTTAAGTGCTTCGTGATTTCCAGTAATTTATTTACTTTGTAGGACTAATAACACAATTTGTTTGGTTAATATTTATTTAAATTAAAATATAATGATGGCAGCAGAAGAAATAAATCTGTGTGTGCTGTATTGTAATAATTGGAAAACAAGTTCATTGGATCAATTCGGCTTCGCGAAGGCAAACCAATTTTCCAATCTCTCATAGCGGATTTACTGCCAAAATATTAGGTTTTTTTCACTTTCCTATATGTGTTTTGTAAATCTATTTTCTCTTATTTTAATAATTTTTTTTTGTACAAAACTTATTAACATATCTGATATATCTGAAGACCAAAAAAGCCCTTTACAGATCGCGTATCCCTTAACCTGTCGATTAACACTCAACCACCAGTATATAATGTCGTCGAGCAATGACAACGAAATGACAACCAATAAGCCATTAGATTAGCAGAAACTAATATGACAGGTTTCACGCGTCCACCAGCAAGAAACCCTTGGTTTGATGAGAAATGCCGACAGATATTCGCTGCCAAGAACGAGGCACACAAGGCAAAGCTGCAGGCGCAGACGAGAGCTGCCATTGAGATCTACAGGCAAAGAAGGCAAATTGTGGGTGGCCGCGGTGTAGTGTTAATGGGAGGCTGCACGTTCAATCCTAGCCAAAATCCGTGAAACTATAATTTACAGAAAAAAAGTTCGAATGATACTCCTTAAAGTATATGCCAACTTGAAAGCCATTACTGTGGTAAGGCATTGAAAGGGTATTCATAACCTTGAGTGCACGAAAAAATGAGGACACGCTTTTCAGAAAAAGAGCAAGAAAAGCGAACCATCGAGGATATAGAGATGAACCACTCCAGGAATTTTATTCACAATTTCTACCAAAGAGTAAAACGTGACAGCCAAGGCCTTCCCGCTTTGTAGTTGTAGGTGTTGTAGAACGAGGGTAGACTCTGATTGGCTTTAACTTGGCAATGCCCAGTGGTTGTAACTCTGACTACACATCCAGTGCTTATTTTTAACCTCCAAGTGGTAACCATCGGGTACTTATCACATCCAAACCGGATTTGACTTTCTAAATGATAAGTGCGAGGGTTGATAACACGACGAAAAACAGCAACACTAAAAACAACCAGATCAGAGTGGCACGGAATTAAAACCCGGCCTGCTTTCCTAGGCGAACCTAGACAAGCTGCTTCGACATATTCGGACAACAGGTTGTCTAGGGATTTCAAGGGTTAGTCGGGCCCCTTGAACAGAGATGGTGATGAACCGAAAGACCAACGGCAGCGCTCAATCCCGTAGTGGATACTCATGGCCCCGTGTCCTTGGGGTGTCTTCTAAATTGGTACTGTCCCTCCAGGATGGGAGTTCTGCTTTGGGTTAACTACCAAACCATGGAAAAAAACTAACGGCTTCGAAGCAAGTTGAGGCCCAGGTTCATTCCGGACACTTAAGAAAGTAAGAAACATCCACCAACTCATAAGCCAAATTTAGTCGGATGAAAATATGCCTGAAGAATGGAAACTCAGCATTGTTTGCCCGATCCACAAAAAAGGAGACTAAAGAGGCATAAGACTCCTCTACATTGCCTACAAGTTCTTATCTGTCGTAATATGCGAACGCCTGAAACCGTTTACCAACAACCTGATCGGCCCTTATCAGTGTGGTTTTAGACCAGGAAAGTCCACAACTGATGAAATCTTTACATTTCAGCGGATCCTGAAAAAAAAGCAAGAAGTCTAAATGGATACCCACCTATTCATCAAAGTCGCCTAAGACAGCATTTATACAGAGCCATGTTCAGTTTTGGTTCCAAACTCGTCCGTCTTTGCAGGATTACATGCAAATGCGGGTAAGCCATTAACTCAGCTATTAACTCGTCAGAAATTAAACGAATAATTGCTCAGAAGGCAATTCAGTAGTAAAGCCTTCACTCGAACTATCAAGGAGATTCTATATAAGACCCTGATCATCCCTGTCCTGCTCTACGACGCAGAAGCATGGTCGATTTCAGAAAAAAAATCTTCGAAAAATCGTTGGTCCCGTTTAGGTTGACGGCTATGTAGACGAAGAGTCAACCAAGAATTATGCGAGCTGTACAGCGACATCGGACCTTTTTTCTTCGAAGACGTCGCGGGCCAAACGGTTACTGTGAATGGTGAGCGCTACAGAGCAATGATCAACGAGTTCTTTATGCCGCAACTTGATGAATTGGGATTGGAAAACATGTGGTTCCAACACCACGGTGCAACGGCACACACTGCACGTGCCACAACCGATATGCTGAAGTATGCATTTCCCGGGCGCCTAATCTCCCGTTTTGGCGATTTGCACTGGCCAGCAAGATCGCCTGAATTGACCGCTCCAGACTTCTTTTTGTGGGGCTTTTTGAAGTCGCGGGTGTATGTCATCAAGCCTCAGACTCTTGCAGCTCTTAAAGACAATATCCGTCAAGAATGTGAGGACCTATCGCCGGAAGTTTTGGCCAAAGTGATGGAAAATGCCATAAAAAGGGCTCAAATGACAATCAACTGTGGCGGCGGCTATTAACATGACATCATATTCTGACTTGATGTAAAAAAAATTAAAAGACCAAATAAAAATAATCCACAAGAAGAATCAAAGTTTTTCATTTTTTTTAAATTACAGCCAAAAAACATCGGAAGGTTATTTTTGCGCCACCTTGTACAAGGAATGTTCAGAAAGTAAGTGTACTTTTCCTATTGCCGCCTGTGGACGAGGGATCTTCTGATAGAGCTAACATCCTTGGAACGTTTAGTCACGTTGTAATGTCTTATTGCTTAAAAAAAGGGTCTCTTTAACAAAATCAAAAGGAGTATTCAAAACAAAAGATGGGAAACGAAAGAAATGCGCATCTTCCAGCATAACACTCCTCCTCACCCATCCTAAGCTTTCATTTGGTTGGGATGTTTTGAAGCACTTCTTCTACCAAGATTACCTTCTTGTCGCATCCTTGAAGACATGCATCGCTAAATTAAATTTTCAGACGACAAGTCGATGCAGAAAGGGGTTCTAAAGTGGGAAAATGAGCTGGTGGGAGTATCCTTTGAGGATGGCATTAAGAACCTTGTGCCACGGCACACCAAATGCGTTAAAAGGGGTGACAAATTTGTGGTAAAATGATCACAATATCCTTATATTTTATTTAAAATATATACAAATCTAGTACAAATACTTCTCATGACTCTTGATTGTTGCTGCAATTCATTGCGGAACATTTGAGAATTTCTCTTAGCGAGAGAAGTCCCCTCTTAGCGGCAATCTAAATGGAGAATGTTCTGTCAAAACGTCAGTCTTTTAGGTCTAGCGGTTTGGCAGTTACCCTCTTCTTCTTTAGATTGTAGAAAAAAAAAACATATAGGTGCATTCTTCCACCTTCTTCTTAATTTAACAAAAGAAAAATCTGGAAATATCTCAAAAAGCTGCATAACGTCAGAGAAAATGTCCAATCCCAAAATTTGGAAACTGATGTGTTGGGTCTGTTGGGCCGCAAACCAACAAAAAGACTGCTGACAGACACTCGGAGTCAAAAATGGCTTCTTACACTGCAGTTTCTTGTTGGCGGACACTAGGTTTACCCCAGATGATGGCAACACTTAAGCGCGTAAGTACCTAATTTAAATGCCGAAAGCCTTGTTCACAGTCAAACCTCTTGCAAAAATCTTGGAAACATCCAGAAGTATTATGATAATCAATGTCAAAGAGAAGTCAAGAAAGGTGAGAATATATCAATTGTCCAGTTAACTTGTGTTCTTTGGATGTTAGTATCGGGTGTTTTTTTTAGAGGTTGGTTTTTCGAATAGAGAATTGCGTGGTCAAATCGAGCAACTCCAATATCATTTATTTTCAGTTTGGTTTGCCATTTCATAATGAACAGGTTGACAAATGAACGACGCTTGCAAATCGTGCAAATTTATTTCGAAAATAATGGTTCAGTTCGAGAAGTTTGTCGAAATAATCGTCCATCCGAGCAATTAATTCGGTTAACCATGGATCGTTTTCGCACTACGTTTACTCTATGTGATAAAACGCATCCGCAGAGACGTTGAACAGTGCGCACCGAAGAAACAGTTGCCACTGTAGAGCAAAGTGTTGAAGAGGACCCGAATGAATCGATTCGCCACCGTGCACAGCAATTGGAGCTTTGTCCATCAGTTAATGGAAGATTTTGCGCAAAGATCTTGGCTTACGACCTTACCAGATCCAGCTTGTGCAAGAATTAAAACCGCGAGACCATGCAATGCTTCGTGATTTTGGTGAATGGGCCGAAAATGAGATTGATTTCGATGCTGATTTTCATCGCAAAATTTTGTTCAGTCATGAGACTCATTTTTGGTTGAATGGCTACGTCAAAAAGAAAAATTGCCACATTTGGAGTGAAGAGAATCCACTTGAGACCATTAAGACGCCATTACATTCACAAAAACTGACTGCTTGGTGTGGTGGAGTCATAGGGCCATACTTCTTCCGAAATGATGCTGGAGAGTCAATTACCGTTAATGGAGACCGGTATAGTGCCATGATAACCGACTATTTTTTTTTCCGAATTACTTACTTACTTAAGTGGCGCTACAGTCCGGAATAAACCAGGACCTCAACCAACATGCCTCTCCAATTAGCCCGGTCCTTAGCTAACTATGCCTCCAGTTGCGCATTTCAAGTTGGTTGAGATCGGTTTCTACTTGTCCGCGCCACAAGGAGAGGTCTTCCTCTACTGCGTCCGTCTGGCTTGGAATCGAAGAATTGGATGGCATGAATGTGGATAAGATGTGATTCCAACAAGACGGCGCTACATGCCACACAGCGCACATCAAAATCGATTTATTGAAGGAAACATTGGATGAGCGCATAATTTCGCGGAATGGACCTGCCAATTGGCCACCAAGATCGTGTGGTTTGATACCATTGGATTATTTTCTTTGGGGATATGTAATGTCGCTCGTGTACACCAAGAAACCAGAAACGTTAGCTGACGTGGAAGCCAACATTCGTGGGGTTATTGCTAAAATATGGCCCCAAATGCTTGAAAAAGTGGTTAAAAATTGGACCTCTAGACTTGGCTTTATTCGAACCAGCTGCGGCAGCCACATGCCCGAAATCATATTCAAACATTAATGGCATAAAATTGTATTTGGAATAAAGCCACATTGATGGACATTAAAGCGATTTTCTTGTGTTTTATTTCAATTCGAAGTTCTATACCTCTAAAAAAAAACACCCGATACATACTCCTTCGAAGGCTAATTGTACGATCATTGGGAAGTTAAATGAACCTGGTTACCATTGCTACTCGGGGTGCACCCTAAAAATAATTCTAAGACTTAGAGTTGTAATTTGATAAATGTGAGCATTCACAAAATTAGCATTTGGACATTTCAGGAAAGCAATCAATTCTAATATGTGTTAAGGATGGTTGTAATAGGCAGATAAAGTTCGCCTCTACTGAGAATGTTGTTGCACTCATTCCAAAAGTCATAGCTTAGATGGTAGAGAAAAATCTTTCAGAGATCTTTAATTGAAACCCGCCTATTGACTCGGTCCTAAATTCTGTCGATCGATGTTCGCAGATAAACTAGCCTTGAACAGTCGCTAACGTTAAGATATTAATAATAATCGATAGAATCACCTCTCAAGTGAGTGGATATCTTCAAAGACGCACATACGTATACATTTCAGTTCATCGTATTTTTACCAATCGAGTTCCAATTTGTAAATTTGTAATGATGCAGCCAATACCGTTTCAATGGTTAATCAAATTCAATTCACACAAACTGTTGCACCTAAACAAAACGCTAATTCGCATTGAAAGCTAACTACTTTCAAAAGATGTCTGAACTACATAATTTCAGTTTGAATGTGCCTAACGACATTGAATCGTCATATTCTGCATTGAAAATGCTCTTACTTTCTACACAGCATGACAAAGTTATGAGAGGCTTCAAAGTTGTACACCAACAGTTACTTCTTTGGGCAATTAGGTGCTGTTCGATAACTGATCTCTACGATTGTATCTATTTTTTTTTTTTGCGTTTTATTAATTGGGATTGCCTTTTGTATTTTACCGCAAATAACTTCTTTCTCGAGTAGATAGATATAAAATTCCAAGCTCTGAGTTGGGTTAACAAAACCCTAGATTGAAGATTATCAATCTTGGGTGCGTTGGCGGATTATTTTAATAGTTTAGTACGAGTTTGTATTTCTGCCGTCGAGCAGATGTTATTCATCACAACCCACAGTTATATTGTGTGCAATTTATTGCGCACAATTCAAACAGAAGTTCAATGGGATTACATAGATATGTGGCTATTCTATCTGAGTGAGGAATGAGATTCATTTTTTAAGGTAAGCTTAATTAAGCGCTCTGATCAATCATATTTCCAAGAGTGAAAGAACGAGTGACTACTTGAAGTTCGCACTTTTGGATTGTAATGTAGATTTGGTATGTGATCCATCACAGCGGAGATTGAGTTATTTGTTCGCTGTCACTTGTGACTTCCATAAATTGAGGTTCATCTTACAAGATGTTTTCAACGAATAAATTATTCTTTTTGAACGGTGAAGATAACATCATACTCCCACGCAGAGAATGGCGAAAGGGTGGAATAACTGGGAACTCGCTTTCACACAAACCAATGTTGACATGGTTATTGGCAAATGTAATATAAAAAAATATGAGAAAGCGTACACTTTATAGTTGTTCCAGCATCGACAGTAAGACTATAATTTTGGTGGGTTCTTAAAAATAACGTCAAATTTTATCTTAGAAATATTGCTAGAAAATAAATATACAAATATCCTTGTTTTTGTTTTCAACTCCCGATTATTGGAGTAACTTTTATGTGCCTTACTGCAAACGTTTGCATCAAGTTACAATATTTTCCAAGCAAATGGAAAATTGCGAAGATTATACCGATTCCCAAGCCAGGAAAACACCCAAAACAATCCTAATAGTTATTGCCCAATAACTCTTCTCAGTAACTTGAGCAAAATATTCGAAAAAGTTATAAAAATAAAACTTCTCGATTTTCTTGAGTCCTCCATTGTTTTTCCAGATCAACGATTTGGATTTAGGCAGAATCATAGCACTACCCACCAAGTTTTAAGAATCTGCAAACATATAAAAGAAAAATTTAATGCAAAACAGTCTAGGGGTTTTGTCCTTTTGGACGTTGAAAAGGTTTTTGATAGTATACGGCAGGACGGTATTTTTCTTGAATTGAAATTATTTGGTTGTCTTTTATATCTCATAAAAATAATACAAAGTTTTATCTGCAACAGACAATTTCAAGTTAATTTGAATAACACACATTCAAATAAAAAAAAAATATATTGTTCGGGTGTACCCCAAAGAAGCAGTATCGGCTCCATTGCTGTACATAACACTCGTTTCTGATTTTCCAGAAGTATACTTACTTACTTAAGTGGCGCTACAGTCCGGAATGAACCTAGGCCTCAACCAACATGCCTCTCCAGTTAGCCCGGTCCTTAGCTAACTGCCTCCAATTGCGCACTCCAAGTTGGTTGAGGTCGGTTTCTACTTGTGCGCGCCACTTAAGGCGAGGCCTTCCTCTACTGCGTCCGACGTCTGGCTGGGAATCGAAGACTCTGCGAGCCGGAGTATTGGTGTCCACTACATGTCCTAGCCATCTTAAACGTCCAATCTGAGTTTTTTTTAACCAGGGGCATGTCACTGTACAGCTCGTATAGTTCTTGGTTGAATCTTCGTCTCCATAGCCCCGTTACCACTGGGAGGTAAAAATAAGCACTTGATGTGTAGTCAGAGTTAAAACACTGGGCATTGCCAAGTTAAAGTCAACCAGAGTCTACCCTCGTTGTACATCACCCAACCATCCAGAAGTATGGAACTATAAAATAGCAATGTTTGCGGATGATACTGCTATTTATAGTTCAAATAATCTTGGCCATAAAATTGAGAGCGACTTACAACGTGCATTAAGCTAAATGTACGATTATTTCTTACGATGAAAGGTAAAACTTAACGCTGACAAAACACTTGCCATTTTTTTACCAGCAAAAACAAAAGCCTGTGCCTTACCACTTGGTCAGCTTAATGCAAATGAATTTGATGCCCCGTGGGTTGGTTCTGTAAAATATCTAGGTGTATATTTAGACAAGACATTAACTTTTCGTGACCATATCACAAATACCCTCAACAAAATAATCATAGCTACCAAATTGTTACACCGCCTAATATTTAGAAAATCATCTCTGAGTAAATTTAATGAGATAATAATATTTGAAGTAATTTTTCAAGCCATCATTTTGTATACATGCCCAGTATGGTGAACTTATGCAAAAGCTCACATTAAGAAATATTTTTTTAATTGTCGATGGAAAAAGAAGATCCTTGTGATTGATATTTCAAAGGCATTTGACAGGGTTTGACATCGAATATAGTAACTACTTTTGTCGAAAATGCGTGTATTTGGAAATAATGAAAAACGTCTTCAATGGCTTAGTTATTACCTATAGCAACCTTTAATTCAAGTTGTTTTTAACGGTTTCAGGTCTGCAACTCGGCAAATAAATGCATGGTGTTTCGCAAGGCTCAGTTTTGTCTCCGACTTTCTCTACCATTCTTATAAATGATATCCTGTCTTCAACTTCTAATACAGCTCCTTCATTCGCCGATGACAGCACTCTCTGCTTTTTATATTCGTCTTTAGGTAACGCATCATCGGACCTGGACGGAAAAAAATATGTAAAGCATATTCGATTTCGACCTTGACAGCATTATCAATTTAACAAAGTGGGATTCCATGCTTCCAGAACACAATGCTGTCTTCTGTCCTTAAACCTACTTAGAGCGAGGTATTCCTCGACTGCGTCGGACGTCTGGCTGTGAGTCGAAGATTCTGCGAGCCGAAGTATTGGTGTCCATTCGTTTTACACGTCCCAGCAATCTTAAACGTCCAATGTGGAGTTTTCTGACTAGGGGCATTTTGCTCTAGAGCTCGTATAGTTCTTGGTTGAATCCTCATAGCACGTCAACGTCTGCATAGCCCGTCAGCGCAAACGGGACCGAAGATTTTTCGAAGAATTTTCCTCTCGAATCGACCAAGGATTTGTTCATCCGCTTTTGAGACGGTCCATGCTTCAGCGCCGTAGAGCAGGACTGGGATGATCAGGGTCTTATATAGTATCTTCTGAGTAGTTCGAGTGAGGGCATTACTACTGAATTGCCTTCTAAGCCCGAAGAAACATCGGTTGCCAAGAGTAATTCTTTGTATAATTTCTGACCATATGCTGTTGTACGAGTTAATAGCGGAGCCGATATAGCTTCTGTCATTAAAACGATACCAAAATCTAGAGCCATTATCCATGAATGACACTTACATCGAAGAAACTCAAAAGCTTTCCATGCTAGGTATGTGTGAATATGACCACATATTCGAAGTGATAAAAAAATATCTAGCTTTACAAAATTGTTGTGTGAATTCGCAATTTACATAATATATATAAAGCGTTTATTCGTCCCCATCAAAAACAACACTGCATCTCCTGATTGGAGACATAAGAATAGCGAACTCATTAGTTTCGCTCGAACATCGTCAAAATATTTATGTACTTAATTTTATCGGCAGGATGCTTAATTCCTTACTCAAGGGGCGCTACAGTCCGGAATGAGCCTTGACATAAACCAACATACCTCTCCCATGTCAAGTTGGGTGAGGTCGGTTTCTACTTGTGCGCGCCACTTAAGGAGAAGTCTTCCTCTACTGCATCCGACCGACGTCTGTTTGGGAATCGAAGACTCTGCGAGCCGGAATAATTCTTCGTTTAATTTCTGACGAGAAGTTGCTGTCAGAGTTAATAGTGGAGCCGAGGTTGTCAAAGCCCCATACTACCTCAATGTTATATATGTCAGTGGTGACGTTATGCCCGTTTCTTCGGTGTTGTGCGTCCTTTCTTGTTGACAGCATATAATTAGTCTTAAGGACCAAACCCACCGAGCAACTAAAACTTTGTTTTTCTTTTTTAGTTTTATTTCTATTTTTTTTTTTAATGTAAAATGATTTAATATTTTTCCGAATCGACATTTTACTTTTTCATTTTGAAGTTTTGCATTTTGTCGTACAGAAACTTGCAACTTTTTTTTCCATCGTTGTTAGTTTTGTTCGCCGAAATTTGTTGACGTCTGTTTCTTTTCTATTTTCGGTCAGAATGAAATATCAAAACTGAAGAGAAAAAATGAAGAACTAAAACAATGTTTTGGTTTCAACTGCTCGGTGGGCTTGGCCCTTTTCCATCATTTATAGCTAAACCCATTATGACATTACGTTCAGTCAAACCAATGATGTCAACGTCGTCGGTGTATGCTAGTAAATAGTTGCACCGATTTTTAGAAGATTGTGCTCTGGTGTTGGTTTGGGAGAACCATATTAAAGAAAGCTCTTGACAGTGCATCGACTTGCCTAAATCTTTTTTTGCTATCGAATGTGTCGGTGAGGTTGTTTCCGACCCTGATGGAATAGCGAGAATTCTCTATCGTCATTCTAAACAGATGGACGAGTTTGGGCGGTATACCAAAACTATACGTCATTAAACAGTCCCTAACTCAACAGCGGCTTATTGGATTTAAAAACAAAAGCTAAAATGTTTAGTAAATTCGTTCAGGATTCATTTGAGCTGTAAATCATCCTTCATGTTTATCATAAGGCTTTATGCGGAGATAGCAGCTTCCAACTTTGTAGCAGTCGGTGACGCCATTGTATGTTTTCCATGACGGTAAGGTAAGAGATTTGCTAGGTACGTAGAGTGTAATTTTTATATTGTATCACATGGTAGGTACCCAGAAAGCCTCCTTCACTTTCGTCATCGATTATAATTTTGAAAGTTACGGAATGTGTAACCAGGTTATCTCTATAAGGCAATAAGAATCTGGACAGTAATAAAGCGAATCAATTCGAGGAATTCAACACGATTTAGGTCATTAAAACTGTTTATATTATACAAGAAATGTCGTTCACAGCATACAATTTTTGCTAAAAACTTTTGTAAACAAATTCTGTGTCCGTCCATTTTATTGAAAACTTTTGATTTGTGGGTACAAATTATTGAATCTTAGGTGTTGGATTATTTTTTGTTTGTGTAACTACATACATACATACGTACACATTATTGTAACTATATCCGTGCCTAAAAGTTAAAACACCTTAAGTCGACATAATTTCTTTTACCTGTTTAAAGGTTTTTTAATTTTATATGTTCTTCTTCCCTATTTTTGAAGCTAATCTATTGAAAAAACTTGTATAACTATTTATAAAATAGTTTACCAATGTAGTGTCTTACGTGAGGTAAAACAGCTTATGTTTGTTTCAGAAGGTAAATCAGCTTGTGTGGCAATACTTTCTAAAAGTCCTTATGTCTGCATTAATACCCTAACTGATGTTATAGTTAAAAAGCTTATGTAAACCTTAGATAATTTACCGCGAAAAAATGGAAGAGATTGAGGTTCTTGTTTAGACTTAAGTTGATTTACCAAGTCGATTTAAATTTTATTAACAATTAGTTGTTGAATTGGAAAAATATCTTACGTGACTTAAGATTAAAAATTCACTCATCTCTGATTTGATAAATGACGAAGCAGCTTAAATTTGTTTACCTACCTAATCCTTTAATCTATTACATAATTTTTTTTCAGAACGCACCATTTACGTATACCCTGAAATACACCAACTCATCAGGTGGCTGATGAATATTGCTATATTAAGAAACTTAAATAACTTTTTTTTCAGTGTATGGAATTCATTTTTCTTTTATTTATGTTAAAGCTCACTCAATTTTATAAAATAATTAATAAGTTTTAAAAATAATGGAATTTAAATGCTCCCCTGCTCGTTGATGCATGTGCGGCATTTTAACAAAAAAATGTTCATTACTGCTTGGAGAGTTGAGACAGGAACAGCCGCAATTGATTCTCGAATGGATTGCTTTAGTTCATTGAAATTTGTTGGTTTTGCTTTGCAAACTTCCTGTTTGCAATAACCCCGCAAGAAAAAGTCAGGTGCAATTAGGTCAGGCGACCTGGGGGGCCAACGGAATATAGAGTTTCTGGATATCAGCTTATTGGGAAAATGTCGCCGCAATTCTGTCATAACAGGCCGGGTTATGTGAGGAGTTGGACCATCTTGCTGAAGCCACACAGAGTTGAAAGAAATTCTCATTCGGAGTAATTCGGGATAGAAAAACTCTCAACATGCTCAAGTGACAGTCTCCAGTAATCGTTACGATGTGACCATTATCTTCCAAGAAGTAGGGCCTGACAATGCAGCGTGCTGAAACTGCACAACGCACTGTGACACGAAGTGGATGCAATTCCGTCTCATGGAGTATCTGTGGGTTGGAAGCATTCCATTTTCTTTTTTTTTTTCTTTTTTTCCGTGGGCGTAATCTTAAAAGACAAGATGAGCACGTGCCCAAAGTAGTGTGGGACTATTACCCCTTACTAAAACCACCACCCTTTTTGTATTTGTATTGCGACTTAGTATGCGACTTATCTAGCAATTTTTTTCTCACGAGTAATGAATGTTTTGCAGGTACCTTTCCTTTGAGAGTTCCTGCTTTTTCCGCAATTTATAGCGCGGTTTGTTATTATCGCGCCAAATCTAAGTGCTTAGTTTCTCCATATTCGACAATTTTGTTTATGTATGCTGCCATTTAAATCGAAATGGGCCTTGTCAGACATTAAAAGACAGTTCAACATGTTTCCGTCTTCTCCCACCATTTGTAGCGTCTTCTGTCAAAATTTCAAGCGAATCGGCAAGTCTGCTGCGTTCAGTTTGTTGGCCATTAAATTTTTTTATGGGAAGAAGTCCAAATCATTGTGCATAATTGAGTGCAATGACTGTCCACTTATACACATTTTAGCAGATAAGCTTCTTGTCGAAACTCTTGGACTGGTTTGTATGGCAGCAGTTACAGCAGCGATTGTTTCCTCTGTCCGAACTGAGGAGTTTCGATGGTAAGGTCTTTTTTCGACTGTCTCATGCTCGGCAAAACTGTTAACAAGTCTCATTATGGTCCATCTGCTCGGAGGATTGCCGCTAAACGTGCGCCTATACTGTCTTTGAACCGAAACTACGGACTCCAGTGCGTGACAATCCAAATTCTTGTTTACGTGTCCAAGATAACCATTTTTGTTAGATCTAAAAATTAATCTGCAAAATAAAAAAATGTAATTAAAATAAAATTCATTAAATGGAAAAAGAGTAATTCATTTTTTTTTGTAGCGGCTTTCATCAGCCACCCTGTAGACACATTCAAAAAAAGAGCAGCTCGAAAAAGTTAATGAATTAGTGCTCGAAAAAAGTCTATTACTCAGTATATACAGTACTCTAAAGTGAAGTAGCCGGACACAATCCACCAGAATTTCTTAATTCATTGAATCCTTCTGGCCCGCCACCTCACAAAGTAATTTTAAAAGTTGTGGCTCCCATAGTTCTATTACGAAAAATTAATCTAAGGGAATTATGCAACGGGACTAGACTACAAATAAAAATCTCATTGAAGGTACTGGAGAAAAAGTTTCAATACCTAGAATACCAATGATTCCCTCGGATTTTATTTTAAGAGTGAGATTCCCAAAAAGAGTCTGCTTTGCAAGGACCATAAATAAGGCACAGAGTCAAACGCTTAAAGTGCCTGGAAAAGATTTGAGTGAACCATGTTTTTCACATGTTCAAATTTATAGTTCTTTCTCCTCAAATGGACATTTTTTTTGTGTTGGCAGTGGCAAGATGATTAAAGTCTTGTGTAAAAAAAGAAACATTGTAAGACTGAATTAAAAAAAAATTTAAAATACTAACATATTTTATTAAAAATATGTTTTATTCCAATACATTTATAAGTGTATCGTTTTACAAATCGAATTGAAGTCGGGCGGAATTACCAGTATAATGTAAAGGCTAGTAGTACCCCTTCTGTGTCACAAATAAAACAAAATGGATTGCAGCGTTCTTGTGTTTTTTTTAGGAACAATAAAATAATATTTTTGAAAACAATTATGTTCATTGCATGTATTTTATTTAGATATTTTTAACAATTTTCTATCCACTGGACTACTTGATGAAACTTAGCCAACACGATTCAAATAAGTGAGTCTAATTGGTTATAAACAGGTCATTATAAATAGAATTTGCAAGATTTACATTATAATTGGAAACATGTCTTGATTATAAAATGTTTTCCATTAATTATATTCAAATGATTATAAATGTTATTTATTGAAATAGATGGCAATCATCCGAACGGCTTGGATGAACGTTAAATCTAGATCTCCATATCAGGGAAAACATTAATACAGGGTAGGAAATAAAGAAGTCTTCATTTTGTTTTCTATCGATAGCGTGAAGTTAAATGTCGTCTTAGCAGATATGGAAGATATAGTATATTCAATAAAATTAAATCTGTTTATATTATTTTAACTAAAAAAAAAAAAAATATTTAAAAAAAAGTAATTTGACCCCGACGTGATTTGAACACGCAACCTTCTGATCTGGAGTCAGACGCGCTACCGTTGCGCCACGGAGTCTATACACACAGTTCTGATGAGTTCAACATAAGGGATGAATATTTAAGAACATTCTCATCGTGTCGGCACACCAAAAAAAAACATATTCCACCATACAACGAAAAATTTCAAGAAATTTCATGTTCATTTTGCTATATTATTGAAACTTGTATGGTTTTCAACTTTTTTTTATTTACATATGTTAAAATGACTATTCTTATACGTAACATAAACAAAGAAAGAACAAAAAATAATAATGCAACGGTAAATAATACAAAATCAAAACCTTCTTCATATTTTCTTCTGTCAAGTAATTGTTTGCAATTGCAGAATGCAAGGTGTAGAAAGAATGAAAAATGAACGGAAAAGCGGTACTAATTTGTATTTTGTTGTTAGTACTTGGTATGGCCACCATCTGCATCTATTACGGCTTGAAGTCTTGTCGGTATGGATTCAGTAAGCCTTTTTTTTTTGAATTCATTTTTATTTTATTTTTCTTAAAACTAACTTAAATGCTAGACAAAAATTCATGAAAAAACTAGCCTACTTATCAACTACTTAACTAACTTACTTGCTCTATGCGGGCGCCCTAAATTACTCGATAAAACTTTGAAAAACTTTGAAAAACTTGGTTCCTCGTCTTTTTTTATTTTATTTAAACTTACATATGTACTAATTAAAACTACTTCTCGACTAACTTAAGCTACTTAAAATTAATTAAAACTACCTAAAAATAACTTAAAAACTAGAACAGCCACAGCAAGCGTGTTGTTTTTTTTTTTTGTGCCACCATGACTGCTTTGCACCTAAACCTAAGACTAAAACTATGTAAGTCGGCCATAAATTAACAATTTTAAGTCAACTATCTTTAATACTCATTCAACCACCACAACAGGTTCTCCTGGTGTGACCTACTCCGACGGTCCCAATCGGACACACTCCTGCTGAACCGCAGGCGCACTCCTCCGCCCTGAGCGACGACGTCTCGGTCGTATAGGAGCCGCCTATCCACAGTTCGTCGAAAGACGTGGTAGATTAGCGGAACCGCCGATCTATCCTGTATCAGCCATTCAGCCCTCGACTATCCAAATATAGGAAAGCTTCGGGTGGAATAAAGCCGCTTAAACGCGCACTCTCAAAATATTCATCACTGGGGTGGAAGGCCCCAAAGATGAGACTATTGTTCGAAGCCATCGCTCTTGCACCGTGAAACCGAATGTGTTTCACCAGAAAATTGTCTATTCGGTTTATGTTGGCCCCGCTGTATAGGACCTGGTTGGAATAGAATTTTGTGTAGTCAGATACTGGTGTTCTGTGAAGTTTAAGGCAGCTCCTCAGACACTGTCTCTCAAACACCCGTATCTTTTCCATTTGAGATGGGGCAACGTTGAACCACACCGGGCACCCATGGGCAATCATCGGCCTAATGACGGCTATGTAGCAAATCACCTTCACCCTGCTGTCAAGACGACTGTTATAAAACAATCGTCTTGTCAGGGCACATGCTCCCCTAGCTCTTGCCATAGCAGCATCTACATGTCTTCCGAAATATAGATACTGATCTAACCAGATGCCAAGGTACTTTACTACACTTTTACTCGCCATTGGCTGTCCGTTTGGTCCAACGATCACCAGCTTTCGCCAGTTCTTTCTCGTATCCCTAGAGGCCCTAGACAACGGTGTCCTAAACAGGATAGTTTCTGATTTCTGAAAGTTGATTTTCAACTTCCAGTCATCACAATATCTCTGGATCTTGTCGAAGTCCCGCTGCAAAAGAGTTCGAATGACTTCGACAGTAGAGGCTGTTCTGTACGCGATAAGATCGTCCGCATACGCAATTGCCTGAGTAAGACTACCTATTATATCACTGGTGTAAATGCTGAAGAGAATCGGCGAGTTTACCGCTCCCTGTTGCAGACCATTCTTAATGAAAAATTCTGTGGTAGAAGTTACATTGCCACTTTTGACAACAAACGTTCTACCAGTCAGCATGTCATGAAGCATATATAGCAGTGGTTTACTTATGCCAAGTCTAGTCAGCTTTAGATAGAGGTCCTCTAACCATACGGTGTCAAAAGCCTTCTCTAAATCAACCAGACATGCACCAGTGCACTGTTTTTTGGCTTTGTTCCATTGTATATCAGAGACGAGTTTGGAGGCGGCATGAATACAGTCATGTCCAGCCTTGAAACCAAACTGGTTCTCTGGTATAATATTATTGTCCTCAGACCACTTGAACAGTGCTCGATTGAGAATCTTTTCGAAAACCTTGCTGATACTCGGAAGGAGACTTATCGACCGGAAATTCGCCGGATTGGAGTTGTCCTTTCTCTTTTTCGGGAGAGGATGAACCACCGCCGTCTTCCAACGTACGTAAGCCTCTTGAAGTCCAGATGTTCCGGCAATTTTAGCCAACTCCTCTTTGAGTATTCGCACCAAATCATTTTTTGTTTTCGGCGACCGTTTGGCGACTTTCTTTCAGTAAAGCCCATACGTTTTCTATCGGGTTTAAATCTGGGCTTTGTGGAGGGGTGTCAATGACCTTATTAACATTATACAATGCCCAGGTTCTACATAAAAGCGATTTATGTTTCGGTCGTTATCTTGGTACAACTTATAATGCAATTTTTGAGGGTCCTGGCTGTAAAAAAATAAATTTAATTTTGGTGCTCTCAGTTAGCTCCTTACGCAAAATGTCCAAATACATTTCCTTGTTCATTATGTCCGTGATAATTCGCAGTTCACCGACACCCTTGGCTGAGATACAACCCCACAACATTACGGACAATTTGCCAAACTTTACAGTTGGGATAATATTTCTGTTAAGTGGAGCAGTTTTTGACTTCCTCCAAACTCTATTGAGACCGTCATGGTAGTAGACCATAATTTTACTCTCATCACAAAAAATGACGTCATCCCAGTATGTTATATCTTTCGAAATGAAGTCCAGTCCGAAACACTTTCGTTTCATCACGTTAACTTCTGAGAGTAACGGCTTTTTTCGGGCAACGCAAATGCTTTTGGTAAACATGAAATTCTCATTCGGCGTAATTCTGGATAGAAAAACTCCCTTAACATGCAAAAGTAAAGGTCTCCAGTAGTCGTAACGGTGTGACCGTTTTCATCGAAGAAGTAGGGCCCGACAATGCAGCGTGATGAAACTGTAGACCACACTGTGACATGAAGCGAATCGGGGCTTCTGCTACGCCTATACTCTCTTTGAACCGAAACTACGGACTCCAGTGCGTTATAGCGGCGTTCAATCCAAATTCTTATTTCAGTGTCCCAGTTATCCATTTTTTTTAAATCTAAAAATCAATCTGAAAAATAAAAACAAATTAACCGGATTCATTAAGTATGAAAAAAATTATTAAAATTTTGTTTGGTGGCGGCTTTCATCAGTATATGAGCTCCAGGACCCCAAAGCCGGGAAGAATGTTGAAACTTAATTCTACACACTGTGGCCTTTCTCTTAGAATACACGCTTCGGATTTCGTCTGGCACTGATAAGCAAATCCCCAATTTGCCCGATTCTAAAAGTGTATTCCCATGATCTAGGTGTAAGAAAAATAGTATTTAAGCTCTTGCAACTTCTAAATAAAATCACTTGTCAAACTACATACATATAAGAACGGGTAAAAAGACTTTGTACTTTTTTTGACTAAAAAAATTTATATTTATAGAAAATATAAATTTTTTGAATCAAACAAAAATTAAAAGGTTATCTACTCGTTGTACCCATGTAAATTGGTTTTTTGTAACTATCATATCATCTCCAACGACTGTTGGACGTCATTTCCGGCAGCCAAGCTTTAGTTAATATTTTGCTATCCTTACTTTCGGATGGTTGATAGTTTGTGCTGTCGTCGCCAAATATTGAATGGTTCGCTGTACCTGACAGCGGGACATTGTTCACCATCGTCGTTCAACAGTCTGCAGAAGTGGTTCTTCCATATCATCAGCATCGACTATGTCTCAACTACAATATTTTCTTGGTCATATCGGCGGTATTCTGTTCGATCCTTTTATTCCTGGCTTTGACTTTTTACACTTTGATAAAATTTGCGAACATCATTCTTGTACTGGCATCTCTCTTAATCCTCTGCCGCCCGCTTTTTTTGCTCTTTTTTCTTTTTTTCTGAAAATCGGTGTTCTTCCCTCCTTTCATTGCTTATAGAGCTCAATGGCTGCCTTCGTCTTTACCTGCAGCCTGGCCTTATAATTCTCGTTCTTGATTGCGATCATCTGTTGCCTATCTCCATCAAACTAAGGATTTTTTCATGGTTGTCGCGATATCCGCATATCATGGCTCCAACAATGACATCCAAAATGTTGAATGCGTGTCTTTTGTCTATCAAAGTTATCAATTTGTTTGACTGGAGACTGCTATGTCCAGCTATGGATATCGAGGTAATGAAACCGTATGCTGGCAGTAATGACATTTCGTTCCGCAGCGAAGTCAATTATCCTGTCTTTTGTCAGACGTTTTGTCGTGTTGGCTGCGTTTTCCGACAATACTGACATTTCGTTCCGCAGCGAAGTCAATTAGCCTGTCCTTTGTCAGACATTTTGTCGTGTAGGCTGTGTTTTCCGACAATACTGACATTTCGTTCCGCAGCGAAGTCAATTAGCCTGTCCTTTGTCAGACGTTTTGTCGTGTTGGCTGTGTTTTCCGACAATACTGACATTTCGTTCCGCAGCGAAGTCAATTAGCCTGTCCTTTGTCAGACATTTTGTCGTGTAGGCTGTGTTTTCCGACAATACTGCTAAAGTAGTCGCGTTAAAATCTTCCAACACGATTTTAACAATGTACTCCGGTAGACGCTCATTAGTTTTATCAAGGAGCTCTTAGAAGCTGTCTTTCGCCGTCGGTCGTAGCGTGTGCGCATAAAATGCTTGTGTTTGGCGAATTTGGACTTTGACTCCAACTAAGGAGTTCGTCACTGTTGCCTGGAAATAGAATGTGTGCATTATTGTGAGCACATGTATTCCTTCCGCTCTCATCTGCTGCCGCCAAGACTTTACATTTATTTACACAGGGATTGAGACCCTATCTACGGTCAAGGTAATTGGAACTCAGCGGTCATGAGGTGAATGCATCAATCAAGCTGAGTAAACCAAAATGGGTGCTTTTTGATGCGTGTTCCATCACTTTTTCGAGCATCTCAGGCGTTATAGCGTCGATTACGAGACGAATGTTCGCCTTGAGCTCGTCAATTGCCCGAGGCTTGCTGGTGAATCTGATACTGCCAATAGCTTTGCACAGCTGTGATTAGCTTTAATGATTAGGTTAGCAAAATTTGTCCAACCTCTACATCCGTCCTTCCCAAACTCTTTTCCGCTTGAAAAGATGCGAAGTATAGCTGAGGCAGCATGTGATCCATGTGATCCTAAGAGAATGTTTTGCTGTTGATTATTAGATGTTCTGACTGCCACTAGACAAGACGGTTCACCGTAAAAATATCTCGAGGTTTGAACCTTAGTTTTTTAATATTCGTCAAAATATAACGTGGAAAGGTTTGTAGAATGTTTCCTTGTTTTAGTTTTCTGTCCAATTCGACACCTAAGTTCTTGGCACTGTTGGTTCATTTGAGGGTTATATCATGAGTAACCAGTAGTTTTAGAAACAAACTATTCCCAAAAAGGTAGGAACTCGCTATGTAGTAACAACATATGAATTTAGAAATCTTATAAATATTTTTTTTAATCCGATTCAATTGATCGATAGTATGATAAATATCTAACGTCCTTCACGTAAAAAATTACCCACTTCAAAATCTGCTTTCAATTCAATAAATTTTTTTTTCGGCCAAAAATCACTAATTGAATGTCATTGAAAAGTATTTCACCACATTCTTGGCCTACGATCATCTTCATCCTATCAAGTATCCACAATCCACATGTAATGTCTTTGAAACTGCGTATTCAAGCTTTTGGCACAGTTTGACTTCGTAACCTCTACAAAACTCTTCAATAGTCTTTCAATCTCATGAAATGTGCTGATTCGCCTTTGAGCATCTGCCGATTGGCAAAAGAGAAATGCACGATGATGTGCCATACTTGTGTTATCTGTCAATTTAATGATGCCTAAATGCTGAGACAATCCCATAAAAAGTATTTCACTTGACGTTCACCTAATTCCTTTGGAAATAAGTGTAAGTACATGAAACACTCCAACCGGCAAGCCACGCGTTGTATTTCATTTTATCGAAAGTGGGGAGAAATACCTGAGGGTAACCACTTAGGGCCACTTGTATCTTTTTGTATCATCTTCTATTGTTTTTTTATTGTCTATCCATTTGTGTCTAACTGTCTACATTGCTTCATACTTTATTTCCCTCTACGATATCCAACTGAATCCAATGTCGAATTTGTCATCGAGTATTATGGTGAACTAATGTATCTACGTGTGTGACGTATGGCATCAGCTCATTAAAAATTCGCCACACAATCACCTCGAAGCGTTGGTGATGGGCCGCCAATTGGCGAAATGAAATCTTAAGTGTGGCCTCCTCATCCCCCTCCCGATTTGAGGAATACTGATCGGCATGCAGCACAGTGATGTCGCAAAGTTTTGCGTGCCTGAATAAAAAGTTGCCCCCGGGTCAGAACAATACCGAATTGAAACTGTGGCAGTATAGTACTCGCGATTATTTTTTGTGCAAGGAAACGATCATCATTATCATCATCATGATCATCATCATGACCATCAGCGATGTTGATCTCGCACATTATGGTTTCAACAGCTAATAGTTGTCACATTCAAAGCGTGATTCCCTTAAGGCTCATTGAATTGCTTTGTGACAAAAGCGTGCACTATAAAGACACCGTCAATGGCACGAATCGCACAAATTCCCCACATTAAAATATAAAAAAAAAATGTTGTGCCATTATAAGCTACCGTAAGAGGCTGAACTCTATGTACATGATGTAAGCTTTGTTATGACTTTTGTTTTGGTTGTATTCAACCAATATACAAGAGCGCTCTGGGATACATTTCAGTTTGACACTTTTCATTTATTGACAGCTATTCTCATGGAGTTTCCAGTGACGGAGTTTCCAGACCAACATTAGTCAAACAAACTAGTTACGGATATGGTACTCCTTAAGTGATATGGAGAATCTTTCACGTGAAAAAAAGTGTGTCAATCAGTTCGAAACGAGAATCCAACAATAAATTTCACTACAGACATTTTTTTTTTTTGACAAACGAATTTAAATAAAATTTACAATAAGCCCTTAAGCAGATACCTTTTTCAAAAATTCAGACACATTTTTTTTTCTATTTTTGTAGATCAAATCTAACTGCGGTCAGCTACATTTCCATATGTTAAATGGTTCTGCAACCAATTGACTTATAAAAGCGTGTCTGACCGCAATTCGATCTCATTTTTGATATGAATGAGTTCCATTAACACTTGACGTGTTAAAGATCGATACGCAGATAGCCAAAATATCTTTGAATGACAATCCAATCAATAATTTGAATTGAAGTTTAGTTCGATTGTGACCATCGACTACTTGATGTAGTTACAAACTCAACATGTATAACCCTGTACATAATAATATCGCATTAAATGGATGCCTCAAGTTGGTATTGAATGTGCCAAATTACATAAGCTCCCAAGAAACGACCTCAAAAATTGAAATCCTCTTTATACCATATCCTACAGATTTTTTTTATGTTTATCATATTGTGAAGTATATGGATCGAATCATAATCGAAAGCAGAGTGGATATTGCCATGTTTGTCAGGCCGTCCTTATGTTACTACTTTGTTGGCCCTAATTTTTGAACTCGCAGCAGAATAAGTTTAAGCATTTTCAGAGTTCGCCGACTGCTGCCAAGCCCATTTTTAGAACATTTTGGAGCACGTCAATTTTCTAGGAATGCTTATAGGTTGGGATGGGACGCAGCATTAAATGATTCAAATCAAGGGTCGCGTGATTTGCGAGTAGCAGATTCTACAATATTATAGGTTTTTACCACTTAAATGATGCGTCAAGCATAAATCTCATTCGAAAATGGGTTAAACAGTTTAAAAAAGATCGGTACAGCACTGGTAAAAAAAAATCAGCTGCACAAATCATCAATCGTGTCTTCATTATCGACCTCCCCAAAAGTTATCTCGACTAAAATTGTTTCTTAAGACCCTACTTAAGTGGTGCTACAATGCGGGTGAACCTGAGTCTAAAACAGCGGACCTCTCAAATTCGATCGGAGTTTAGCTTACCGCCTATAAGGGTTTTTCAATAAGAGCTCTATAAGTTTTTTCTTAAATAAAACAAAAACGGTTTTGGATATGAAATGAAATTCTTTATTCCTGTGAAAGTACGTTCGATGCCATTATGTATGGAACTCGATTTCTTTTGCACGCTTGCAGAAGTCCAGACGCTGAACCCAATTTTCGACGGTTTTCAAGCATAAATCGGCCGATACTGCTGCAATTTCACGTTCGATATTCGTACGAAGTTCATCAATCGTCACTGGCTTGTTGGCATAGACCATAGACTTGACGTAGCCCCACAGGAAATAGTCTAACGGCGTCAAATCGCACGACCGAGGCGGCCAAGCGACTGGACCATTTCGTGAGATAACACGTTCTCCAAACTTGGTTTCCAATAAATAGATTGTGGCATTCGCTGTGTGGCTTGTGGCGACGTCCTGTTGGAACCACATGTCTTCCAAGTCAATATCATCCAATTGGGGCCAAAAATATTCGGTTATCATTGAACGGTAGCGATTCCCATTCACAGTAACTTGCCGGTCTTGATCATCACGGAAGAACCAAACCGTAATTTTTTCGGGATGCAATGATGACTCATGGAGTTCGTGTGGATTGTTGCCTGACCAATACCGCATATTTTGTTTATTGACGAAGCCATTCAGCCAGAAATGAGCCTGAAGATGATTTTTCGATGAAAATCCGAATCATTTTCAAGTTGTTGCTCAGCCCAATTCACGAACATACGACGCTTCTGGTGGTCAAGCAGCTTCAGTTCGTGCTGAAATGCCCAACGATTGAGAACGACGTGTGAGAGAGACACTTGGGCTTTCGTCAACTGAAGCCTCAGCGGCAGCAATATTCTTGACACTACGGGCACTTCTTTGTCTCACTGGCACGGGAACATTTGTGGATTCAAATTTTTCCACTAGACGCTTAATTGTTGATATGCTAGGACGATTATGACGACCATAAATTGGACGTAGCGCTCTTAACGTTGAGGCCATTGACTCCGAATTTCGGTTGTAAATTTTAATAATTTCGACTCGTTGTTGGATCGTATATATTTCCATCATGAAATGGCAAACCTTACTGAAGAGAAATGTCAAAAGAGCGGCAATAAATATGGCGTCGTTTGCTGTCCTGTCGCTCAAATTTTGTAGCGTCCCTGTTGAAAAACCCGATAGTTGCGCAAGTTGGTTTCTACTTGTGCAATGCCTTATGCGAGATTATTCTCTAAAAAAAAACCTTCGCCTTACTTTCTGAAGTGGCACTTCAGTCCTGGCCCTCAACCAAAATGTTTCTCCAATTAGCCCGGATCTTAGCTAACTGACTCAAGTTACGCAATTTAAGTTAGTTGAGGTCGGTTTATAAATTTCCTCGCCATTTAAGGCGAGGTCATCTCCTACTTGTAAGACTCTGCGAACCAGAATATTGGTGTATATTCGCTCTACATATCATACCCATCTTACACGTCTAATGCAAATTTTTTTGTACAAGATCTATGGCGTTTTACGGCTCGTGTAGTTCTTTCTTGTATCTTCATCAACACAAACCGGACCGAATATTTTAAGAAGAATGCTTCGCTTTTGATTCGGTCCATGCTTCAGCTACGTAGAGTAGGACTGGGATAATCAGGGTCTTATACAGCATCCCTTAAGTAGCTAGAATGAGAACTTTACTTACCAAATTGCCTACTAGCCTACTAGCTCGAAGAAAGAGTAATTCTTCGTTTTATTTCTGACCAGATGTTGTTGTTAGAATTAATAACGGATTTGGATTCATCCAAGGTTTTGTGAAGATTTGATAATTTATTGACTCTCCTGACCTATTACGGTTGATAAACAGTGTGTTCATTTTACGAGAGACGGAGACATGTAGGCGATTGACGCAGTTGAGAGGTTCTCCTCTACTATGTCTACTATTTGTTTGGGAATACTACCCTTCAGGTCATGTTAGACGCCCAATGCGAAGGCTTTTGGCCAGATTACTGTATAACTCGTAAATTTCGTTGATGAATTTTCGTCAGCCTAGTCCATCAACGGAAACAAAGAATTTCGGAAGGATATATCGTTATATGATTTCTTCATTTACTGTTTTTTACGGGTCCATGCTTTAGCCCCCTAAAGTCAGACTTGTATGATATTGGTCTAACAAAAATTTTTTTTAGAAGTGCGAGTAAGGGATTTATTACTTAATTGGCTTATTAGAGCGTAAAAACAGCAATAGTTGGCAGGAGTAGTCCTTCTTTGACAGAAAAAATAACGAAGACGAGGTATACAAAGGCCTTCACAGCCACAAAGATACACCGATATTGTGTGTTAACGAAATCTCGATGAGTCCAAAAATTAAGTCATTATGTTAGACGTATGCTCTTACAAGGTGGGTCAAAAGTAATGTCATAATTTGAATGAGCCGTAATTTTTGCAATAGAAGCCAATATTAACGGCGCTTTAACTTTCATAGACCGACATAGAACTAAGTTGACAGTAAGCACCGGAATAATATATATCTGCAAAATGCGAAATTAATTGACATTGACATCGCAGTATTTCGCACATGAATGCAACGAAATACAGACACATAACATCACCGGCAAGTGAGGACACCGGCTGGGACCCACAAGACATTAACACAACAGAGAGAGACAACTAAACACATAGAAGGAAAGCCTTACAACATAAACCTACGTGGCACAGAGGAGGAGACATCGCACATGTGGCCTCAGATAAGCTGGCGATTTTTGTAGAAAAAGAATGCTGCCGAAGCTGGGGCTTGAACCCGCAGCGTTTAGCTTAGCAGTAATCTATGCATTCTTCTGAGCCATGACCACCTTCTCGTACTTCACCAATTTAAGATCTCCTTTTTAAATCTAGTGTGAATTTCGCCAAACCTTTTCCGTTTATGGCAACAACCCAGAAACCTTCCAAGTCTTGAAATCCATTAATAATATAGAAATCTACACTTCAATCCAAATGTTTTGCGTCCAACAATCCTCTGAAGGCGATCATTTGGTCTATATTTAGACTTGTGAAAGTTTAACTTGTGAAAGTCAGTTTAATTTCCGCTCAAACGATTTTCTTATTTTTTTTCTAAATGTTAGTTTTACCTTAAGGAAGATTTATGTTTGGCACGAGTACGATAAGTTTGGCGCCAAAAGTTTGTTACCGTTTTTTTAATAGAGGGGTCAAATACAAGCATTTTACTATGGGCGGGATCTATCTCGCCGCGTTTAGGAGGTAGGGGTAATTTTAGAAAAATAACTTAAAATTTAAAATCTACAATTGAGTAATTTTTTTAAAGCCAATACTTGTTCGTTGCTCTAAGAAATTCTTAATCAAAAACTGAAAATGCATGTTGCCCCCTGCACCCCCATGCTTGGGCTCAATGTGGGATCTGGAATGGGTGCGAGGTGATTTGCTGTACTTTACTTGCAAAGATGAACAATAATCCTCTAAATGAGATACTAAAATACAAAAAGCATACAAAAATAGTTTAAGTAAGCTTTAATTTTCTCAATAACTAGAAGACATAAAACTATTCGGTTTTTGTGTTTGATTCAGAATTGATTACGCATTAAAAAGCCAATTAAGCATTTAATTTCATAATTTTGGAAAAAAAAATTGGTCTAAACTTTTTTTTTGCATTTTTTCGATCATAATTTTGAGTTTCCATAAAATATGATAAAACTTCACTGTAACTGTTGCCGCTGTTATTAGATATAAATATTTCTTTCATTTAAAGTATTTTTTTTCTAAAATTGCCCTTACCTCTTAAGCGGGGCGAGATAGATCCAACCCACCACCCCCCTCCCATAGCAAAAAAACGCTTGTTTTTGACCCCTGTATTAAAAACCGTTATCAATTTTTGGCGCCAAACTTTTTAAATTTTTATTTTATTTTATTTTTATTGCTATTTGGATGTAATTCAGAATGTAAATATGTATGTTTCGCAATGAGAAATTTGTGTATGAATATGAATACACCCGAGAGGAGGCGCTGCGATTATTTTCGAATACCCAGACCTTCTGCACGGTAGTTCATCACACTAGCCATCGCGCACCTAAGCCCGTCTTAGATGCTCTGAATCTAATCCATTGATTTATTGATACATTGATATATCTCACGGCAGAGTCGATCAAAAATTAGAATCGATCTCAAGAAAGTGGCGTTCAATTACAATTAACATTACGATTGCAAATGAACCGCGATGTTGACATTGCTCCAATGACTAACTTTAGCATTCATGGCAGCGCTTCGAAATTTGAAAAAATAACACCTGACATGAGTTGCTTCAATAGCGAAGTCAGTTTGCCATCACAGGCACAGCGAGCAGTACCACTTTAAACTAATTTGATTGGGAGCTATTTGAAAATCCAAACACTAGAGCAATTCGGAAATACAACTCATGCTTTCAAATTGCATTGTTTGGAGCAACGATTATTGGGACAAGTACATCATCGCATTGGTTCACTTCTTCCATTTCATTGTTTAACTTGATTGCCGCCAAAATACACCTCATCGTGCGTAGTCAAAAAGACAAAATATTGCTTGCAAAATTCAATAGCTAAATTGTGGTCATTAAAACTTTTGTTTTTGACAGTTCTGTTAGTTTTCCTTATGCAAAAGTACGGTCTTCACCTTGATGATTGCAAACGAAAGATTGTCAAACATTGTCTTAATCTGGGGTGGAATTACGTAAGGTGATAGTTGATAGTTGACAGTCAACAAAATTAATTTTGCTTCACGTAAGGTGACTATCAAAAGTGACAGTCATTTTTTGCTTTTAATTCAAATGACAGCTATTTAGGTGTCATTTCCATACATTTGCTTCATGTTAATTAAAGGTTTTCCATCGTTCACTTCGATTTCCTAACAAACTAAAATAATAATTTAAAAAAAAACAGTGAAAGTGTGTTTTATAAAGAATAATAGTTGAAATGTTTACATCAGTGACAATTTTAAATAATGTGAACACAGTGAGAGACAAAGAAAACAAATACCACAATGTAAAACTAATTAGAAAGAATCTAAGAAATAAGGAAACTATTTTGGAACTTCCTAACCCAATGTAAGAATGTTTCGTGAATATCCGCTAATAATAATTGTTCCCATTTTTGCTTTTGGGTCACACGTCCAGAAGCTGTGGTCGGATTGTAGGACTTAGCTACCTTCGGATTTTTTTCCATGAATGCGGAAAACATGGCTATCTGATGTTTTGTAGCACTAGACCTGCGAGAAAACAAAATTACACATTTATTATAATGACTAACGTACATATCAGAGATGAGATAAGCTCATCTCTGGTACATATATTCAATAATGTACTTACATTTTACATAAACAAAACAATTATCAAACCGAGAACAATTATCAGACCGAGAAAATAAAGCGCAGAGGACCAAGGTGACATTTCATTTTTGACAGAATTAAAAGTGATGCCAACAAACCAACAATTTTATTTGATCACTTTACACAGAGCAAAGAATAGTGTACAGTCAGTAATGACAATCAAAAATATGACAGTCAACTATCACCTTACGTAATTCCACCCCTGGTTTCCACATGCTTTCAAATTGGTAAACTTTGACAGTTCTTGTGCAAGTCAGTTACCAGTTCATTTCCATTCAAGTCGATTATTGGTGAAAAATGTTTGTCAGTTCATTGACAAAGGCTTCATTTTTAATAATTAAGCCTCATTTTCACACCATTTTACCCAGCCATTGCTAGTTAAATGATCTTACAATTCAAAGCAAAATCTCCAATGATGCTTTTTAATGATAGCTAAAACTTGAGCCAAAGACAACACTTTATATTGATTAATTCATTTGCGCAGCCTGGTAATAATATTTGTATAGAACAACACAGGACTATATTCATCCTTTTTCAGAGGTTGACATTGAATCCATATTCAATTGTTTTTAAAAGTTAGTTCCCCATAATCAAATGCATAAATATTTACTCATATTTACTCTCAGAAACATTCCTGTGTTATTTTTTCCTTTATACGTCTTTCAATTGACCAAACATTCAATGAATGCCAATTAACTTTCAATGTCAGTTAAAGACAGAGTGACGTTTTGTTTACCCATGAAGCTATTTACACTTGTCAGAAAATTCATTGCCAATCGTTGACAATTAATGACGGGTAATTATATGACAGCTGATTTTACGCTTTTTCCATTTTTAGTTTGTTAAATACATTTTTTGTCAATTTAAAATCGACAAGTGGAAACTGGAAACACAGCTTTACACAAAAGAAAGAAACTCATTTGTATGTTTTCAGAAAATCTTCAAACTGATTGGGAGCCAATTTTTCGTGTTGATAAAAACACTTTTTTTTATCAAAAATTGTTAAGTATTTTAAGATCCTTTCTAAATCCCCTCTTTTGATGGAATTTTATTCACCGACAATCGCCATTAGTCATTCATTTATATGTGAATGAGAAGTCATCACAATATGGCTAGCAAACGTCGCTCCATACCATAATTACAATTAATAATAAATCTGTCAAAACCAAACAAACAAACAAAAAAAAAAAACCGCTACCTACTTTACGAATTGAAATCATTACCAAGAAGGAAACACTTGTACAAACTTTAACCACGGTCCCGCACTGACCTTAATACACGTATAACTGACCCGAAGCAAAAGCTCGAATCCAAATACGTACGTTAACTGTTTTGCATTGTCCTTCATCGCGTAAGAATTCATTGGCATCGAATTCACAATTCCCCGTCAAATTCCTCCTACATGGATCTCGCTCCATCGTCCGCACTGAAGATGCCTTTCACTTGGTGTTTTGTTTGGATGTTAACGGCTGCGATAAGTTTAATTATACCACACTGCCTACGTTGCGGATCTATCTAATGCTTGACATGTTAATAATCATATCTATCTGCAATCTTGGCTCATCAGTTTTAATTTACATTCGTGACGATATTCTGAAATGACCAACAATCACACGCCCTCATCAACATTCAAAATCCACTGATTCATCAGGAATGTCCCCCACCCCGCCAATCCGGATTGCCACATATGACAACACAGCCAACAATAGATCCCCCAAGACATTGCAACGTAACCTGTTCTCGGTTCAGCTCTTGACTACGGCAAATATATCTGGCCGCATGGATCTAAGAGGATCATCGAATGGCGAACTCTTGGCAAATTGGTCGCGACCATTAACGCTCAAGTACTTACAAGTCGTCAATTCCCTTCAGTGGTGAAAAGACCCAGTGATGCGATCGCACTCTGGTTGACCGTTGGCGTCGGCGCATCAGGCTTTCTGCGCTCATTTACAAGAAACAGTGATTTACAGTCTACAATTGTCGCCCAGCTGTTGATCATTCATCAAATAAATTGCTCCGTCAGCACGCATAACGTCATCTGCAATTTGTTCGTCCACGGGACTGTAGGCGAAGCAGCAGCCGCTTCACCAATCGTATTCGCCTGTGCAACTCTGAAGAACTTTGGCCGCATTTGGAACAATTTTATGACCGAGAATGTGCAATGCGCACAATGACGGCACCAAAAAAACCACGAATCCGAGGTGTATGCTGCGCGAAGACGCTACTACAGATATGTGTAGCGCAGAGGTCTGACCCGGTAAGCAGATTGTAGATCGTTTACGTTCACTTCACGTGCACATCTGAAATCGTGGACATTTTCGGATCATAACATGTTACCTATGACTATGATGGCGCAGATCGGTGTTGTCTCTGATATTTTTTTTTTTTTTTTGGTTTTCATCTGCGCAGTGGCGATGTAACCGCACCATAACGAATGTAGAACACGAAGAAATTTTAATTTTCATTTCATGAATGCATTTGCGCCGCGCGCAGCAACAAAGCGACTACACTTCGACTGACTGACATGCACATGCACATGAACATGAACACAGGTTGTGTGTAACTGGAGCTGCATCGCATCGCATCTTGTTGCATAATCATGACTTTGAATTGAATCCGCTCGAGTGGGGTAGCGTTGGATGGCGCTTATACCAAAGATCAGAGATCCTGGTGGAGGTGTGTTGAATTCGTTTGTCGATTTGTAACAGCCACTAACTGACTTTATGGATGGATATTCTCGGATGCAACAATATAATTCACTTATCTTGAATCAGTTCCGTTTCAGCGTGTTTTATTTGTTTCTGTTGCGGGTCAAACATAGGCAAGTGTAATACGAGATGTTGCAATGCCATAAATTCGTGAATGAAGGTGCTGGAAACATTAGTTGCATGGAGGAATCGAATTTCTACAGAGACCAAAAGGCGTGGGCTAGATCTGCTATTGGTTTAGTTTTGCGATTGCTCATTAACCGCTCTGGATTACAAGTTTTGCTTTTCACAATCGGCGAGTGCAGTTTAGTTCGGCCGGTCATTTCAAGATCGAATATTTGTAGTAACTGCGCGTGGGATCTAAAATTACGCCAACAAAAAGAAACAGACCATGAGGGTGGATTTAAAAAAAAACCCGACACTTTTTAATGGCATCGAACTGACCTACAGGTGGAGGTTAGTTTTATAGGTGTAGGATTATTTAATATATGCGCAATATGAAGGACGATATCCAGCGTAAACTTTTCTGACTTGGAGGTGCATTAAGTAAGTTTAAATTTTAAGGACATCATTGAACTACTTAAGGTCAGTTTTTTAGTGGAATTCAGAAATTCCTTTTGAGGTCATAGAGGATAGTATGCTGAGGATGACTACTTCATGACTGCTGCCAGAGCTTATAACATATTTATAGGAAATATAGGAATAGGAATAACAAAATTGAAAAAAAGGGTAGAATGGCCGTGTGACGTAATGGCCCAGTCCAGATGAGCATAGTTGCGACTTTTAACACGATTTAACTCAAGAAAGATGTTTTCCAAGCATTACAAATCTGAGTGAACTCCGAATTAACACAGAAAACTTGGTAAGTTACAATAGTGTCCACCAGTTAGGTTGATTATAGTGGCTGCCATCGAATTCGCAAGCACACTTAAACCATTATTCAGTCCATTGTGATACCACGTGGATCTTGTCCATCCTCCATACTACATCCGTGAGAGTACCATTCTGAGCTTTTAATGAAAGCTTGTAGTAAGCCCTAATGATAATGCCGGGCAGTTACAGTTTTTGTCAAATCGCAGACATTTTGAAAGTAGTAAACCCCAAGATGTAACTTCATTTTGTTTGATAGTGCCGGGCAGTTACAAAGGAGATGAAGTATTGTTTCTTCTGCCTCTTCATCCATGCAGCTCCTACAGAACTCATTTGGGTGGAGGCCTATCGTTTTGCGTGTCTTCATAAAACCCTTCAAGACCGTATCACCTTGTTATTAATGTAAAAATAATTTCATTGCGATGGAATTTGGTAGTTTGTTCCCAAACTTCGAAAATTTGCCATCGTGAAAAGAAGAGCAAATTCTGGAAAAATTAAAAAATGTACGGGTGTCGCGAAAACGCGGTTTTTGGTTTTCCCAAAGGACAATACCCTACAGAACAATTTTCATTAGGTTTCAGGCCGGAATTTAGCAGAATATTTACCTTTAATTGAAAATAAAAATGTATTCCAATATCGCTCTTTTCAACCTTTTGCTTACAAAATTATTATAAAATCATTAGGATATGGCAGACTAAAAATAAACATTTATAAATTACTTGCCAGAAAGGCTTTATTAAAAAATAACAATTGAATCACCAAAATTGTTTTAATCGGCATACAAGCATATGAGAAGGGTACAACCCGCTGTGCGGATCGTTTAGTACCCTATCCCCCATCCTTAAAATATATATCCCCAAAGGTCGGCTTTTTGGCGATGAAATATAGAAAATTTCATTGTCAGAACATATTTTTCAGACAGTTTATCAAAATCTTTTATGGTTCGACAAAAAACAACGTTTTTCGCCTAGTAGTGTATACAAATGGTTTTTGTATGAAAACGCCTCCAAAAAGTAGGCGTGGGTAAAAATGGTATATGGAAGAAATGTTTATATTACCATAACCAATGATTTTGCATCAACATTTTTTTATACAGTGTACTCGCGAAACGGTGAACACCGCATAATATGAACACCGCTTAATGTGAACAATATTTTTTTTACATTGACTACCTTAAAAGGTGAACAAAGTCTGAAGGCTCTAAAAGGTGAACAAAAAAATGTATTATATTTGCGTTTACAAGGCATAAATACTTTATGATTTGATTGGTTTACTTCTGGGAATCCCCTTTTTAAAGGGGATTTCCCTGTTTAAAAAGGGGATTCCCAAAAGTAAAAAAATTCAAGTGGATTTTCGTCAAACATTGTTTGATGTATGTCAATTGATGTTTTGGTCTCGCGCTGGACGTTGTAAAAATCAGTACGAAAAAAGTAAAGTTTTTAAAATTAAATGAAAAGACGGAGATTTTGATTAAACTTTAGAAAAAAGGCGCCAATGTGACGAGTTTGGCTAAGCAATACAATGTTGCTAAATCCACAATATGCGGAATACGTAAGAAAGAAGAGAAAATCTTAAAGTGCGTCAACAATACATTTTCTGGACCATGAATAAGAAAAACGATGAGGACGTCAGAGTTACCCAAAATGGAAAAATGCCTCTACGGTTGGTTCAACCGAATGCGAAAGAAAAACTTCCCTGTAAGTGGATTAATGCTTAAGGAAAAGGCTAAGGAATTGATGGAAACATAATGGCTATGTTTATGCCACCAAATGTGACTCCCCTCATACAACCACTGGACCAGAATGCTATCAAAATTACAAAAATGTATTACAGAAGCAGTCTTTTAGCTTCGATTGCGGCACAAAAGGCTAATTTGATTGTATCAATGAAGAAATTAACATTGGACAACGCCATTACTATTTTGGAAGCCGCATGGAATAGAGTAAGCACAGACACTCTGGCTAAATGCTGAAATAATATTTTGAGCCTTGTGCCAAATCAAGAAGATCCTGAAGATAATATTCCATTAAATATCCTAAAAGAAAGGTGGAATGCAGAAATTAATTCTGTCATGGAATCTACAGTTGATCTGCTTCAAAGCTTAGATCCCCAGGTTTGTATTTTCAAACACATATGGTTAAAGGCCATTTTTTTTATAACATCGAATGTATTTAATTTTTGTTTAAAGATTGAGTACACATTTTCAACAGTTCGAGATTGGAATGAAGATCAATTTGTCGATGGCTTAGCTGAAATTGAGGAAATTGAACTAGAGGAATACACCGACAGCGATGACTCAATTATTGAAGCACCTGCAAAGAGCATTAATGCCAGTGATGCAATCGAAATCTTTAATAAAGCATTGGAATGGGCTGGATATGAAGGTGTTGATCAGAGTGATGTAAATGTTCTTCGGCGCCTAAGGGAGAAAGCCGTTTTCAAGTTCTTAGAAAAGAAAAAGCAGCAGAAAAAGATTACTGATTTTTTCAATACATAATACAAACATAATAATTTTAAAAATGTGTATCCCTGGGGATTTAATTAAAAAAATAATATAATTAGGTTTATTGTATGTACCATTATACTTAAATTTCAACCATTTGAATAAATAAAAAAACATTTTAAATAAATCCTCTCGTCAATTGTTTTTTCATAAAACTTGTTTTGGTTTCAAAACCAGTAGACAGTATCAAATGATGTAAATTATAACAATATTATCTCCAAAATTTCACTGTTCCAAAACGTGAACAATCCACAAACATGAACACCCTTGGTTTGAATTAGTTCACCTTTTCGCGAGTGCACTGTATATATTTAAAATTTTACCGGGCGTGGCAAGAAACTTTCTATAGACGAAATATAGACATTAGGATTGTCTAGATATGCTGTCTAGACATTTTTCCAAAATCTCTAACGGTTTGGCCTAAAACTAGCTGTTTCTAAAAAAGGGGCGTGGCAGTAGGCGGATTTAAATTTTTTTTACACTTGTTCTGCTGGGAGCAACAACAAACACGTGTACCAAATTTCATAATTCTTGCTCAAAATTTAAGGCACAAAAACTGGTGACGTACGGACGGACGGACAGAGATGGCTAAATCGACTCAGCTAACGATACTAAGTCGATCCATATACTGTAAGCTATGCCTAGCTAAATAATTTCTCCATGTTACTAACTATGTATCAAAACTAATATACCCCTATGGGATGTATAACTGCACAGTTTCTAGGCCATTTTTTTTCTAGTCAGCGAAAAAATCAGAAAACATCAGTAAAATAAATAAAAAAAAACAAAAAAAAACATCAGAAGTAAAAAACATCATCTTAAATCATCTCACTTAACTTTGATTTTTGAATTTTGTCCAGTTATATTGACAAATCCGCACCCTGTTCGCCGCAATAAACCAAAAGTGCGAAGAACCTCGTTGTTGGGAGTTTCCACGGACCTTACGGGAATTGCTCAAGGACGATTTGACATTTGACAGGATTTGTAAAACCAATAGCACAATGCTATTTGAAAAATCTAAAGCAATGCTTCTCTTGCATCATGGAACACATTGTTCAGGTGTTTTGAAGAGCTTAGGAAAATCATCCCAAAACTTCTGACTCTTGAACGATCCATGTAGTCTGACTAACAATGGCAAGAACCACTTAATACCAAAACACTTTTTGTAACAAAACAAGCAAATGATAGAGCATACTTTTTGCAACAGAACAAACAAACGATAGAGCGAACTTCCGGGAGAGATACAGCAATTACTAACTAAAGAGAAGGATTAACAAAACAAGTCGCCAGAGCATTGTTTCCGCGTTGTAGGTGCGCCTCAGATAAAAATTTACTAAACAAATTAGAAAGCAACACCCCAATCTCAATGTCATTCGAATGGTATATTTATACTCACTTTCGATAAAACAGAAAGTCTGAAAAAAATTTATGAAATAAAAACCATACTAAAATTGTTGTAAAAATCGAACCCATGCGTAAGGATTCACTATTAGTCCCTCAGTGCAAACGCTGCCAAGGATATAATCAGACGCAAACCTATTGTCAGTAAGAGCAGCGGTGTTTAAAATGTGCCGGAAATCATCTGATGGTAGATAAGAAAACTCCTGCTATTTGCATTAATTGTAAAGGCGATCATGTCGCAAGTTACCGCGGTTGCAAAGTAGCTAAAGAGTTGCAAAAAAGACGGATGAAACTTACTAATAAAATTTCACAGAAATTAAATTTAACTAAGAAAAGCCCTAAAAGTTCGCCTAAACTTATCTCAAAGCTAAAGCAGGCAACAATCGATAAACAAAACATTAAACAAATATCTCGGCCAACAGAAATACGATCGGATTTTGTACATCCTAAACCAAATGTACAAACTTATGCCAAAGCTACAGTATCCGATAAAAATATTTCACCAGACCCCGTTTCCAACGTTTTTTCGATTATTCATTCAAAACTTGAGGAACAAAGCGAAAAGAATAATTTTATTTTCGACAGGCTAGAAAAGCTTGAAAATAGTATTCGCAACAGACGTGATCTACCTTCAACATGAAAAGATTTCCTAAAATTCTTACGTGGAATGCCAATGGCCTTTGGCAGAAACTTGGAGAACTTGAATTTTTTATGCAGGAAAAAGATATCGAGGTCTGCTTAATATCCGAAACTCATGCGAGAGGAATTCCCACTTAAAGATTAAAAGTTATTTTTGTTATTATGCCCTACATTCATCAAACAAGGCTAGAAGTGGAGCATCACATAAATAGTGTATCGAACATTCGATTGATTTTAAATTAAAAGTCGAAACAATGCAAGTTTGCTCTATACAAGTCAAAAGCAGTCAATCCTTTCGGAAGATGTCTTCTATTTACTGCCCACCACGATGCAAGGTTCAGAAAATTGACTTTGAAAACTTGCTTAATTCCTTTGTACAGCATTTTCTCATCGGAGGGGAACTTAATGCAAAACATACATTCTAGGGATCTAGATGCATATCACAGAAAGGTAGGATGCCTTACAATATTGGTAGAAAGTACAATACCGAAAATTTTATTTAACGGAAAACCCTACTCACTGGCTAACTGATGGTAAAAAAATACCGGAATTGATCGATTTTTTCATTGTAAAAGGTATGCCGTCCAATCGAATAAAAGTTGAGGAATGCTTTGAACATTGCTCTGATCATTCCTCGGTCATTCTTACAACGAGCGAGTCTATCATTAGAAATGAAAACCCACCCACACTAACTAACGAAAAGACCAACTGGGAAGGCTTCAAAAACGATATTGAAAATAATATTCGACTTGGTGTATCGCTTAGATTCCCATTAGAACTCGAAGTCGCGGTTGACTCCTTTATCGATACTGTTCAAAAGTCAGCATGGAATAATACTCCTCAACAACGCAAATAGAAAGCTATAGTAATACCAAGTACCCATGGGAAATAAGAGATTTGGTTAGACAAAAAAAAAGCTTGAAAAAGATGGCACCAAACTCGTGCCCCGCAAGATAAAACACATCTCAATCGGTTGAGTAACATGCTATCAAATTCGATTAAAAACTTTAAAAACCTTGCAGTAGAAACTTATCTGCAAAGCCTAACCGATAGAAAAGAATCGAATTATTCAGTTTGGAAAGCTATAAAAGTCATAAAACGGCAAAAAAGCGCTGTGCAACCAATTATAGTAACTCAAGACGTTTGGGCAAATACCGATAAGGAAAAAGCAGACGATTTCGCCGCACATCTTGAGGAAACATTCAAACCATTTAATGGTCCATAAAATATTAATTTATTCGAGACTACAACCGATAATAATATAGTTAGATACGCAGGTTTTGCCGAGCTTAAACAAAAACTTAAGCCTTAAAAAGCTCAGGGTTATGACCTGATTAAAGGAGAACTTCTTAAAATGTTGCCTCGGAAAGCATTAGCTAAACTCCTCAACATTGGTTATGCAGCAATTAGATTAGAATACATACCAAGACAGTGGAAAGTCGCAAAAGTGATTATGGTTCACAAACCAGGATAATCACCGAATGAAATAAAATTTTACATACCTATTTCACTTCTTCGAATAATTTCAAACTTTTTTGAAATGATATTACTCGGTCGCTTACAACCAATTATTAATCAGAAACGCCTTTTACCTGACCATCAATCTGGGTTTACAAGTAAACATTCGACTGTGGACCAAGTTCATCGAACTACTGATATAATTGAGAAAGCTTTTGAAGTAAAGAAAATTTGCTCAGCCGCATTTTTGGACGTGTCGCAAGCTTTTGACAAGGTTTGGCATAGAGACCTTCAATACAAACTAAGACAAGTTCTGCCTGAAAAATTATACGCTGCCCGACAACCGATTACCGCCCTCTAATCTTCTAGTGTAAATGCAAGTAACTCAAAACTCTGAAAACGTATCTTGCTCAACATTTTTTTTATTTCATTCTACTCCATTTACACATTTAAGGTCATTGAACTTGGTTTCTGGAAGTGATCCGTTACTTTCTTCTGTTATTTATAGTAATAATTAGTGGGTGTAAGCAGTCGTATTGGGCTTATTGAAGTAAATTCAGTTAAAGTGCATAATTATGGGAAAAGAAAAACCCTTAAATGAATCCGAAAAGGCCAAAATAAGGGCTTATAGTGAATGTGACCTTTCATTTCATAGCATATCAAGAAAAATTAGCCAGAGCCGTAAAGTTATTTCCTATTTACTAAGAAATGAACATAACTATGGAAATAATATGAAGGGCCGGGCATCTTCTGTGGTCACACAAGCTTACAAGCGAATATCAAGGCGCGAGTCTATTTCGCATGACTCTGCCGTAAAAGCTAAGGAAACAACTGATGTTAAAGCGTGCTTGTGGACTGTGCAAAGAATTTTTTTTTAATGCTAAACATTTAAAACGTCAAAGAATTAAGAAAAACACACCATTTAAGCAGCTTCGAAAGAAGCAACGACTCGACTTCTGCCAAGCAAATATTTTTTTTTATAATTTACACGTAGGTACTCAAGGGGTTTTGAATACCCTTTATATGTAGGTAAGCACGGTACGAGCCTTAGAGAAGGGGAAGGAAGAGAGTGATAGGAAAGATTTTGGATGTAGTGGAGAGTTACTCCAAGGATGATGTCCGAACTAACTTCGAGGAGTCACTTTTTATTGTGTTCGTTAAATTTGAAGAACTTCAAGATGGTGCATACTTCATTTAGGTATAACAACCGACTTTTTTTTCTTTCTTTTAAATAAAAGTTAAAAGAATTTTGGCTGGAATTGAACGCGCAACCTTCCACTCAACAGGCGAACACATTACCACTACACAGCGGCCACCCACCTATGACCTGGACCAAGGAGTGGCAGCGTGTAGTCTTTTCAGACAAAAAGAAATTTAATTTGTAGGGTCCAGATAGCTATGCTTATTACTTTTATGATCTTCAAAAGGAAGAGCATACATTAGATCGTCTGCACAACCATTGAATTGCAATTTCTTACTTGTCTATGAATGTGGTAACATACAATGGTGTATTAAAAACGCCTTTTCCTGCAATCAAGGATATTTTTGGGTCCTTGGAATGGAAGTTCCAGCAGGATAATGCCTGTATCCACACTTCTAGGCTCGTAAAGTTTTGGATTGAGCGCCAAAACTTGCCTTTACTGACCTGGCCGCCGTACTCGCACGAACTTAACATTATAGAAAATGTTTGGAGATGGTTAGCACGCAAGGTTTACGAGTCTGGAAGGCAATACCAAACTGAATCGGAACTCATTGGAGGGATAAAAAGTGCCTGGGATACTATTTCACTGGATTATATATAGAAGTTATATGACTCCTTACCCAACAGGTCATAGTTGACCATGATGGCACAACACATTATTAATTCGTTGACTTATAAGCTTTGTCGGGCTCAGTGGCGCGATGGTTAGTGCGATGAACTTAGCGCTCATGGACAATAGACTATAACTAACAAATAACGAACACGCGCGGAACTGTGTGCGAGCATTCGGTTACGATGGTGACCACCTCGGACTTGATGCCGTATTCAGTATCCCGAACGAGCAAACTCAACTGGAGGAGTTCGACCAAGTGCGTTCCTTCGACTACTGAAAGACGAACTGGCCGCGCTTCACCAGAATTGTAAAGCGAGAATTGCGTTTGAGCGAAATTGATCCACCGACAAACAGAAACCTTACAAACGACGAAATTGACCAAAATTTACTAAAAATGAATGAGGTCCTCACAAGGTCAATGGATCTAGCTATATCTAAGATAACTAGTTCTGACGACCAGACGGAGAAATATCGAACACCAACAATCGATGCACTCCACCGACACAAAAGCAGACTGGTCTCGAGGCTTAAACGGCTGCGTAGACAATTTACGGACAGATAAGACCTGGAGGTTCGGACACTGAAGTCACTGATCAAAAATCTTAAAAAATTAATATCGGAGAATTACAGAAAATCTATAAATTTGTGCTGGGGCAACAAAATTCGGGCTATAAAAACCAGTAGCCCGAATATGTTCCCCCAAATAAATAAAATATTCAGCCGAAATGATCACAACGACATTCCATGTGTCCGAATTCCAAAACGACAGAGAACAGACAGACACTCACGGCTGTTGATATAAGGCCGGAAAATGTTGACTTGAACGACGGTTTTTTCACGATCGAAGATCCTCAGGGGACCGTGTATACGGTAAACAATCCTGTTCGCCCAAATCGCGATATCGAGGAAAGAACCTTTCTGAACACTTTCATCTGCGCACTGAACTCCAAGCTTGGCGATCTGAATCACGGTTTTACCGTATTCAATGACGAAAACTTTTCAAATGGCATAGTCGCCAATAGACTGATGCTGTTCGTGCAAAAAGATAAACTCCTGGACATCTTGGTATCACTGAAAAATAAAAAGTCGGCAGGAGAGGACGTCGTATTGAGACACCTGCGAATAGAAGCAGTCGATATCTTCACCACCCTGCTTAACAATGCACTGAATAATGCACATTATCCCCAAAAAGGACAAGGGCAAAACAAACCCTGCAAATCTTCGGTCAATAAGCCTTCTGCCGAATATAAGCAAGGTATTCGAGAAGAAAGTCAATAGAGCTCTGCTTACTTAACCCACTTGGGTCGAGGAAAAAAAAATAATTTCAGAAAATCGGTTTGGTTTTCGAGCAAGGCATGACACCATTCATGCCGCGTCGAAACTAGTGTCCGGCATCCAAGTGAGTCGTGTCATGCTGTCATGTTATTTTTGTTTAGTATTGTTTGGCATTTCATAATGGAAAGACTTACGCGTGAACAACGTTTACAAATTGTTCAACTTTATTATGAAAATTCACGTTCTGTGAGGAATGTGTTTCGTGCTCTTCGCTCAACTCATAATCGGCCTACTGAGCGTACTATTCGCAACACCATCACCGGCCGGTCTATTGGCCACCAAGATCGTGTGATATCACACCGTCAGACTTTTTCCTGTGGGGATATGTAAAGTCAAAAGCTTATGCCGACAAACCCGCTTTGATTCAGGCCTTGGAGGAAAACATCACGCGTGTCATTCGCCAGTTACCAGTCGAAATGCTCGAACGATTGATCGAAAATTGGACTCAACGGATGGACCATCTGCGACGTAGCAACGGCCAACATTTGATAGACATAATCTTCAGAAAATAAATGCCAAAGAATGTTCTTTCAAATAATAATAAACATTCTCCATTAAATTTGAATTTTCTGTGTTTTTTTTCTTTAAAAAAGTAGGGAACCTCGAAATGGATCACCCTTTATAAGCTTACAGCACCCACTAAGGGCCGATAAGTAAGATTAAGTAAACCAGTTATTGATAAGTTAGATTTAAGCATATTTCTACTAGACAAAGTTAAATTTTAAGTAAATAAAAAAATGAATTTGAAAAAAAAAGTGCGATGAACTGCCGCGCCGGGTGCGATTCCCAGCCGTAGCAACACCTAGACGATTTTTCGCTGGCCCTCCTCTCGTGATGATCTGACAAATCATCCGAGTAGTATCAATTGTCAAAAAAAAGCTTATCTCATATTCGCCGTTCGGAGTCGGCATAAAATAGGAGGTCCCACCAACGTGCAAGAAGTACACACACACGCACACATGATTGGTTATGAGGAAGACCGGCCCTGGGTACTAACGAGCCTGTTGCGCCAAAAATTTGTATTTGTATTTAGACTTATAAGTTATAAATTTATTGGTTTAAAATAAAAAAATACTTTCCGAATGTTCAGTGCCTGTTTTCTTATGTTTTTTTGACATTTACATATGAAGGTTCTAATCAAATGTCGCAAAAAAAGGGTTAGATTTCTGATGTTGAATTCGTTGAAATTCTATTTAATTGTAATTAAATAAGTTAATACCGTAGCTAATACTTCTTTTCACTTGTCAAACAAAAAATAAATTTCAAATGCTTTATCTGATTGGGTGACATTAAACTTTAAAGATAAGAAGCATAGGGGCGCTAATCGGTTGTCGAGCAGTGTATAAAATGCTCGTGTCGTATCTTGAGCATAGACTCTTCCGTGTGAAACTTTTAAACGAATATTCGGAGTTCAAATATATATTGACAGGAGTACCCCAAGGAAGCGTCCTCGGACCACTCTTGTAACTCCTATTTACACGTGATAACCCACAAACAAACGATAAAATAGTTGTCACGTTTGCTGACGATACAGCTATACTGGCAGTTGGCACACCAATAGAGGAAACACATATGAAATTACAAAACGCTCTTAATGAGGTAAGTGAATGGACAAAATCCTAGCCGATTGCACGTAACAAGAGTAAATCGATTCATGTAGATTTTTCGTACAATCGGACAAACAATTTGTCAGTATTTCCCAATTCCCTCTTGCAAATGAAGCGAAATATCTCGGAATGACACTCGATGCAAAATTAAAATGGAAGTCGTATGTGAAAAAGAAATGCGAAGAACTTACAAAAAATACAGAGAACTGTACTTGGTTACTCGGAAAATATTCGAAGCTTAACCTTGTTATTAAGCTGCTAATATACAAGCAAGTGCTAAAGCTGGTCTGGACATATGGTAAACAACTATGTGGCTGTACCAGTGACACGAATCTAAACATTCAACAAACTTTTGAAAACAAAATGTTAAGATCATTCGTCAATGCGCCATGGAATATAAGGAATGAAGATCTACGCAGAGATCTAGGTATTCCCGCGGTTAAGATGAAACGAAAAAATTTGCACGCAATCATAAAAAAACGTTTATTAGGACAACAATGGTCCTCCAAATTCTTGACGAAACAAATGTATTGCGGTGTCTTCACAGAACTAAGCCCTTAGATTCGGCCCGATAATAACAAACCGCGCTATAAATTGCGGACAAATCAGGAACTATCAAAGGAAAGTTACCTCCCAAACATTCATTATTCGTGATAAAATAATTGCTAGAGAAGTCACATACTTAGTTGCAATACTAATACAAAAAGGGTGACGGTTTTAGTGGGTTAAAGTCTCACACTAGTTTGGGCACGTGCTCATCGTGTCTATTGAGATTTCCACCAGCCCACTGAAAAAAAAAACTTTCGTCTAAAGAACTTAAGTACAATAGCAACGTCGAGTCCATTACAGCCTCTAAAATTATCTTTTTAAAATATGAAAACTTTGATGTGCTTATTTAAAATATGAAACGGAATTGTTTCTTCTAAATAACATTTATTTGACGTTGAAACTTTTACCATTTTAATTTTAATCTTTTATAACTATTGCGTCAAATCAAGAAATTACGTTCCGTGAGCATTCGTGTGACACAATCTCAATACGTTCGCTCGTATGAAGAATCACGTAATTGGTGTTCGTACGATTACCGTTCACGGAGAATGCGATTCGACCCCTGAATTCTCTCACGTTAGGGAAAGTGAATAAATCAAACCCCTACCTGATTAATAGCTGCGACATCCAAAATTCTATCTGATCCTGTGCAAATTAAAACTTATGTCCGAAAAAAAACCCGATCACATCTTCTCATGAATCTAACTAAAACAATCCACTTGACCTTTAAGAAAAAAAAAACAGTTTAATATCTTTAAAAATATTCGCTACATAAAATTCACTACACATTCTGCGCCCTTCTGTAATTAAAAGCGTTCGTTGTAAACACCTTAATGACGATGGTACGTTCGGAAAATTTAAACCATCCATGTAAGCCGAGGACAACGAATCAAACCTTTCACATTTAATTCCAATCAATGTTGTATTTAATTACCAAAAACTCTTAGATACTCGTAGATACTATGCACGAGTAAATTGGCTTATGTCCGACCGTAACATTGAAGGTTGCGTAAACAGCCAAAGTACGGAGAGCCAGAGCACATACAAAGGAGGTTTCACGATACTATTTTAAGTGTTAATTACAAATTAATAACTCAACGCCACACTTGATGGTCGTATTGATTTTACTACATGATCGGATTGCAACCGATTCCAATTTGTCGCTAATTCAGTTTTTCTGTTTTTGATGTGCTTCTGCAGCGCCATCTTTAATTAAGAAAAAAACGATGAGGCATAGGTTTATCGTTAATGGATGCTTGTAACAATTAATTAAAGTATTGCAGTACATCGAATGCTCATAGCATTTCAAATTCATGCAATAAAGATGGATAGATACATGCTATGTCTGCACCATACAATTAGTCAACGGTAAATCGTTTTTGTGGGAGTTTTTATGGATTAGAAGAGACTTAATATATTAATTACCAGCAGCTATAGCCTTAAGGTATGTTTTGCAGGCTAAGACAATATTTCGCAAATCGCAATAAAATATGGAAGGCAATTTATCTTTTATATTCCTTTGTGTCTATCAGTTCTTTAAGACAAATTTCTTTTTACTAGTATGGGTTATTCTAATTGCTGGAGAACAGTGATGTATAAGACAATTACAAGTATGTGCTTAACAGTAAGCCTACAAGAATGCTATTTCTAGTGGCAGAAGTAAATATGTCATAATAGGTAGTTAATCATCGTGAAAGAGGGGCTAAGCAATGTGAAATCTATTAAGATGACATGTTCTCGAGATCTTTTGTAACATTATGATCGATCACAGATTTACATACTGTAGCGTTCTTCTTATTTACGACATATCGTGAATCACAACTGAAGACAAAAATGCTTTAACCGAATTTATCATTAGCAGTTTTGTTATTTTAACTTACCTACTATAGGCACCTCTAGGTTCCATGTTCCATGACGGCTAACCAATTCCCTTCCAAAACCCCCTAACTAAACTACTAATACATACACAAACTGCTGAGGAGGCGCAGAAACATTTTCGTCCTTGCAACCCAGCCAACGAAATTCGGTGTGTGCCTTTCCATCTTAGTTTTATCCCATACCGCAGTGCTGACGTGGAGGAGCCCTAGATTATTGTCGATGTACAGGTCGCGGAGGAGTCGCTTTTCCAAGTGCATCTAGTGGAATAAAACCTGATATTACGATGATATCCACGTATTTATTATTGGGGTAGTTAGGACCGATGATCAGGCTGTTGTTGCTAGCCATTGCCCTTGCTACGTGCCTTTCAATCACTGCGGTAAGGAAATCGTTAATTCTATTCAGATATTTGGCGGATGTTGACGTTCAGTGCAACCCTATACCACCAATACATGATCCTCTCAGCCGTATCTTTTCCATATGTGATGGCGCTTTATTGAACCATACGGGAGGCAGTGGTATACGATAACTTTGACCCTTGAATCAAGTTGAATACTTCAAAACAGTATTCTTGTGTAAGCCCCCTAAGCCCTATCCAGATAAGCATATAAAACTTTCTTAAAATACAGAAACCATTTAAGATATGATGCGTGTTCATTCAGGGGTACTTTTTTTTCAAAAATACGAAAAAAATAAAAAAAAAATACCGCCGTCTCTTCTGGCTCCCCTCATTTTCAAGGAACAATGGACCATTGATACCAGGGTGCCGTGACATAAGGCCAAAATTATAAAAAAATTATAAATTTGGCCAATCAAATCAAATTGTATTTACACGTATCAGGGAAGCAAGTACTTATAACATACAATCGAAAGTGTCATAAAGCCAAATTGGCCTTTTCACGTTTCATCAAATTGTCATAATACCCAACGCTAGAATTTGGGCTTTTGTCGCTTTCACAAAGCATCATAAGATCAATTTGGCCTTATGTCACGGCACAGATACCAGCCCACAATAACGGGTATTCAGCCAAACTGTTTGAACATTTTGACACAGCTCAACGCTGAGCAACATCTTAGTTGAGAATACTCAATCTTTTCAAGAGCCCAAAAACTCAAACGGTGGAGGTCAAAGGCTTTTATTCTAGTTGAATTTTGACGGGTTCAGTAGCGCGACAGTAAGTGCGTTGAACTATTGCGCAGAATATCTGGGTTAGATTCACAGCCGTAGCAACACCTAAAATAATTTTTCACGGGCCCTCCCCTCGTGATGGCAAATTATCAAAGTAATATCATCTGTCAAGAACAGCTTATCATAACTTCGCCGTTTGGAATCGGCATAAAACAGGAGGCCCAGAAATCGTGCAAGAAGCACACTCGCAAACATGAATGGGTTTTGAGAAAGCTAGGCCCTAGGTACCAACGAGCCTGTTGCACCAAAGATTTGGAAAAAACAAATTGTATTTGTAGCTAAAATTTTTGAGCATTTAAATTATATCGCTCTAGCTATGACGGGCTCAGTGGCGCGATGGTTAGTGCGTTGAACTGCCGCGAAGAAGGTCTGGGTTCGATTCCCAGCCACACCAACACCTACACCTACACACACCTGGCCCTAATCTTGCGATGATCTGACAAATCATCCGAGTAGTATCAATAAATCCGTTCAACCATTTAGCCTCCAGCTGGGTGCAAAGACCAACAGACGGATTACATCGCCAGAATCACTTATTTTTACTTCTCCCGAATCGTAACATTTCGTTAATGGAGGAGCGAAAACAAGTGGGTCCGCAATTCTATCCGTGCGTCAGTCTATGATCGCACCTTTAGGCTAAATAGCTCGGCGGATTAGCCCATAGGGATTTTCGGAATTGCCAATATAAAGTGTGTCTCATAATTTACGCAAAATGTAATTTTGATAGAAAATACAGACTTTTTATTAGAAAGTTTCAATTTTGTATAAACAGATTGGGGCTAAGCATGGAATAGCAATGCATGTCCGTCACAGCTTTGCTTACAAGTGTGTACTCTTTCATTAAAATTTTCCATGACCGTTTGGTATAAATGTGGGTGAATTTCATTAAAACACCGCCAATTTCCTGGTTGGTGGTCGTGGGTTTGTTTGCAAAAAACCCAAAGGAAAAAGTCAAATGGCGTTAAATCAAATATCTGGATGGCCAGTTCTGATCGAAAAAAAACGGCCTATTATGCGATTAGGAAATGACTCCAGTAATTGAATTGTTTCTCTGGCTGTATGGCATGTGGCAACGACTTGTTGAAACCACATGTTGGTTGCATCCGTATCTTGTAATTAAGGCACTAAAAACTGGATTATCATGATAATAACGATAACGAACACATTAATTGTTACTGCCTAACCAGCCGCATTTTCGAAAAACTCCGATAATGCATGAAGCCCAAAATCCGCACAACACAGTCACGCTTTGTGAATGCATTTGTTTCTCAACAATTACTCGTTTGTTTTCTAAACCATAAATGCGACAATCAAATGAAAATGAAAATAAGCTTCATCACCGAAGATGATTTTGCTTAAAAATGAAAATCCATTCAACGAACACTCTTTACTTCAGGTATAAAATTAAACTTTGTAAGCATGAAGTTTCAAATGTTTCGTGAGAATTCTTGACTATGGTCCTGATTTGATGTTCCTGGACTGTCAAGCATTACTCTCGCGAACTGCTTTGATGTTTTTTGTTGAACGACATGTGATAGGACACCCAGAGTGTCAAAAGGCGGCTGCCTGTTCAGTCCGCCTGTGATTATACCGGACCGCCATAGAACAATCACAAGCTTCGCTAAATATGTGAGGAACATCAGTTGTTGTGTTTTCGTTGTTCGGTAAACATGGAGTCTTCGGACGGCATTTTTAATTTCTGTGTAAATTTCGATATGAACTGACGGACTTTTGCTACACGCGGTCCGGTTCTCCTAATCACAGGCGGCCTGAACAGCCAAAACTATTGTATTATCGATTTTTCCTCGAACGCCTGCTCGGGCCAAAATAATTGCACAGGCGGCTTGAACCGCCCGGTAGTTCAAACTGGGTGTATGTAGCCGCCCTTAGATCACTAATTGAATCAGTCTCCATGAATTTGACAGTTGATGGCTTTAAATCAGTCTGACGGAACAAATTTTGTACGAAAATTGCAGAGTGTAGCTGACAAACCTTCATTACTTTTAAAATATTTTTCAACAATAAAAATTTGTTGTTCGTGTATAGCGCACGATTTTTATAAACCTCGAACTGTCAAATTTTAATATTTTTTTCTGCTGGCAACACAGTACTATACTAAATGGCACAAATTTTGCGTGAATTTTGGCACACTCTTTACGACAAAACACACGATTATTGACCTTAATCGTTTAAATTTATTCAATACTCGCATATCCGCATAAAAGATGGCGCACCTTAAATATAAATTATTTCAAGCTACGTCGCAAACAATTATGTGCAAAGTGGCCCAAGCGTAAGTCAAAAGGAGCTTGACTTTTGCTATAATTTTTAAAGGAAGATTGTAACGAATCAAAATTCAGGAGCCATCCGCTCGATCCTAAAGTCAAATGTCAAAAAAATCTTCGACAAAGTATATAACAATTGATTGATCCCTAAATCTCAAAAGCAACATGCACAACCAGTATTAACAAAATTCTAGAGTCTGCATTCTTCTTTTCAAACTAAACAAGGAACAACGTAATCAAAATTAAGAGAAATTAAGTACCTCAAGGTAATGTCCTAGGTCCAGAACTAATCCCTTATTTATTAGCGATCTACCAGAAAAAATGAAATGACTCTAGCTACCTTTGCAGATGATATTGCCTTCAGGGTGTGCGGTGGCGGATTTATGTTTTCATGAAGGTTCTGGCAAAACACAGTGGCGCTCCATCCTGCTAAAACCACTTGTGTGACGAATCATGAATTTGGTAAGCAAAAATCGGTGATCATGCGTCCATAATTTTTACTGTTCACATGGGGGCCGATGATTCCGGTCGTCGATGAGGTGCACTAAACAGAAAGTCTTGGGAAATTCACTGGTCGTTGGTATTTCAGTCGCGGAACACGTAGTCGTGTAGCACAGTAGCGACAATTTTGCTTATTTATGTGGTCATTCAGGTGGAAGTGAGCCTTGTCGCTCCAAAAGATGCAATTAGTAGTGCAAAATCTTTCCATCATTGTTGTTAAACTTATTTTATTTAAGTTCTTGATTCAGGTAATCTTAATATGATCTTAAACAGCTGAAGCCTATTTTTGGAATTTGGTAAATAAATACTTTTTGGGAGTGCCAAAAAGCTGGCTGCTCTCTTCCGCACAGAAAGACGTGGGTTTTCACGCAAACTTGGTTCCACCGCCTGAATGTTTTTGGTAGTCCTTGATGTTCTGCGAGGCCTTGGGTGAGAAGTGTTAACAGCTGAAGAAGTCTTTATATTTGCAATAAAAATCCAATAATATATCCTGGATGGTAGTAATGTCTGCATTTTAGCAGATTAGGGATTTAATTTCTGTTAGTCATTCGAATATTCCATGTGCAGATGCGAATGTCCTTTTCACATCCGAGGGCTTTAGATACCTGCTTTTTTTAATTTAATTGGTTGGTTAACACAAAGCTCCAACCTGGTGGTTCAGTAAAAATTTATTAGATACTCCTTAAACAAAATACCATCATGATTGCACCCTGCTCTCGTCCTACTTGCTTATCCGCGAAGATGTCTATTGACATTCCAACTTCTACTGTAGGCGATACCGTTGGCGTCATTCCACGAATTATTAACACAAAGCTCAACGCCCAACCTGGTGGTCCAGTTAAAATTTATTAAATACACCTAAAACAAAGAATCGTCCGTGTCGTGATTGCGCGTTGCTCTCGTCCTCCGCCACAATCTCTATTGACAGTCCAACTTCTACTACGTCCAACTACGAATTATTTCGCAGCACCTCACATGTGCTGCCGTCAAGACTTACCAATGGGGTTAAAAGGGGAAATTAGATCTAATTTTCCACCGCTCATCCACACATATCGCCGGGAACGTTGGCGTTCAATTGCATGAGCAAAGTGGCCATTTGACCGACCATTTCTGCACAATTACCGAACTTGCCATTTACTACCAACTGTATGTTATGTAGCGTTGTAATGTCCATACATTTCTTGCCAAAATGGTCTTTCTACATAAAACGACAGGGAACTTTATTGGCTACAACGTGACGAAAATTTTTTCATTGATAAAAGTACGGATTAATCCCATCTCCGGCATGAGATCCACACCATGTTTTGTGGATGTAATTCGGTGCAGTGAAATAATCCGCACGAAAATATACCCATTAACGCCCGCTGGTGTTATTGCTATTTAGAATTGGAATTCTATTTAAGTTTGGTATATGCAAAGCTTGAATGTGAGTGGGGGCACACTGCCCCCTGCAACGCCCCTACTTGAGCTTACTGTTGGATTTGCGGTTAGTGCGAGTTTGGATGCACGAAAAGGAAAAAAACCCACAAGCAAAAGGCAATAACAATTTCCAAAAAAAATAATCCCCCCGGGGATCATTTTCTGTTTTGTTGGTAATTTATCCCCATGGGGCTTACTTACGCAGGGGTTATTTCACTGCGCCTGCAATTCTGTCTCTTGAAGAACATGTATGTCTGTTGCTGTCCAATAACTCACAGTCTGCTTATTGACGACGATTCTAGGCCAAAATGAGCTCCATCACTGAAGATGATTTTGCGATAAATTTTGGATTCGCTTCAAACTTCTCGTAGCCTGATCGAAGAAGAACTGAAGCTTCCAATAGGGAATATAGTGACTCGACTAAATACACTATAACACACACTTCGCTTTTTAAGTCGCGACCATCGATTTAGAATATCGGCAGTCATTTTAATTCGTGAACTTTGTCATAATAGAAATGTATACCTCGATTGACGTTTTGAAAGTTCAAAAAGGAAATTAACTGATGCGTTTGTATTATAATAGAAAATTGTTATCTGCCGATAGAAAAAACCCGATATAAGTTGGACTTTCCGATATTAAAAGTGTTTTCGATCAAATCTTTTATCAAATAAGAAATCCATTCATTATTTTTGCAAAAAAAAAAATCCGCTGTGCGGATCGTCCCATCCCATCCTTAATATAAATATCCCCAAATGTCGGCTTTATGGCGTATAATATATAAAAGGTTATTGTCAGAACATATTGTTCAGACCGTGTATCAAAATTCTTTATGGTTCGACAAAAAACATCGTTTTTTGCTTGGTTATGCTATGAGGTAGTGTATACAAATGGTTTTTGTATGAAAACGCCTCCAAAAAGTGGGCATGGATTAAAATCATGTATGGAAGAAAGGTTTATATTATCATAACTTATGATTTTGCATCAAACAATTTTTTTTTGGAAATGTTTAAAATTTTACCGAAAAAGTTTTGTACTGAATACGCCCCCAGATATTTTTTCGAGATCTCTTACAGTTTGGCTTCAAACTACGTTTTTTTTTAAAAAGGGGACGTGGCAGATTTCAAAAATGTTAACACATTTTTTCTGCTGGGAGCAACAACGAACACGTGTACCAAATTTCATTATTCTAGCTCAAAATTTAAGGCCCAAAAACTGGTGACGTAGGGATGGACGGAAGGGCATACATAGCTAAATCGACTCAGCCATCGATTCTGACTCGATCCATATACATTGAGCTATATCTAGCTAAATTATTTCTCTATGTTACAAACTATGTATCAAAACTTATATACCCCTAGGGGATATGGTATAAAAAGCTGTCACGCTGGCAGATGTCGCGTTGTTAGTCGTGATTTAGAATGGTTAGGATATACTACGTATTGGCTTGAGCATAATTACTATATAAATAAATAATAAAAGGTATATCCTGACAGCTGGGTCTGCAGTAAAGCCACTTCACTTGACTTCAATGAATCCGCCTATTTTTCTTATAAAATGTGTACCAAAACTATCACCTTTTATGGATATTTTATGTCGCGGGTTTTCCCCAGCACGTTAGATACATATATTAGAAAAGTGCCTTAAAGTTGTTTATAGCAATTATGACGATTATGTAATAATTATTTGTAAACACCACCGAAATAAATAGTTGTCACAACCACATAAGTAAATACACACCTCACTCGACCTCACTCCACCTGCTTAAAAGTCATTGAAGCAATAATATTATTTTTTGACAGTTGACAAGGTTGGGTCATTATCATTATGGGGCGATAGAAGTGTTATTAACTGAACAACAAATGTGTTCGATTATGACGTTCATTTGCTTTCACATCGATCATTAACTAAGCACTTTTTTGTTTGTCTAGGGCCTCTTCATTGTTGAACTACTTTTTATATCGTAACAACGTTATACCCTTGCATCAACCGAATCAAGAAACCCAGATAGGAATGTGAGTAACACCACTATGAATCTGTAATCCAAGTGTACACACAGTGGTGCTTAATTTAATTGCAATACCAATTAAAATAGGAAAAAGAAGTGAAAACCCACTTGAAAAACTCTGTAACGAACTACTCAGGTTTTTAAGTACAAGCTTCTAAAGATAATGCCAGACATCATTTTTAGTGAGACTTTTGAGTGAGATATTGAGTGCAAGTCCAATTGAAAAATAAAGATTTATTTTATCATGTTCGATTGCGGTGGTGTTTGATTTTGAAATAAGTTTCACACCTACCGATAGTGCTCTAGTGATATTTCCGGTCTTAAGAAATAAAAAAATATCGAACAAGAAATAAATTGAATTGGCAATTATGCGTTTACAATAATCTACTGTGGTAAAACTTGTATTGCCTTCTTTGGTTCATGTGCTGGATAAAGTTCCACCAATGAAGGCACATCTCAATTGAGAGCCTGTTAATGTCACTTCGAGGCCTCTTATTAGATTTAAGCCTGATTGGGAAGGTTACCGTGCATCACAGCACTGATTCATCAAGGTTCGCTTTTTCAATGACTTTCTCAGGTAAGGTAAACCTTCAACACCTAAGTACCGCCGCAAGATATTAATTGACTTTGCTGGATGTTGCACATAGGTGGACAAATATCTCCTGATGATCAGTTGAATTTAATATCCACGAAGAATATTATCCTCTTCAGTGACAACCAAGCGGCAATCAAATCCCTGTGATCCATCTTATTTATATCAAAATCAGCCCACGAATGCCGGCTATCTCTCAATAAGATGACAGAGCATTTTACCATTCATTTCTTCTGGGTGCCAGGCACATAGATATACAGGCAACTGACCTTGCCAGACAGGGCACTAACCTTTATATTCTTCTTTATATCGGGTTTTTCAACAGGAACGCTACAAAAGTTGAGCGACAGGGACAGCAAACGACGCCAAAGTTCTTGCAGCTCTTTTGACATTTCATGATACAAAAGATATACGATCCAACAACTAGTCGAAATTATTAAAATTTACAACCGAAATTCGGAGTCAGTGGCCTCAACGTTTAGAGCTCTACGTCCAATTTATGGTCGTCATAATCGTCCTAGCAGATCAACAATTGAGCATCTAGTGGAAAAATTTGAATCCACAGGCACAGTACAAAATGTTCCCGTGCCAGTGAGACAAAGAAGTGCCCGTAGTGTCGAGACTATTGCTGCCGCTGAGGCTTCAGTTGAAGAAAGTCCAAATCTGTCTCTCACACGTCGTTCTCGAGCATTGGGCATCTCTGTGACTTCGTTGTGGCGAGTTTTGCGAAAAGATCTTGGCCAACATCCTTACAAGATTAAATTGACGCAAGAACTGAAGCCGCTTGACCACCAGAAGCGTCGTATGTCCGTGAATTGGGCTGAGCAACAACTTGAAAATGATTCGGATTTTCATCGAAAAATCATCTTCAGCGATGAGGCTCATTTCTGGCTGAATGGCTTCGGCAATAAACAAAATATGCGGCATTGGTCAGGCAGCAATCCACACGTACTCCATGAGTCATCATTGCATCCCGAAAAAAATACGGTTTGGTGTGGTTTATGGGCCGTACTTCTTCCATGATGATCAAGACCGGCACGTTACTGTGAATGGGAATCACTACCGTTCAATGATAACCGAATATTTTTGGCCCCAATTGGATGATATGGACTTGGAGGACATGTGGTTCCAACAGGACGGCGCCACAAGCCACACAGCGAATGCCAATATCAATTTATTGGAAACCAAGTTTGGTGAACGTGTTTTCTCACGAAATGGTCCAGTCACTTGGCCGCCTCGGTAGTGCGATTTGACGCCGCTGGACTATTTACTGTGGGGCTACGTTAAGTCTATGGTCTATGCCAACAAGCCAGCGACGATTGATGAACTTCGTACGAATATCGAACGTGAAATTGCAGCAGTATCGGCCGATTTATGCTTGAAAACCGTCGAAAATTGGGTTCAGCGTCTGGACTTCTGCAAGCGTGCCCGTGTTGGCCATGCAAAAGAAATTGAGTTCCATACATAATGGCATCCAACGTACTTTCACAGGAATAAAGAATTTCATTGATAATTTAATTGTTTAATTAAAAAAAACTTTTGTAGCGCTCTTATTGAAAAACCATTTATTATATTCCGCCAGATAAAACGTTAGGTATTTTCCTCGATAAATGTAAATCAATAATCAAACTGAACGCGATCATGAAAGCAAACTGCAGATGGACACGGCACAATGTTTCTTACTAAACTAAAACCTTATCTGTGTGTTTAAACAATATTTTGTTCATAAACATTTTATATGTACACCAAAGGGACTATGATAATATGTTTGCATCCAAAGAAAATATGAGTACGTAAAAAAATGGTATTTGTATCTGAACTCTATTTATTATAGGTACTTACCTCTAAAAGGAAGAGTGAAGACTGCAGTCGAATAACTGACTGACTGGAGGCCATTAACTAGATGCAACCCAGGTATAGAAAATTAAATGCGAAATTTACTTCGCCATTTTTTTATCATCGGAAACATGTAGGAATCGCCATTGTGATTCGCATTGTAGTTCAACGTGTGAAAATAGCTCCATTCATTATCTCGTTGTTGTCCAACGATTACTTCTCGAGCTATCCGGGTGATAAAAAAACCTGCAAAGATAGGAAATGGGGAATTTTAGTTAGATCTGTAAGGTCATCATATGCGGCGACAAAAAGTGTCCTAATTTGCTAACTCCATTCAATAATGGCAACAACAGCGAAAACTGCCAACCATCCGACCTGAATGAAATGAGGAGAGCAATATCTAAACTCAAGCTTGATATGGATGCCGGAAATGACGGCCTTCCCGCGGCCTTCCCCTTTATAAAGCCGGCGGAGATGACTTGGTAGGTAACATCCACCAACTCATAAGTCAAATCTGGTTGGAAGAAAGTATGCCTGAAGAATGAAACCTCAGCATCGTTTGCCCGATCCACAAAAAAGAAGACCCTGTAAACTGCACCAACTACAGAGGCCTAAGTCTCCTCCTATCCTATCTGGCCGTAATATGTGAAAGCCTGAAACCGTTTACCAACAATCTGATCGGCACTTATCAGTGTGGTATTAGACCAGGAGAGCCCACAACTGATCAAATTTTCACACTTCGGCAGATCCTGGAAAATACCCAAGAAGTACAAGTCGATTCCCACCACCTTTTCATCGATTTCAAAGCCGCATAAGACAGCATTTATAGAGTCGAACTAAACAGAGCTATGTCTAGTTTTGGTATACCGCCCAAACTCGTCCGTTTGTGTAGGATGACGATGGAGAATTCTCGCTGCTCCATCAGGGTCGGGAACGGCCTCACCGACACATTCGATACCAAAAAGGATTTAGGCAAGGCGATGCGCTGTCATGTGACTTCTTCAATCTGATTTTTGAGAGGATTGTACATAACTCACGAGCCAGCACCAGAGGCACAATTTTCAAAAAATCGGTACAACTACTAGCATACGCCGACGAAATTGACATCATTGGTAGGACCCAACGTGATGTCATAGGCACGTTTGCTAGTATAGAGAAGGAAGCGGCAAAAATGGTTTTAGCAGTAAATGAGGGCAAGACGAAGTATAAGCTGTCAACACGAAAGGACACACAACATTGACGAATTGGACAGAACGTCACCATTGACAGATATAACTTTGAGGTAGTCCGGAATTTGTTTATCTCGGCTCCGCTATTAACTCTGACAACAACATCTGGTCAGAAATTAAACGAAGAATTACTCTTGCCAACCGCTGTTTCTTCGGGCTATGAAGGCAAATTAGTAGTAAAGCCCGAACTCGAACTACTAAGGAGATCTTATATAAGAACTAAGGAGATCTTATAAGAACAAGAACTATGCGATCTGTAAAGCGACATGCCCCTGGTAAAAAAAAACTCTGCATTGGACGTGTAAGATGGCTAGGACATGTAGAACGAATGGACACCGATACTCCGGCTCGCAGAGTCTTCGATTCCCAGCCAGACGTCGGACGCTGTAGAGGAAGACCTCGCCTTAAGTGGCGCGCACAAGTAGAAACCGACCTCAACCAACTTGGAGTGCGTAACTAGAGGCAGTTAGCTTAGGACCGGGCTAATTGGAGAGGCATGTTGGTTGGGGCCCAGGTTCATTCCGGACTGTACCGCCACTTAAGTAAGTAAGTAAGTGATATGCTAATTCATCATCGCAACCTCTAAACAGATAACCATCTGTAAGATACCGTATCAATTTATGGCTTTTGAGTAACGTAGCTTCCTGCTCTGTCGCTACGGTATAGGTATTTAATATTTCGTACCTTACCGAGAGGATACAAATACCGCCTTTGTTCTCCCATATGCCGGTATGTTTTAGGGGGTTTAGTCTTTAACTTTGTAGAAATTAACATAAATGTCACGTTCAATGGAAATCGACACAAATTTATGGATATTTTCGTACCGATAGTAACGAGTATCGTTTTCATAACGTCCCATAACCGTACCTTCCAAGCTCATCAGGATAAACGCATTCAAATACTTGTCTAGGGCATGCAATCGGTAATGAGTGTATACAGCTTGGTCCAAGGGAAACGATTCCGCAAAGATAAGTCATAGAGCGCCTAAGCAATTTGCAGTAAATATATTAACTACCGCCAGTAGATTTCCTAAATTAATAAGAAGCTTACGATGTTATCCTTCTCTTATCACGTTTGATTGGATGTTTCATTAGGAGCTAGATAAATCCACCTATTTTTGGCGATACCCAGTATTTCTGTTTTCACGATTTCATTGGACAGCCTGTTGTGGTTACTTATGTTAGGTTAGGTTATGTTATATTACGATATAGAGCCTGTAAGCGATGCGATTGCAAATTTTTCTAATATTCTTCTGCATAAGTGAACCATTCCGAGCTAACTAAAAAGTCGAGGAGGTTTCTGAATTTGATAGAAGCCACCTCATCTAGATTGTCAAAGAAGTAGTCTCTTAGATGGAGCTTTCTTTTGTTGGAGAGAGCTGGGCAAGAGCAAAAAAAAGGTTAGCAATACACATATTCTCCCGCTCTTTCAAGCTGCTTCTGCAGATTTCATTGCCAAAGGGGTAGAATTTATTTTTGCATGTAGGCCTAGAGGACAGAGTCCTGTAAGGATACCGATTATAGTACTGATGTTTGATCTGCTCAACATTAGATCACAAATATGGTTTCCATAGTTGTCTTGAATATTAGACACGTTGTGCCGTTTATCCATCCGCTGTTTGCTTTCTTGATTGCATCCAGTTTGATTGGTGATTTAGCAAGGAGCATACCTAACATTTCTACTGGCTGTAGAATATCAAAGGTAGTGCCCTAGCTGGCAAGCTCATCCGCGTTACAGTGTCCGAATTTATCTATGTGACCCGGTACTCAAAAGAGGTGAATGGTAAAATGCTCTGCCAACTTAATAAGGGATAGTCGGCATTCGTGGGCTGATTTTGATGTAAATGAGATAGATCCCATGGATTTGATTGCCACTTGGTTTTCACTAAAGATTCAAACATTCTTCCTGAATTTTAGATTATACCTCAGCAAGGACAAGGCTTCTTTAATTTTCATAACTTCTGCCTGGAAAACGCTACGATGATCGGAAAGGCGAAACAATAAGCTTAAATTAAACATCTCAGAAAAAATTCCTCCGTCCACTCAAGAATCTGTTTAAAACCCATCCGTGTAGAATTAAATCGAGTTATTATCTCCAATCAAATCCGAATCTTCTTTGATAGGTTGACTAAAAGTTATGCTCAAAACTGAGTTGGGTAGTGATGTGGTCGTTGTTTTCTACCATGTTAAGGTGAGGTTCTCAGTATCAAAGCTGCACAAGCTCCGGTCTTTTTGCGTTAATATCTAGGAACATTAGGTGTAGGATAGTATATAGGGCTACGGACGGGGTGATCCTTAGAGCTCCGTAAATGAATATGCAAGCTGATCTTTGAACTTTCCTTAGAAGTTTGCGGTTGGGGCTGTTTCTAGATCCGTAAACCAGACTAACACACCATACAAGAGTATGATGGACACGTACAGATAGAGTGATTTATGGTCAAATACCCCATTTCTTTCCGATTGCCTCTTTAAATGTCTATAAGGCTAAGGTAGGTTTTTTAAAGCGTTTTTGCTTTGGTCATTTAAGTTTCTTATCCAAGACACAGGTACTTGGCTGATTCTGCGAATCTGAGACTAACGCCATTAAGTTTTGCAGGGTCAATGTACGGGACTTTGTATTTCCTGCTAAAATACACCAATTCCGTTTTTTGAGTGTTCGCGCTGAGCCCGCGCGGTCCATTTAGAGAGTATAGTGAGAAAATTTCTTAATATATAGTTCTTAAAGGGTATTAAGGTACTCCCCTGATAAAGTAATTGCCATATCATCTGCGTAGGCAATCATCTTGCACTCTTCTCTTTCTAGATTTACTAACTACTCGTTGACCACTAGGTTCCAGAGAAGAGGATGCAGGACGCCCCTTTGTGGAGTAAACAAGTCCTCACTCTATCTACTAAAGAGATTCTATATAAGACCCTGATCATCCCAGTCCTGCTCTACGGTGCTGCAGCATGGACCGTATCAAAAGTGGATTAAGAATCCCTTCGTCGATTCGAGAGGAAAATTCTTTGAAAAATCTTCGGTCCTGTTTGCGCTGACGAGCAATGGAGACGAAGATTCAACCAAGAACTATACGAGCTGTACAGCAACATGCCATTGATTAAAAAAAACATTGGTAGAGCGATACTAGAAAACCGTCGGACGCAGGGTGCCACAGCTAACACATCTACGTACGGATTAGACGCCATTTGTGTAAATGACTTATGAGTAGGTGACTTATTAGCACTCCCAACGATTCATCAACAACATAGAAAGGGATCGACCACTTAATCGGTCCTCAACAAGTTTGGTGATCATGGGTTATTGTGATCACTGATTTTACCATGATAGTGTGCTAACCAACCCTGCTCGATGATTTGATACTGGCGGTAGACCCACCGTGAAATGAAGGTTGTAATGTAAAGGCCTAGTGTTCACGTTAAGCTTGCTTTGGTTTATCTGTTTTGATCGTAATGATCCTTTGCTAATGAGCGAAAGCAGAGATCATTCAGATGTGGATTTGTTAAAAGCGTTTCTTATATGCTCTGACAACTTATGCGAATGCATTGTCACAATCCGATTCAAAGCCAAATAAGTCCGATATTTCTAACTCGTTGCTCTGGTTACGTATACTTATTTTGGCTCTCAAGCTAAGCTCGGTATTAACTAGGGATAAAGATGGAGAAAAATACCAAAAGGGATAAGGGAAAAATACTTCCCTTGGGATGAAAAGTCTTTAGTTATTTAACTTGGGATACCGGGTGACTTCTACGCATTTAAAAGTTCATCATCAACGAGGTGTGATGACTCAGGCAGAATAATCATCCATTGACGTTGAAATCAATTTGCTTGGAGAAAATTCGCCTCTGCGTAGTTTACAGCAATCACCACAATATGAAATATGAGCAAACTGTCGTATGAATCACTGCCTGATGTATCAAAGGTACCTACCCGAGACATCCGTTCAAGAGGCACGATTTTATTCATTCTTTTTAGCAACATCAAAACACTAGCATCTAGTGTTTAGACTTATGGCGATATTTGAACAAGCCATAATATCGGCTGCAGCTGATGTGCTTGATGTGATTTTCTGGCCACCAGAGAGAAACTCCTGGTTTGACCAAGAATGCCAATGCTCGAAGGTAAGCTCTAAAAGGCAACTATGAAGACGAAGACGAAAAATGCAGAAAAAACTGCCTTAACGTTTAAAAGCAAAGAACGAGAAAAAGCCAGTGCTGGTTTTTCTGAAAAGAATCAAAAACAACAAGAAAAATGAACGAAGGTACCACACCACAAATGATTTTCGTTTATCGTTTTAATAAAAATAAAAAAAGTCAAAATCAGTAATACAAGGTCCGAAGAGAGCCCTGGCGAGATAAGAAAATTTCGTGGTAGAATTACAATCAATTCAGAGAATACGAAGGAATCACTTCTGCAAACGATAATGGAGAACAATCACCCGCAGAGCGAACCACTTAAAATTGGTCGACGACAGGAGAAACTAACTATCATCTACCCGACCTAAATGAAGTGAAGGATAGCAATACTTTTTAGGAGATGACAAACTTAGAGGCACACTCCAACTTAAAATTTGGTCGGACGAAGGTATGTCTAGAGAATGGAGTCTCAGTATCAATTTCTCCGATGTCCCAAAAAGACCTTCTGAACTTTTCCAACTAATCAGATAAGTGTCCTCAACACTTAGTACAAGATCAAATCTTTAAACACGTGAACGTGTGGTTTCAGTCCCAGAAACTTCCTTAACCTATCAAATTTTGGGAGAACATGAAAAAGAAGTCTAATCTATAATTATCACCTATTCACTGATTTTAAACTCTTGTAAGTCATGTCCAAACTTTTTAGACTGTCAGGTAGACGATGACCAATTATCGCTGCTTTACCAGAGCCGGTGACGACCTAATCGAATAATTTAAAACCAGAAAAGTATTTAAACCAGGTGATGGATGCATTGCCCTAAGATTTTTACAATATTGTTCTTGAGAAGATTGTGCAAAACTCCCAAGCCAACAATAGGCGCACCATCTTCCATAAATCTGTCGAATTGCAAACATACTCCGACGAAATTGAAATCATTAATCGAGATGTCACCGCGCGCTTAATATTATATAGAAGGAAACGGTAAAATGTGTTTAGCATTAAATGAGTTTAGCATAAAATGATTTAGCATTAAATGAAGAAACACACAGCATGGATGAATTGGACTGAACGTTACAATTGAAAGCTACACTTCGAGGCTTCTATCTTTAGAGTTGCCAGAATTTAGCCTCTGGCGAAACTTCGCAAAAACTTATCACCCGTGCTACCTCCAGATTATTAGTACAACCACCAACCGAGGTTACTGACCGTTTCCGAAGTTACCTCTATCTACCAGCCGAGGACGAAAATAGGGTCCTCAGGACATACATATCACAAGAGAATATCTATCTCTTCGTGAAAAGTCAAACAACCATAAAGAACGTCATTGAATTTAGTAATCAATCAGAACAGGAATCCAATATGGATGTCAGGAAATAATAATATTACAGGAAACTAAAAAACGGATCAGCAAGCAAGCCAGCTAGCTGTAATAAATCAAAAAGCAAGGAAAAGCATAAATCTATGGAACATCCAACATTTTGCTGGGATGATGCGGCAAAACAAATTCTCAACCGCGATAGAAGCGATAACAGAGCAAAACCTGACTGGATTTTTTATGCAGGTCTAATATAGAACACATAGCACAGCTACTGTCCGCGACTACCGACAATGTACAAAATATAAGTACAAAGTGGGCCAAAAAAAATCACCCTATCGAAAGATGCTCTTATTTTTGTACATGGCCGCCAATGTCAAATCAGTTATGACATTTGTGGATTAGACAGATGTAGAATACAAGTCATGGAGCGATACACATCCCAAGAATCCGGAACAATCGTGTCTATTTTTTTTTGTGTAACAGTTCGTCCGTAGTGTTGGCGCAGCGCGAATTCCGTCGCCGATTCCCCGTCCATCGGACACCGACCGCGCAAACACTGCGCCGTTTGGCCACCAATCTTGAAGAGAATGGGACCACACGAGATGTTGCCAAGAGTAGCCGGCCCCTTAGAGCCCGTTGTGCCGAGAATATCGCCGCTGTTGCCTAGGATGTCGAGCTGTCGACGGAAACATGGACCAGTCACCGTGCTTCGCAATTAGCCATCAGCCGGTCGTCCCTAAGGCGAATTTTGGTCAAAGACTTGTGCATGTTCCCGTACAAAGTCCAGTCCGTCAGTCCAGTCAGCTGCTGCCTGTCGATCGCCAAACGCGTGTAACCTACGCCTAAGCCATCCTCAATCTCGAGGACGAAGTGGACGTTTTTTCGACCAAAATCAAAATGAGCGATGAGGCTCATTTCCACCTCAGCGGGTATGTGAACAAGCAAAACTCTCCTTTCTGGGGCACCGAAAATTCACGAGTGATGCACAAGGAGCCATTACACCCGCTCAAAGTTACTGCATGGTCATCGAGTCATCGGGCCATTTTTATTCGAGAATGCCGCTGTTCAAACGACAACAGTGGACGGTGCGCGCTATAGGGCCATGTTAAACGAGTTTTTTCTGCCGCAATTCGACGAATTAGGTCTGGAGGACATGTGGTTTCAACAGGACGAAGCAACGGCACACACTGCGCGAGCCACAACCAATATTCTGAAGGCGGCGTTCCCGGGTCGCCTCATCTCTCGGTTTAGCGATTTGTACTGGCCCGCAGGATCGCCCGATCGCCCGATTAAACCGTTCCAGACTTTTTTTTTGTGGAGTTTTTTTGAAGTCCCGTGTTTACTTGAACAAGCCTGAGACCTTAGAAGCCCTCAAGGACATCATTCGACACGAGTGCGAGAGTCTGTCGCCCGAAGTTTTCGCCGAAGTGATGAAAAATGTCATAAAACGAGCCCGTATGGCAATTAATTGTGACGGCGACCATTTGACCGATATCATCTTCTCGACTTGACCAATAAAATATGCTTAGGGTTCATAATTAAAAAACAGAATCGAAGTTTTTCACTTCTTTTGGCTCACCTTGTTCATGGATCAACAGTGTGATTGAAAATCCAATAAAATGCTTTTTAACCAATTGGACAGCTTTCAGAAACTCGAAAAAATGATTTAAGACTCTACCCATGCAGACAAAAATCTTAAAATGGTCAAATAAACGTCGTTTTCAATCGAAAAACATGTTCAATTACTTAAAACAAAGATGAAATAAATGCCATAACATATCGTTTCAGATGTATATGTACTCATTAAAGCCAAAAAATCATGTTGTCTCGTTTTTGCATGCATTTACTCCATAGTGCGCCATCTAGGTCAAAACTTCCATGAGGCAGAAGACATATCTTACAGCCAACTCAAAGATTAACTAGAATTCATCACAAAGTCCGGTATCATGAGCACTAATGGGAGTAAGTCACAAAAGACCCAATTGGCCCAGTGACCCAGTGATATGGTATCTTGCTTCCAACTCCCTAACCTAATCTAAGCGAACAGAAAATTTTATGAAAATCAGGAAATCTCTAAAAAGGTAATCCCCAGGGCTATAATCCCCAGGGCTAAAATCCCCAAATCGAAAATCTCCAAAAGAAAGATGTTCAAGTAGTGATAAGTAACTTGAACATCGTTCTTTTGGATTGAATGCATTAGTTTATGTTTGATGAAATGTTATAAACAAAGTCATGTGTCAACTCGTTAACATCGGTTTTTTCAGGTAAAAGTCAAATGATGATCCTTCTATCCTGATCACAGCCCCATGGACAAGTAAGAATATTAAAGAATACGGTGGTCGTCTACAAGATATCATCTTACCACTTTCTTAGTAAAAAACTCGAATAGTGACAGGTAAAATACAATCCACTATGCAATTCAAAAAATCTGAAGACGTTTTTGCGGGGCTTTTTTATGAAAACAAAAATACTTTTTAATCGAGAGGTGGCACTTAATTGATTTATATTCTCTCAACAGTTTATTTAATAATCCTGAACCATCTCAATAGTATTCACAATTTAAATAACCCAACGGACATAGATCCAAAATCTCAGACTAGAATTAGCACACAATCTGTTGTCACTATTCAAGCAAAAGGATAACGAGAAAATCAGGATTAAAACCATCAAAACATAAATTGTGATTGCACACACACAAAAACCACCAAATCTTACAAATTCAACCATCGCACGTTTCAAGGTATTCTTTCCTCGAAGATCTAAATATAATGACACATGAACGAATGCGCAAAAATTCCATACCAAACCCGATCATGGTCTAAACGTTTATGATGAGAGATACAAAAACTGTTGATATCATCGCGTGTGTGGATTTTGTTGAGGCAAACACCTTCACCAGGCTGTCTGGTGAATGAATCTGCCATCAGAAAGTATAACCCGCATTGGGTTCTCTGCATTTTACAAACACTCACACAAACAAATAAACACACATCATTATGCCTGCACTAATTTCACTGTTTTCGTTGTTCACTTGTGGGTACATACTATCTGGTAAGTATCTAAACCAATTGCATTGTGTATCTTTAGCCAAAAAATGTATTGTACTCATCATCATTTCGCTTCACATCGATGTACGTGAAATCTACACTCTTCTTTTGGGGGGCCCCCCATTTGATTGGTTAGATACATTTAAGCCCAAATAAGCTGAACAAAAAGTAACAGCATCAACAGAAAATGTATCTAAACATATTATTTTGCTCGTCTCGCAGCTGTACGTGTGAATGTATGTGGGATAAAGTTTTTTAAAAGGTGTATTATATATGTTGTTGTTGTTTTCTTGTATCTTTTAGCGTCTCAAAAGATGTAACTATGATACCAATATTATAATGTTTATTATTTTGCTTTTAGTTTTCAATGACTGTTTGGGAACCGTTGTTGTTGTTGTTGTTGGGCCGTTTTTTTTTTGGTAGTAACACCATCAGTTTGCAAGTGGTGTTCATTGTGAGATTTTTGCTCTAAACTTTTATTATTACTATTATACCGTTCGTTTTCTATTTCTTTTTGTTGTTGTGTGCCTTCTTTTTTTTTGTGAATATAGAAGATCTTTACTGGTAAGATGAAGATTGAGATTTTTATATGCGGCGGCTGCAAGTGAGCGACTATAGTGTGTACACTTTTTCGTGATATAAATACTGGTGTCTGGATTTGGATCAGTATCAAATCTTGTTTAACCATCTTCGCTTGAAGACCAATAAGGATACTCCTTTGAGTTTTGTGATAAATCAATTAAGTTTTAAAAATATACAAAATGAAGGTATATACCAAAATGTTGAAAAACAGTTTAAATGTTTACATCAAATAAACATATTTGAATATTTGAATATTTGTTGAATGTGCCAGTGATAGTGTCAGTTGAATATTTTCAAATTAAAGGATGTTTCCAAACAGAAACACCAAATATGCATTTAAATTTTCAATGAAATAGTTTTTGCAGTTTTTTTATAATATAAATACATAAATCTGTTGATAATTAATTCAAATCTAGTTCAAAAAAAACTTTTTATGAGAATTCGACAAGATTTTTTAAAGTATCGCTACCATCGCGTGCATGTTTTTTTGGAGAATATATTGTTTAATTTGTTTTTAAGTTTTAACACAAGTTTTAACAGTGTTAACGAATAAATAGGAATACTCAAGAACCGTTTATTAGTTCTCTCCTTTGTATCATACGTCAAAAATATTTTTTTTTTAATTTTTCAAAATTAAACTTGATAAACGTTAACAATAGTTTAATCCTTGAATAATATGATACTTTTATTATTTTTGGTGCATCAAATGCCTACCTACTGATAAAAATTTTAAAAAAATGCACCTTGACAAGTATTTATCTTTCGTACATTTCGAGGCTAAATACTTTGAACAATAAAATTCGAAATCTTTTGGAAGCTCTTTCAATTTTCACCAATTATTTCAAATGTACACACTCGTGCGTATACTCAACATAAATCTTGTAACAAGTCGTCTTGCATCTTTCAAAAATGTTTGTAGACATTCCTAGGAGACTATCACGTAAAGATCTTGTAAATTTGCAAACTCTTGCATATGCTCGACATATATCTTCGATCACATTATCATCAAGTCATTGTAGACATTTCAAAGAGTTAATAAGTCCCCGGTACACCTAATAACTTATCAGTTCATCTGACACGTTAACAATGCTTATCATGCAACTGCATCTAACCTTATTACTCCGCCCTGAAGTAATAGACCAATCTGATGATAAACCATTTCATAATCACTCACCCTCTTGTCACAACACATCTTCAATCCATCCATGGATATGAGATTACGAATAAAATGCTAATGAACGTCAATAAACGTAGCTCGTACCTACGAACATTAATCACCCAACGGTGTCTTTTTTCTGGAAATAATTACCGCTACGACGACACACTATATCATAACCATCACTCAACACACTGCAATCACGCAAACAACAAACAAAAAATCCACCACTTCCATCTCTTTTGTCAATTATGTCGCGATACCATTCACTTTTTCTCATTCTAATCTCGTGTATCCATCTTTTCAGTGCTTTGCAACGATAGCTGTTTTGGCCTGCGTCGCTTTGGTAAGATGCGAACCTCCAGTACCACAGAATTCATACCTTCCACCAAATCAAGCTGCTGAACCATCAAATAATTACCTGCCACCCACTCAGTCATACCAGTCACCTGCCAACAATTATCTGCCACCCCAAAGGAGCCAATCACCTTCCGCCGCACCACAGAGCACATATTCCGCTCCATCATCGGCCGCTCCTGCGCCAGCAATTACATCGGCAATCTTCCCAAAACAACAGTCGAACGGTGGTAACTATCCAGCCAGTCAGGGATTCTCCAACGGCGGTTACGGTAATGGCGGCAACAACAACGCGTACAGCGGCTACGGAGGCGAAGAGGAGAACTACGGTCCAGCTAAATACGAATTCAAGTATGACGTTCAGGACTACGAATCTGGCAATGATTTCGGTCATATGGAAGCTCGTGATGGTGACAGGACTGTCGGTCGTTACTACGTTCTCTTGCCCGATGGCAGGAAACAAGTTGTTGACTACGAAGCCGATCAGAACGGATACCGTCCAACCATCTCCTACGAACAGACCGGAAACGCTTACAATGGTGGTGCTCAGAACGGTGGTGCTGCTGGTCGTGATGGTGCATTCAGTGGTTACGATGCCAATGCCCAAAGCAAATACCAAGGATACAATTAAGGATTTCCCATTCCATTCATCCACTATCCATTCTAGTATCCTGTTAAGGGAGAAAACCTAAAGTCGTTGTCATCCTGTGTTAGGTTTTAGGCCAGTTTCTTTGTGTGGTTTATCATGTCCTTTTAGTTTTTCAATTGTTTTTTTTTTGTTTTGCTTATCTCTTTTGTTTTCATTTCAATGGAACCCATTTCAGATTGCATTTTTATGATTTTGTTTTTATTTTTCAATTTCCTTGTTTTTTATTTTATTCATTGAATCCACGAAAGCGCAAACCACACAACAAAGCCAACTGCCATAATTTAAAAAAAAAAGTTATTTTGTAAGGCGCTCTTTTTGTATATTTTACAATTCACAAACTTTATTATTATAATTTTTTTTTCTTTCGTATAAATTATCATTTATATCAATTGCATTCATTTTGTGTATACTATTTGTAATAAAAAATCGTTTTTTACGTAAAACTTAATTAAAATTAATTGTATTATTTATTGTTCAAGGCTTTTGCACATATAGAGTTCAAGGTTTTTAAGTTTTTCAAAACTTGAAAAAAAAGAGGATTTATGTTGCTGATGATTTCAAAAAATTTAAGAAAAGTGTCCTTGTGATGCCAAATTCAATCACAACATGTTGTATTTTAGTTATACCAACTTACTTGTTATTTTGTATATCGTAACTAAAAACCGATATGGATCTCTGTCAGGACAGCCTTCGGCCCTTTTCGATCCTGGAATTGTTGCTTTAAGTCATTCAGCTCAAGCGCCATGGAATCGGTGATCGCTTGATCCTAAACCCAAATGCCGGTCTTTCTTGTCACCTCGAATCACACTGGGTGTACGATTAATGTTCATTAAATGTTGGCCGACCATATGAAGTCAACTAGGTTTTGCCTTTTGAACTACAACCTAATCATGACACAGATCATTAATCTTGCGATTGTACAAGGTGGCGCAAAAATAACCTTCCGATGTTTTTTGGCTGTAATTTAAAAAAAAAAGAAAAACTTTGATTCTTCTTGTGGATTATTTTTTTTTGGTCTTTTAATTTTTTTTACATCAAGTCGAGAATATGATGTCATGTAAATGGCCGCCGCCACAGTTGATTGTCATTTGAGCCCTTTTTATGGCATTTTTCATCACTTTGGCCAAAACTTCCGGCGATAAGTCCTCACATTCTTGACGGATATTGTCTTTAAGAGCTGCAGGAGTCTGAGGCTTGTTGACATAAACCCGCGACTTCAAAAAGCCCCACAAAAAGAAGTCTGGAGCGGTCAAAGCAGGCGATCTTGCTGGCCAGTGCAAATCGCCAAAACGGGAGATTAGGCGCCCGGGAAATGCATCCTTCAGCATATCGGTTGTGGCACGTGCAGTGTGTGCCGTTGCACCGTCCTGTTGGAACCACATGTTTTCCAATCCCAATTCATCAAGTTGCGGCAAAAAGAACTCGTTGATCATTGCTATGTAGCGATCACCATTCACAGTAACCGTTTGGCCCGCGACGTCTTCGAAGAAAAAAGGTCCGATGACTCCTCCAGCGAAAACAGCACAACATACAGTGACTTTGAGCGGGTGTAATGGCTCTTCGTGGGTTACACGCGGATTTTCAGTGCCCCAGAAGCGCAAATTTTGCTTATTTACGTACCCGCTAAGATGGAAATGGGCCTCATCGCACATGATTATTTGTGATGAAAAATTATCTTCCTCTTGGTGGTGATTAAGGATTGCATCCCGAAAAAAATACGGTTTGGTGTGGTTTATGGGCCGTACTTCTTCCAGGATGATCAAGACCGGTACGTTACTGTGAAAGGGAATCGCTACCGTTCAATGATAACCGAATATTTTTGGCACCAATTGGATGATATGGACTTGGAGGACATGTGGTTCCAACAGGACGGCGCCACAAGCCACACAGCGAATGCCACAATCAATTTATTGGAAACCAAGTTTGGAGAACGTGTTATCTCACGAAATGGTCCAGTCGCTTGGCCGCCTCGGTCGTGCGATTTGAAGCCGTTAGACTATTTCCTGTGGGGCTACGTCAAGTCTATGGTCTATGCCAACAAGCCAGTGACGATTGATGAACTTCGTACGAATATCGAACGTGAAATTGCAGCAGTATCGGCCGATTTATGCTTGAAAACCGTCGAAAATTGGGTTCAGCGTCTGGACATATGCAAGCGTGCCCGTGTTGGCCATGCAAAAGAAATCGAGTTCCATACATAAGGCATCCAACGTACTTTCACAGGAATAAAGAATTTCATTGATATCCAATGAAATTTAATTAAAAAAAAACGTTTGTAGCGCTCTTATTGAAAACCATTTATAAGACCCTGATCATCCCAGTCCTACTCTACAGCGCTGAAGCATGGATCGTCTCAAAAGCGGATGAAGAAATTCTTCGAAAAATCTTTGGTTCCGTTTGCGTTGAGGGGCTATGGAGACGAAGATTTAAGTAAGAACTATGCGATCTTTAAAGCGACATGCCCCTGGTCAAAAAACTCCGCATTGGACGTCTAAGATGGCTAGGACATGTAGAACGAATGGACACCGATACTTCGGCTCGCGGAGTCTTCGATTCACAGCCAGACGTCAGACGTAGTAGAGGAAGACCTCGCCTTAAGTGGCGCGCACAAGTAGAAACCGACCTCAACAAACTTGGAGTGCACAACCAGAGGCAGTTAGCTAAGGACCGGGCTAATTGGAGAGCCATGTTGGTTGAGGCCCAGGTTCATTCCGGACTGTAGCGCCACGTAAGTAGTAAGTTTACAAGCATATGCTTAGGCTAAAAGTTTGGATTGATAAGTATCTTCTCAGTGGTTGGAGGCACAAACATTTTGAATGATATACGCCCTTCCAAATTGGCATCTTATTCCATTGGTATCAATACCTTTTTCAGCAATGTAGTTGATGATATCAGATGGCAAAGTTCCATATTCCAAACGAGATAACAATATTGCAATCGGTGGTGTTACGACCCTAAGGGTATAAGGTGGTTGAAGTAGGTGCAGAGTTTTTTTGCTGTTTTTGTTAAGCCTCTGTATTTGGGTGAGAGGCATCCCCCAGGAGCCTTTCTCGCTAGGTAATACAGAAGCAGAAGGCTCCACGATGAGAAAGAAGGTGGGACTTAACATTTTAGTTAACGAAAACACAGCCCAACATTTCATTTCCAAATGATATTTAACAAAAAGCCAATCTTAACAACCAATTATACAAACAAAAAAACATTCTCTTATGAATACTAAATAACAATCAATACTGTTCGTGGCAAGCCTCTCCGGTTACTTCTTGTAGATTCTCACCAGTTGACCTTGTTCATTGTACTTGTACAATGGCCCATTGATTTCATCTACCGGTGTGTATTTCAGTTGTGCCGAGAAGGAATTCGTCCTAGCCTCTTCATCGGTTTGTGAAGTTTCATAGCTGACTTTCTGCAAAGTCTTCTCTGGGGTCAGTACAAAGTACTCGCCCTTGTTAACAAACCCGTCGTTGATTTCTTCATTATCTTCAGGGAATTTGAAGCCGTTGTCATTGGGATCAGCAGCTGGTGCTCCATATTGAGAGGCTGGTTGTTCAACAGGGGCTCCGTACTGAGCAGCGGGTTTGACGATAGGTGCTCCATACTGAGCGGCGGGTTTGACGATAGGTGCTCCATACTGAGCGGCGGGTTTAACGATTGGTGCTCCATACTGAGCCGCAGGCTTAACGATTGGGGCTCCATACTGTCTAGATGGTTGTGGCACGTTAGTTTGCCGACTAGATTGCGGCTGCCTGAAACTGATGGTGAATTTCTGTGGTCTATTGATTTGAGCGGATTGACGTTGAGGATAGTATTCCCGAGTGTTTAGTTGAGGAGCACGAAATCCGTTAAACTGAGTCGTTGGTCGGGCGGGTAGACCTTGTACGCTAATAAAATCCACTCCTGACTCATCCACTTCATTTGGGGGTAGATATGCACTGTTTGCAGCCAGTTGCGCAGCACTATTGTCATAATATTCCACACGCTGTCCAGCATGCTCCACACGCTGTTTGGTTATCTCAATTTGTAGCCTAGGTTCTGGTTGTGAGAATGCGGCCGTATATTCATTTGGTAGATCAAAAGGCGTTCCCTGCGGCCTCCATCCAGATGCTCCGTAAGGCCCGCTCACTGGCAACTCCGCCAAAGTTACTCCCAACAATGCAACAAATATAACAAGCTGTGAAAAAGGATACAGTTAACAAAAATACAATCGAACAGCGCGGCGTATAGCTCACCTTTCCAAACATGATGACTTATCCAATCAACTGCGTTCAACAAACTGCTTCCACTTAAAACGCACTTTTCGGCTTTTATACCTCCAACTCGTAAATCAATGTTGCATCCCAAGCAATTAGTATGCATCGCCTTACTCCATTTATTTTACAACAATTTGTCATTGTTCGATACAAAGAAACAAATCCTCGCAATGCCCCACGTACAGACGTCACGTTCGTATGTGGCGCATAATGCATTCATCAGCCCCTATGATTAAGCAACGCTCAATGGTCATCGACTTCTTGAAAAATTCTGACCAAAAGACAGCATAGCGTGAGTCGACTCATTTCGGCGCCAATTTATAAACAAAAGACTAACATCAAGTTCAATGTCACTGTGCCGTGCACCATCGCGTGCCAAGAGTTTTGCATGCTCGCGCACTGGCTTGCTTGACTTCTGTTTTTGATCATCTTCACATTTGTGCGCTGGATAAGGTCTAGGGGCATGCTTGTAAGCTTACCAACTTAATGAGGTATTTAACGATCTACAGAATGATTAATAAACAAAAATAGAAATAATAATTGGGACTTGTGTACACAATGGAATGCTTAGCTCTTCGAGCATAATTAATCATCGAAGACCGGCGCGGAACCTTAATTTGATAGCTCAATTTTGTAAATTGACGCAAACTAACACCATAAATGGTGGTGATGAGATCGATGCTTCAGCAGACGTTTTGAACTTGCATCACTTTATGTAAATTTGCAATTTGATTGGCTATGAAGATTTATGGTACAAAAGGGGCCGTCAGGTATTCAATCACGGAACTACTCTTTGGAACTAAAGCTTTGCAGAAAAAAGCCCACACACATATTGTCGGTAGTCGAAGAAGAAGAATAGCTCTTAGGTAAACAACAATTATAGCATTTCAAAGCCAAATCCAACAATTTATGGGTTATGTGGGTCAGTAAACAACATTCAGAATTTAACCGGTTTTTGAAAACGGTAGTCGTGCTCATGTAAAGCTCCTAACTTTGGAGTTTTACAAGACGGATGACAAGGAACATCATAAAATGTTAAAGGCTTCATTGAGTAGTTGCCACTCCGTTTTGTAGGTAAGGTAGGGTGTGTTATAAAGGTGGGAACCAACCATGTATTACATTTCGGTCCAATTATGGCAGTTATACTTGAATTGCATTTTCAAATTTTTATTTAACTGGAGCACCATATAGGGGTCTCCGTTTTATAAAAACAAACTGATTGCAAATGTCGACATAACTTAGAGATTGGGCCTTTTTTTATAATTTGCGTACACTCAAGGGGCATAAGTCGCATCAACATCGCATACAAGACCCTATCTGCCGTAATATGTGAACGCCTGAAACCGTTTACCTACAAACTGATCGGCCCTTATCAGGGTGGTTTTAGGCCAGGAAAGTCCAAAACCGATCTAGTTTTCACACTTTGGAAGATCCTGGAAAATCCCAAGAAGTCCAAATCGATACCCACCACCTATTCATCGATTTCAAAGCCGCATACGACATCATTTATAGAGACGAACTATACAGAGCTATGTCTAGTTTTGGTATACTGCTTAAACTCGTCAGTTTGTGTAGAATGACGATAGAGAATTCTCGCTGCTCCATCAGGAACGGAAAAGACCTCACCAACACATTCGATACCAAAAAAAGATTTATACAAGGCGATGCGCTGTCATGTGACTTCCTTAATCTGATTCTTGAGAGGATTGTGCCAAACTCCAGAGCCAACACCAGAATTGTGTATCTGCCTCTTTCAAAATTCGGTGCAACTACTAGCATATGCCGACGAAATTGACATCATTGATAGGACGCAACGCGATGTCCTAGCCACGTTTGTTAATATAGAGAAGGAAGTGGCAAAAATGGGTTTGGCAGCAAATTAGGGTAAGACTAAGTATATGCTGTCAACACGAAGGTACACTACAGCGACGAATTGGACAGAACGTCACCATTGACAGATATAACTTTAAGGTAGTACGGGCTAAGAAGGCAATTCAGTGGTAAAGCCTTCACTCGAACTTCTAAGGAGATCGACCCTGATCATCCATGTCCTGCTCTACGGCGCTGAAGCATGGAACGTATCAAATGCGGATGAAGAAATCCTTTGTCGATTCGAGATCAAAATTCTTCGATAAATCTTCGGTCCCGTCTTCGTTGACGGGCCTTGAAAACGAAGATTCAACCAAGAATTATACGAGTTGTACAGCGACATGCCCCTGGTCAAAAAACTCCGCATTGGACGTTCTATATAGGAGGTACGATGTTGATTTTGGTGCACCAGACTAGACGTGGGCGTTAAACTCAAGTCTAGGACGTATAAACGCTTTATATATTGTTGCCAGATCAGAGGGGGTGATCTTACATCGATCAAAAAAAAAAAATTTATGGCGCAACAGGCTCGTTAGTACCCAGGGCCTAGCTTTCTTCTCACAACCATTCATATGTGCGTGTGTACTTCTTAGCGCGATGGCGGGACCTCCTGTTTTATGCCGACTCCGAACGGCTAAGTTGAGATAAGCTTTTCATGACAATTGATACTACTCGGATGACTTGTCAGATCATCACGAGAGGAGGGCCTGTGAAAAATTATTTAGGTGTTGCTACGGCTGGGAATCGAACCCAGACCTTCTGCGCGGCAGTTCGTCGCACTAACCATCGCGCCACTGAGCCCGATCAAGGAAATTTAAAAATTGGGCTGCGTTTTTAGTGACTTGAAATATGTGGTCGTTCCAACAAAAGTCGTTACTAACCCGCATACCATGGAAAGCTTTTTGGTTTCTGCTACGTTAATGCCATTCATGGATAATGGCTGTAGATTTTGGTTTCGTTTTAATGACAGAAGACTACAATGTGTTTTGGAAGCTTTGAATTCTACTCTGTTGGATTTACTCCATTTGACTTTGCTGTCAAGGTAGGAATTCAATGAGCTTAACATATTTTGTCGTTTTGAGTCCACGTTGAGGGATGTGGACCTGAAGAATGAGATGCTGAGAGTACTGTCATCAGCGAAGGAATGAATTGGATAAGCGATTGTACATTCTACTCCATTCTGCTTCCTCCCACACATGAATATAGATCTGAGATTTACATTTTTAATAGTCTGGTTGATGTTAACTTTATGAGGTAGAACTTCTCAACCATCTCAAAGTTGTACCGCAATTAAATTAATTACTTGGTAATCGCATCCAGGTTACTATTTATGAGTACCGCTTAGGGCGAGGTCTTCCTAAACTGCGTCTAAGATGGTGGGTATCAAATACATTCAATCGAGGAGAGAACATTTGTTTCCAATTGCTCTTCATGTCCTAGTCGTGATTGAATCGTTGTCTCTAAAGCCCGTCAACGAAAGAGTGACCGAAGATTTTCTGAAGAACACAGCTCTCAATCTGCCAGTGAACTTAAATCTGGCTACTGATCGTGTTTGCAAGATTAAAAAAACATCTGGAATCGCAACTGTATTAAAATTATGCCAAATCATTGTTTAGGCAGGATGTACCATGGTCCATAACAAAGCACTTGAGGTACTTCTACAAAATTGGCGAAGCTCTGGTATTGATCAATCCGACATATAGACGATTCCTTCCTTACTTTAAATATAGAACCTTTGGCACAGCGAATACATGTAGGAGATCTGTCTCTTTATTACAGATATTAGGATGATTTTTTAAGAGTTAAGCTTTTCGGGTTGGCAGCACTGGTTAGTAATGGCATCCAAACGTCATCTGTCAACGTGAAAAGTTTTTAGTATATTCCGCCATTTAATCATGGATAGACTTACAAACGAGCAACGATTGCAAATTATTGAAATTATTTATCAAAATTCCTGTTCTGTGAAAAACGTGCACCGTTTGTTACGACCATATAATGTTTGTCATAATCGACCTCATTTCTGGCTCAACGGATACTAAATAAGCAATACTGTCGCATCTTGAGCGATGAACAGCCACATGCCATACAAGAATTACCCGAAAAAAAAAACAGTTTCGCGTGGTTTATGGCAGCATCGGTCCAATTTTCTACAAAGACGACTGTCAAAGGCGAACGATATCGAGCCATGACACGCCATTGTTTTTTGCCCCAGTTGGCTGAGTTGAACTTGCTTGACATGGCGTTTCATCAAGACGGTGCCACATGCCACACGGCTCGTGAAACAATGGAAATGTTGAAGGATAAAATTTGTGAGTTGCCCACCAAGATCATGCGATTTAACGCCTCTTGATTATTTCTTGTGGAATTATGTAGACTGGACAAGCAGAACACGATTGAAGCCTTACAGGATAACATAACACCCATAATTCGTGGAATACAGGCAAAAATGCTCGAAAAAGTGACGCAAAATTAGATCTTACGATGGAACATTAAAAACGGAGCCGCGGACAACATTTACATGAAGTTATATTACAACGTAAATGGCAAAGGCCTATTTATCGATTCCAATAATTAGATTTTCAGAAAAACTCTTAAAAATCACCCTTTTAACGGTAGATTTTCTGAGGAGCTGTGGTTAATAATCCCAGACTCATTACATTTTAACGACCTACAAAACAAGTAGTTCAGCTCAAAGACGCACATTCCATCTAACAATGACACGAGAAACGCAGTATCAAAACCCTCGTTTTTACAGAAATGTATATAAAAAAATTTGTGAAGAAATTTAAAGATACTGTCGACCAAAATGGGTGTGCATTTACTTGGAGGTATTACTGCACAAACATAGCTAAGTAAATTTTATATATTTTTAGGATATTGTGGACTAAACAAATTCGGGCCTCGCTGATTTCAGTTTTATTTTAATTTTAACGATCTATTTATCGTATTTTCAGGCATTGAAAACAAAGAACAATGACCCCTACCGAGGTATCCGTTCGGAATAAAATTTTCTCCGATTTGTTCGATATCGGAGAATTTTGTACCGAAGTATCCGTTCGGATTTGCACTTCGAGCAGATTTTCGGACGAAATGCATCGCACATGATCGCGCGACGGCTTAATGTATTAAGTCAACAATTTTTGACAGCTACTTGTTGAGTTTCTTCAGAATTTCTTTGACGAAAAATTGTTTCGGAATTCTTACGATAATGGAAACCACCCAAAACTTGTGACTAAAATAAAAAATAAAATTATTTTGTGTGTTTCAATAAAATCGTGTTCAAGACAAGAACGGAACCAGACAAAATTTGTTTAAATATTTTTTTTTCGCTCACTTTTACATTTATAAAATTACAAAGCTGACAAATTGTCCAACATAAGCAAATGTAGGTATGCTTCATTTTTTTTGTTCCGCAACGGATACTTCCAAGGATAACTGAGTTGCGTTTTGAACTGACTTTCGTTTCGGAAATTCTTTGAACGGATACCTCGATAGGGCTTAATATAAGCACTTAACAGGTCTAGCAAGCGATGGCAATGACTGACCTGCCCCTGCACAAGATTACTGAACATCCCTCTGTCCCGACTGACCTTCAGTTATAATTTTTCAATTCATTGGATTCTGCAGAAATGTCACCACATATATTGACGTTGAAAGTTTGATCTACTAGCATTAATCTTAACATTACAAAGTTGTGCAACAAAAACCGACTTTCCTTTAAAAAAATGCTTGCAGTCTATGATTTATACTGATTTGCACTTAAGTTTCATGTACCTATATTTCCCTGTTAGTCTTACTTTCTCGATGCCAATCAACAAAGCTCAACGTGTCACTGCACGTTGCCGGATGTAAAGGGTGATCCATTTCGAGGTTCCCTACTCTTTTAAAGAAAAAACACAGAAAATTCAAATTTAATGGAGAATGTTTATTATCATTTGAAAGAACATTCTTTGGCATTTATTTTTTGAAGATTATGTCTATCAAATGTTGCCCGTTGCTACGTCGCAGATGGTCCATCCGTTGAGTACAATTTTCGATCACTCGTTCGAGCATTTCGACTGGTAACTGGCGAATGACACGCGTGATGTTTTCCTCCAAGGCCTGAATCGAAGCGGGTTTGTCGGCATAAGCTTTTGACTTTACATATCCCCACAGGAAAAAGTCAAACGGTGTGATATCACACGATCTTGGTGGCCAATCGATCGGCCCAAAACGTGAAATTATGTGCTCACCGAAATGTTCTCTCAAAAAGTCCATTGATTGATGCGATGTGTGGGAATTGGCGCCGTCTTGCTGAAACCAAATGTCGCCGAGATCACGAGCTTCAATTTCAGGCATCAAATAGTCGGTTATCATGGCACGATAATTTTTAAAGAAATATGGACCGATGATTCCACCGGCCCACAAACCACACCAAACCGTTGCTTTTTCCGGGTGAAGTGGCAGTTCTTCACTCTCTTCAGGTTGCTCGTCGTCCCAAATTCGTCCCCCATTGAGCCAGAAATGGGCGTCATCGCTAAACAAAATCTGCCTCGGATCTTCTTGGAAATTTTCAAGAGCCCATAGAGCGAAGCCATGTCACTTGGGAAGGTCGAGCGGCTTCAGTTGTTGCACAAGCTGTATTTTGTACGCTTTCAATTTAAGATCTTGACGTAAAATGCGCCAAGTCGTTCCATACGTCAGTCCGAGTTGCTGGAACGGCGCCGAATCGACTCTCTACGGTCTTCGTGTACACTCTCAGCTACGGCCGCTATATTTTCTTCACAGCGTGCTGGACGTGGCCTATTCGGTCGAATATTATCCAATAATGACTGCTGGGTCTCAAAATGGGAGATGGTGTTGCGAATAGTACGCTCAGTAGGCCGATTATGTTGACCATAAGTTGAGCGAAGTGCACGAAACACATTCCTCACAGAACGTGAATTTTCATAATAAAGTTGAACAATTTGTAAACGTTGTTCACGCGTAAGTCTTTCCATTATGAAATGCCAAACAATACTTAACAAAAATAACATGACAGCATGACACGACTCACACGTGATCTGTCAAAAAAGGCTATTGAAAAAAGTTTCTCTACTTGGATCACCCGTTATATGCTTCTTACGCCAGGATATCCCGTACCTTAAATTAGAAAAATACGGTTTATCCATTGGCGGGTTACGATAGTACTTTATAAGGGGGTTCCTGGCAAGTCTTCTTTCAAGAAACTAGAAACTGGGCAGGAATCCGATTGATTCGATTTGGGGTAGATCTTCTTTGGTTCACCCTGCATATGATTCCCTTCAAGAAAATCCCTCATATGCTTAGTATATTTTGCTAATATTTTAGTATTAACTCAAAAACTAAGGAGTGTGCCATAAATAATTCCGACTACATGTCAGCACGATTGGCATAAGGAAAGATGCGGTATGACAGCATGACTCGCATCTAATATTTACATAATTATAAGTACACCTGATCTTGGCCTTGATTTTGAACGCAATTTGCTTCCATTTTAATGCGTATGTACACAAACAGCCGGTTCGTAATTACATGCAATCCTATAACACTTGATATTAACCTTCGCTTAATCCGTTGTTTTATCGTTAGCTTAGCGCAAAAAACAATCCACTTTTCTTCATAATGACTTATTTAACACCAGTGAATACCGGCAATACCATCATTAATGTCATTTTTTTTTTCTCCAATACACAATTGACAATCAAAATGACAGAGACATACTTCTTCAACAATCTCACGGCGTCGAAGACGACGACGACAACGACAACGACAGCAATGATGACGGTGAACTTTCTTGCATCAGACCTTAACAATACTGTTACAGTCAGAAGCAGTGCAAGTGAACGCCATTGGTCTAATGATGGTCGCTTGATACATTGTCATAAGATCTGGGTTTTGCAAATTCAGTAATTAGGCGGCAGCCAGTCGAAGGTATGAGTAAGTTAAAGCCTCGGCTTCTATATTTACCTTCAAGTCTGACATGTCGTCAGCGACGACAAACGATATTGCATCGTAATTGCGATATGTTGGTTACTGAAATCGATTTGAATGACACTTGCACATTTGTGATAGAAATTTGGGTAAACGCCAAAGAGGTCGTTTGGCATGAACCATCTGTTTATATTGATTCTTAAAATGGTTTTTATTTTGTTGGTCAATAGCTTGGATATATCATTTTGTTGGTAATATTGGGTTTAGGATTGCATATCCATATGAATTACTTTTTGTATTTGGTGACAGTGTTTGATGGAAATGTAAAGACAATTTTAATTTCGCAAAGTTGCCAATTTTGTGAAAGACTGTAATTTAATTTATTTAGAGAGCGTTATTTAATTTAATTTGCAATTTTTGAACAAAACTCATTTGTTTAAATCTGTTAATAATTGTTAACGCAATAGACCGGGGATCTTGACATTGTTCTTCGCTATTCGATGCTAATGGTATGGTGTTAGTCGAGAGGTTAAGGGATACGCGTTGCGCGAAGGTCTTGGATGTCTCTTGCGACTGCAGTCTTTCTACGATTAAATTTTTTTTATAATTAATCGAGAGGTTAAGGGATAATTAATCGAGAGGTTAAGAGATACGCGTTGCGCGAAGATCTTGGCGGTCTCTTGCGACTGCAGTCTTTCTACCATTAAATTTTTTCATAACCAAGGGTGCTTTTTTTTTTAGAGGTTGGTTTTTCGAATAGAGATAAAACTGACATTTTGTGGTCAAATCGGGCAACTCTAATATCGTTTATGTTCAGTTTGGTTTGCCATTTCACCATGAACAGGTTGACAAATGAACAACGCTTGCAAATCGTGCAAATTTATTTCGAAAATAATGGTTCAGTTCCCGAAGTTTACCGCAAGCTCCATCTATTTTATGGTCGACATAATCGTCCATCAGAGCAATTAATTCGGTTAACCATGGATCGTTTTCGCACAACGTTTACTCTATGTGATAGTACGCATCCGCAGAGACGTAGAACAGTGCGCACCGAAGAAACAATTGCCGCTGTAGAGCAAAGTGTTGAAGAGGACCCGAATGAATCGATTCGCCACTTTCTCCAGCAATTGGAGCTTAGTCCATCAACTTTCTGGAAGATTTTGTGCAAAGATCTTGGCTTACGACCTTACAAGATTCAGCTTGTGCAAGAATTAAAGCCGTGAGACCATGCAATGCTCGTGATTTTGGTGTATGTGCCGAAAATGAGATTGATCTCGATGCTGATTTTCATGGCAAAATTTTTTTTTCAGCGATTAGGCTCATTTTTAGTTGATTGGCTACCTTATGGCTTAAATTGCCACATTCGGAGTGAAGAGAATCCACATGAGACCCTTGCGACGCTATTTCATCAACAAAAACTGACTGCTTGGTGTGCTCTATGGGCTATTGGAGTCATTGGGCCATACTTCTTCCGAAATGATGCTGGAGAGTCAGTTACCGTTAGTGGAGACCGGTATAGAGCCATGATAAGCGACTGTTTTGTTCCCGAATTAAATGGCATGAATTTGGATGAGATGTGGTTCCAACAAGGTACATGTCACACAGCGCACGTCACAAACGATTTAATGAAGGATTGAAGGATTGGCCACCAAGATCATGTGATTTGACACCATTGGATTTGTTTCTTTGGAGATATCTGAAGTCGCTCGTCTACGCCAACAAACCAGAAACGTTAGGGGACTTGTAAGTCAAAACTCGTGGCGTTATTGCCGACATACGGCCCCAAATGCTCGAAAAAGTGGTTGAAAATTGAACCCCTAGACTTTATTCGAACGTGCCTGAAATCATATTTCAACATTAATGGCATAAAATTATTTTTCCAATTAACCCAATTTGATGGACATTATAACGATTTTCTTGTGTTTTATTTCAACTCGAAGTTCTATTGTTGTGGCGTGGTATATGTCCGCATTCTTACCTTGGCTGCAACAAAGTCGATGTTAATTCCTCGAAAAGTTCGAACATTCAAAATACTGGATACGTGCATCTTGTCTATCGCAATGTGATCAATTTGGTTGACCGTTCGTTGATCTGGAGACCGCCTTGTCCCCTTATGGATATCGAGGTGAGGAAACCGTGTGCTGGATTTAGTGGCATTTCGTTTCGTAGCGAAGTCAATTAGCCTTAGTCCGTTAACAGACGAGTTGTCGTGTAGACTATGTTTCCCGACACTTCTGCTAAAGATGTCTTCTGTTCCTACATTTGCATTAAAATCGTTCAGTACAATTTTAACATCGTACTTCGGTAGTCGCTCATAGGTTTTGCCAAGGAACTCGTAGAAGCAATCCTTAGCTATACCATCTTTTTCCTCCGTTGAGGCGTGGGCGTATATAAGCTTATGTTGGCGAATTGGGCCTTGATGAGGATTGTTATAATGCGTTCGGTAATGTGTTGCAAACATAAGGACTTCTTGCCTAAGTCTAGCATTTATAATAAATCCGCATATAAGACTTATGTTGGCGAATTTGGCCTTGATGCGGATTGTTACAATGAGTTCGCTCATGTCTTGAAAACATAAGACTTCTTGCCTAAGTCTAGCAAATATAACAAATCCCCATCCAAATAGTCGCTGTTTGTATCCACTATAACACACAGTTGTTCATCCTTTCTTTTTGCCCGACCCATCCTATCGTATTTCCTGGATGGCAGTAATGACTGTAGCAGTTTAGGCCCCAGCTAGTTGTTCGCTTGCACCTTCCCTGTTTAATGTTCGCACATTATAGTTGCTGATATTAACGTTGTTGTCCCTTTTTTTTATGTACCCTACGAATTGTAAATACTTTCCAAAGCAAATATCGTCTATGACCACGTCTGCATTATTGTCAATATTGATGTCTGTCATTGACCCATAACAACTTCACCCACATTAATTAAACTCCATTTACAAGTACACGATGTACTATTGTGTAAACAAATGTGTGGAATTTACGCCAAGTAATTACAGTTTAGGTATTAACAGAAGTCTATATAACAGCCGCAAACACTCATTTGATTTATTTGTACAACAATCACGTATGAAATAAAAATATAATAACGAGTTTGTGTCATTTTGAAAACATCAAATTGGAAAAACAAAATCCCTAATTATACGAATACAAGTGGAACAAGTCACAGGTTGAGCTCTCATTAGTACGTTATGCTTATATGACACTTTATCACTATGAATTGCCATTGAAGCTCGTGACTAATCTACAAATGACATCTTCAGATGGAAAAGCCAACATTATCAAATAAACCGTTAAGCAATTGTGTTTAAGAACCGCAAGACGTCCATGAGGAAGCACTTGTCTTAGTGTCTATGTCCATATGCAGACCATGACCTACGGGTATATTAAAAAGCTGATACTGCAGCTGGGCTGACATAAGTAGGGAAATTCAAGTCACGTTCAGTATCATTTTACGTTTGCTGTATGCATAAGATGGTATTATTGTTTGTAAATGGCCTCCACTTACGATAAAGGGATTTATTTGATGAAATTTATAAAAATGTATACCTATATATAAAAAGACATTTTAGGTTAGAGCAACATTAGACCACAATAAAAGGTCATTCATTTTCAGAGTTAAAGGTGTGTTCCGTTCACAGCTCAGATATCGTAGCATACTTGCAAAAAATCGTAAGTCTTATAAAATTAAGATATCATAACAAAAGTTTGTGTGTTTCGATTTAAGGAAAGTAATCTTAAAACAAGGAATTTACTAGGTTTGTAAAAATAAGACAAAATGAAGACTCTTCCCACTTGCAATCAGTTTCATCGGATCGAGAGGTTTCGTGGTTAAGTTTTGGCTGAAATTAAAAGGATGTTCTGAGCTTTTTTCATATAGACTGAGTTGCAAAGAGAACCAGCATTGTTAGTTTCAAAATATATGCTGTACAAAAGTTTTATCATTTTTGTTTCGTGAGCAGAAGCTGGGCAATCTAGTTACGAATACAGACGTTTTTAATCAAAGCTAAGTTGCCAATTTAGTTGTCTAAGTTTGGTAAGTATGTTATAAGTATGAATTATGTTCAAGCAAGAATTATAATCTTTATAATGGCAAACCCCAATGGTGCAAAGCTTTCTTATATAAGGAATATATTGAAAATCTATGTATGTACAAATTGAGCCTTACAATGTTTTTCGCCGATTTTAACAAAACTTTCATGCATCTTTGGTAGAGATCACCCTATTGGAGGATGCTCTTATTTTTGCAAATGGCCGCCAATGTCAAATCTGTTTTGACATTTGTGGACTAGACAGATTTAGAATACGAATGAATAAGCCATGGAGCGATATACTCCCCAAGAACGCGAAATAATCGAAGGGGACGATTTTTCGACCAAATCATAATGAGCGATGAGGCTCACCGAAAATCCACGAGTAATGCACGAGGAGCCATTACACCCGCTCAAAGGTACTCCATGGTGCGCTGTTCACGCTGGAGGAGTCATCGGGCCATTTTTTTTTTCGAGAACGCCGCTGGTCAAACGACAACAGTGGACAGTGTGCGCTATAGAGCCATGTTAACACAGTTTTTAGCCGCAATTGGACAAATTAGGACATGTGGTTCCAACAGGACGGAATGCAATGAAATGTAGCTAAAAAAAAGTCGGTCAAGCCGTTTAGGCCGGAGAGACCACCGGAAAAACTGAAGGAATTCCAAAAACTACTTTTTTGGGTTGCTCTACTATCGTAATAATAGTATCAATCAAAATTTCGAGGTCGAACATTTTCACACAAACATGATTTATCTCATTGTAACAGAAAGTATAAAACTAAATTAAAATTTAACAACATTTGTAAGATCTATGACATTCCTGATTGGGGAAGTCATTATGGCCTGCGCTTAACAGGACTGTATGCAACAGGCGCAAATTCTCTTCAATAAAGGCCCACGAAGGAGGAGACTACAAGATCCTATCTGCCGTAATATGTGAAACCGTTTACCCAATCTGAACTAAATAAGGTTGGGAAGAGGAAGGATGTATAGAGTCTAAGTAAAAAGAAGATGCCAATAAAGGGATCATCGAGACGATGGTCAAGGTAGGGTGGGTAGAGGCACCTTCTCGCTACCGCATAATACCAACGAGCACCTATAGTCTGGCATGAGCTTTTTTTTTTTTGTAGACGTGTTTGGGGGACAAGATCGTACGAGCAAACAAGGCGGATTCCATGCCAGCAGAAGCCCACGACAGACACGTAACAAAGTGTGTGCGTTTAGACAATGATAATTCACTAATGATCAAATATTCACTTCGGCAGATCCTGGAAAACCCCAAGAAGTCAAAATCGATACCCAACATCGTCTATCTCTTCAGGATGACGATGGAGAATTCTCGCTGTTTCATCAGGGTTGGAAACGACCACACTGAAACAATCGATACCAAAAAAAGGATTTTGTCATGTGACCTCTTTAATCTCATTCTTGAGAGGATTGAGCGAAATTCCCGAGCAAACAACAAAGGCACAATCTTCAAAAATCGGTGCAACTACTAGCGCAAACCGACGATATTGACGTCATTGTTCAGACTCAAAGTGATGTCATAGCCACGATTGCTAATATGGAGAAAGAAGCGGCAACATTTTAAATTTTAGGACACACGACATCAACTTATTGGACAGAACGTAACCATTGACACACAAGCTTTAAGGAAGTACGCGACTTTGTCTACCTCGGCGCCGCTACTATCTCATCAGAAATTGAACGAGTAATTACTTTTGCCGAGACAATTTAATACCAAAGCACTCATTCGAACTAATAATAGATCTTATAAAAGAACCTGATCATCCCAGTCCTGATCTACTGCGATAAGGCATGGAAGAAATCTTTCGTCGTTTTGGGAGAAAAAGTATTCAAAAAATAATTTGGTCCCGTTTGCGTTGACGAGATATGGAGACGAAAATTCACCGAGCATTGGGCGTCTAAGATGGCTAGGACATGTGGGGCATGTATGACATTAGCGAACGCATCGTAGCAATCAGCATCAAGGCCAAATTCGTTAACATAAGCCTTATATGCGCTCACGCCCCAACGGTGAAAAAGGTGACATAACTAAGGACTGCTTCTATGAGCTCCTTGACAAAACCTATGAGCGACTACCGAAGTACGATGTTAAAATCGTGCACTATGCCAGCACACGGTTTCTTCATCTCAATATCCATAAGGGGACATGGCGGTCTCCAAATCAACGAACGTTCAACCAAATTGATCACATACCGATAGACAAGAGGCACGCATCCAGTATTTTGGATGTCCGAACATTCTGAGGACCTTAAATCGACTCGGACTACTACTTTTTTGCAGCCAAGGTTAGAATGCGGATATCCACTACGCCACAACAACCCAGTAATAACGCGTATCCCTGAACCTCTTGATTAACACCATACCACCAGCATCGAATGTCGAAGAACAATGGAAACGATGAAAACAAGCCGCAACTGATGTGCTAGGTTTCTTGCGCCCACCAGCAAGAAACCCCTGGTTTGATGAGGAATGCCGACTGATGCTCGCAGCCAAGAACGAGGCCTACAAGGCTAAGCTGCAGGTGAAGAAAGCTGCCATTGAGCTCTATAGGCAGAGAAGAAGGGAAGAGCAAGAAAAGCGCGCGATCGAGGATATGGAGAGGTGCTACCCCAGGAACGATGTTCGCAAGTTTTACCAAAGTGTAAAACGTCAATGCCAATGGTACACGGCTCGAACAGAATCCTGTTGAGATGAACAAGGAAAGATCGTAGTTGAGACACTGTCGATGCTGAGGATATGGAACGCCTGAAGCCGTTTACCAACAGCCTGATCGGCCCTTATCAGTGTGATCTTGGGCCAGGAAACGTTTAAGATGGCTAGGACATGTAGAACGAATGGACACAAATACTCCGGCTCGCAGTCTTCGATTCCCAGCCAGACGTCGGACGCAGTAGAGGAAGACATCGCCTTAACTGGCGCGCACAAGTAGAAACCGACATCAAGCAACTTGGAGTGCGCAACTGGAGGCAGTTAGCTAACAACCAGGTTGGTTGAGGGCCAGGTTCGTTCCGGACTGTAGCGCCACTTAAGTAAGTAAGTATGACATGTAGGGCGAATGGTCACTCATACACCGGCTTGCAGACTCTTAGATTTCCAGCCAGACGTCGGATTCAGTAGAAAAAGACCTCGCCTCAAGTGGCGCACACAAGTAGAAACCGACCTCAACCAACCTGGCATGTTTTTATTTATAATTGGCACGCGCTAAAGAGATATGAATAACCTTATAGTGTTTGAGCAGAGCGGAGTACAAAAGAGGAGATACCGATAAGCGTTGGTTTTGAATTTCTGTAGATTGTAATGGAGAAAAAAAAACGGAGTTTGTTAAGGCATTCCACATTCGTGTTGTTCGGTTTAGGAATCAATCCGAAGATAGGCTTGAGTGTGAACTGATTAGCATTCATTGCAATGCGGGTATTACGGTTGAATTGTTGAAGGGCTGGAATGCATCCGGCTATTTCTACATTAGTGGTTGTAGCGGTAAAAGAGTGTAAGGCAGGAGACATTCCTACGATATTCGAGCGAGACTATGGAGTTCGCTATGATTGGATCTCCTATTAACTTTATCGCACGCTTTTGTGTCCTATCTAGTAGGTGCAATGATGTTTTGGCTACACCTGACCATATGTGGGCTCCGAACTCGAGTTTGGGGTGTATGTACGCTTTATATATTATGGCCAGATCAGAAGGGGTGAAATATTTCTTGCATCGGTTAAGGAAACCTTTCAAATATGTTGTCGTTCTAACCATGGTCCAACTATTACACATACCGAGTATGGTAAGTTTTTCAGTTTCGACAATGCAAATGCCATTCATGGAATGAGCTGCACACTTTGGTTTCGCTTGGACGACAGAAAACAGCCTTGCGTTTTGGTGGAGGCCCAGGTTGGTGGAGGTCCAAGTTCATCCAGGACTGTATCGCAACTTAAGTAAGTAAACAGCTAACAGTTCCACATATTGTTACATGACAAGTATTGAAAAATCTTATTGTCCTAGGTTTGTGATCACTATTAGGATTTTCCTTACAAATATAATCCTCAATAGAATAATTCTTATTACATGGTTGAGTTTTAGGCATTTTAGAGTCAATAGAGCTCATAGGAGTTTCGAGTTGTCCCATGCACTTGTAACTTAAAGACAGGTATTTTCTCGAAATAGTTCGAACACTTTATATAGTACTTAAAGAGAAATAAATAAATTTGTCTTTAAATAATTGTATAGATATGTACCACTGATATATTATAGAATTTCTGTTTTATAAAGTTTGATGTTGTTTAAAATACTTTGAGGGTGAAATGTTCACAACGATTTTGTTTAAATTTCTATTAAAAACATTTTCCATTTAAAGCACATCCTATTTTGCAACACTTTATTCGTCAGTTCATTTTCGAAGCGGTGCATCATCACATAACATCACTTCTAACATAAGAAAACTTTTCAATTTAAATTGTTAAAGTATAAACATCTTATTTTTTATCATATTTAACATCTTATTTAATTATTTCACAACAACCTTCAACCAAAAACGATAAAAAAACAACTTTATATTTTTGTTGTTTCTCTTAGCACAATTATAAGAAAGTGATCATAAAAAATGCAATTAATTTTAATTGTAAAACGTTAATAAATAAAAAAAAACATGAAAGCATATGGCAAAATGCTTCTCTATAGAGATTTTTGTATGGTAGATTAAATGATGCATGTCCAGAATAGTAGTGTCTAAACAATTTTTTTTTTAAATACCCTTAAGAAATGGGCTTGTCTGAAAACTTTATAGTGAAGAAATGACATCACCTTTTTATGAAAACGTCCCAAAAACATGTTTACAATTGAAAAAAAAAAAAATTTTGTAAGTACATATTTACATCCAAAACCATACATACATTCAAACGTTTAAAATCATCGAGTCTTTGGGTAAAATTTGTATTTTTGAATACTAGTTGGACTTTTTTTTTTTTGACTTCTGAAGCGAATTCCAATGCTTTGAACGATTTTGATGAAAGGCCTCTTATGTATTTTAAAGCTGAAAAGTTATAATACTCGCAAAGAATAGAAAGTTATACCGAAACTATATATTTTGCGATATTCGTGTTATTTTTGTTCGTGAGTTATTAAAAAAACCAAAATTACTCGATTTTTTTTCGAATTATATTTACAACTCCAGAAAATGTTTTTTTTTTTTAAGTATTTACAAGCGACGTTTCTTTCTATAAGTAGAAGTGACAGACGTTTTTTCACTGCGAAAATCTGACAACATTCAAGGGTAACTTATTTGATAAAAAATAACAGCTTTGCGCAAATAAACCCAGAAGTTAAGTTTTTGCTCTCATATGGGCCTTTAATATCAGATATTCAATTTGTTGTCAATTTTAATAACTGTAACGCAAGTTTATAGTCAATCGATGTTTAAGAGTTTTACTCAACACTAGTTAACATGTACTTTAAATTAAAAGCTAGCTTTAACTTATTTTCATCAATAGACACTTTTTAACTTGGCGCTAATTAGTGTCGTCTCTCTAAAAACTCTAAGTCAAACTCACCTAAAAAGTGACAGTTCTGACAATCAAACAAACCCAATTTTATTGAACACTCTCAAACACACCTAAAAGTGACAGGGAAAAATATTTCAGCTGTTTGTGCCTTTGTCCGCATTTAATATTTGAAGTGAGATTTCGGTTGCTTTAACTTGAATGCAGAGTGACAACGCTAAAGTATACTTTTAAAAATAAATAAATAAATTTATGGCGCAACAGGCTCGTTAGTACCCAGGGCCTAGCTTTTTTCTCACAACCATTCATGTGTGCGTGAGTACTTCTTAGCACGATGGCGGGACCTCCTGTTTTATGCCGAATCCGAACGGCTAAGTTGAGATAAGCTTTTCATGACAATTGTTACTACTCGGATGATTTGTCAGATCATCACGAGAGGAGGGCCAGTGAAAAATCATTTAGGTGTTGCTACGGCTGGGAATCGAACCCAGACCTTCTGCGCGGCAGTGCATCGCACTAACCATCGCGCCACTTAGCCCGTCAAGTAAAGTATACTTTTTGACGACTATAATTATCAAAACGTGTTAGTACGTGATAAAGTAACTTTAAAGTCTACTTTAAGCGACTATAAATTTGCGCCTGTGTTATTTTAAACCAAAATCTTTTGACCAGTTTTTGAGAAATTTCAGTTTTATAAAAACCGTTATAGCATTAGTTTTAGACGTATAATGTCAATTCCAATAAACCGTTTGGATATTGCACGAAGAACCTTGTATATTAAATTCGAAGTAAGCCGGTACACCCGTTTAGCCCCCAGATGGGTGAAGGCAGACACCAACAGATCGACAGACTGACTGAATGATAGAATTTCCAGACCCACTTTTTCGAGCTTGTCCATCATCGTAATGTTAGGTACAATTAAAATCTCGTTTCCACGAAACCAATAATTTCTCTATCAGGAGAAAGTAAAAATGGCCTAGAATTGTAGCCATAGAAACCTAGGTCGTTTCCCAATTGCGTAAAAATTTAAGCCAGTGGATAAGTTATTTACATTAGTGTGGTGAATAGCGACTATGAAATTTTAACCTGCTCAACAGAACTCTAAAATTTATCTATTGGCTAATTTTTGACATTTGGTATACCTTCTGAGGAGTGAGAGATTTGAAAATCACCTCATTAAATTGGATTTTTAAAAAAGAATGGTTCCAAAAAAGTTTTGATTACATTTTTTTATGTATATCGGCTGATTTTTTAAGAGTTAGTTTTTTTCAGGTTGGCAGCTCTGGTTAATAATGGCTTCCAAACGTCATCTGTCAAAGTAAAAAGTTTTCAGTATACTCTGCCATTTAATCATGGAAAGACTTACAAACGAGCAACGATTGCAATTTATTTAAATTTTTTATCAAAATTCGTGCTCTGTCAAAAATGTGCACCGTTTCCTACGACCATGTTATAGGTCATCATAATCGACTTAGTGCATCAATAATTCATGCTGTTATCACCAAATTCCGTACCAAATTTACTTTGTTGGACATTAAACCATCGACTCGCATGCGTACAGTGCGTACCGAAGAGAATATTGCACTCGTAGCGTCCTTTGTTAATGAAGATCGTGAAATGTCAATTCGTCAGCGTTTTCAGCAATTCGATTTGGGTTTGAAAGTCTATAAAATTAAATTTTTGTGCAAGAATTGTAGCCGAATGACCTACCACAATGTCTACTTTTTGGTGAATGGGCCTTAGAACAGTTCCAGGAAAATCCGCTGTTTTATTGAAAAATTGTATTCAGGGATGAGGCTTATTTCTGGTTCAACGGATACGTAAATAAGCAAAACTGTCGCATCTGGAGTGATGAACAACCACATGCCATACAAGAATTACCGATGCATCCCGAAAAAACAATGTTTGGTGTGGTTAATGGGCTTGTGGCATCATCGGTCCATTTTCTTCAAAGACGACCGTGGAAGAAACTTTACCGTCATCGGCGAACGATATCGAGCCATGATACGCGACTTTTTGTTTTGTCCCAATTGGCTGAGTTGAACTTGGTTGAGATGTGGTTTCATAACTACGGTGCTACATGCCACACAGCTCGTAAAACAATGGAAATGTTGAAGGCTGAATTTGGTGAGCAGCTTATCTCTCGAAATGGCCCTGTGAGTTGGCCACCAAGATCATGCGATTTAACGCCTCTTGATTATTGCTTGTGGGGTTATGAAAAGTAGTTAGTCTATGTAGACAAGTCGAAAACAATTGAAGCCTTATAGGATAACATAACACGCGTAACTCGTGGAATACAAGCCGAAATGCTCGAAGAAGTATTTTAAATTGATCCGCGGACAACATTTACATGAAGTTGTCTTTAAAGGCAAAGGCCTCGATTACAATAAAAGTTTTGAATATTCGACATAAAAAAACGCTTAAAAATCACACGTTACATATATATATATATATGTTCTATTGCTGACAGTAACAAAAATTAGGAGTTTTTGATAATCTCTCTGAAATCTAAAACAAGTATTGAATTTAATCCAATCGACACAGCAAAAGCCAATAACGCAATTGTCACACTTTTTATACGAAAACAATTTTTTTTGGCGCAAAAGGCTCGTTAGTACCCAGGACCGAGCTTTCACACAACTATTCACGGTGCGTTTGTACTTCTCGCACGATGGCGGGACCTCCTGTTTTATGCCGACTTCGATCGAATTTGGGATAAGATTTTCTCGACAATTGATACTAATCGGATGATTTGTCAGATCATCATGGGTGGCCGATACGTTGAACAAAATTTTAGATTACTCGGCCTCACAGTTCGACAGATAGGGCCGCTATTTCTCGCTCAATATTGGCTCTGAGCTCTTTCATAGACCAATGATTTAATAATGCCCTATTAAAAATCCAGAGGAGTTAAATCACACAATCTCGGCCGCCGATCGACAGGTCTGTTTCTCGAGGTAAGACATTCATCGAACTGAAACTTGAATAACTTGATTGTTGCACCCGCTGTGCGGCTTGTGTCTTGTGGCACCGTCTGGTTAGAACCACATATCACTGATGTCCAATTCATGTAATTGCCCAAAGAAATAACTTTCCAACATGTCTCTATAGCGAATACCGTTTACCCTAACGTGATGGTCATTTCCATCGACGAAAAATTGTTTGTGACTTATATTTACAACTGAAGGCTGGCATTCTTGGAAACATCTTTATATTCTTTTTCTCTCAGCCAGTCGCAAAAGCGGCGATTATTCGAATAAAATATTAGTTACAAATTAAAATCACATTTTTGTATTAAAATGATAATTTAATCGCACACCATTCAATAAAATACCACTTTAACGTATTATCGTATAGCCACGTTCTTACCAACGACTTTCATTCCCGAAGGTAAAATTTAAATGAGTATATTTCTCAAAAACTAATTGTTTGGAAGTGAATTGTTCATGCCCACACCGAGAATTTAGTTTGAAATGGATTTTCGGTGCAATATTTCTTTCTCTTTTTGGCTTTTCGGAAAGACGCTTTTGCATTTTCGTTTTTAACATAAAGGGTATTCATGCAGCGTCGTAAGTTTACAAAGTGCGAAAAATTTTAAGTTTACAACGAAGTTTCATGAATCTCGTTTTAATTCATTTTTTATTAATAGAATCTTTTTTTTTTTTGTTATCTTTAAGTTATCGATAATTTTGTTCAGTTAAGTGAATAATTTAATGTCAGAATACCGATTTAAAAGTTAACAACATTTACCATTTCAGTTCACATTTCCAATTTGTGTGCGAAAATTGTTGTTAAAGATTTCCCATACAAATGTTGACAGTTCATCAAATATGACAGAAATGACACTTTTGTTACGTCTGTAGTTAAACGTAGTTACCGTAAAAAAATTTACTAGACCTAGTAGCATCTATCAAATGTATTTTTCCCCGAAATAATTCAATAAAATTCCGTTAATATTTTGAATTTATGAATTATGTGTAATTTGTGAGCAAATTCACAATAAAAACAAATGAGAAGTCTACAGCCCTCTATGCAGATCATCACAATCCACCCTTAAAGTAAATATCCCCGAAATGTGGAATTTATGGCGATGAAATATAGAAAAATAAATTTCGTCACAACATAATTTTCAGGCAGTTTATCAAAATCTTGTATGGTTCGACAAAAAACCACGTTTACCTCCTGCATATGGTATGGCGTAGGGTATACAAAAGGTTTTGCAGAAAAACGCCTGAAAAAAAGTGGGCGTGGGTTAAAATGATCTATAGACAAAATCAAAACTTTTTTTTACCAAAAACGCCCCAAAAAAATAGAAAATATGTTAACAAATTTCTCATGGATTTGTATTCAAGATTTAAATATTTCTATGACACAGACTGGTTTCCTTGCCTTAGTGGATGTTCTGACGTTTCACATCTACGGATCCACTATTCGCACGTTTATTGATAGTTGAGCATTATAAATCGAGTAAATTACCTCACGTTAACTACTTTGCCATCTCTGCTGTTCATTTACCACGTAGAAATTTTACCGCGTTTAGAACGTTTTCAACAACTTAAGGGCCGACCAGAATGCGTATCCATAGATGGCGCTCGTAGCTGAGTCAAAAGTTAAAAACAGCTTACACAATGTGAATAAATGGCAACTTCATGCAAGGAATGTATCTCTCTTTTGACAGCGATACAAGATACCAGCTCAAGATACTCATTCTGGTCGGCCATTTACCTACGTTGTATAAATACCCCTATAGTTTTCTCACGGAAATCCTGAATAAATGCAAATTTCTCTCAATTATATAGCGCTTTTCAAACTTTTCCATTCGTCAATGGGCCGGCACACACGAGTATGCTTCAACGGTATTCATTCCGGTTGAATATTGGGTATGATAGCAAACTTTATATGTATGTGTATACTGTCCTGGTTTGTTTTCAGTTTTTTTCACCGAGTGGTACCGATTTGTTTTGATTGTATAATAACTTTTTGTTTAAATTGTTGATTTTTTTTTTGTTATTTAATTCTATTGACACAGGATTGGCAGCCGGCTATTTTTTTAAAATACCGCAACTGACAGAAATACATGCATGCTTTGGTAGATTACACCTCTTCAACCATTTAATCTTGGATGAAAAATTGCTCTCCAGTGGTTCTCAAACTGTGATCCCTCCTCACCCGTCCAACCAAGAACATGATGTTCAACCGGTTGAAGCGTAGGTACTCGTGTGCGTTCAACGTTCAAGGGTTAGAATGAAATCGCATTGAATTTACTATATAAAATCATAGCACCGCAGCATGCGCAGTAGATATAAAAAAACGACACCGTTTTTACGAAAATGTTACCTTATCGGTCGGTTTTTTTAATATTCACCAACGTGGATTATACTGACGTCACAATATTTGACAAGTCATATGTCTCCTACCATAAATCCACAATGTAGTCTGGACCTAAATGTCACTGAGGCCTTATCACACACGTGTGGTCGCCAACTGTCACTTTCATTTCATCAAAATAAATTAAACAATCAAAAAACATTAGACATGGTTAAGAAAACTCCAAAAAATAGTGGAAGTACCACATGGGAAAAGGTAAAAATAAAAGGAAAAGTTATTTCTGAGGAAGGCGGAGGATTTGAGGGATTAATTGGATTAGAAGTTCTTGAGAAATACGATCCCATACTGGTGGAAAAGGATAAGGTTTGTTTAGATATATTCGGTTTCACTGCCCATTACTTTAAAATATCTTAAAATATTGTAGAAAAAAAAGAAAAGACTCTCAAAGAAAGAAAAAAAGGAACTCAAAGCCGAGAAATCGGCAAAGAAAAGAAAACTCGCTCAGGACAACTCGGAAGTTCTTACAGATGATGGACCTCCACAGCCGGCGAAAAAGACCAAGAAATCTAAAAAAGGTGGAGTACAAGAACAGGTTCCAAACATTCCCGGAAGATTTGTGCTTTTGAATCGTGCAGCAAGTGATGATGAGGAAGAAAATACACATGATTGTATGGACGATTTGGAGGTAAGTGTTGATTTTTAAATTGTTAAATTTTCATTAACTGTAATTCTCATCATATTAGGGATGGAATGGCCTTGGAGTACCAAATGAGATTTTGAGAAGTTTGGCCGAAAGGGGCTTCAGATCTCCAACAGAAATACAAGCCAGGACCCTGCCTGCCGCTATTATGGGTAGGAAAGACATTCTGGGAGCTGCAGAGACGGGAAGTGGAAAAACTCTTGCATTCGGTATTCCAATCCTTTCAGGGATCATGGAATTAAAAGCGAAGAACTCACTAACTGGCATCAGAAAACCACAAAAAAAGGCACTTCCTAAGAAGACCAAAGAAGAACGTGAAAACTTGACTCCACCTCGTGAGGAATTGGATGATTTTCCAATGGTTCCAGAAGAAGACGAAGTGGAGGATGATGACGAAGATGGCAAAGATAAACCTCTCTATGCGTTAATTCTTACGCCCACACGAGAATTAGCCGTTCAAGTCAAAGATCACATTGCCGCAGCTGCAGAGTATACTGGTATCAAAGTTGCAGCCATCTTTGGGGGTTTGTCTATAGCCAAACAGGAAAGAGTTCTAAGAGGATGTCCAGAGATTGTCGTAGCTACTCCCGGTAGATTGTGGGAATTTCTGCAACAGGAAAATCCCCATCTCAGTAAAATCGACGATGTTAGCTTCTTAGTGATTGACGAAACAGATCGAATGGTAGAGAAGGGACATTTTGAAGAACTGAAACTTCTAATGAATCGATTAAATTCAGACGAGGCGAGGAAGCAGGCGCGACAGAATTTTGTGTTCTCAGCTACTTTGACGTTGGTTCATGATTTGCCCGACCATCTTCAGAGTATGACGGACGGAGTTTTATTGCATCTTTTATCTTTTGACATGTTTGCTTTTACTTTCTAGAAAAGAATGTCGGAAGGAAAAACAAACTTGTGAAGCAGACTCCTGGCTTAAAGCTTCAAAGTCTGATCGAAGACCTGGGCATCTCCCAACCGAAAATTGTCGATGTTACTACAACTGGCCGTGAGTTTTTTTTAACGCCTATAGAAAAGTTTGGTATTATTGAGGTCGCCTTTTAGAAACTGCTCACAATCTAACCGAGTGTAGATTGATTTGTCCCATGGAGCACAAGGATTACTACTTGTATTACTTTGTTCAACGCCACCCGGGAAGAACTATTGTCTTTTGCAACTCTATCGACTGTGTAAAACGATTGGCTACCCTGTTTGGATTATTGGATTGCAAAGCACTCCCCATCCATGCGAGTATGATCCAAAAGCAACGTTTGAAGAATTTAGAAAGATTTAGAGACAATCCGGACGGTTTGCTAATTGCCACAGATGTTGCTGCGAGGGGACTGGATATTCCTAATGTTCAACACGTTATCCATTATCAGGTATAGACATTTCAAAAATCGTGCTTTAACACTTTTATTGATAGAAAATTTTATAAAGGTGCCTAGGACGAGTGAAAATTACGTACACAGATCAGGAAGAACTGCGCGTGCGAATCGTGACGGTATTACTGTCATGTTCATGGAACCTGGTGAAGTGAAGAGCTATGTAAAGCTTTGCAAAACTTTGGATAGAAGTAAGTTATTTCTACAAAATTGTCTTTCATTTCTATAACCAACATTTCGGCTTATCTAGGTGAAGATCTACCTATTTTCCCGGTCTCGAACAAATACATGACCGCAGTAAAGGATCGTGTCAAACTTGCGCGTGAAGTGGACAAACTGGAATTGAAAATCCGACGCACACAATCTGAAATCGGATGGATGAAGAAGAATGCCGACGAAATGGAAATGATTTTTGACGGCGTTAATGATGATTCGTAAGTTGAAAAGTTTTAACATCTTTCCTGTCATTCATTTCGTTTTCCAACAGAGATGAGAGCAATGACGAAGATGCCTTTATTATTGAGAAACGACGCAATCGCCTTCACTTACAGAGTGTCAGAGAGCAATTGAAAGAATCCCTTGGCCAAGCCATCTTCCCAACGGGATTCAGCTACAAGTAAGTGGAATATCTCAGTTGGCTATCGTGAGTTTCATTGTAAAACAATTATCAATTGATACACAGATACCCAACGAGTACTGGTAAGCTGGAGCTACCAACCATTGTGGCGCCTGGAGATGACGACACATCAAATAGTGCTGTGAAAGTTATGAAAAAAGCAATCGATGACTTGAAGCTGGAGAAGAAGATGAGAAATAAGAAGAAACGGAATTAGTGGACTTTTAGCCGTTGAATAAAAAAGAAACATCCAAAAACGTTATTGTCTAGCATTAGTCAGATTGTGAAGAATTGTATGCGGTTGAAGGTTTCATCTATTCAGAAACTACCAACATTGTGTTTAGAAGATAAATCCATGACACCTTTTTAAGTGATGAAGGGTTATCAGAACAGCGAGGGGCGGAGATTATTTTGCCAGTGCCTGTTTGAGTTTCTTGAAAATGTTGCCGTGTACATGTGGCGGATTGTATCCTATGACCTTCGGTTTAAATCGCCCGGGAATAACCCTCCCCTATTGTGTATAGACAACAGGCATAATATTTATTCATAAATTTATCAAACCATTCCAACGGTTCTGAGAAGTTGGTTGCAATATTAATCAAAGGCACAACTATCAACATGTAGGACTATCCTACATGTTTATGATTTACTGTGTTGAACATTTTTTGCAGAAAATGCGACAAACAATATTTAACAGCAAGCAAGTGTAGAGTTAGTAGGGTCCCTTCGAATGCGTTTTCAGGACGCGGATGGAGGAAAACTCTGTAGATGCACGGGTGTGGTAAGAAAAAAAAATACAACTCACGGACCATAAGGACTGTTTGTAGTGAGCAGAAACAGCTGCTATTCGGATGTGGATTTGTCAGACTTTAGGCAAGAAGTCTAATACTTTAAAGACATAGCCAATGCGTTGTAACAATCCTCATCAAGGTCATGAAATTTATCATGAAATACAATTAGGCTTCATAAAAATAAACAAATAAATGAATCGAATTAAATAAAATAAGGTAAACATAGCACAGAAGGGACGATGGCGACACCGCCTACTACTGTGTCTCCTTGCCAATGATTTTGTCTATCACGGCGCCGGAGAGTTCCGGCCGCAGGGAGATCTTGGCAAGCTGGGAGGTCTGGTACTTCGAGTATACGGCCTTTAGTTTGGTGGCTGACGCATTTCGGGCAATGATGGCGATCTGCCGGGTGATGGGTTCGAGATGATCGGCCGTGTACCGTGAGTAGAATTCGAGTGTTGGGTTCCAGATCAACTCCTTAGGGGTCTTCTGCGGGTTGATGAGCTGCAGTGAGAGGTTCAATGAAGCTGCGGCAATTTCAGAGGGACGCTAGCCAGCCATGGAGTATTCGGTTGTGACCATTTCCAAAAAGTATTTGGACATGGCGTGGTGCGAGTCCTCGGCACTGCCTGATTTCGAGAAACGACGTTAGAAATGAATTGGCTACGGACAGGCGAGATTGAAGTCGAGGGCCTTCATGATTTTACTTCCATTTCCAATACCTGCTCCTTGGTATAGGTTTATCGATGGTGGTGTGTACAAGATCACCGATAGCAGGTGGGAATAGCTCTTCGCACTTGGAGGTGATGACGGGCTCAGTGGCGCGATTTGATAAATGGTGATGATCGTGATGATCTGACAAATCAACCGAGTAGTATCAATTGTCATGAAAAGCTTATCTCAACATAGCCGTTCGGAGTCGGCATAAAACAGGAGGTCCGCCATCGTGCTAAGAAGTACACACGCACACATGAATGGTTGTGAGAAGAAAGCTAGGCCCTGGGTACTAACGAGCCTGTTGCGCCATACATTTGTTTTTTTTTTTACTTAGAGGCGATGAACAACGCAGTAACGCCGACCAACTGCAAGTGCTGGCGGGCACTGTTCTTGCACGCTTGTCGATTATAGCTACACACATGTGGAATGTTCCCGGCAACAAATGGAACTGGTAGTGTACTTTATTGATCCCGTCAATAAGAACTGCACGCATTTTTGGAACAACTTGTTTTTGATCCTTCAAGTGATCCCGCACAATGGACATTTCGGTGTCCAGAGTAAACAGGTACGAGTATATATCGTTGACATATTCTGAAACCAAGGTGGGTTTTCTGCATCGTATGCATCGATATCTTCACATTTATCAGAATGTGTTTGTTTACCGTCTTCCTTCTCGACAGGTTCTGTTGTAGACTTACAACTTGAAACAACAGCAGCCGACTGTTAGGCTGGCTTTACAGTTTGTTGCTGCTTGATGGCAGCCTTCAATTTCGATAGTGATTTCCTTGACAAATTACTATCTTCGCGCCGAATTGTTGTCTGCTGTGTTGGCAACTGCTCCTTAGCTGATTCGATCTTTGGTTTATAAATATATCGACCTTGTGAAACTTTCTTCTCGATGTTCACTACCTTGGCAGTGATGGTCGTTGGTTTGGGAAAATTCTGCTGTGCTATAGCGGCATTAAGGAATCCCGTTGTTCCCAACTTGATAGAATTTGACCGCATGAAAATAGTCTTGGAGACATTCACTGTTGGCTGGATGTTATTAGCCGAAACAGCTTGTGGTGGCTTCTTTTAAATAGCATGCACGCGTGGTTTAGCATTTCTAGTGTTGATTTGATTTTTAGGATTAACTTGCTGCATTTTACTAACAGCTTCGTTCTCGTCGTATTTAACTTTCAATTGGTTGAACTGGGTAGCAGCCATTTTCACTATTCTTTTTCACACAAAATAAATACAGCAAAGCGAGTTAGTTGCTTTGTTTTCCTCTTTTTTCGTGAGTGGAAAATTCACTTTAAGAATTTTTTTTCCTTTTTACAGTGTTTGCTTTTTAGATTGCAACCGAAAGAATACGATTCTTGGACGAACCGTTGGGTTTTGTTTTTAAAAAGCAGCCTACACGACACCACATCTCGCGGCGGACTTGTGCTAATTGATTTCGTTGCGGAACGAAATGCCACTATAGCCAGGACACGGTATTCTCCTGGATATTCATAAGGGGACATGGCGGTCTACAGATCAGCAAACGGTCAAGCAAATTAAACACATTGCGAATGGCTGCAATCGGAACAAACCACCAAGTCATTTTCAGAATCTTTCAATAAAACTATACCATCAGCAGTAAGTGTCGAAGAACAATGGCGAGAATGTCGACGATGTGATAGGTTTCTCAAGAACGATAGCAAGAAACCCCTAATTTGACGAAGAATGCCTACAGATGCTCGCTTGAAAAGCTAATGATCGAAGACTTAAAGAGGTACCAAGCCGAGATGCAATGCGCGAACAGAATCCTGTCGAGATGAACAAGGAAGCATAGTGGATGCTGAGGATATGAAAGAACCACTTCTGCAGACTGTTAAATGGTCATGACGTGCAATGTTCAGGTGTCAGGTGGAACGAACCATTCAATATTGGCGACTACTGCAAAAACTACTAACCACCCGACCTAAATGAATAAAGTGAGGATACTATCAATATCTAGCTTATTGATTTCCTGGCGTGAAGCTTCCCAGGAAGGGTAAAACCGGTGGAAATGGTTTGGTAAGAAAGCACATACTTCTACTCATTAATAAATTTGTTCCGAAGGATGAATGAAACCTCCGCATCGATTTCCCGATCCACAAAAAACACGACCCTCACAACAGTTCCTACTACAGAGGCATAGCTTTCCTCAACATTGCCTACTATCTTATCTGCGGAAACATGTGAAGCTTGAAACCGAATACCAACAAAGTGGTCGGCCCTTATCAGTGTGATTTTAGGCCAGGAAAGTCCGCAACTGATCGAATCTTCACACTTCGGCAGATCCTGTAAAAAATTCAAGAAGCCCAAACAGATACCCACCCACCACCACCACCGATGTTAAAGCCGCATACGATAGCAATTATAGACCTGAGCTATAAAGAGCCACGTCTAGTTTTGGTATACCGCCCAAACTCGTTCGTCTGAGTAGGAGACGGGGTCGGAAACGACCTTTACGAAACATTAGATAAAAAAGTATGACTTATGCGATGTGACAAACCGTCATGTGATTTCTTTAACAACATTCTTGAGAGAATTGTTCAAAACTCCAGAGCCAACATCAGAGGCACACTCTTCCATAAATCGCAACAACCTAGACTGCTGGTATAGAGAAGGAAGCGGTAAATAAATACGGGCAATGCCACGTATGTATAAGCTCCAACAACGACGGCTCCGCTTTAAACTCTGACAGTTACATCTATTCGAAATCAAACAAAGGATTACTCTTGCCAACTGCTGTTTTGTTATATGAAGCCTTGTTATACATAGTGGTATCACAATGGACCTATCTTTGTTTGAATTGCAATTTTATTTAAATGGGCAATTTTAGTTTGAATGAAATGGGAATCAGATCTTTCAGCACTTACCAAGTAAGAACACATAAAAGTTAATGAAGTATTGCCCAACTTAGACTCATGAGATAAATGTTTAGCTCAGACTTATGAAACAAACCTTCCTCCCTATAGGAAATGAAACATCTTAATTGAAAAAAAGAGAGATAATAACTTTATTCATACCAACTAACGACAACGTAGCCTCATCATAGATGTTTTGCCACATACCGCCGTATGTCATCAATAACAAATGATCTTGTATTCTTTGCCAAAAGCATCGACATGTTCAATGTTGGCGTTGTAAAGCATTCCAAATACGGTTCGATTTCTTCTAGTGTCCACTGCGACTTCAGTTTGAACAGAAGGTTTACTCTATCATGCAGGTTTACTGTAAGATTCTCCTCATTCAATGATCTTATGCACGGAGGTTTTGACTCTCGATCAATTATTCCGATACCGCGAAGATACTTCGTCTGTCAAGCAAAAGAAACGCTCAAGTCGAAATGAAATGCGAAAAATACACAAAACCTACATCGACTTCCATACCATCGGTAAGTGCCTCCTGCCAAGTAGTCATGAACTCATTGACCCGGAACTTCAAACCCGGCTGAAGAATGTTCAAAGCTACAATGCGCGCCACTAAATTAACTTGATACTTGAACTTGCCCGGTTTCCCCGGACTAGGTTCAGCATAGATATTGAAAAGTCCCTCCACAACCTGGGTTGGTGCGATGCCATGAAGCGCAGCAATTGTTTCTTTACGATCGATTTCATCAAGAGGCCAAGAGTTCTCGGCGATCAATCCCGTCATCAGACTAACAATGCGGTATTCATAGTCATACTCCAACACGCGTATATACCCGTCCAACTCCAAAGCTCGAAAATTCTTTAGGCCACCGTCGAACTGCGCCTTGCTGCACTGAATAGTGTCCAACAGTTGATTGTATGTAAAGAGCAATTTCTTCTCGATGAGATACTCATTTTCAGGGCCAGAGTAGCGTGTCATAATCATCAGGTCGGATAGTTTTCTAAATCGCGGCTGGACCTCTCGACACTCCAAATACTCGTTAAATATTTTTAAAACGTTTTTCTGTTCCAATACCCTTTCTATAGTGATATCGTCATCGCTGTCGTTGCCGTCTTTTATCTTATCAATTGAGCCATTAGCGCCAACTCGAGGACTTTTTAGTGGGGAAGTACTTGTTTCTGCGGCGAACTTCAAATTTGGAACTAACAGCAAGCTGTTTGAAATTTCTGTCTCTTTTACCTCGTAGGTTTTTTCACCTGTACAAAGCACAGCGTTCTCGTGGAGGCCCCCTTTAAACTCTAACGTCTGGCCATCGCGAATGTTGGCAAGCAAATGTGAATCCAGTTCAAGAAGTCGCCAATTTTGTAGAGATGGTTGATTACTGGGGTAATAGAAGGACTACAAAATAAATTAGCTAATCGGAATTCAACATCAATGAGAGTTTACCTGAGTGAGGGGGGTTAAATTACGTTCGTCCAGACGTGCATGTCCAATAATCTCTTTAACATCCTCGGGTGTACGAATGTAACTGTAATATATAGAATGTGTTACAAAGGAACAAGTAAGGTGTATGAATGCCCTTCATCTTACGGTGGACGGATTTTTTCCTCGTCTATTTCCATTTGAATGTCCATTTCAAAATTTTTAAATAAAAACAATCTAAATAAACAAAAGGAGCGACAATTGCCGCCACAAATTAAAATTGAAATGTCAAAATTCGAAAAACGAGCTCACGATAGCATTTTTTATTGTGAATGAAAAAATGAGTGTATACACCAGAGATTTTGTGTAATATTTCTGCAGGTGCTTTCCATCGCTGTCACCCCTCAGTAGGTTTATCAAATGTCAAAAATTAGCCACTGGATACATTTTAGCGAGCTGTTGAGCAGGTTAAAATTTTGAAGCCCCTAGTCACCATAGTAATGTCAAAATCTAACCACTGGCTAAAATTTTAACGCAATTGACACGCGGCTTGTAGGCAAAACGTAAAGTCCTGGAAAGTTTCATATCTCTTCCTTACTTCATCACTGGTATACAGAGATGTTTTTTTTGTCATGCAGGTTTGATACATGAATTGTATTGATGGTATTACTACATACCATCTTTTTTTCTTTTATTTGAAAGGCCCATGTTGGCATTATGTATGTAATATGATACCGCAGAGTCATCCAAAGAACGAGTCAGGCTGAATTCGTGCACTGACTGAAGTTATGTTGATTTTGAAGTCATAGCCCGATTGCGGCTTATTAGCATCAACTTGGAAATGCATCAACGCAATGTTCGCATACAACTTATATTTATTTCCAAAATCACGGGACAGTGGTTCTGGATGCATTGCAGCATGCAGTAGTGCAAGCAAGACAAACGAGCAGAAAAACTGGTTGAAGAGATGTAATCTGCCAACTCATGCATGTGTTCCTGACTGCTATGGTATTTAAAAACTGACGGCGGCCAATTCTGCGTTAAGGAACACTCGTGTGGGCAGGCCCAATAATTGCAAGAGTAATTAACTGGTCCCAACGTTTCGGTAAACAATTTCTTTAATAACAGCAAACAGCATGAATCATTTATGCATGGAATTATAGCGACTCTGAAGAAAAAGTGGATATCACACAGCTACTGTGTCTCCTACCTACGATAAGCAACAGAAGTAGTAATATTATTGGCTATTATTGCTACAAAGACCTACGGAATGTTTCTTGTTACTTAATTACGATATTAAATCTCAATCAAGATATCCAAATAACATAATCTTCCATTGAAGCTTTAATACTATTGAACGACTGATTCTCGATCTTTGGTTTGGACTTTTGTTTGCAAATATAAGCTGCATTAGCTATTATGTTTTATTATTTGAAACAAACCCTGTATAACTATTATGGGTGGGAAAATATTTTTTGAATAAGAATTTGTGTTACCCTGAGTAAAGGCTGTATAAATACTTATTCACTGTATAAATTACAACAGGGAGATATTATGTCAATAGTTTAAAATTTCTGGTGTATACCAGCCTTAAAGTCATCAAAATTAATTAACTGAATGCCCATTTTTCAGCACATGTTTTTCTGTCAATGCCAGCTGTCAAAAGCCGACTAAAATAAATAAATGCTTTCTAATAGTTTCTACGTTGTTTTAAAGTTATTTAAAAGATAAAATATCGTCAACAATGGCTGAAGAAGGCGCTAGTGGAGAAAAGAAGAAGTTTACAGATGAAGAGCGTTTGGAACTGGCTTCGAAATTAGACAGCGAATTAAATGACTTTATTAATGGGCTGGAGAAGAAGCGCTATACCGAAGGATGGCCAGAAGACCGGTGGCAGGAGGTAAACATTACACCTTGTCGATTTGGTCTTATTAACAACACCTAATCCGCTCGTTATAGGAAATGGATAAACATCCATTCTTCATGAAAAAGGCACCGGAACCCGGCGACCCTGTTCACCCGCTCTTCGAAGGACTGCAGAAATTGAAATATGACCCAGAAGAAAATACGACTGAAGATCTGGCAGTGAATTACAAAGAGGATGGCAACTTTTATCTCAAACATAAAAAATTCCGAATGGGAGTCTACAGCTTCACCGAGGGCCTGAAAGCTGGATGCATAAATCCCGAGATCAATGCAATTCTGTACAACAATAGAAGTGCTTCACATTTCTTTTTGAAAAACTACAGGTAATATCAACCAAAAAACTGCTATGTATTCCAGAGATTAATCTAATGTTGATAGGTCTGCCTTGGCCGATGCACAAAAAGCACTAGAACTAAAGCCAGACTATGCTAAGGCCAAGTGGAGAGCAGCTCAATGCGCATTTCATATTAATAAGCTGCAACTTTGCATTGAAATTTGTGAGGATATCTTAGAAGAGAATTCGGACAATACAGCTGCAAGAGATTTGGCAAAAAAAAGCAAGACCAAGATCGTAAATCAGCCTCGTATAGTATCGTATTTATCTTTCACTCTACACATATTATGTGCTTTCAGTTGGAACTCGAACGGAACCAGCGTAAAGAAGCCGCACTTGCAAAGAAAAAGCTTGCAGAACTACATCGAACAATAGATGCGCTTAAAAGTCGTCAAATCAAATTTGATGACGTCAAACAAGGCAGTGCAATGGTGTCCGAAGTCTTGCGGCCTAAATTCCTACCATTAGAGGATTTCCCAGTACATGTTGATGAAAGTGGCGTCATGATATGGCCAGCAGCGTTCTCTTATCCAGAATTTCTATTCAGTGACTTCCAACAGAAATTAAACGAGGATGCAATGTACGAACTCAAATAGGTTTAAAGAAACTATATAGATTATGTTAATTTAGAATGGGGGACGTGATAGCGTCAATGTTTGAAGAACCGCTGCCATGCGATAAAGAACGCCGCTACCGACCAGGCAAGTTGAGTGTATATTATGAGAACAGGAAGGCAGCAAGTGTATGCAAAGTCAATTTGAAGAAGAGCATAGCGGACATTGTACGAGAAAAGAAGTGAGTTACATAAAATTCAACATTCACGGCAACTGAATTCATTTTTTTTTGTTCACATAGCTTCTATGTCAGCGGCGGATCCTTATTGTTCTACATAGTCCCAACTGATTCGCAGGTCGAAAAGGAATTCGTTCTTCAAACTAGGAGACCCATGGTTTATACGTAACGCAGAAGTTGGTGATGGTAATACAAATTTTAGACGTAGGCAATAGTTAAACTTAAATAAAGTTCAGACTACTGTCAGGTAGCAGCAACTTGGACAATATTTTTTTGTTAACGATAATGATGTTTCATGGAGAGATACCTAGAATGCCTTTGATTTTCATCCGCTATTTTGAAAAGTAGAGCTTCTCAGCTGGTTCAAACCGTTAGAATAGGTTATAAGCTGCTACAAAGCTGACATCGGTGATATTCGGGAAAATTGATGACATAGCGTGCAAATGCAACGATCTTTCCAACAAACTCCAACTTATTTGTTCGGTTTTGCCCATTTCATACAAGTCGTCGAGGACACAAACAGTTGCCGCAGCCAAAAGACAACTTTGCTAGGTAAGCTGTGAATCATTAGTCTAAATTTGACTGTGGTTATCGTTTGCCCGATCTACAAATAAAGAGACCCACTAACCTGCGCCAACTACAGAGGCATACGTCTCCTCAACATCGCATACAAGATCCTATCTGCCGTAATATGTGTACGCCTGAAACCGTTTAAAAACAACCTGATCAGCCCTTATCAGTGTGGTTTTAGGCCAGGAAAGTCCATAACCGCACTTGGGCAGATGCTGAAAAAAAAACCCAAGAAGTCAAAATCGATACCCACCACCTATTTATCGATTTCAAAGCCGCATACGACAGAATTTATACAGACGAACTATACAGAGCCATGTCTAGTTTTGGTATACCGGCCAAACTCGTTCGTTTGTGTAGGATGGCGATGGAGAATTCTCGACCTCACCGACAAATTAGATTCGAGGATTCAGGCAAGGCGATGCGCTGTCATGTGACTTCTTCAAAGGATTGTGAAAAACATCCAAGCCAACACCAGAGACGCAATATCCAAAAATCGGTACAACTACCGACGATATTGACATTATTGATAGGACTCAACTTGATGTCATAGCCACGTTTGCTAGCATAGAGAAGGAAGCGGCAAAAATGGGTTTAGAAGTAAATGAGGACACGACTAAGTAAATGCTGTAAACAGGAAAGGACACAAAACATCGACGAATTGGACAGAACGTCATTATTGACAGATACGAAGAATTACTCTTGCCAATCGCCGTTTCTTCGGGCTAAGAAGGCAATTCAGTAGTAAAGCCCTCACTCGAACTACTAAGGAGATCTAATATAAGACCCTGATCATCCCAGTCCCGCTCAAAAGCGGATGAAGAAATCCTTGGTCGATTTGAGAGGAAAATTCTTAGAAAAATCTTCGGTCCCGTTTGCGTTGACGGGCTATGGAGACGAAGATTCAACCAAGAACTATACGAGCTGTACAGCGACATGCCCCTGGTCAAAAAACTCTGCATTGGACGTTTAATATGGCTAGGACATGTAGAACGAATACTCCGGCTCGCAGAGTCTTCGATTCCCAGCCAGACGTCGGTCGCACACAGTAGAGGAAAACCTCGCCTTAAGTGGCGCGCACAGGTAGAAACCAACTTCAACCAACTTGAAGTTCGCAACTGGAGGCAGTTAGCTAAGGACCGGCGTAATTGAAGAAGCATGTTGGTTGAGGCCCAGGTTCGTTCCGAACTGTAGGGCCACTTAAGTAAGTACGTAAGTTATGAAAAAAAATAAAAAAATGTATTGCGAACCATAACGGTAATTTACTATTTTAATGTGTATAGTTTTTATGTATTTAACGGGTGTTTTTTTTTTAGAGGTTGATTTTTCGAATAGAGATAAAACTGACATGTTGTGGTCAAATCGGGCAACTCTAATGTCATTTATGTTCAGTTTGGTTTGCCATTTCTTCCTGAAATGGTTGACAAATGAACAACGCTTGCAAATCGTGCTAATTTATTTCAACAATAATGGTTCAGTTCGTGAATTTTACCGCAAGCTCCGTCCATTTAATGATCAACATAATCGTCCGTTAGAGCAATTAACTCGGTTAACAAAAGATCCTTTCCGCACTACGTTTACTCTATGTAATGATACGCATCCGCAGAGACGTCGTCGAACAGTGCGCACCGAAGAAACAATTGCCGCTGTAGAGCAAAGTGTTGAAGAGGACCCGAATGAATCGATTCGGCACCGTGCACAGCAACTGTAGCTTTGCCCATCAACTTTATGGAAGATTTTGCGCAAAAATCTTGGTTTATTACCTTACAAGATCTAGCTTGTGCAAGAATTAAAGCCGCGAGACCATGCAATACGTCGTGATTTTGGTGTATGGGCCGAAAATCTCGATGCTGATTTACATCGCAAAATTTTGTTTAGTGATGAGGCTAATTTTTGGTTGAATGGTTATGTCAACAAGAAAAATTGCCGCAATTGGAGTGAAGAGAATCCACACCCTTGAGACGCAATTACATCAACAAAAACAGACTGTTTGGTGTGCTCTATGGGCTGGTGGAGTCATTGGGCCATACTTTTTCCGAAATGATGTTGGAGAGTCATTTGCCGTTAATGGAGACCAGTATAGAGCCATGATAACCGACTGTTTGGTTCACGAATTGGATGGCATGAATTGCCGACATACGACCCCAAATGCTCAAAAAAGTGGTTTAAAATTGGGCATCTAGACTTGGCTTTATTCGAACCAGCCGCGGCCACATGCCTGAAATCATATTTCAACATTAATGGCATAAAATTATAAAATTATCCATCCAATAAAGCCAAATCATATATTATGTGAATAAATATATGAAGTAGTTATATATAAGTAGTTATCAACTACAATTTTTATTTGCATCTTGACGGGACTCTGTTCAGTGATTGCATCCCTGGCAATGACGTTATAAGTTTTAGAAAAAGATCCGTACGAAGCATTCGAAGATTGCACCTCTCTATATCTACAAAATTCCACTAAACCAATTCTCTAACAAAATCATTGAAATCGGCGTTTCTTTGATGTTGATATCTATCTTGCCGTGTTGTTTTAACAAATCGATGACTATAAAAACCCCCACTTTGTAAACAATGTTTGGTTGGTAAAGACTTAATCAATCACAAACCGCAAAAGATTTACGCGTTTCACTCAGATACCATTTATCCCAACCTAAAGATCGAAATCTTTCGTGGTCCAAACCTACATGTATAAAAGTTACAAAATTTGTTTTTTTCTCCTCTTCGTATAGATGGGAAAGTTAAACAAAATAAAAACGTGCCCAACGTCCGGACATGCCTCTCTTTGTCATTGCTATTACGTGATAATATCGGGTTTCATCGTTTGAAATTGTTGCAAAAATATGTAGCATCATATTTCCTACTGCAGTCACTAACCAGACACTGTTTGCATTTCACACCTTAAATTTAAGCCCCAGTGTAATGTAGCTTCATATAAAAACAAAACCCATTTCCCCATCTGAAAGAAAAAACTCCACATTGTTCGGACAATTAACTTTCAACAATATAGTAAACAAACGCGTAAATACTGGCATGCCGAACCACTTTATTCAGGCGTCTTTTATACCGCCAGATGAGAGGAATACATTACATCTGTCTACAGATAATATCATATCCTTACATCATGTTTAATTTTAAAAAGTCAGTTCATCCGACTGAGATGTCACATGTGTTTAAGTGGGTTGAATCATTGTGGGAATATGTGTACATGATCCTTAAACACACTTTCGCCTTTGTATGACAAAAAAATATGCGACTCTATTGAATTGCAATCGAAAGAAATATTTAAGCTCTGACGACTTAATCGCTATTAGCGCAGTATCTCAAGTTCGTTCCGTCGACTACGTGAAATAGTGGTACAGAGCATGGGTACAATGAGGCAGGGAGGTAATGTTGTTTCAAGAGTAAAGTCAATAGCGCTGCAGTCAAATTGTAAACAAAGACCATTAATAAAAATCACTTTCCGTAGTCAGTTACATTATGTATCTAAGTACCTACGTACCTAAGGCACATGAGATTTCCTACACAAATGTAGATACTCGCTTTACTAGTAGGTATTACCTTGTCCGTTTGCTTGGTTGATCAATTCAAAATAAACATTAAAAAAACGTAAATAGTTGCACATCTAAATTTTTTGTTTGCTCAAAGAGTTACATGTTAATTATACACATGAGTTTGACTCGTAAAAAAGTTTAAAAGTTATAAACTTGCATTGATTCTCCAGCAAATGATATTCGACAGTGTAAGTGATTAGTAGCAGGTACTTACGGATGGACTCACTAATCGATTCGTCGATTTAACAAACATTCGAAAAGTGAGTAAAGACACTTATGGACATTTAATTGATTTTACTGTTGAAGTGGGGAAAAAAAAGGATGTTTACACAAAGTGTAGTTTTAGTGAAAGTGCGTAATCTTCTCCTTTGAGTGATGACTGATTATTTATAAAACAAAATATTTTCCAAAAGTTACAAAAATATATGACAAAGTGCAAAAGGCTGTGAAGGAGGGTGTAAATTTGTGATAAATGTTATAACGCATTGGTCTTTACACCAAGGGTGAAATCGACTAAAATGATATGATAAGTGACCGTCGCAATCGCAAAAATCGGGTACTAATAGCAATCGGGAAAACCAAGTTGAAAAAAAAAACACTTTGGCTTTTTTGAACATTAAAACAACCCTGTACGTTGGAAGACGACTTTTGAGCCAGCCTGTATATAAAAGGTGGTTAAATTTTAAGGGCCAATGTTGATTTTAAATAAAACACAAATTATTTAGGAAATTATTGTCATTTCTTTTTGTTATGATAATATTGGTATGGTTCAATTATGTATGGAACAAAATATTGGCCAAATGGCCGCCGCGACCTCTCCGGCACATCTCCATCCGATGGTCCAAATTTTCGATGACGCTGAGCCATAACGCCGTTAACATGCCGAATTATCTCATCCTTTCGCTCTTGAATTGTTGCTGGCTTATCAACTTGCACCATTTCTTTCAAATAACCCCAATGAAAGAAGTCCAACATTGTCAAATCACATGATCTTGGCGGCCAATTGACATTGCCACCACATGAGATAACGCGGCCATTGAATTTGTCGCGCAAAAGAGCCATTGTTTCGTTTGCTGTGTGGCAAGTGGCACCGTCCACATCATTATCTTCCAATTCGGGCCATAAAAAGTTCGTAATCGTCTCACGATAACTGCCTGACCGGCCTCTTTTTGGAAAAAATACGGCCCGATGACGTCGCCAGCAAATAAACCACACCAAACAGTCACTCTTTGTGGGTGAATTGGTTTGTCGACAATCATTCCTGGATTATCGTTCGCCCAAATGCGGCAATTCTGCTTATTGACGAATCCACTGAGGTAAAAATGTGCCTCATCATTGAAGATGATTTTCTTCGAAAATTGATCATCCACTGTTCCCATTTCTTGCCACCATTCTGACCATTGGCGACGCTTGGAATGGTCAAGAGGCTTTACTTCTTAAGTCAACTGCACCTTGTTAGCGTGTAAATGCAAGTCTTTATACATAATGTTCATCAACGACGAGCGTGAGAGGTGCAATTTTTTAGCACGACGACGAGTTGAGGTGGACGGCCACACTATCGCGAACAGCAGCAATATTTTTTGCAGTACGAGCTGTACGAACACGCACTGGTGTTTTCACATTTGGACGATTAACTTGACCAAAAAAATCACGAAGTGAATTGTTGAGCACGACGACGAGTTGAGGTGGACGGCCACACTATCGCGAACAGCAGCAATATTTTTTGCAGTGCGAGCTGTACGAGCATCCTTAAATTGATCGAAAAAATCACGAAGTGCACGATATGCATTTTTATTTGAACGCCCATTTTCATAATAAGCCTGAATAGCTTTAACGCGTTGCTCGATTATGTATCTTTCCATGGGTTAGTCTGAAATTGAGAAATGTTAAATAAAATGCAGAAAAAAAACTTGAAGTTTAGGTGTGCTTCAAATTCAATATCGGCCCTTAAAATGTATCCACCAGTTACTTCAGTCCAATATTAGTCTAAAAATGTTTCTTATGAATAATAAAACAAACCTAATAAAATATTTAATTGATTCAAAAGAATGCGATAATGCGATAGAAAACCGTAAACGTTCAATACCTTATCCCATTTCATCCTTAAATTACAACTCCGCAAAAAGTCGGCATGGCTAAAAACTTTATATGGGTGAAATATATAAGACATCATATTTTCTTAATAGCTTGAGGAGGTACCTTATCAAAATTATTTGTCGTTTTTTTTTAAGTTGGCTTATGTACTAACTATCATTATTTTAGACCAACATTTTCGAACTGACGACTCTATGACGCTCTATGACTTTTGTCATAAGCTATGGCATATGATACAAAAAACTGTTTTATAAGAAAACGCTCCCATAGCTATAACTGTACACTTAGATCAAAAATAACATGACAGGGCCTAGTTTTACTTAAGCCTAAGTTTCGACTTCAGTCCAGTATAGCTACCAGTATTTGTCTCTATTCAACCTTTTAGTGTTACTTTTATCGCATTCAGGTATGATAGTGCAGTATCTTGTTCGATCAGTATTCCCACCCCCTGACTCAAAAGGCTCGTAAAGGATCCTTTTATCTATTGCTCTCCTTACAGCTTGGTACATGATTGAGACGTTCGTTGAGCTTGATAAGTAGCCATATGCATCCAGAAACAAGAATGCCTCTGGCGGAATGTATCCACTTTCTAAAGCATTTCTAAAGTACCCATGGTTCGGATAGAATAATCCAGAGATTAATTCGTTTTCGCTTAAACTTTCCGAACGAGCAAAGTGACTCCTTACAAGATCCAGTATGACATTGAAAATTCTATACACACCGGAAGCATCCAAAAGTCTTTAGTTTGAGACGTGTGTCTAAATTCGAAATGTGCACTCCTATACATTTACTGCATTTACTACTCCTATACATTCCTGCATGCAGGCTCTGCGACATTTGCGCTAGAAAACTTGTAGCTTTTCGATATACGATTGGTTAATGTTCCTTCACACAGGACTCGCATAAGTCAGAATTGGACGTACGAATGCTTTGTAGAAAAGGATCTTCACATCGAATCTTAGACAGTTGGAATAAAAAAGGCTTTTAAGCGACATGAATATAAAAGAAAGAACGAGCATTCTTCATCCGCGTTTGATAGTAAACAAAACGCATTTGTTGGCACGTTGTTTCTCCCAAAAATTTCACGTAACTTTTTGATCGTCACATCACAGTAATCGATGGTTGATTTTGATAAAATGTTTTAACGATTAAAACACGTTGGTTTATCGAATATTTTTCCATAATAAATTTGCCACGTGTCTACTTCACGAATGCAAATATGAACTGTCAAGACTAATGATTACCAAAATGGCGGCAAAACAAAGTAGTATACCTTCCCGGCGGACACCCTGTATGTAAGTGCAGCGATAAAAACCTAGATTCCCACAGTCATTTAATCGTAAAATAATATTACTGCAACGACTGCAGACATCTTTAATTTAACCGCGAGCTAAGCCCAGGTATAAGAAGCTTTTCATAAGAATTGTATACATTGGTTGTTTTTCATACCTTTTCAATAGATGGGACCTTGGACCTATTTTTTCTGACTTAATCGTTATAATTCGTCTCTACGATTCAAATTTTCAGCAACGACATAAACTGCTTAATTTCTAATAATTTTATAATTTTCAGCAACGACATAAACTGCTTAGTTTTTAATAGTTTTATAATTTTCAGCAACTACTTAAATTGCTTAATTTCTAATATTTTTGTAATTAGATGTTAAATTTTTAGAATTAGTAGGATTTCATATTTTTATAATTAGATGTTGTGTACTTACTCAGCTTATTCCCAGTATATGCGATTTGGAATGTATCTTCAAGTGAAAATTCGTTCTGAAAAAAAAAATTAATAAAATGCGTGTATTTTGTTATTAGTGGGGTATATTGGTTTTAATAAAAAGTTCGCAAAATGGCGGTTTATAATATCTATTCTAAATTGATGAAATGTGTTTACAAAACCAAATCAACAAGATTTTAAGTTCAGCCAACTGGCACGGAGGCAAGATTAAATCACTAGTAATTAAGTGATCTATGATTACAATAAGGGGCGTTAGATTTTTGATTGCCAGACACTTTTACCCATCTACTCGGCAGTAGACGTAAAATGAAACGTTTTAGTTGTAATAAAAAAATTTAATGCGTTCCAATTTATGCTTGAAACACATTGACACAGTGACATCACCAACATTAACAATACCAGCACAATTTGTAAACTGAAAATGAAAATTAAAAAAAAAACCTAATGTTGACGTTAGTGGTAATGATGCGTTGTTCAATATATTTCAGGCATAACGCTTTTCATCTACTTCCACCTACTTGCGGTTAAGTTGAAATAGGTAAGTGCGTTTTTACCACAAAACATTCTTTTTAGTAAAAATCTCATAGAAATTCCACAGCGTCTGGTAAGGTCTATATTTAAACTTGTAGCTAATCTACATTTTAACTATAAACTCTTCCGATACATGCCAATTTTTTTGTTTGTTTATAATATTCTAAAACAAAAATAAAATACAAACATGTGAGAGGCTACAATCGTATCCCATTCCATCCTTAAAATAAACGTCCCCCAAGTGAAAACTAAAAAAAAAAAAGAAAACAGAACACCAGGTGATTTATTTCCATCATCAGAATCATTTTCGCTTCCCATTTCCCCTTCTAAGGTTGCTGTTTTGTATTTCATATTTGCACCAATATGACATCGCAATTCCGGCTAAGGTAATTGTAGAAATTAATACAAGAAATCTTCAAATTACATTTCATAATCAGAATCACACTCAATGTTTCGACTTCTAATCGCGTTTTGTCAGACGTGCAAGATTTATTTACTGCGGAAAGGACTCGCTCCGCCGATGCTGAAGTTCCTAACAAAAATAAAATATGTTCCACGATCGTAGCCATTTCTTTCTAATCGCCATCACGATTGAAATATTTGAAGATTCCACCCAGTGATTTAGAATCGAAACATGACCATCCCTTCATTGTTGGATTTTATTACTTGTTCAATAGTTCTTGAAATATCTGAATTCTGTCTCCAAAAAGCAATTTAAAAAATGAAAAACAGTGCGCAGTTTTTTGGTGTTAAAAACAGTATAATACTGCGAAAAACGGTTATAGATACGAGCGTTATAAATATATGGACGAAATGGTTATTACAAAGACGAAATATATATCTCACGTTGCAAACGAAAGTGGCACTACCTATACACAAAATTTTCCACTTTTGAGGTTCTAGGTTCCATTAAATATGTACCAACCATCTTAAAATTTCATTTTGAAAAAATAGGTATACATATTATACATTATCCAAATTTAAAGTTAATCCAAACTTTAATTGGCTACATTAGAAAATTTGGTTTTTTGTTTAGTGTCACTTTTGCTTACAACTTGCGATATATCTTTTTAGAGGTTGGTTTTTCGAATAGCGGTAATACTGAAAATTTGTGCTCAAATCGGGCAACTGTAATGTCATGTATGCTCAGTTTGGTTCGCCATTTCATCATGAAAAGGTTGACAAATGAGCCTGCAAATCGTGCAAATTTATTTCGAAAATAATGGTTCAGTTCGCCAAGTTTACCGCACGCCACGTTCATATTATGGTCGACATAATCGTCCGTCAGAGCAATTAATTCGGTTAACCATAGATCGTTTTCTCACTACGTTTACTCTATATGACAATACGCATCAGCAGAGACGTCGAACAGTGCGCACCGAAGAAACAATTGCCGCTGTAGAGCAAAGCGCTGAAGAGGACCCGAATGAATCGATTCGCCACCGTGCACAGCTATTGGAGCTTTGTCCATCAACTTTATGGAAGATTTTGCGCAAAGATCTTGGCTTACGACCTTACAAGAATTAAGGCCGCGAGACCATGCAATGCGTCGTGATTTTGATGTATGGGCCGAAAATGATCTCGATGCTGATTTCCATCGCAAAATTTTGTTCAGTGATGAGACTAATTTTTGGTTGAATGGCTACGTCAACAAGCAAAATTGCCGCATTTGGAGTGAAGAGAATCCACATGAGACCCTTGAGACGCTTTGACATCCAAAAAAACTGACTGTTTGGTGTGCTCTATGGGCTGGTGGAGTCATTGGGCCATACTTCTTCCGAAATGATGCTGGGGAGTTAGTTACCGTTAATGGAGACCGGTATAGAGCCATGATAACCGACTATTTTGTTCCCGAATTGGCCCGAATTGGGTGGAATGAATGTGGATGTTGTTCCAACATGACGGCGCTACATGCCACACAGCGCACGTCACAATAGATTTATTGAAGCAAACATTTGATGACCGCATAATTTCGCGGAATGGGCCTGTCAATTGGCCACCAAGATCGTGTGGATTTGCAACCATTGGATTATTTTCTTTGGGGATATGTAATGTCGCTCGTCTACGCCAACAAACCAGACACGTTAGTTGACTTGGAAGCCAACATTCGTAGCGTTATTGCCGACATACGGCCCCAAATGCTCGAAAAAGTGGTTGAAAATTGGACCTCTAGACTTGGCTTTATTGGAACCAGCCGCGGCGGCCACATGCCAGAAATTATATTTAAACATTAATGGTATAAAATTGTATTTGGAATAAAGCCAAATTGATGGGAATTAAGACGATTTTCTTGTGTTTTATTTCAATTCGAAGTTCTATACCTTTAAATAAAAACACCCTTTATGTATATAAAGAATGTTCAATAGCTTGTTCAGATAATTTTTCAAAATTCGTTATGATTTGATCAAAATAAACGTTTTTTCATAAAACTGGGAGTGACAGTTGGTGGATTTTTAAAGTTTTTTACACTTTTTCTGCTTCGTCAAACACCAAATTTCATCATTCTAGCTCAAAATTTAAGGCCAACAAATTTGTGGTATACAGACGGACGGACAGAAATTCTTCTCTATGTTACGAAGCTTGAATCAAAACTAATATTGCCATATACAATAGGGTATTAAGATTGTGTTTGGATATGTTCTTGGGTTATAGGGAAGGACTAAGGTGTTTTATGACACGTACTACTACGCCCAACTATTGTAATCATGTTTGAAATCAATTTTTAAAATAAAAATAAAAAATAAATCAATATTTCGATGAGTCTTTAAAATGAATCGATAACATTTCATGATTTCTTAAAGATTTATTTGGTCCTTAAAGGTGATTGTGTTTCTATATCACTCACCAGTTACAGTAACCGTAATATACACGTCCTCGAAAATTAAGCCTGATAACAACTATGGAGTAAGTGACTTTGAGTAAAATATAAATAAAATTCAGTAACGTGCATTCTCAACGCCACAGAAGCGCAAATTTTTGTTTGTTTACGTATCCGTATAAGACGGAAATGGGCATTGTAATCATGAGGAATTTTTTATACCCTATCCCATAGGGGTATATTAGTTTTGATGCATATTTTGTATCATTGAGAAACAAAGTATATGGATCGACTAAGAATCGCTAGCCGAGTCGATTAAGCCATGTCTGTCTGTCCGTCCTTCTGTAGGTCACCGGTTTTTAGGCCTTCAATTTTGAGCTATGATAATGAAATTAGTTACATGAGATCCTTGTACGTGCTGTGCGAACAAGTGTCAAAAATTTTCAAAATCCATCCACTGCCACGCCCACTTTTTAGAAAAACGTTCATTTTGGCTAAACGGAAGAAAATTTTGAAAAAGAGACTGAACAACATATGTAGTCAATCCCAATATCTATATTTTGTCCATATAAGGTTTTTTGCCACGACCACTTTTTGAGGGCATTTTCAATAAAAAAGTTTTTCGGTAAAATTTCAAAATATTCTAAAAAACTTTTGATATAAAATCATTGGGTTTGATAAAACAAATATTTCGTCAATACATCATTTAAGCCCAAGCTTACTTTTCTGAGGCATTTTCCTATAAAAACAATTCGTATACGCCATGCCATTTGCAGGCTTGAAACGTTGTTTTTTGCCAAACCATAAAAGATTATGAACGATATGTTGTGACAATGTTTTAAAATTCCTTTGCAATAAAGCCCACATTTTGGGGATAATAATTTAAGGATAGAATGGAATAGGGTATAAAATGAAGTGAATTGTAGCCTTCTCATATGTTTTTTTCAAGTCTTTCACTATAATTCGCCGCAGGTACAAACGTGTAACGAAATTCCCAGCTACGGGTGATAGATCTTGATATCTATACACACTTTTCTAGTATAAAATGTAATCATATGATATCTTCCTTCATTTAATGTTTTTAATCCGTAGATTTAAATAAATACCAAAAAAATCACCTTTTAGCTGGCTTTTGTTGCTTTTTCTTTATTTCTTTAAGAAGTTGCTCAATCCTTCTCCTTTGTGCATACAGTGCGACTTTACATTGCCTTAAGTTACACTGCAATCCAGAATAAACCTGGACCAACAAGACCTCTCCAATTAACCCGGTCGCTAGCTAACTGCACCCAGTTGCGCATGTCATGTTGGTAGAGGTTTATTTCTACCATCCAGTACCGATCACGTAACCTAGGAAAACTATCGATCATCACCTACGCTGTGCTTGGGAGTACTTATGAAGCTTAAGTTGAACTATCGAAATGACGTCGTCAAGATAATTGCGATTGAATGAACGTACCCAAGTGTCACTTGAGGTAAATTATAATTTAAATGACATCGGCTGATGATATTCATATTCTGTCGTTTTCTCTACATGGAATAGACAAATATATGTAATCCGGCTAGCAGAGTTTTTAATTTTCGGAGTTCGGAAGAAGTTATGGAAGACATCGCCTTTAATGGCGGTCACACAGACCTGCTAGTATACCGCTGATCAAGGTAAAGCACTAGCGACGTCGAGTGGAATTAGACCGCTGTCACAAGGATTGGGTCGAGGTCGACTAAGGTGGAGTTATTTTCATTGATGAGTACAGATTTTGCCAGCGCAGTCTAAACAGACATAACAAAGTGTGGAGAAGACCTGGCGAGACAACAGCTGCCCAGCGGAAAATTTGCTAGGCATGCTCTGTCAAGGTGTGGGCATGAATTTTCTTGCGAAAAAAATGTGTTGTGCAATGTGGAAAAAACGCTGAGCTCTAGCTTTAACATAAGCAACTTACTTACTTACTTAAGTGGCGCTACAGTCCGGAATGAACCTGGGCCTCGACCAACATGCCTCTCCAATTAGTCCGGTCCTTAGCTAACTGCCTCCAGTTGCGCACTCCAAGTTGGTTGAGGTCGGTTTCTACTTGTGCGCGCCACTTAAGGCGAGGTCTTCCTCGACTGCGTCCGACGTCTGGCTGGGAATCGAAGACTCTGCGAGCCGGAGTATTGGTGTCCATTCGTTCTACATGTTCTAGCCATCTTAAACGTCCAATGCGGATTTTTTTGACCAGGGGCATGTCGCTGTACAGCTCGTATAGTTCTTGGTTAAATCTTCGTCTCCACAGCCCGTCAACGCAAACGGGACCGAAGAATTTTCCTCTCAAATCGACCAAGGATTTCTTCATCCGCTTTTGAGACGGTCCACGCTTCAGCGCCGTAAAGCAGGACTGGGATAATCAGGGTCTTATATAGGATCTCCTTAGTAGTTCGAGTGAGGGCTTTACTACTGAATTGCCTTCTTAGCCCGAAGAAACAGCGGTTGGCAAGAGTAATTCTTCGTTTAATTTCTGACGAGATGTTGTTGTCAGAGTTAATAGCAGAACCGAGATAGATAAAGTCCCGTACTACCTCAAAGTTATATCTGTCAATGGTGACGTTCTGTCCAATTCGTCGATGTTGTGTGTCCTTTCGTGTTGACAGCATATACTTCGTCTTGCCCTCATTTACTGCTAAGCCCATTTTTGCCGCTTCCTTCTGGTTTTGCAAACGTGGCTATGACATCGCGTTGGGTCCTACCAATGATGTCCATATCGTCGGCGTATGCTAGTAGTCGCACAGATTTTTGGAAAATTGTGCCTCTGGTGTTGGCTTCAGTTTAGATATTGTTATCCTCACTTCACTCAGGTCGGGTGGTTGGCAGCTCTCGGCTATCTTTGCCAATATTGAATTGTTCGTTCTGCCTGACAGCGGAATATTGTTCGTCATCGCCGTTTAACAATCTGCAGAAGTGGTTCTTCCATATCCTCAGCATCGACTGTGTCTCAACTACGATATTTTCTTGCTCATCTCGACAGGAGTCTGTTCCAGCCTTGTATCCTTGGCTTTGACGTTTTACACTTTGGTAAAATTTGCGAACATCTTTCCTGGAGTGGCACCTCTCTATATCCTCGATCGCGCGCTTTTCTTGCTCTTTTTTCTTCTTTCTAAAAAGCCGGTGTTCTTCCCTTCTTCTCTGCAACTCTCGCCTTCACCTGCAGCTTAGCCTTGTAGGCCGCGTTCTTGGCTGCGAGCATCTGTCGGCATTCCTCATCAAACCAGGGGTTTCTTGCTGGTGGGTGCGAGAAACCTAGCACATCAGTTGGCATCGTTGCCATAGTTCTTCAACATTCGATGCTGGTGGTATGGTGTTAATCGAGAGGTTCAGAGATACGCGTTGCGCGAAGGTCTTGGCGGTCTCATATCTCATAAGCAACGTCCTTGATTAATATGTGGTTTGTGGTTTCATTCGCACCTTTGATTAAGGAAAATTTGTTGCAGATGCAGGACAATGCTGGACCACACATCCAGGTGCGTTACCAAGTACTTGCAAAAAGTGTTAAGTGCTGTGATGTGCACGGACGTATATCAAATTGAACACTTTTGGGACCGACTTGGAAGAAAGATAAGGTAGCGGACGCAGCATTTTCCGAGACACTCAGTGACCTCCATTCCTGATCTGCTAGAGGGATGGTTCGTAGCAAACCTTATCCAATGTATGCCCAGTCAAATTAATGGTTTGTTAGACGTTCGGGGTGGCTTACGGTAATTAATGATGTTTTTGCCAATTTTCCATAATTAATATTTTAATTAATGATGTTTTTGCCAATTTTCCTTAATTAATATTTTATTTTTATGTTCGTCCTTTTACATTCATTACTCATTGTCATGTTAAATTGAATAAAAGGCGTTTTTTTAACTTACTCGAAATAATTCGAAAATTTCAAGGTCACCACCACCCCTTTGAAACTCATTGTAATTTCGCATAATAAGGTGTCCGATTATTCACGCAAAATGTAATTTTCTTATAAGTATAGATTTTTAATTGGAAGGATTAAATTTTTTTAATTCAAAGAGTAAACAGATTGGGGTAAGGTATCCACATCGGATATTTGGCCGCCACGGTTTTGCTGGCAAGTACATACACTTTTATTGAAATTTAGTATAACCGTTTTGCAATTAAAAGATTTTATTTACATATTTGTTACGTATTTACAATTATTTACCTAGGATTTAAAAATTATTTAAAAATTGGAATGGCTTTTAAAAATTGAGGAAGTACATTAATGATTTTCGGTATTAAGTATCGTAGTTCTCGGTCTCCGTAAGCGTTGTGTTTTTGGAACGTTTAGCATCCCCTGGACTCGTCTTCGTGTGTTAATTGTGTGGCATATAGGCTGCAGAAATCGTTGATCATGCATGTATTGTAGAAGTGTTTTCATCTGGTAGATTGCATTAATAACTATAAATGTAAGATTTAAATTACTGGTTCTAAAAATTTTAACAAGACTATGTTGTAGGTGGGATATTTTGTCCAAATGAGTTTTTACAGTGTTTCCCCATGCAAGGATTCCGTATCTAATACGCGACTCAACTAGTGAGTAATACACGCTTTTTTGTACTGTTCGATTTAAATGTCGCTTATTGCAAAAATAGTACTCTTTAGTTGAAGAAGCAGGACGTTTATATGCACACTCCAAAGAAAATGCTCATCAATGGTTACTTCGAGATACTTTATATTTTTGACTACATACCTCAATTGCTTGGTTATTGGCTGATAGTGGCTGCTGACAGTAGTCGTTTCAGTGATATATTTGGACCGTTTTCTCTGGTTTGCATGCGGAACGAATGTGCATCACCGTTGTTTTCGCTGTTTTTATAACAAACCCTATGTCATGACACCACTTAGAAACGGTTTTAAATTTAGGTGTTTGTGATTTACCGCAAGCGATTTCGTAAGCCTCCCCGAACGTATAACAAACCATTAATATGACTAGGTACACCGCGTGGGTGGCCGCGTATAGTGGTAATGTGTTCGACTGTTGAGAAGGTTGAGAGCGTTAAATCCCAGCCAAAATAAATGTTTTTATATTAAAAGTATGCACCATCTTGAATTTAACGATTTTAACGATCATAAGAAAGTCCGAAGTTAATTCGGACACCACCCATGGAGTAAGTCTCCACTACGTATAAAATCTTTCCTTTCACTCTCTTAAAACATTTAAATGATATTCATAACCCCTTGAGTGCGGGAAAATTATAAAAATAAACACGATTGCTATATAATCGGCATAGGAAGTACTTCTTTTCAATAACCGCATAAGTTTGTTGGTAAAGAGAATAAATAAAATCGGGCCCAAATTAGAACCTAGTGGTACGTCAAATTTGCTTGGCTTTTCTTTACTCATTTCATCAGACACCTTGACTTTAATGGTTCTATCATTAAGATAGCTCCTAAGCCAGTTTGCCAGTACTCCTCTCAAACCCATTCTGCTAACACTTTCAACTAGTTTTTCGTGCGTTAGAGTAACGAATGCTTTGCTAAAATCGATAAACAGTACAAGGACATGATGGTTATTGTTTAGTCCAGCATAAAACGTATTGGCAAACTCTCACTGCTCCTATTTTTTTTTTTGTGTAATCCGTATTATATTTTATTCGGCTGACAATTACTTCCTCCATAAACCAGATTACGTTATTATGGTCGTCATAATCGACCTGGTGAATCAACAATTCGTGCTGTTATCACCAAATTTCGCAACAAATTTACTTTGTTAAACCATCGATTCGCATGCGTACACTGCGTACCAAAGACAATATTTCAGTCGTAGCGTCCTTTGTTAATGAAGATCGTGAAATGTCAATTCGTCGCCGTTCTCAGCAATTGGGTTTGTGATACTCAACCACATGGGAAATTGTACATGTCGATTTGGGTTTGAAAGCTTATGAAATTCAACTTGTGCAAGAATTGAAGCCGAATGACCTACCACAACGTCTAATTTTTGGTGAATTAGCCTTAGAACATCTCCATGAAAATCCGCTGTTTTATCGAAAAATTATGTTCAGCGATGAGGCTCATTTCTGGCTCAACGGATACGTAAATAAGCAAAACTGTCGCATCTAGAGTGATGAACAGCCACATGCCATACAAGAATTACCGATGCATACCGAAAAAACGATAGTTTGGTGTGGTTTATGGGTTGGTGGCAACGTCGCGTCGGTCCATTTTTCTTCAAAGACGACCGTGGAAGAAACGTTACCGTGAATGGCGAACGATATCGAGCCATGATACGCGACTTTTGTTCTGTCCCAGTTGGCTGAGTTGAACTTGGTTGACATGTGGGTTCATTAAGACGGTGCCACATGCCACACAGTTCGTGAAACAATGGAAATGTTGAAAGAATAATTTGGTGAGCAGCTTATTTCTCTAGATGGCCCTCGAAGTTTGGCCGCCAAGATCATGCGATTTTACGGTTCTTGATTATTTCTTGTGGAGTTATGCAAAGCCGTTAGTCTATGTTGACAAGCCGAACACTATTGAAGCCTTACAGGATAATATAACACGCGTAATTCGTGGAATACAGGCCGAAATACTCGAAAAAGTGACGCAAAATTGAACTTTCCGAATGGACCATTTGAAACTGAGCCGCGGACAACATTTACATGAAGTTGTCTTTAAAAAACGTAAATAGCAAAGGCCTATTTTTCGACTACAATAAAAATTTTGAATATTTCATGCAAATTTGAGTGTTTTATTCGATTTATAAAATAACTAAGCTTAAAAAATCACTCGTTACTACGGTTTTTTATTTTTATTAATATACCGCATGATTTCCTTTTTCAAGACGTAAATGGTCGTGGGCTTCCTAACATAGACTTTTGACCTCAAAAAATCCCAAAGAAAAAAGTCCAATAATTTCAAAAACGGGCGATTACACGATTAGAAAAGGACTCATGCAGTAAGTGTTATGGAACCACCAATGTTTTGGTCTGTTTCTGCTATTGAAGTTTCAATTTTTAATCTGTAAGGAAAATGTTGGCATTCATAGTACCTCTTGTTTATGGTATCTATTTATCATATCCCAACATAAAATTATATCTCTGACTTGATCCAGTTTATGCTAGCGTAAACTTGGGTAAAATCGAGTGAAAATCAAAAATATCTATGACTGCTTATTCGTTATAGCATTACACAAATTTGTTTGTTGTTATTTCCACTCTATTTAATGCGAATCAATTTTTATTAGGTATTTCAGTAACTGGTAACGCAACTCGCTTGTAAAGTGATAATGGACAAATATTGCGTATTCTATAACCATCACACCCTTTACGTGGTAATCTAGTTTTTTTTTTATTTGTTTACTAATTGTCGAGGCACGCTCCAGATAAGCATCTATTGCTTTTGCCTGTACTTGACGCTTCACGCATCATCTTCGCTGCCACAGTCTCTTAAGTACAGTCGAAAACAACGCGACGCGACGTTCAAATAACGTTCGGTCTTTCCCTATTGTCAAATTGGAGTTTAAAGTGGAATATGTGTACAAGTACATTACGTATGAGTGTGTGTAGATACAAGAAATAGATAGATTTTTTTTTTCTTGTTGTGTTATTTAAATTTAACGATTTTAGGGGGAATTTTAAAATTATCGAGTCAGTGTGCAATATTACCGTCTCATTATTGTGTGACCTTCCGTCTGGCAGGTACCTTTACGTCATTATTGAAAAAAAAAAAAACATAATTACACAGTGCATTCATATATACATATTCAATGTAGAAAAAAAGTTGTTTCCTTTTACCTTTCATGATGTTATATAATTACGAAGTTAAAATTGATTTTTATGACTTGGGATGAAGTTTCTCGATTTATGCGAACTAAATAGTGTTCACACGTTTCTACTTTATGCAAGTTCGGTTCAGCAGATAATGTTTACTTATTAACAGGTAAAAAACTGACAGAACAATTATTTTTGATCGTGGTTTTAAATTAAGCAATTAACATTTGTAATTGTACCTAGTTCATATCCAAAGTTGCTTCCACATATATATTATCGGCTTCAGTGTTAATCCAGTCTTTGATGGTTAAAATTATAAAAAAAAATGATAAAAACTCTAATAAAGTGCATTAAACATTTAAATGGACAATTTTAAGTATTTAAACTTGAGAAAGCTGTGTTTCGATATTACTCATCCGATAATAAAAAAAATCCGAAAGTATAAAGTGATCTGGAATCCGGTTTAATGAAGTTTTTCAATCATTAAATTTATAATTTTTAATTTTTCAATTGAATAAACAAATGAACAATAAATGTGTCCTATTTCATTATTATAAAAACGCATTAAAGGTAATTTTTTACGTTTCAGCATTAACACCGAGTTAATTCGAGAAAAAATATCAATTTATGTAACTACGAATTAACTCAACAACTTTTAGTAAGCTAACCCTACATTAAATAATCAGGCTTAACTCGTTATTGAAAACCTGGACCTTAAACAGCGATTTGCATATAGACATTTATTTTACAAATTGCTCTTAATTTTTTTTTTCGTGGGCTGGTGGAAATCTTCATAGACACGATGAGCACGTGCTCAAAATGGTGTCAGATTTTTACTCACTAAAACCACCAACCTTCTTATAACCAAACCCATAGGGGTATATTAGTTTTGACATTAAGTTTGTAACATAGTGAAATAATGTGGCCAGACAAACCTAAAAAACTCCGCATTGAACGTTTAAGATGGCTAGGACATGTAGAAAGAATGGACACCAATGCTCCGGCTGGCAGAGTCTTCGATTCCCAGCCAGACGTCGGACGCAGTAGAGGAAGACCTCGCCTTAAGTGGCGCGCACAAGAAGAAACCGACCTTAACCAACTTAGAGTGCGCAACTGGAGGCAATTAGCTAAGGACCGAGCTAATTGGAGAGGCATGTTGGTTGAGGCCCAGGTTCCGACGAAGCAGAACAAGTGTAATTCTTTTACCACTGCCACGCTCCCTTTTTAGAAAAACGTAGTTTTATGCCAAACCATTAGAGATTTTGAAAAAAGTGTCTGAACTAGATATCTAGACAATCCTTTTGTCTATATTTCGTCTATACAATTTTTTTTTTCAATTTTAGGGGGCGTTTTCATTAAAAAAACGTTTTCTGTACAATTTTAAACATTTCGACAAAAATCTTTTTGCCAAATGATTGGTTATGGCAATATAAATATTTCTTCTATTTATCATTTTAACCCACGCCCACTTTTTTGAGGCGTTTTCATACAAAAACAATTTGTATACACTATCACATAGCATAACCAGGCAAAAATTGATGTGTTTTGTCGTACTATAAAAGATTTTGATAAAATGTCTGAACAACATGTTCTGACAACGACATTTTCTATATATCATCGCCATAAAGCCGACATTTTGGGGAATATTTGTTTTAAGGATGGGATTTGATAGGGTAAAAAACGATCCACACAGTGGCTTGTAGCCTTCTCTTATGTTTGTATTTGTATTGCAACTAAGTATGCGACTTATCTAACATTTTTTTTTATCACGAGTATATAAAGGGTGATCCATTTCGAGGTTTCCTACTTTTTTAAAGAAAAAAACACAGAAAATTCAAATTTAATGGAGAATGTTTATTATCATTTGAAAGAACATTCTTTGTCATTTATTTTTTGAAGATTATGTCTATCAAATGTTGGCCGTTGCTACGTCGCAGATGGTACATCCGTTGAATCCAATTTTCGATCACTCGTTCGAGCATTTCGACTGGTAACTGGCGAATGACACGCGTGATGTTTTCCTCCAAGGCCTGAATCGAAGCGGGTTTGTCGGCATAAGCTTTTGACTTTACATATCCCCACAGGAAAAAGTCTTACGGTGTGATATCACACAATCTTGGTGGCCAATCGACCGGCCGGTGATGGTGTTGCGAATAGTACGCTCAGTAGGCCGATTATGTTGACCATAAGTTGAGTGAAGTGCACGAAACACATTCCTCACAGAACGTGAATTTTCATAATAAAGTTGAACAATTTGTAAACGTTGTTCACGCGTAAGTCTTTCCATTTTGAAATGCCAAACAATACTAAACAAGAACAACATGACAGCATGACACGTGATCTGTCAATAAAGGCTATTGAAAAAAGTATCTCTACTTGGATCACCCGTTATAAATGTTTGGCAGTTAACTTTCCTTGGAGAGCTCCTGCTTTATCCGCAATTTATAGCGCGGTTTGTGACTATCGGGCTAAATCTAAGAGCTTAGTTCTTTGAACGTGCGTTAACGTACTTACTTAATTACTTAAGTGGCGCTACAGTCCGGAATGAACCTGGGCCTCAACCAACATGCCTCTCCAATTAGGCCGGTCCAGTTGCACACTCCAAGTTGGTTGAGGTCGGTTTCTACTTGTGCGCGCCACTTAAGGCGAGGTTATCCTCTATTGCGTCCGACGTCTGGCTGGGAATCGAAGGCTCTGCGAGCTGGAGTATGGGTGCCCATTCGTTCTACATGTCTCAGCCATCGTAAACTTCCAATGCGGAGTTTTTTTTTCCAGGTGCATGTCGCTGTACAGCTCGTATAGTTCTTGCTTGAATCTTCGTCTGCATAGCCCGTCACCGCAAATGGGACCGAAGATTTTTCGAAGAATTTTCCTCTCGATTCGGGCAAGGATTTCTTCATCCGCTTTTTAGACGGTCCATGTTACAGCGACGTAGAGCAGGACTGGGATGATCAGGGTCTTGTATAGGATCTCCATAGTAGTTCGAGTGAGGGTTTAGCCCAAGGAAACAGCGGTCGGCAAGAGTAATTATTCGTTTTACTTCTGACGAGATGTTGTTGTTAGAGTTAATAGCCGAGCCGAGATAGACAAAGTCCCGTACTACCTCAATGTTATATCTGTCAATGGTGACGTTCTGTCCAATTCGTCGATGTTGTGTGTGTTGACAGCATATACTTCGTCTTGCCCTCATTTACTGCTAAACCCATTTTTGTCGCTTCCTTCTCTATACTAGCAAACGTGGCTTGAATCACGTCGCGTCCGACCAATGATGTCAATATCGTCGGCGTATGCTAGTAGTTGTACCGATTTTTGGGAAATTGTGCCTCTGGTGTTGGCTTGTGAGTTTTGCACAATCCTCTCAAGAATCAAATTGAAAAAGTCACATGATAGCACATCGCCTTGAATAAATCCTTTTTTGGTATCGAATGTGTCGGTGAGGTCGTTTCCGACCCTGATAGAGCAGCGAGAATTCTCCGTCGTCATCCTACACACACGGACGAGTTTGGGCGGTATACCAAAACTAGACATGGATCTGTATAGTTCGTCTATATAAATGTTGTCGTATGCAGCCCTGAGATCGATGAATAGGTGGTGGGTATCGATTTGGACATCTTGGGTTTTTTTCCAAGATCTGCCGAAGTGTGGAAATTTGATCGGTAGTGGACTTTGCTGGCCTAAAACCACACTGATAAAGGCCGATCAGGTTGTTGGTAAACGGTTTTAGGCGTTCACATGTTACCGCAGATAGGATCTTGTAGGCGTTGTTGAGGAGACTTATGCCTCTGTAGTTGGCGCAGTTAAGAGGGTCTCCTTTTTTTGGATCGGACAAACGATGCTGAGGTTCCATTCTTCTGGCATGGAATGTAATGTTACCGTAATAACCGTTGTTTTTTTTTATGTTTTCGTGCAAATTTGTTCATTTCATCTTTAACCGCGGAAATACCCATATCTCTTTGTAGATCTTCGTTCTTTATATACTACGGCGCATTCACGAATGATCTTAACATTTTGTTTTAAAAACGTTTAATAGTTATCATAATAACAGTTATCAAGGTTAAGCTTCGAATATCTTCCAAACTACCAGTACAGATCTCTGTATTGGTTTTTAAGTTCCTCGCATTTCTTTTTTACATGCACCTTACATTTAAATTTTGCATCGAGTATCGTTCCAAGATCGCTTCATTTGCAAAAGGGACTCGAACTGTATGCGACCAAGTAACATCCTTTTAAACACTTTGAAATGTGAAGGAAGTGAAATAGGTCTGAAAGTTTTTATTTCATTTGGTGATTTTCGTGGTTTGAGAACCATTATCACTTCCTAACTTTCACTGTCTTGGTTTGTATTCTAGTCTAATTGCCGCATTTACAATGTAGAGTCAATGCTATTTGAGGCAATGTTTTAGGAAGTTCTTCAGCAATAAGGTCATAACCCAGAGCTTTCTTAGGCATTAGTTTCTGCATTTCCCGTTTCAGCTCGGCAATATCTAATAAAGTGTTATCGGTTGTTGTCTCGAATAAATTAATGTTTTCTGGGCCATTAAGTGGTTTAAATGTTTCCTCAAGATTTGCGGCAAAACCTTTACTTTTTCTTATCGTTTTTTGTCCAAACTTTTAAGTTACCCTAATTGGAGGCACTGTGTTTTTTGCCCGTTTAATAACTTTAATTGCGCTCTAAAGTGAATACTTCGATTGTTTCCCAGAGGTAAGGCTTTGCAGATAAGTTTCTACTGCACGGCTTTTATATTTTTTAACCGAATTTTGCAATATTAGTTGCTAAAATACCATCCGATGAGAAAACCATGTCCAAGGGATTTAATTAAGTTTTCCAAGTCAATTTGAACCTTGAATCGTGATGGGCAGTATTTAGAAGATATCGTCTTAACTTCTGAGGCTTTAAAAGGGGGTATAGTTAAAATGGATGACGCGATAGCAAATAAACTGTCAAATTTAGTATGAAAAATCATTTTCAAGAATATCAGACATTATGCACAGGAATAAGATCAAATACTGGCTCGTTGTTTTTCGCGCATGACAATTGATTCATCTCTTGAAAATTATAAACATTCTGTCGATAAAATCGAATTATATTGAACCGATTGTTCGCATTCATCACTTGAAAATTATAAACATTCTGTCTATAAAAGTACCTGCCTACACGTTCATTGGAATGAAAGTTATCTCCAACAAGACAGGTAGACTCTACGTGAGGGGGAGCAAAAAAGAAAAGGCAAGATTGCACTGGAAATCCCTTGAAAATCCATTTCATATAGAATTCTCGGTATGAGCATAAACCTTTCACTTCCAATAGGGAATTTTCATTCACTTTTTGCGTTTTTTTTTTTTATAAATTTATTCATTAATCGACTGGTTGATGCTAAGGCACCAGGAAAATCACCTTTTAATTTCCAATGATCCAGATTTATTATTTTGAAGTAATGACTGTCATTTTACCCAACTGAAGCACATTCATTCCAATGATGTGTGTGCACTTCTTCGTTTTTTGTATGCCCTTTCCCATTTTTGTAAGCCCTATGATTTTAATAGCAAAATTTTCATCTTGTCGAATAAAATTTCATTTTCATCCTGTTTTGTGTTTCAATGAAGTTGTTCAATGAACACAACACATGATGGAATTGAAATGTCATCCCCACAGCTTCCTATAGGAATTATTGGAAAATTTCATTTCAATCATAAAATAAAATAAATTCTGATCAGTGAAAAATAAGAACTGATTTTCTCCGATAACTATAATTAGAAATTGAAATATTTTAGGATAATCATATTGTAAAATTCATAAGCTTTTTTTGACACTAACTCGCCAATGATTGAATTTATAAAAAGCCACAAGAAGTAAAAGAAAATTTCCAATGAGGGTTTCAATGATTTTTAGTGTTTTGTCTGTCATTATATTTTAAGAGTAACTTCTTCGCTTGGCCGTTTTATGGTTTAATCTTGGTTATACGTTTTATAAGGAAAGTTCTAGCATTTCCTTTATGCAAGATATTTCTTGGAACAACATTTGGCTTTCGTAAATGTTCAATTTTATAAACTATTTCCAAAATTGATTTAATACTGTAGATCTTTTCGAGGCTCACCTTATTGTCGAAAGTCAGCATTATTAATGGCAAGCTACACTTTTTTGTTTTTGATTCCCCGTTGGGTTCCCTTATTGTCTCATTTTTAAAGAGATTATTGGTTTCCAGAGCATGAAAGCCTTTATGAGTGCACAATTTGTGGTTTCAAAAAGACGGTGCAACATGCAATCGATACAGCCAGAGAAACATTTCAATTCCTGCATGAGTCATTTATATTTGGCGTGAATTATGGGACACCCTTTATTTCTTCCCAATATCGTCCAACTTCTTACAGTGATGAAATTTTGTAATAAAGTAAACGAAAATCCGTGATCCGTGGGCGAATGGCTGCAAAATTGTTTCTAAAATGAGGCTTCGCAGATGTGTTCAAATAGTTTTCAAAAGCTCAAATGGATGATGAACAAAGCTTCCGTTTCTCAATCTTTATTAACTTACTTCCCTATTTTCCTTTTTCTTCAAGCAACGAGTCTTGCTGATCAAATTGCATCAAGTAATGGATTTTACAAAAAGAGCGCTACAAAAGTTTTTTGTAGCGCTTGTTGGCTTGGCTTGTTGGCATAGACCATAGACGTGACGTAGCCCCGCAGGAAATAGTCTAACGGCGTCAAATCGCACGACCGAGGCGGCCAAGCGACTGGACCATTTCGTGAGATAACACGTTCTCCAAACTTGGCTTCCAATAAATTGATTGTGGCATTCGCTGTGTCCTATTGGAACCACATTTCCTCCAAGTCCATATCATCCAATTGGGGCCAAAAAAAATCATTGAACGGCAGCGATTCCCATTCACAGTAACGTGCCGGTCTTGATCATCACGGAAGAAGTACGGCCCAATGACACCGCCTGCCCATAAACCATACCAAACCGTAATTTTTTCGGAGTGCAATGATGACTCATGGAGTACGTGTGGATTGCTGCCTGACTAATACCTTATATTTTGTTTATTGACGAAGCCATTCAGCCAGAAATGAGTCTCATCACTGAAGATGATTTTTCGATGAAAATCCGAATCATTTTCAAGTTGTTGCTCAGTCCAATTCACGCACATACGACGCTTCTGGTTGTCAAGCGGCTTCAGTTCTTGCGTCAATTTAATCTTGTAAGGATGTAGGCCAAGATCTTTTTGCAAAATTCACCACAACGACGTCACAGAGATGCCCAACGCTTGAGAACGACGTGTAAGAGACACATTTGGGCTTTAATCAACTGAAGCCTCAGCGGCAGCAATATTCTCGACACTACGGGCACTTCTTTGTCATTTTGTACTATAAATTGGACGTAGCGCTCTTAACTCAGGATTTCGGTTGTAAATTTTAATAACTTTGACTCGTTGTTGGATCGTATATCTTTCCAACATGAAATAACAAACCTTACTGAAGAGAAATTTCAAAAGAGCGGCAAGAAATATGGCGTCGTTTGCTGTCCCTGTCGCTCAACTTTTGTAGCGTCCCTGTTGAAAAACCCGATATAACGGAAATGATTAAGCTATAATCACCTTTAGCCAAAAGTAATAACTCGAGTTTTATAGTGTCAAATTATTGGTTTGGTAAAGATTGCCACAATCTTAGGAAACAATATCGCTGTATGCACATATGCGATTTCCTGTTGTCGCAGCAACCGCGAACGTTTAGCTCTCCTCGTCGTTGCAAATAATTGCCGCCTATTTGGGGCTAGTGTTCATGAGTGCCGTGATAATTATGGTTTTCATTTGGATGATATTTTTTTAAAAAATAAATTTCAAAATGATGTGCAAACTTTAATAATTAATAAACTTTTTTTGAATGGACAGCCTAGAAGTTTTTAATAAATCCAACTACTAAAAAATATTTTTTGAGACACCTGTTATTTTGCACTGCTAAGCCAAATTCTTCCTGTCAAGTGACAAATGTGTGTATATATGTATATGATCACCAGTAGGTACTATTAGCACTTAATGCAACCGAATTCGACATTCTGGATTCGTGCTAATTATTCATCAACCGACGCAGACTGGATCATTTCGCTCAAGTAAATAATGGCAAATGTCTGCAATGTTGTGTACATTCATTTTGCAAGTGTGAATACGTATATGTTATGTATGACACTGTTATATGATCATTTATCGCTTTCATTTTAAAGCTAAGCATCGCTTAAATAATAATTTCGAGCATTTAATTTTAATTGTGACATGATATGTTATTCACTTCAATTATTCAAACTACCCGCCTTTCTTGCTTAATCCGACATACAGTCGTATCGTATACTCCGAAAGTAGAGCACATGTGAGTCTTTTCCCTTCCGATTTGATATTCAAATTGTCTCTTGCTTCTCTCACCCATTCTCGCCGCTAGGTCTTTGTGTGTAATTCGTGCATTTTTCCTACTTGCACTTGCTCCTCAATGCCGGCATCGCAAGGGTTGGATACCGAAATGCCTTTCCCCAGATATAGCACCGCAACCCCTTCCCGATAGTCCGTCAACACGCACATGGTCTTCGCGACGGGTTTTTATTGAATGGTAGCTATCATACAATTTTTTTTATAAAATTAGATGGCAGAGGAACGCATTTCTACCCCATGCCAGCCTTGCGCACATCATGTTCCGTGTTGCAAACTATGAATGGATGTGTATCCCACACTGGCGAGCGAAGGCATTTTATGAGAAATGCTTATAATTTGTGTCCTAAGAGCGAAAGAGAAAAATTTGTTTGTTAAAAGAGTGGCTATGGCTCGAAAAAAAAATCGATTTTCGGCATAATTTTCGAAATGTTTTCATTGAACGTCGGAGAGTTGTGAGTTTCGCGTTTTTAACATCGTCGCTCTTCGTCTGCAGTTTGTTTAATTTTTTGAAATCGAAAACGTTTCATTTTTGTACTTAAGCAATAAATTCAAGATATACTTGTTTCATTGAGAATTTTTTGGAATTTTTTGAAATTTTTCATATACTTCCTGCAGAACTATCAAAAGTTAGAATACAATGAACACCCAGCGAAATATAACGTCCTCATCTCGTGTGGCTGTGGATGCGATGATGTCACAGGAAATCATAAGCGTTATTCCGAAGAAAAGGTTAGAAAAGGAAGTTAATGTTGATTTTAAAAATTAAAAATTTTTTTTTTCACCAGGCAAGATGTCCTGAAATGGTACGGTTGGGGCTATAAGGACTCACAATTCTATGCGGATAAAAAAATTATATGTTTCGAGGGTGACAAGTAAGTCAAATACACATATTACTAGTTCGACTCCTAATAAGCAAGTTCTATCCAATGTTTAGGTATCCAATTAAGGGAAGTGCGCTTCCTTATTTCACAGAATGGGTGTACCAAAAGTTCAACCTCCGAGTGGACTCTCATGTTCCAAGTATGGAAATGCCTACGAAATTTCCTGAAGCAATTGTAAACGCAGACTTTTTGAATTGTATAAAAATGGCAAACATAAGCTACTCAGAACAGGGAGAGGACCGATTAATACGGTGTCACGGTCAAGCATTGCACGACATTTACTACCTCTGGCAAAATGCGTACGAACGCATTCCAGACATGGTCGTTTGGCCCAAATGTCATGATGATGTAGTGAAAATCATCGATCTAGCAAACCAACATAACGTGGTTGTAATACCCTTTGGCGGAGGAACGTCCGTGTCGGGCTCCATAACATGTCCCCAAAAGGAAAAGCGCATGATCTGCATTCTGGACACATCTCAGATGAACCGTATGATGTGGCTGAGCAGAGAAAACCTCACAGTGTGTTTTGAGAGCGGTATTGTAGGGCAGGATTTGGAACGGGAACTCCAGAAAATCGGTCTAACTGTCGGACACGAGCCAGATAGCTATGAATTCTCAACCCTGGGCGGTTGGGTGGCAACCCGAGCATCTGGGATGAAGAAAAATGTTTACGGTAACATTGAAGATATAATTGTCAGGGTGAAGATGGTCACACCAAAAGGCGTTTTGGAACGGGAATGTTCAGCACCACGAGTCAGCTGTGGTCCAGACTTCAATCACATGATCATGGGTTCTGAGGGCACACTCGGAGTTGTGACAGAGGTTGTTTTAAAAGTTCGACCCCTACCCGCAGTTAAACGGTACGGTTCCTTGGTCTTTCCGGACTTTGAATATGGAGTGATGTTTATGCGAGAGGTGGCGAAGCGACGCTGTCAACCCGCCAGTGTAAGACTGATGGACAATGAACAATTCGTCTTCGGGCAGAGTCTAAAGCCGGTAAAAGGTTGGATGGGCAATTTCGTGGATTATTTAAAGAAATCATATGTGACTAGCATTAAGGGATTGAATTTGGGGAAAATCTGTGCGGCAACATTACTGTTTGAGGGTGAACTTGAGGACGTACAAAGGCAGGAGAGCTTAATTTATGAAATTGCGAAAAAATACAAAGGATTTCCGGCAGGTGGGCAAAATGGTGAGAGGGGCTATATTTTGACTTTCGTCATCGCATATATAAGGGTGAGTTTTGGTCTTATATTCTTATTCCGATGTACTAACATTGTTTGTTTAAGGACTTTGCATTGTATCATGAGATTGTGGCGGAGTCATTCGAAACATCTGTGTCGTGGGACAGATGCAGTTCGCTTTGTCGGAATGTTAAACGGCGCATTGAAGTGGTGAGTAGCGAAAGTGATTTGTTTTATGCATAGATACAAACCGCCACATTGGTTTAATTAGAGTTTTTATAGGACCCGTAAAAAGTTGTAGTTAAAGATATTCAGGCCGAAGGGACATGATTTTTTGCTATTTGTGCTGTCTTCTTCTCCTTTCGCCTTCCCCATATACAAAACCAACAAAATGAGATTTTTCGTTCGAAAGTGACGCATATTTGATATTTTCTGCTTATAGTCTAGCACTAAGTACCATAAAGTAGGACTGGTAGCATTAAGGTCCGGTAGAGCAAGTATTTGAACTTAGGAGCTAGGAGTTTGATCTCACTTGTTTCACTAAACCCAATGAGCGTCGGTTCCCAGAGGTTAATTTTCGCCATTAGGGAGCCATTCTTGGGCTTAATGTTGAGTTCGAGATATTTGAACTCCTTTTGTCCAAGATTATGGGCCGACAATAATTTGTTTATTGATAGGATATACTTTGTCATGTCCACGTTTACTACAAGTGATTGAATACTGATGTCGATGTAGCTTGCCCTAAGCACTATCTGTTCCAGCATCAGAATGAAGAAATCCTTTTTTTGCGCATCTCCTTATTGGAACACTGAACTTCAATTTTTGGAAAAGTTCTGAAGAGCTGCTTTTAAGTTAAACGAATCATTGCGTATCTTTTACTCCTAGGCAACACAGTTGTATCAATTTTGATTGAATTCCGAATTCCATCACTTTTAAATTTTGTATCTTAGGGTTTAGTTATAGCCATCATTGAACAACTACAAATTCTATAGGAATCAGCAGTAAAATAGTTTTCAGAAAAAATAACTCTTAATCAGTGAAAATAAAAAAACGATTTTCTGCAAAAACTTTAATTAAAAATTAAAATATTTTTGGATGTTTTAAAATTCATAAGCTCTGTTTTGACACCAACAAGCCAAGGATTCAATTTATAAAAAGACTACAAGAAGCAAAAGAAAATTTTCAGCTATAACTGGAAACTCAGTGAGAACATTTGGTCTATGGTTGTTCTACCGGGCTGGAAGCCACACTGGTATGTGTTTCAGAAAGGCTTCAGAAGTTCAATGTGAACGTTGGATAAGATCTTATATGGGATTTGAACTGATAGTTGGAGCAAGTCATGGGATTTATTTTCTTGTATCGGCATGATTTGCAACTTTCGTACTTGAAGAGTTCCGTTGGTAATACTGGCAGCTGGCTTGAAACGCAGAAATTGTAGATGTACCTATTCAGGAAACATTTCCAGCACCAGCCGGTTTTGTAGGCTGAAGCTGGAAATGTTTCCTGAATAGGTACATCTACAATTTCTGCGTTTCAAGCCAGCTGCCAGTATTTATATATATTTTTTTTAATTTGAGCGACAAGAGGCACAAACCTCCTCTTCGGTATCTTCCTTTTGACATTTCCAAACTTCATATAATTCCTTATTTGCCGATTTTCAATTTGGGGATTTTACATATGGTAGTGGGTGAGTTAGGTGCAACAACGATTCTAACTCTTAAGGGGGACAGCCGCTGGCAATTTCTATTGGGAAGTTTTTGCCGAATATCAATTGAGTGATCGATATTACAACAACAACTTGTGTGCAGACAACACTATTTTCGGTTAGAATTATAGCTATTTCGGACATTACCAAGTGTGCTCATCAGATTCCTTCTAATAGTGACGATTGAAAATTCAATTCTCTTTATGATTATTTGAAACATTCATTATTCTCTAACCGTGCCAAGTGCCTACCACTCGCGCCACTGAGTTCTTGGTTTGTGTAGAGTCAATTTGCTCAATTAAATGAGCTGAGAGCCTGATAGTGATAACATTTTTGGTGTTTATACAATCATTTTGTTGTGGTTTTTTCTGTCCTTTTACATTTTTTTCATATTTTATTGGGTAACACCTCGATGACTGTTTCCTAGATCTGCATACATTACAATCTTACTTACTTAAGTGGGGCTACGGTCCGGAATAAACCTAGGTCTCAACCAACATCCGTCTCCAATTAGCCCGGTCCTTAGCTAATTGCCTTCAGTTGCGAACTCCAAGTTGGTTGAGGTCTGTACGGTACATGCATCAGCGCCATAGAGCAGGACTGGGGTTATCAGGGTCTTATAAAGGATCTCCTTAGTAGTTAAAGTGAGGGCTGTACTACTAAATTGTCTTCTTGGCCCGAAAAAACAAAGTTATGTCTGTCAATGTTGATGTTCTGTCCAATTCGTCAATATTGTGTCCTTTCATGTTGACAGCATATACTTAGCCTTACCCTCATTTACTGCCAAACCCATTTTTGCCACTTCCTTCGCTATATTAGCAAACGTGGCTATGACATCACGTTGGGTCCTATCAATGATGTCAATATCGTCGGCGTATGCTAGTTGTTGCACCGATTTTTGGAAGATTGTGAATCTTGTGTTGGCTCGGGATTTGCACAATCCTCTCAAGAATCAGATTAAAAAAGTCACATAACAGCACATCGCTTAACCCTTCTTCGTATCGAATGTGTCGGTGAGGTCGGTTTCGACCCTGATGGAGCAGCGATAATTCTTCATCGTCATCCTACACAAACGGACGAGTCTGGTCGTTATGTAAAAACTAGATATGGCTCTGTATAGTTCGTCTTTTAAATCGATCGTTCGCATATTACTGCAGACAGGATCTTGTAGGTAATGTGTAGGAGACACAGTTCACAGGCTTTTTTGTGGCTTTGACGTTTTACACTTTGATAAAATTTGCGAACATCGTTCCTGGAGTGACACCTCTCTATATCTTCGACCGCGAGCTTTTCTTGCTATTTTTTCTTTCTGAAAAGCCCATGTTTTCTCTTTTTCTTTGCATATCGAGCTCAATGGCAGCTTTCGTCTTCACCTGCAGCTCAGCCTTGTAAGCCCCTTGCTTATCTGCGAGCATCTGTCGGCATTTCTCATCAAACCATGGGTTTCTCGCTGGTGGGGATGAGAAACCTAGCATATCAGTTGGCATCGTTGACATTGTTCTTCGACATTCGATGCTGGTGGTATGGTGTTATTCGAAAGGTGAAGGGAGACGCGTTTCGAAAAGGTCTGAACCGTCTCTGGCGATTGCAGTCTTTTGTAATTATTTTTTTTACAGTGCTTCTGGATCGTTATTTTTGTTCGACGTTTTATATTTGCCTTTGCAAAAGCGTAAGGGTACTTTCAGTTGATATGAGAGAATTCTGTCTTGATATTGGGCATTTTACTTTTTTTTTCATTTATCTCTACACAAAAATATCCGAACAGACTATTTATATTTATTTTTGCAAGTACCAAATTTCATCATCATAGCCTTTAAAAAGTTGGCGTGGTTTGAAATGATTTTTTTAATACTTTGCAAATCGATAGCTGAGCCGATTTAGCCATGTCTGTCTGTCAGTGCGTCTGTACGTCACCGATTTTAAGGCCTTAAGTTTTGAGCTGTTATGTAGGCAAAAGCAGAACATGTTTAAAAAAAATTAAAATCCGCCCACTGCCACACTTTTCACAAAGACGTTAATTTTGGTCAAACGGTTAAGAAATGTCTGAAGAAGATTTTTAGAAAATTGTATATCTCTATTTCGTTGTTATATAACTTTTTAACACGCCCCCTTTTTTGAGGCGTTTTCTGTAAAAAAATGTTTTTTGGGAACATTTTAGGGAAATTTGAATGTTCATACCAACATTACGTCAACAGATCATTTAATCACACGCCCAATTTTTGGGGGCGTTTCTAAAACACATGCAATAGGAAATCGTTGTTTTTTTTTGTAAATAGAACCATAAAAGGTTTTGTTTGCCTGTCCAAGCAATATTTGGTGCATATTTCATTTTCTATGTATCACCCACAAAGATTTAGCCACGCCCACTTTTTGATAATGTTTATTTTACGGATAGATGGGGGTAGGGTAGATAATTATTCGCACAGCGGATTGTAACATTCTCATATGTTTTTTTTACAATTTATAAAAGAACCAGAGAACGGCTAATCAAATTTTTACTTTTCAATGCTAAGTCAATAGCACAAGGATATTTTAATAAATACGTGAAAAAAAAAAGTTTTAATATAAATTTTCTTTTTTTTTACAAGGAGGTTCCCCTAATGATTTTTTCAGAGTCACCAGAAATGTTGTTTGGCATGAATAAAAATACTTTGTTCAGACACTTTAAAAAAAACGAAATTTTCTGATAAGTCAGCGTGGCAGTGGATTCTTTCGGGAATACGCGGTGCATGTACACACCTTCTTCCATAGTATGCGGATTACTTTGTTAGATCAATAACTTTTCAAACTAAAATATAGTTGTGTTATTATTTTCACTTTTTTTAAATCAACATTTTGATTATTTTTTAAAATTTATTTTAGGAATGTGCCAACTATAAAATCGAACATTTTCTAATATCATGTCGTGTAACACAAACATATGATTCCGGTTGTTGTATATATTTCTACTTCGCCTTCAAATATACTGGCATCAAAAATCCTGTCGAAACGTATGAATCAATTGAGAATAAGGCACGTGAGGAGATTCTCTCATCGGGAGGTTCGTTGTCGCATCATCATGGTGTGGGGAAAATTCGTAGTAAATGGTATAAACAAACAGTGTCCGAAGTTGGGTGTAATCTCTATGAAGCTGCCAAAAGGGAATTGGATCCCAAGAATATTTTCGCAGCTGGAAATTTACAACCAGAAACAGATGAGTCAAACCTCAATGATATAAAGAGTCCGCTTATGAAAGCAAAACTGTAATGTCTGCACAAAACAGCCTTAATTTTTTTTTATGTAACAGAATGCTTTATTATATATATATATACTTATTTAAATTAAATTTTGTTTACTACTTAATAGTTGTGGATTTATAGCCAATTCTTATTTATTGTTTTTTTTGTTTTAATTTTGTTATTAATTTATGTTGTGGGAATATGAATTATTGATTTATGGTTTTGTCATTGAGTATTATTTTAATTTCATAAAGATAATTGTTTAAAGAAAATAACAACAACAAAGACATTCATGAAGAGAAATGCCAAAGATTCCAATAAATGCATTGTAATGAACATTAGGGTGGAAAATTGTTGAGTTTTATTTGGTTTTGCAGGTGGGTCAGTAAAAAGTCCGTAAAGTGAAGAAGTCTATGCTCTGTAAAGCACTGATTTCAACATAACCTCAGAAATCTGAAATTATATGGTTAAAGGAGCAGAATAAGTGAAATACTCTCTAATTGCTTACCATTCGCATGTCGAAATGTGGCTTTCATATTTCTGTTTGATTTTTGACTCGTTGGTTTGGAGTTGTAGAACATGGCATGTTGCAACATTAACAGCAAATCAATCGATCGAAATTAGGAAAGCACTACGACAGATTACATCGACGAAGATATAAAACTGCTAGATATCACAAAATTGCTAGATATCACATACAAACTTCAAACACAACAAGCTTAGAACACCAGGAGAAGACAACAAAATCAACTTACAATCCCGAGATACTGGTATGAATACGCCCGCAGGAAATATAAGGTTGCAATCCCTACAATACTGAACGAGCTTCCAAGAGAAATAAGAAATAGAAGGGTATGGGTTCGATTCCCAGCCGTAGCAACACCTAAATGATTTTTCATTGGCCCTCCTCTCGTGATGATCGGACAAAACATCCGAGTAGTATCAATTGTCAAGAAAAGCTCATCTCAAATACGCCGTTCGGATTAGGCATAAAACAGGAAGTCCCACCATTGTGCAGAAATACACACGCACACACGAATGGTTGTGAGAAAGCTCGGCCCTAGGTATTAACGAGCATGTTACGCCAAAAAATTGTATTTGTATTTGACTACAAAAGTACGAGGATAAATAATTTTGACGCATTTTAATACGAAGTTTCCCAAACTTTATCCTTCGAGTTGGTAAAGGTCTTTGAAGAGCGTTTCTTTTCTCTTTCCCTCCTTTGTTTTTCTTGACCAGAAACAGCGACTATTTGGATGCGGATTTGTTTTAAGTGCCAAACTTAGCAAGCAGTCTTATGTTTCCAAAAAAATAGCGAACGCGTTGAAAAAATCCGCATCAAGGTCAAATTCGCCCACATAAGACTTTTATGCGATCACTCCCCAACGGAGGAAAAAGATGTTAAAGCTAAGGATTGCTTCTACGGGCTCCTTGTAAAAACCTATGAGCGACTACCGAAGTACGATGTTAAAATCGAGCTGGGAGATTTTAACTCAAAGGTAGGAAGAGAATACATCTTTGGCAGTAATGTGGGAAAACATAGCATACACGACAACTAGGCTGGGAACGGACTACGGCTAATTGGCTTCGCTACGGCACGCAATGCCACTATACTGGCACGGTTTCCTCACCTCGATATCCATAAGAGGAATGGGGTCTCCATATCAACGAACGGCCAACAAAATTGATCACATTGCGATAGACAAGAGGCACGCATCCAGTATTTTGCATGTCAGATCATTCCGAGGAACTAACATCGACTCGGACCACTACCTTGTTACAGCCAAGATAAGAATGCGGATATCCACCACTCCACAGCAATCCAGAAATACTGTTAAAGAATTTAATCTCGAAAGAGTGCAATCGTAAGCACCGCCAAGACCTTCTCGCTATGCTTATCCTTTAACCTCTCGATTAACACCATACCACCAGCGTCGAATGTCAAGGAATAATGGCAACGATGACAACAAGCCGTTAGATCTGCCGCAATTGATGTGCTAAGATTCTCGCGCCCACCAGCAAGAAACCCCTGGTTTGATAAGGAATGCCGACAGATGCTAGCAGCCAAGAACGAGCCCTATAAGGCTAAGCTGCAGGTGAAGACGAGAGTTGCCATTATGCTCTGTAGGCAGAGAAGAAGGGAAGAACACCGGCATTTCAAAAAGAAGAAAAAAGAGCAAGAAAAGCGAGCGATCGAGAATATAAAGAGGTGCCATTCCAGGAACTACGTACGCAAGTTTTACCAAAGTGTAAAATGTCAAAGACAAGGATACAGGCTCGACCAGAATTATGTCGAGATGAACAAGAAAATATCGTAGTTGAGACACAGTCGATGCTGAGGATATGGAAGAACCACTTCTGCAGACTGTTAAACGGCGAGAACGAACAACATTCCGCTGTCAGGCAGAACGAACCATTCAATATTGGCAAGGAAAGCGAAAGCTGACAACCACCCGACCTGTGTGAAGTGAGGATAGCAATATCTAAACTGAAGATTAACAAGGCTGCTGGAAACGATGGCCTTCCCGCTTCGCAGAGCTTTATAAAGCCGGCATAGATGACTCATAAGCCAAATCTGGTCGTAAGAAGGTATGCCTGAAGAATGGGACCTCAGCGTCGTTTGCCCGATTCGCAAAAACGAGACCCTCTGAACTACAGACGCATAAGTCTCCTAAACATCGCCTACAAGATCATATCTGCCGTAATATGAATATGACGCCTGAAACCTGTTCGGCCCTTATCAGTGTGGTTTTAGACCAGAAAAGTACACAGCCGATCAAATTTTCACACTTCGGCAGATCCTGGAAAAACGCAAGAAGACCAAATCGATACCCACCACCTATTCATCGATTACAAAACGTCATACGACAGCATTTATTAAGACGAACTATACGGAGCCATGTCTAGTTTTTTTATACCGCCCAAACTCGTCCGTTTGTGTAGGATGATGGAGAATTCTCGCTGCTCCATCAGGGTCAAAAACGAACTCACCGACACATTCGATACCAAAAAAGGATTTAGGCAAGGCGATGCGCTGTCATGAGACTCATTCAATTTGATTCGTGAGAGGATTGTGCAAAACTCAAAAAATCCATTTTCCAAAAATAGGTGCAACTACTAGTCCGCACACATCGAAAATATTGGCATCATCGGTAGGACTCAAATTGATGTCATAGCCATGTTTGCTAGTATAGAGAAGGAAGCGGCAAACATGGGCTTATCACTAAACTGGACAAGACTAAGTATATGCTATCAACACGAAAGTACACACAACATCGACGAATTGAACAGAACGTCAATATTGACAGATATAACTTTGAGGTTATTAACTCTCGACACCAACATCTCGTCAGAAATTAAACGAAGAATTAGTCTTGCCAACCGGTGTTTTTTCAGGCTAAGATGACAATTAAGTAGTAAATCCCTTAAGAACTACTAAGGAGGTCCTATATAAGACCCTGATCATCCCAGTCCTGCTCTACGCCGCTGAAGCATGGAACGTATCAAAAACGGATGAAGAAATCTTTGGTCGATTCGAAAAATCTTCGGTCCTGTTTGCGTTGACGGGCTATGGAGACGAAGATTCATCCAAGAACTATACCTTACCTACGAGCTGTACAGCGATATGCCCCTGGTCAAAAAACTCCGCCGCCGTTTAAGACGGCTAGGACATGTAGAACGAATGGACACCAATACATCGGCTCGCATAGTCTTTGATTCGCAGCCAGACTTCGGACGCAGTAGAGCAAGACCTCGCCTTAAGGTGCGCGCACAGGTAGAAACTGACGTCAACCAACTTGGAGTGCGCTACTGGAGGCAGTTAGTTATGGACCGGTTTAATTGGAGAGCCATGTTGGTTAAGTCCAAGGTTCATTCCGGGCTGTAGCGCCACTTAAGTAAGTAAGTAATATACCCCCATGAGATAGTGGGACAATGTCTAAGTACCTGTTACAGGTATGTTTTTATAATTCCTAACAGTTTGACAAAAGTAGTGACAGTGATCGTATTTTGCACAATAATGCGTTTATTCTCCAGTCAGCAACAAAGTGTGTACGAAATTTCATTATTCTAGCTCAACAATCAGGTCCTCAAGGCTTGTAACATATGAACGGGCGGAAAGAGTGGGCTATATCGACTCTACTTTCGATTCTGATTCGTTGCACATACATTTCAATACGACTATTAAATTACTTCTATATGTTGCAAGCTATACGACAAAACTAATACACCCCTATAGGAAAGGGTATACACAAATCGTTAGTTTTGTACTAATACTCTAATTGGAAACAAGGAAATGACACACAAAAAAAGAAGAGGTAAGTTGCTATGTAGCAATACCACCTTTTATAAAATTCGCAATAAAATTTTTATCTTCACCTTCGATGGTGGTCTCTGTTCGCAGTGATCACATTGAATATATGGCACGAAGATATATTGGCGATATCTACAGACTGATGTTGGGTCCGTGTACTGTACTATGTATGTGTGTCGCTGATCCAAGAGATGCAATATAACCTCGGCTGTTGCCCAGCCATCTGTATTTCATTTCGATATGGTCACGGAATTATTCTTTCGTGGACAAACATTAGAACTGACATACTATGTAGGGAAATGGAGGATGCGAATCTGGATGTGGACGAAGGGTGAATGGTTGAATCTGAACAAATTGCCATTGACTGCAGGTACCAAATTTTGTTTATTTTTGGATCGTGTTTTGTCCCCGACTTGTTGGAGATGAATGCCGTCGCCGATACTGAACGACACGACGCAAATTGGATACCGTCTGTTGAGCGTCCGTCGCATCGGCATTAATCCAACAATTTTTACAAGGAGTATGGTTGTATGGCCAAATTAAACTTCATCCATGTTGATTTATTTATTGCACCGTTTCGAATTATGATTTTCACGAGAATATACATATGTTTCTGGAAATGTATTTGTGTCGGGCTAACTTTATGCCAACATTTCTTAACCTTAGTAACCTACATTACCAGCATGCTATGATCGTAATTATATAAATTGTGAGTTTGCTTAATGTTGCAAACATTTAATTATTATTTTTAATTAGGTAATAAAAAAATAAAAGAATTAAAAGATTTCCTAAAATTGTCGCAGTGACGAATAGTTCAAGTGATTTGCCATATGTCAATAAATAAAGACGTGTGTCCAAAATAAGACTTTTAGTGTGATCACTGATCACTCAGTTAAGTTTATAGCTTGCTAGACACATAATCCGACAAGTGCTTAGAACATAAGACACCAAAATGCATTTGTTCCCAAAGTCCTTGGCTAAGCTGCCTTCAATCTTAAACTTTAGGGTAATTGATGTCAGTTTCTGCCGACGTCAGTTAGGGAAGTCTTCCTTTACTGGGTTTGCAGATCCTCTACAAGTCTTCGCTGAGCCAATGATTTTTGATTTGAAGTAAGAGACGAATCGTCTAAAAGGCGGATGTATCATCTTCCCAGCAAGAGACTTGGGCTTTATGAAGGAGAAAAAGCTAGGCTGGTAAAAGATATCTCCTAACTCTGAAAATGTAACGCAGTATGCACATATATTACTGCTTGGCAGTATAGATTTCATGTTGTTGCCATGATACATCTGAATTCTGGACCGATTGTAATGCCTAGCAGATGGATGCATGTTTCTGATTTAACGAATGTATTCTCAATTTCGATGATGGTTTATGGTTGAATGTTGTAGAACGAAAGAAAATCTTAATCGGCGTTAACTTGACAACCCCCATTCGTTGTCAAGTTTTCGTCGTGGTAACGATCGGATACATTCAACCGGATTTCGCTTGCGATACTAATAAGTGTGAGTTTTGATAACAACACTCGAACATTAAATAGAAGAGGTGTAACCACAAATTCAATGGGACCATACAAAAGAGGCTCAAAAACTGTGGCATCTAATACAGTCCATGTTATAGTGACCAGAAACAGCGACTATTTGGATGTGGATTTGTTATAAGTGCCAGATTTAGACAAGAAGTTTGATGCTTTTGAGACACTAGACAACAAATTGTAATAATCGGCATCAATGCCAAATTCGCCAACATAAGCCTTATATGCTCTTACGATCCGCCGGAAGAAATAAATGATATTGCGAAGTACTATTGCTATGAGCTTCTTCCTGAGATTTTAATGCAAAGGTTGGAAAAGTGGATCGATATGTTTAGCAACCAGCCTATACGATAACATGTCTGGCAACGGACTTAGGCAAATTGATTTGGCTACGGGACGAAATTTGCACTTTAGTCAGAAGACGATTTCGTCACATAAACACAACGGACATGGCCGTCTACAGATAAACAAATGGTCAGTCAAATTGCTCATATTGTGATAGACAAGAACCACGCATCCTGCGAATGTCCACCACGCCACAAAAAAACAGATGTACTGTGAAATAATTTAATGTCGAAAAATTGCCATCACAAGAGACCACCAAGTCCTTTACACCATACCAAGATCAGCTAATGTCGAAGAACAAATGTCAACAAGTCATTAGGATCAGCAACAACTGATGTGCAAAGTTTCTCGGGCCCACCTGCAAGAAACCCTTGGTTTGATGAAGAGCGCTGAAAGATGCTCGCAGCCAAGAACGAGGCCGACAAGGCATGTTAAGAAGAAGGCTTTATAGGCAAAGAAAAAAGAAAGAACACCGGCCTTTTAGAAAAAAACAAGCGCGATTGAAGGCATTGAGAGGTCACACGCCAGGAAAGATGTTCGCGAGTATTTAAAGTATAAAACATCAAATCAAAGGGATACCCCCACGGCGCGAAAGGATTCTGTCAAGATGGACATAAAAGGTCATAACTGAGAAACAGTCGATGTTGAGAATATGGAAGAACAACTTCTCCAGACTATGACGAATAATCTTCCGTAGAACGATCCATTCAAGATTGGCGAAGACAGCGAAAAATACCAACCACCCGTCATAAGTGAAGGGAGGAAAGCAATATCTAAACTTAAGCCTTGTTAGGCTGCTGGAAATGAAGGCGTTCCTTCTGAGCTTTATAAAGCCGTTGGAGATGATTTGGTTAGTAACATTCACCAACTCATTAGCAACATTTTGTCGGATCAAAGTATGCCTGGTGTTCGATTCCCAGCCACACGTCGGACGCAGTAGAGGAGAGGCATGTTGGTTGAGTCCCAGGTTCATTTCGGACTATAGCGCCACTTAAGTAAGTAAGTAAAGTTTGCCTTGTGAATAAAACCCGAGAATCAGTTGCTCGATGTACAAAAAAAAAGACCCACTGAACTGCGCGATCTACAGAGGCAATAGTGTCCTCAATACAAGATCCTATCAGCCGTACCTAATATGTGAAAGCCAGAAACCTTTTGCCAAGCAACCAAGAAAGTCCACAACTGATCAAATCTCCTCACTTCGGCAAATCCTGGAAAAAAAAAACTGGAAGACCATATGACCACCACCTATTCCGATTTCAAAGCCGCATACGACATAACTTATAGAGACGAATTATACAGAACTGTGTAGATTTGGATACGGGGCTAAGACTTACCCGTCGGTGCATTATAATGATGAACATTTCTCGCTGCTCCATCATAGTCGGAAACGACCTCACCGAAACATTCGGTACAGATTTAGGCTAGGGAACGCACTGTCATGTTATTTCTGTAGAGGGTTATGCAAAATTCCCGAGCAAGCACCAGAGGCACAATCTTCAAAAAATCGGCACAGTTTGCAAGCATAGAGAAGGAAGCGGAAACAAATGGGTTTAGCAGTTAATAATGGTAAGACCAAGTATATGATCTTAAAACATAAAGACACACAACATCGACGAATTGGACAGAACGTCACTTTTGACTTCGAGGTAGTAAAAAACTTAAATTTATGGCGCAACAGGCTCGTTAGTACCCAGGGCCTAGCTTTTTTCTCATAACCATTCATTCTTTGCACGATGGCGGGACCTCCTGTTTTATGCCGAATACGAACAGCTTAGTTGAGATAAGCTATTCATGACAATTGATACTACTCGGATGATTTGTCAGACCATCACGAGAGGAGGGCCAGTGAAAAATCATTTAGGTGTTGCTACGGCTGGGAATCGAACCCAGAACTTCTGCGCGGCAGTTCAAAGCACTAACCATCGTGCCACTGAGCCCGTCATAGATTCTTCTATCATAATAAAAAAATAATAAGATAATTCTCTGAAAACTTGTTGATTTTTTTCACAATTAACATCGTGCGTTTTCGTTGGAAAACCCTTAACTTAGGGTAATGGAAAAACGCATCTTTGCATTTCTTTAAGGCAATTGATCTTTGATATTGCATCAGAGAAATTACTAAAATAAATCTAGTACTTACCATAGTGCCACATGTAACAGTAGAAATATAAATGCTGCATTAGGCAATGACAAAATCAGCGTCACGGCTACAAAAGGTTGCCCACAGGGAGGTCTTTTATTCCCCCTACTATGGTCCATCGTAGTAAATGAGCTGCTAAACATACTCAGCAATGATCGTTTCTATGTTCAAGGATACGCCGATGACATTGCGATCCTAATCAGAGCAAAATTCGAAGAAACAATCTCAGAACTCCTACAGATTGCACTAAACCTCGTTGCTGACTATTGCAAAAAAGTTGGGCTAACCGTCAACCCCAAAAAAGTTTCATCATTGCATTCACGAAAAGACGAAATCGGGATAAAATTAACCAATCTGCTTGGTGAAACAATGGAGTTTTCAAAACAAGTCAAATACCTGTGACTAACTCTTGATGAAAAGCTGACTTGGAACTCTCACCTAAAAATACCATAGAAAGCCAGGATCTCTCTGTGGACCAGCAGAAGTCTAATTGGTAAAAGCTGGGGTATAAATCCTAAAATCATGCTATGGCTCTACACAACCATAACCAGATCAACTGTCACATAAGCAGCTCCCGCATGGTGGCAAAAAACGAAACAAAAGTCAACACAAGACAAGCTCAACAAACTCCAAAGACTAGCTTGTGTATGCCCGCAATGAGAACAACTCCTGGAAGTTATCCTAAGCCTTCCATCTCTGCATCTTCAGAAGCCATGACAAATGCTTTTATGCTCATATCTGATAATGCCGATAACTCCAAACTAATCCCATCCTGAAAAGATGAAATACTTGGAATCACCAAGACAGCCGAAACTTCAAAGTAACAACCCCAAATCGTCAGAACTGGAAACAGAATAAACCAACATTTTCCAACGATTCTCATGTAAATATATGGTACACAGTTAGATCAAAAACAAATAAAGGATTTGAAACTGCAGCATGAGGTGTTAAAACAAAAACGTCCTCTACACAAGCATGGACAAATGTAACTCCGTATTTCAAGCAGCAATCTTTGCTATAGAAATATGTTTTAGTAAAAACCTAAATAATTCCATAACAAACAAGAAAATATACATCTTCTCTGACAGCAAAGCATCACTTCTAGCCCTACAAACTTACCAGACAACATCATAACTAGTATGGGATTGCCTACAATTACTCACATCGCTAGCCAGCACAAACAGAGTACATATCATCTGGCTGCCAGGACACAGTGGACACGTAGGCAACAGATACCCTAGCCAGAAAAGGATCGGTATCCTGAAAAACAGGACCAATCATTACTGGACTAATATTAAAGCTAACAGACAAGCCGAAATGTTCATGCCAAACACTTCCCACACAAGAACGATTAAGAAGAGAATTTGGATTAAGAAGAGAATTTAATAGCAAAGTCCTCACTCGAACTACTGCGCCGAGGGGGGACTGCATAAAATGCGGATACAGAAATCCTTGTCCGTTTTTAGCGAAAAATTCGTCGGAATATCTTTGGTTCCGTTTCGTTGAGGGGCTACAGAGACGAAGATACAACCAAAAAATCCGCATTGGATGTTAAGATGCCTAGGACATGTAGAGCGCCAATTTGTATATAAAAAATATTAATCTGTGTCTAGGTTAGGGATTTGGAATCAAGTTACCATATCACTGCGGCACAGTTGGGCTTATTGTTATTTACTCCAATTAGAGCTCACTCATGATACCGAACTTTGTGATGAATTCTAGTAAATCTTTGAGTGGGCTGTCAGATATGTTTACTGCCTCAAGGTAGGGTTGATCTAGATGGCGTTGACGTAATCATCTTATTACGTGGTTGCAGTGACACATGATGTGTTCTGCTGATTCTTCGTCTTCGTTACATATCTCCAATGTTGTCTTGAGTTATTTCCATAGTAATGAGGTGTTTTTTTTTTTGACTTCAAAAGGTCCAGTAAGGAACCCTGTGATAGTTCGAATCTGACTCCAAGTAAGATGTAGGAGTTGTTTCGTTCTTGTGTTGGAAGAGCTTGGCATGAACACTTTGGCTTATCTGTTACCTTCAGTATGATTGGCCCTGTTTTTCAGCCATGTTTTAATATGGAATCTAGCAGCGCTGATTGGTAGTCCACACAATGGTCTTGGCATCTTGAAAGTTGATGCCGATCCTTTTCTGGCTATTATATCCGTTATTTCGTTGCGTGCGTGTCCACTGTGTCCTGGCACCCAGATGAGATGTTCTCTGTTTGTGCTGGCTAGCGATGTGATTAATTGTAGGCAATCCCATACTAGTTTTGATGTTATCTCATAGCTTTTTTGTTATGAATTATTTAAATTTTTTCTGAGACATTTGTCCTCGCTTGCTCCAGCTCCAACTCCTTAATTTGTTTTTGAGTGGTCTGTTAGATGGATATGTTCCATACATGAGAATCGTTGGCAAATGTTGGTTTATTCTGCTCCCAATTCTGACGATTTGGGAATGTTACTTTGAAGTTTTGGCTGAAGTTGTATTTGGGTATCTGGCATGGTGATTCCAATTATTTCATATTTGTCCAGTCCCATAACAATTTCAGGACGGATTAGGTTGGAGTTATCGGCATTATCACAGATATAAACATGAAAGCATTTGTCATGGCTTGTTTCTGTATCTGAAGATGTAGAAGTGGAAGGGTTAGGATAATTAGACAAATAAATTAGCCAAATTAATCACCAAACGTAATTGTTAACATTATCCAACCATCCACTTTTAATTCTTGCCCCAGCTGTATTAAAATGCCTTAAAAATCAATTGAAATATCTATGACAATATTACAGACTTACCCCCGCTGACTCAGCTGATAATTTTGAAATAAGTGGAATAACAATCTCAGCAGAGGTGAGCTTTTTCTGTCAAATTACAATTTATCCACTCTTGCCGTGTAATAATGCTGAATTCCTTTCAAGAAACGTCCAAAAACCGGATGTACTCTTTAGCAGGAAAGACCTATTATACCACGCTGTGGTATATAAGGAATGAAGATCCACGCAGAGATCTGGGTATTCCCGCGTTTGAACATACAAAATGTTTATTGGGACACTTTAACAGAACGGTCCTCCAAATTCTTGATGAAACAAATTTATTGCGGCGCCGTCAAAGAACTAAGCCCTTAGATTTGGCCGGATAATAACAAACCGCGCTATAAATTGCGGAAAAAAGCAGGGACTATCAAAGGAAAGTTACCTGCCAAACATTCATTACTCGTGATAAAAATAATTGCTAGATAAGTCGCATACTTAGTTGCAATACAAATACAAAAAGGGTGGTGGTTTTGGTGGGTTAAAGTCTCACACTACTTTGGGCACGTGCTCATCGTGTCTTTCGAGATTTCCACCAGCCCACGGAAAATGGATGTAGGCGTTGGAGCTGGAGTATTTTCAGAGACACCAAAGCTACACAGTACTTTTCGTCTCCCTGAGCACAACAGTTCCAATTCTGGCGATACCATCAGATTATATCAACATCTTTATTAACAGTCAGGCTGCAATAAAAGTCATCTCTGCTGTCGAAAAAAAATCTGAACTTGTGAAGCGTTGTGATGAAGAGCTAAGGGCTCTTGGCGTCCAACATAATGTTAAGCTCTACTGTGTCCCTGGACACAGAGGCATACAGGGCAATGAAATTGCTGATGAACTGGCGAGAAAAGGATCTGCCTCCAGCATGGACCAGGTAGACCGGTCTGTCAAACCACCACTATGTAATCTCAAATCTCGGGAGGGACAGGAAACACTGAATATTGCCAAAAAAAGGTGGTACTCCTTCCCCACCTGTGAAACTTCCAAAAGGATGCGGCCTGAGTATGACAATGCCAGAACCTTTAAGCTACTTCGAAAAAACAGGAAATCCGTCTCGATTCTAGTAGGGATTCTTACTGGGCACAACTCACTTAAAAGTCACAAACTGAAAGTGCATCTTACAGATGATGACCTCTTTAGAGGCTGGGTGATGAAGAAACACAAGAGGATACCCTCCACTTTCTGTTCCACTGCCCAGGCCTCAGAAAATTAAGAACGAGAACCTTAGGAAAATACTTTTTCCATGACCTGACGGATCTATCCGAAATATCTCTCTCTATTTTTTTCAGGTTTGCAACAACATCTGGATGACTTGAAAGGGACTAAAAACAATGGACAGTAACGGTATAATGAAGCAACTAACAACACACGGAGACTCCAAACGGGCATTACAATGGGTCTATATTGACCTGAGTGTGATGAGGAATACGCAAACCGACTACCTCATTAACCAACCAACCTTACCTAACTTAACAGGAAAGGTAAGGAGGTGAATCTTAAGTTTTTGAATCTGAGGCATAGTTATACAGTGCAAGATCATCCTAGTTTCGGGACAAAACTCGAGTTAGTTCGAGAAAGTAGTTTTTCAGTCAATTCATATCCAGAGTTGACTTTGACTCAACCCAGCAATCTTGGATTTAACCCTGGGATTAAATGATCAGATGTTTTTGACAGATGATAAAATACTAGGTAAACATTTTATTTTTAATTCCATTTGTGTGGACATTGTAATAAATTTTTAGTAACTAAATACGTGTGTGATAGATTCAAATTCAGATCTCAGTGACTCGAAAATGTTTAAAATATTGAGTTTAACTTTTCTAAGAAGAAAAAGACGGCAAAATAGTTTTCATTGGTTTAAGGACAAAAAGACCCTCACAGTTGATAAATGAGATGTTTCCGATTTTACACATTTTGATAACTTTTTGACACCAAACTCAATAAATCATGAGGGCTGCCAAATGAAATCACCACACACAGAGTCAAATTAAGTCCTGCACTAAAAAACTCCTTCATGAGTTAACGCAAAATTACATTTATTCAGGGATTAGTTAACACTGTGTTAGCTCAGAGTTAACTCAGCACTGAAAAAAAAACCTCTTAGCATAATGTTTGTAAAAAAGAATCGCGCAACTCAGCACTGAAAAAGGGCTTTTAGCATAATGTATGTAAAAAATCATCGCTTGAGAAATCGTGTCCACTTAACGATATTTAAAAGATCGCGGAGGGATATGCAAGCGAAACACACATATGAATTAATGCAATTGCGTCAAGAGAATGCGCATTAATTCGTTTATAATTGTTCACGTTAGAATGATGCCAATGCTTGTACTTTTAATCCAAAAGCTGATTCAACCTCAATACTAGCCTAACGTGTTTATGAATTTCATTAATCTATAATTCTATGCAAACCTTTACACCATTCTAACGATTTTTTTTAAGTCAATCAGGTCTTAAAACGTCAGAAACTATAAAACAAAAACATCTCCACCAAATGGCAAATGATCAAACATACCGTATGACACTCTATAAATCAAAATTTAAATGCGATCTTTGTTCATTCTGTTATAGAAACACTCACAACAACTCCAGCAATGGCCGATGAAAAAACTCAATCATGGCTCACCAGATCGTTCATCCATTCCAGTTGAGTGTGAATGTGAGTTTGAGTTCATCGATCGAAAAAGGTAGCTACACAACGCACTCAAATGTCGTGCCGCATCTATTGCAAACAAAAGAGTCCCAGCAAGCGATCGTTTGTCACCGCTCGTGCTGCATTGCAATGTCTCTTCAAGCCGTAGAAAGATTTAATTTTGTTTTTGTTTACCCCAGAACAAGGTAGTCGCAGGCTGGAAATAATCGTGAGTGAGTGGTGAATTCGTGTTCAACTGGAAGATCAACAGGAACATTATTTTGCCTCGATCTACTCGATCTTCTATATTGGTCCGGCTGTTGCTGCTGCTGTGGTAAATGTGTTAAATCTTGTAAATTGAATGAAAGTGGTTTCACCAAAAACTAAATCTTTGAAAAATAAAAATCGCCTTGTGCGTTTTCTTGTCGATGTCCAAGAGTTAGTCAAGAAATATTGTGCACAGATGCTGGTGTTTCGTGTCGCGATGAGATGTGACCCTTGATTTCGCAGTTGTCGTCATAGTCGTCGTTTTGTTGTTGTTGTGAAAATTTAACAATGAGGTATCTAAACCTAACCGATTTTAGTATTTTTAATGACCGTGAAGATTCTCGAAGCAGGTGTGGGCTTAAAGTGTCAATGATGCCAGTTGATGGTGTTTGTTCAAATCAAGAATGTGAATGGGCATCAAAAATGCTCTACAATTGAAAATATTTATTTAAAGTGAATCGATAAGTTAACAGGTGTTGTTTATGATTTTCGTATTTCCTACGTGGGGATTTGTGAGTGTGAGTCTCAAGAATTTGTCGAGTTTAGAGTGATCGTGTTGTCGATCATCAGTGTTTTTTTTTTGCGGTGTTAATTGGAGTCACGTTTGAACGAGCTTTAGGTTGAGAGAAAGTGTAACCGAAGTGAATTTTGCAAATACAGTAATTCGGTGTGATTCTTTGCAGCTTGGATTTAAAAAGTCTCTTCAAGACGTATGAAATATTAAAAAACATTCGAAAACTGCAACATCATCGATGAACGTGATGTGATACCAAAACAAACAAAAAATAATCACAACTCAGTATTGTAAAAAAAATACCTACCACCGACGTTTGGTCCACCTACCCAGTCGACAGATCAGATTCGACATTGGAATTCCTTTTCGTTATTCAAATTCGCCGCGATCGTGCAGGTCAATACGGAACTCCTTCAGAATGAGCTCATAACAATCGCAGCATCAAATTGCTGACCAATGCGTTCCGCTTTTGCTTGTTTGCCTCAAGACTGGAGCCGGCTTTGGTTGATTTGATTTCATTCATATATCTATACAAACATTCTGGGTACACCTATTGGAGTTGGCTTGGAGCTAAGTCGAAGACCAGACGTATCGTTAAGCTTTGAAAAATGAAGTCCATAAATTTAGTTGTGTTCGCCGTTTATTGTCACAATGAATGACCTTATCTGTCGCTTTGCTAACAGACCCACGAGTCGTTCCATTCAGCCTATCGATTGTCGTGTACATAGAAGTTCGTAGTTTATAACTAGAATCAGACCCCAACCGGTATCGGTGTGTGTGTGTTTTCGGTGCTAATTAAGTGCAAATATGTTTCTTGGAATTTGCAGTGCTGTTGTGTGTGTGTAAAGGCCGTGCGGTTAAGACAAATAAAACATCAAAAGCGTATAGTTGGTGAAGGAACGTGAAAGAGAGGAGCGGAAAAACAGAAAGAAAACAAAGCTGTGTGGATCTACAACCTGTTTTCAATCCGTTTGTTTTTTTCTTGATCATACAGTGCCATTAAGAGTATCTAATATACGGAAGAGGAACAACAAAAATGTAAGTACTCTGTTCATATACCTACATCACTAGTGCAACGCATCTGTCCAAGGCGTGTGTTGTTGCTCTTTAATCGGTTAGCATTTTCCATCAATTCCATTGAGATTTATCTAGGTATCCGACTAATGGGTATCTATGAGAATATATTTTTAGAATCCCTAGGTAACTGCTCTTGCAGAATGATAAGAAGAATTTTATACGAATTTGAGTTGAAAGAAAATGTGCGTGAACGTAAACCGCCTTCTCCTACCTAAGCTGCTTGTCCTTGAAATGTGTGCGTGTTGTTCGCTTTGCATATTGATATAGAAATTTGTAACGAAAACAAGCCTCGGATTTAACTGTGATTTTGTTTGTAGACTTTTTGGTTCATTTTTGAAGTAGATACCTGCCTACATAGTTTTTTTTGTATTTTGGATTACGTAAACGTTTTTGTTTTGTAAGCTTTGCTATTTTTCAAAATCGATTTGGTATTCATTTTTAATTACTGTGGCTGGGTCACAGTTTTATACGAGGAAATGATGTTCTTAATTATTTAAAGGGAATACGTCAGAATATTAAATAATGGAAAATCACTGATTACTACGGAAATACGTAGCACTATAAAAAAAATAATATGCTGATGTAAAGTTAGCAATTTATACCAGTTCTTAGTTGAATATATATCTATACACTAGACGATTTCAAGTGCTTTGCAAGTAGAGCTCCACGTTGGGCGCCAATTTTTTGAGTTGAGACAAGAAACGGAGTGAAAACTATCCCGTCTGCAAGTCAACTGATGAGGACAGGAGCGTTTTATGGGCTATCCTCACCTGCACTCAAAACCCCTTGTTGGCAAACTAAAACTCCTAATAATATAAACATATTGCTTTGAATATTCGCGCGTGTTTGTATATAATTTTGCAAAAAGAACTGCTGTTTTCGGAAGTGTCGCGTATTACACATGTCTGCAAGTCAACTGATTAGGACAGGAGCGTTCTCTACCTATCCTCACCTCCAAACAAGACCCCTAGTTGGCAAACTAAAACTCCAAATAATATAAACATATTGCTTTCAACATTCGCGCGTGTTTTTATATAATTTTGCGAAAAAAAACTGCTTTCGGAAGTGTCACGTATTACACATGACATTTTTTTATTTATTTTATAAGTTAGTGGTAAGTTCAAATCTGCAGTTCATATATGTACATGATATAATGCACATTGAATAACTTTAGACATTTATCAACCGATTGACTTGAGCAGACATGTTTTTGTGAAATATTTTACATTAAATAGAGCCCTTCAGTAGTGTTAACTCCACGTGCATACCGTCGAAATATCGTGGCCAACGAATACCAGCACCGACGGCACTATTCTTCGTTTGGTGTCGGATTTTGTTGCTCACAGGACAGTTGAAGATCTTCGATACTCCTTTCATAACCGCATAGGCTGTTTAATTGATTTGGTAAAAGGCGGTTAAAGGCACCACTCTTTTTTTTATAAATCAGCTTTTGGGGTCAGTGGAACCACCTTGCGGCGCATTTTGAAGGGTGATTTACATTTGTTTCCGTAAAAAGTTCAACTGCATCAACGAATATTGTTGTCAGACCGTTCACGCCGTTTGGAATAAGTATAAATACTCAAACTGATTTTTGATAGAAAAGTTTGATTACCGACGTAGTTAACTAGCATAATTTCTACATTTGTGAAAAAAGATTCCGAGATCCATGAAATTGCATTGCATGACTAAAAAGTGGCAGTGTTGATCGGCGTTTGAGTCAAACCACCATTAGACTTGAAAACTGTTCCCATTTTTTAGAGTTCGATCCTTACTGGACTCTATCCGTCCAATCAGTCCAATCAGTCTTATAGACGAATTTTCCCTTCGTTCAAAGCTGCAACCTTTGGCACAGCGAAGACTTTTTGAAAGATTTGTCTCTATTACAGACATAATAAATGCAGATGTTTGAAGGAGCTTAAAGAAATCATCCCTAGAATCGTTGCATTTCAATGACCGACAAAACTATCAGTTTCAGCTCATAGACACAGCGTACATCTAACAATGCAATACCAAAATTATTTTTGTAACAGAACAAGCAAAAAATGGAACGAACTTCCACCAATACCAATATCAATAACCAACAGCAAGTCCATCAGTCCAGGCCCGCTCCTGGAGCGTTATAAGTTCTCCTCACCTCAGTACCATTTTTATACAGAGAAGGCGGAACATTCGATGGGAATCGACATCGGTGGATGTTCGCTTATAATTTCTCACCACAAATGAGTGAAAAAGGTGTGGGCGGTTACTCGTTTTAAAAAGACGGTGCGCTATGCCACCAGGTGAGTACTTTCAAAAAATACCGGCATTGAATGGCTCCCAAGACCTCGAGTATATGACCACTACGCACTTCTCTTTTTGTAGGGTTATTGGAAACGACAGCAAATATCAGCCCACTGACAAGCTCAAGGAAAACATTCGTGCCGAAATCATAAACCACCAAAGAAAAATGGCGGAAAACGCAACAAAAACTTATTCCATCCTAAACATAAATGTCCCAAAAAAATGGGCATGGCTAAACAACTTACTTAAGTGGCGCTACAACCCGGAACGAACCTGGGACTCAACCAACATGCCTCTCCAATTAAACCGGTCCATAACAAACTGCATCCAGTAGCGCACTCCAAGTCGGTTGAGAACGGTTTCTACTTGTGGGCGCTACTTAAGGCGATGACTTACCCTGGGAATCGAAGACTCTGTGTGCCGGAGTATTGGTGTCCATTTGTTCTACTTGTCCTAGCCATCTTAAACGTCCAATGCGGAGTTTTTTGACCAGGGGCATGACGCTGTACCTCGTATACACTTGATCAATGGGCAGGAACAACGATCATGTAAAGGGTGGACCAAATACGAGTTTCTTTGTAAAAATGCATTAACAAGAACAATATTTTGTGCATGTACGATAGCATTATTAATAAGAGCAAACATTTCCATTAATAATGAAACAAAAAGCCGTTCTAGTGGCTGCCAGTTCGCTGGCTTCGCAGTAGCGTATTCTGTCACTCCAATTTTCCAAGACCTTGTTGATGGTTTCGGGCTGTAGATCACGGATTGCTTGGATGATATTGGTTTTAAGTGGATGAATCGGTTTCGGTTCTCCACAAAAAAAGCCCAAAGGGGTCAATTCACAGCTGAGAGGTGGCCAATTGACATCGCTAGTAGTAAGCGTAGTAAGCGATACTTTTTTATTGATACTATTAAGTACCATAATATTTAGAACCAACTCTAATTTGTACGCTCTCTCTTAAAGATCAAGGTCGGTTCCATGGTAGATGAGCAGCAGCTCATCAGTTGTGATTTATTAGCCATAGAGTCATAAAGAATGGTATTGAACTAACCAAGCCTTTTATTCATTGTTTAACCAAATTCATGTCTTTAATTTTAGTAAAATAATGTCGGTTAACATGGCTCTATAGGGCCCACCGTTAACCGAAACGTTGTTCCTAGACTAATTTTTGAAGGAAAATGGTCCAATGATGCCACAGCTCCACAATCCACACCAAACTGTCACTCTCTGGGAATGAATCGGCCTCTCGACAATAACGTGTTTTCCGAGCCCTAGATGCAGCAATTTTGTTTGATAACGTAGACAAACAATTACAAATTTTTGGAGAAACAGGCTCGTTAGTACCCCGGGGTTTCTCAAAACCATTAATGTGTACAAGTGTACTTCTTGCATGATGGCTGGACGTCCTGTTTTTATGTCGACGGCTAAGTTGATTTAAGCTTTTCTTGACAATTGACACTACTCGGGTGATTTGTCAGACCACCACGAGAAGAGGGTCAGTGCTACGGCTGGGAATCAAACCCGGATCTTCTGCGTGGCAGTTCATTGCACTAACCATCGCGCCACCGAGCCCGTCTTGTAAACGTAGCAGCCGAGATGAAAATGCGTCTCGTCAGACAAGATGGACCTCTGGCTAGTCCGTGAAATGTTGAGCTGTTGAGATCGATGGCGAGTTAATGTTCCTGACTTGAGTTTAACACTTTTGGCTCGCGCTCACTTTGGAAATAAACTTTGAAAATTTTCCAACGTTGTTCAAGCGTAAATCTAGTTCTAAAGATTTTCAGTGGAAAACAGCTGTCAGTGTCAAAAACCACAAATTTAATTATCCTAGCTAAATTTAAGACCTAAAATTTGGTGACTGACAGACTACATTAGGCTGACCAGTGTGATTGGAACAACTCCAATGTTCCATTTAAGAGAATCTTTGTAACCATACCCCTATGGCTTAAGATGACAAGACTGAAACTCTCATTTAATGATAAAGTTAAAGCGAATGCCTCTGGTCTGAATGACTAGAAGCATTGTCCCTAGGGTCGAATAGAATGGAAAGCTGGCTTGTATCAGCCATAGACCCTCAACGTGCACGAAATTCGTTACTTAAAAAATAAGTAATCTAAGTCTTAGGGAATAATTCAACAAATAATTAAATTGTCAGGTATACTTAGAGCAATGCTGTGCGTTTTATCATGCTACCGTTTTGGACATGACTTTTTGTTTTATTTCTCATAAAATGTTACCAACAAATCTTTATCAAAATAGTATTCAAGTTGTCTCCCAGTTGGTCTACAAAACAACTGTTCTAACTTATCAAGCCTAAACTGCCGACACAGCCGTTAAAACTCCCATATATTTAAATTCGAATAATACCTACCTCACTCCAACGCCCCAAGCTAAAGACTAATATTAAAGTTACCTGGCGTGCATTCAGTTTTATTGATAATATTCAAATGAGTTAAGAAAAAACCTTATGCGGCATTCAACACCACCTTAAGATTATCTATGCGCACGTACACCCATGACCATAGGCCGCTCGATACTATGATGTAAGCGCACAACGCCACGACAGTAGCACGTCATTAAAAGACCAGTCAATCAAATCGCATGTAAATCGATTCAGCTGTGGAATATTAGATACAAATTCGATTTGAAAAAAATTAAGACACAATCGTCCCGATGATGAGTTCGAGCTTGAGCACGAGCAGTACAACCTTCGCGGAATAGAAAAGTCATAAGATTAGCTTGGCGTATAATGATTGAGTAGATTTTGCTGATTATACTCGTTTGCATGCTGTCGAAAATTGCATAATTTGCTAAATATAGTCAAGTGAATCAAAAAAAAAAAATTACGACACAAATCGTGTGAAGCATTCCAGAAGCCGAGATTCAATTATAAGATGATATCACTGTGTGCGAAAAATTTGTGTTTAGATCTCCAATTGATCACGTTTCTTAAAATTGTGAGATTTTGGTTTGCATGTCTTTACTATAAGTACACCAAGTTGTACCTTAAAACTCGTACGGAGGGGAATATTAACGCCTTATTTCTTCCTGGAAACGCAAAATGTTTTTTAATATGTCTGACCCCATGGGCGGTTACGACATACCACTTTGACTGATGCCTTGACTAATGCTTTGTTGTCGTCATGTAATTTGAGGTTAACAATTCGATTGTTTACGTGCCGCATGATCGGATTACGGACGGATAGTTTGCTTTTGTACAGAGCTAAGCTTTAGACATGTACTAGCGAATGTTGGTTGCGCGTTGTGCTAATGTGGACTATTGTTATGCAAAAGTTGGCAATTTTTTTAAGGTTCATCTACTCCAGATGGAGGCGGGTGTGCATCAACGATTGTGAGTTACCTAATTGCGAACCACATGTAAGTAAAGTGGGCAATTAGAGGAAAAGATGTGGAAGTTGGTCTGGGCAATCTCGATTATGGTTGCGAATAATACTGAATGTTCGTTTGCTCTTGTGTGTACTAATGTTCTTGGCTCTAGGCTGGACTTAAAGAAGTGCTATTAAACTACTTACTTACTTAAGTTTAGATACAGTCCGGAATGAACCCGATCCTTCAACAACATGCCTTTTAAGTTGTCCAGGGCCTTACCAGCTGACGACAGTTGCAGACTCAAAGTTGGTGAAGGTCGGCTTCTACTTGTACACGCCACTTAAGGCGAGGTCTTCCTCTGTTGCGTGCGACGTCTGGCTGAGAGTCGAAGACTCTGCGACTCTGGATTTCAATACCGCGGAGCATTGTTGTATATTCGATCTACATGTCCTAGACATCTTTAACGTCCAATGTGGAGTTTTTTTGACTAGTGGCACAGCTCGTATAGTTCTTGGTTCGTTGTCTCTATAGCTTGTTAACGCAAAAGGGCCCGATGATTTGTGAAAATTTTTCTCTTCAAACGACAAAGAATTTCTTCATCCGTTGTTGATACGGTCCATTCATCAGCGTCTTAGAGCAGGACTTGGAAGATGAGGGTGTTGTTTAAGATCTCCTAAGTAGTTCTAGTGAGGTCTTTAGCAATGAATTACCTTCTTAGCTCGAAGAAACACCAAGAGTTGAAAAGAGTAGTTCTTCGTTTTAGTTCTGATGAGATGTTGTCAGAGTTATTAGCGGAGCCGAGGTAGACTACCTCAAAGTGATATATGTCAATGGTGACGTTCTGTCCAACTCGTGGATGTTGTGTGTCCTTTCTTGTTGATAGCATATATACTCATTTACTGCAAAACCTTTTTCTGCCGCTTCTTCTCTATACTAGCAAACGTTGCTATGATATGGTCGTAGACGCTGCTTGTATTAAGCTCGTTACAACACAGATCTGACAGTGTTTATATGCCATTGAGTCCGACCAATGACGTCAATATATTCGGCCTATACCAGTAATGGCACCGATTTTTTGAAGAATATGCCTCTGGTGTTGGCTCGGGAGTTTTGCACAATCCTCTCAAGAATAATGTTAGAGAATTCACATGAAAGTGTGTCGCCTTGCCCAATTCCTTTTTTGGTATCGCATGTGTCGGTGAGGTCAATTACGACCCTGATGGAGTAACAACGAGAATTCTCCATCGTCATCCTGCACAAAAGGAAAAGTTTGGCCGGTATAACAAAACTAGACATGGCTCTGTATAGCTCGGGTGTATTAATGCTGTCGTGTATTCGGCTTTGAAATCGATAAATAGATGGTGGGTATCGACTTAGACTTCTTTGGATTTTCCAGGATCTGTCGAAATGTGAAGATTTGATTAGTTGTGGTTGTTGATACACAGTTTCAGGCGTTTAAGTCGTCTAAATGGCAGCACACGTCTTCACCTGCAGCTTAATGTAGTTCTCGTTCTTGGCTGCCAGCATCTTCATCAAAGCAAAGGTTTCAGGCGTTTAAGTCGTCTCAATGGCAGCACACGTCTTCACCTGCAGCTTAATGTAGGTCTCGTTCTTGGCTGCCAGCATTTGTCGGCATTCTTCATCAAAGCAAAGGTTTCTGGCTGGTGGGCGCGAGTAACCTAGCACATCTGTTGCGGATGCACCTTTACTGTTTAATCGCACATTCCAGGTGCTGACACGAACGTCGTTGCCTCTTTTCGTTTAGAGACTTGAACAGGATCAAAGAAGATGGAAGGTTGAAAGGCAGCTCATAAGTTTTGGGAGCTAGTAAAAGCAGTCTTCAGCGAAATTATCTTTTTACTTCTTCGGAGCGTGAGCGCATACCAGACTCATGTTGGCGAATTTCCTTGATGCGTATTACATATTACAATGTCATCGAAGCATAAGACTTCGTGCCTAAGTCTGACACTTTTAACGAATCCACATTCGAATAATAGCTATTTCCGCTTACTATAACACGTACTGTAGCAGATGTCACAGTTTTTCGTCCTCTTTTTTGTATTTCCTGGGTGGCAGTAATGTTTTATTTGTTGTATCTTAGGGCTGCCACTAGTCATTTGCCTGCACCTCTGCTGGTTAATGTTCTGACATTCGAGGTCCAGATACGAAGATGGTTATATTTTTTCTTTTAGCACTAACGCCGTTCAGAGTTGCCAATCTTTCTGCCCTATGCAATTTGTATAGCTAAAATGCAACGGATTTATGGTACATGATCGCCCTGCGTCAGAATGCGTTGAGTCAACAATTAATGACAGCAAAGCGTAAAAATGCTTCCGAAGTTGACCGACAAAGAATTGCGGAAACCATCGAACGCGATTGTAAGCTTTATTCATTGTGCTCCGCAACAAATACCTCAAAAGCAAACTCAGTTTCAATTGGAACTGACGTTCGTTTCGGAACTTCTTCCGAACGTATACTTCGATATGGCTGAATGCCTCTATAACTCCTGTAGAACCTGCCTTGACGAGAAGAAAGGGGATCGGAGTCATGTTGATCAGCCTTAGAAGACTGCACATACAAGACAATGGGTTTGGTTTTTGGTGACTTTTTAAACATTACTATCGGTAACCTTCTTCGTTTCATAGAAAGCTCGATTTCGAGACACGTCAGATTCATGTGTTAACACAATTGAACGCGAGTAGCCATCTTAACCTAACCTATGCAATTTGTCACATCCATTACGTCCAGTAATGCATTAACTAAATGTTAGAATAATTGATCAATTAACTAGACGTTTACCTTGGAAACTACGTCCATTATCCCTTACGTAAGGCAATATAGCACCGACAGTGCCCATACGCAAGTAAGTACCATTTCCATCTATTGTCGGTTTGTTTTTCGTTCGGCTGTTGATTACTGAAAGTCTATTGAAGTGTCTGAACTCTGAAAAGAGCGCTCTAAACCTATGTCAAATGTGTCCGTTTTGTGTGTTTATAAATAGAAATCGAAAATGAACACTAAAATGCCTTTTTTATGCATCTCTGTTTGTAGCATGAACTCCACATGTCATTATTGATTGTTTTCACACGTCCATACATGTATGTACTTGTAGAACGTTTCGGTTACATTGACGTCTGTCTGTTTATTATTGTTCGAAAAATTTTCAATCGTCACTTGGAAACTTGAAAGCTTGGAATTGTTTTGAATAGTATAGCTGAAATCGATCCAGCAAATTCAATCAGTTAAGATAGACACTTTTAAATAATTCAGTTGAATCATTTATATCTGTGAAAGTTTATTTGTTTTTTTTTTTATTTTAAAGAATCGTCCGACTGGGTTTTTTTTGTAAGTGCTAGACAGAATTTTCAAATTATGTACTTGACTGCTATGCATTGTTTGGTATTCAAGGGGGGTACCTTGCATTTGAACATGATGCACGAGTATGTAAAGTCTAATAGCAGGTGTGGCTGTTGATTTTGAACATTTTGATATACGAACGTGATTGTTTTATTCAAGCTCGGGTGGTTAATTTGCAAATGGGTTAGTAATTGCTTTTTTCAATAACCTTTTTCGTAAATAAAAAAAATCGTCTTATATTTCGTCAGCCTCTATATTTATACCGCGATGTGTGATAAAAAAAGCTACTCTCAGGTACTTCTTCTGTCTGTGATGCTTTTTTCAAGAAGGGTAGGCACGCCAACAGTGAGACACGTTTTTTTTTAATTACTGTAAGTTAAAAAGTTCTCAAAACATTTAGAATTTCTAAATTTTTATTTTTGCATGTCAAATTTAATTTTTGTTTTTCTGGCATACAATTGATGGTCCACTGAACTCTTCTGTCTCACAAATTGGACACGTGCATATACAGTGAGACAGCTGTTACCCTACAGTGAGACATGTGACTTAAATATTATATTTTTCTTTGAAGAATATAAAAATAAATAAATATTTAGCATAACTCAAATTTTGTTTATTAAGTTTTTTATGTAAAAAACAGGCTTCTGGAGGTCTCAATGACTGATTGCGATATTGTTGATAAAAATTGGCAAACCAAAATTTCGTTCCAACTTTTGGGTCTTTTTTTATTGCTTATAACCACCATGTAATATGCTACTTTTCGACATTTTAATAACGTCAACCTGTAAAACCCGTAAAAACTATCTTTTCACACATATAAAAAAACAGTCAATTACCCCACAGAGTTACTGTCACACTGTTTGTCGATCTAAACTGTCTCACTGTTAGCGATTCCTTCCAAAAAAAAGCACATACCACAAACGCTACACTTTGAAGCATCTTAAATGCCTTCTTAATATTTACTACACACACCAACCTATATCATGAAAACATCTTGATGGGACTCATCCAGAAATATATCATTTTTGGCTTTTACCGAAAATTGAAAACAAAAACATTTCATGTATTTTGTGAGATTAAATCTCAAAGCCGGTCTACACTACACGCTAACTTGATGAGAAGTGTGCCAAATGATAACATACAGGCACACTTATTGTATATGCAAAAGGCAACGGTTTAGAACAAGTCACTTCGGAGTTATATTTGATGTTTCACTGTAGGAGTTGTCTCACTGTTGTTGTGCCTCCCCTAAAGATCATTTTATTTTGGAGTAAGATAAGCTTAAAATTCCAAAATCATAAAGACATCTTTATGTATGCATTGTTGGGAAAACATCTTTTTTCTTAAAATAAATTAAAGGGTTTTTCAATAAGAGCGCTGCAATTTTTTTTAAATAAAACAAAAACGGTTTAGGATATCATTGAAATTCTTTATTCCTGTGAAAGTACGTTCGATGCCATTATGTATGGAACTCGATTTCTTTTGCATGGCCACCACGGGAACGCTTGCAGACGTCCAGACGCTGAACCCAATTTACGACGGTTTTCAAGCATAAATCGGCGGATACTGCTGCAATTTCACGTTCGATATTCGTACGAAGTTCATCAATCGTCGCTGGCTTGTTGGTATTGACCATAGACTTGACGAAGCCCCACAGGAAATAGTCTAACGGCGTCAAATCGCACGACCGAGGTGGCCAAGCGACTGGACCATTTCGTGAGATAACACGTTCTCCAAACTTGGTTTCCAATAAATTGATTGTGGCATTCGCTGTGTGGCTTGTGGCGCCGTCCTGTTGGAACCATATGTTCTCTAAGTCCGTTTCATCCAATTGGTGCCAAAAATATTCGGTTATCATTGAACGGTAGCGATTCCAATTCACAGAATCGTGCCGGTCTTGATCATCACGGAAGAAGTACGGCCCAATGACGCCGCCGGCCCATAAAACACACCAAATCGTAATTTTTTCGGCATGCAATGATGACTCATGGAGTACGTATGGATTGCTGCCTGACCAATACCGCATATTTTGTTTATTGAAGAAGCCATTCAGCCAGAAATGAGCCTCATCGCTGAAGATGATTTTTCGATGAAAATCCGAATCGTTTTCAAGTTGTTGCTCAGCCCAATTCACGAACATACGACGCTTCTGGTGGTCAAGCGGCTTCAGTTCTTGCGTCAATTTAATCTTGTAAGGATGTAGGCTAAGATCTTTTCGCAAAATTCGCCACAACGACGTCACATAGATGCCCAACGCTTGTGAATGACGTGTGAGAGACACATTTGGGCTTTCTTCAACTGAAGCCTCAGCGGCAGCGGCCTCACTGGTACGGGAACATTTTGTACTGTGCCTGTGGATTCAAATTTTTCCACTAGACGCTCAATTGTTGATCTGCTAGGACGATTATGACGACCATAAATTGGACGTAGCGCTCTTTACGTTGAGGCCACTGACTTCGAATTTCGGATGTAAATTTTAATAATTTCGACTCGTTGTTGGATCGTATATCTTTCCATGGCAAAAAAATGGCAAACCTTACTGAAGCGAAATGTCAAAAGAGCGGCAAGACATATGGCGTCGTAGTATTTGTAGCGTCCCTGTTGAAAAACCCGATATAAAGACAAGGTCCTATGCGACACACTTTCTGGCAAAATATCATCCTTCTTGTGGTTCTTTATCAGGGAATCTTTAATCTCAATAGTAAATATCAATCCATATCCCCCATGGACGCGGTGTATTTTGATTGATATATTAAAAACAGCATAAGCAGCAAGTCATAAAAAATCACAAAATCGATGTCGGTGTTGTTGTGTCAATGTGTCTACGCATAGGTGGACCAGATCCGTGCCCACGAAAAATAAGGATACCTTCAAAAATCTCAAATGAAAAATGAAAAAACAAAAACATAAAAACCAAAATAACAAAATTATATTTTTTAACGCCTCCTGAAGATGGGCGTGGGTTAAAATGAAATATTGACGAAATTCTTATATTAACATAACCAACGATTTTGCATCGAAGGTTTATGTTTCGAATATTTTCAAATATTTTTTTTTACTGAAAACGCCTACCAAGAGTGGGTGTGGCAAAAAGATTTATATACATGAAATAAAGATATTGGGATTGCCTAAATATGTTATCCAAAGACTTTTTCAAAAACGTTTACCGTTTGGACAGAAACAAAGTTGTACTAAAAAAAAAGTGGGCGTGAGCGGAAAGTTTGTACAATTGTTCTGCTTTGTCAGATTCTATAATATACCAATTAGTTCACTCTCCCATACCACTCTACTATACCAATTTAAGCCCCGAAAATCGAAGACACATATATGAACGAACGCAAAGGTCGGACAGACAGACAGACAGACATGCCTAGATCGACTCAGTTGGCGAGTCTGAGTCGATTCATAAACTTCGAGGTATATGTAACAAAACTATTTCTCTATGTTACAAACTTAATGTCATGTATACACAAAAAATGGGTTTGTGTTCATTAGTGAATGAGTTTAGGTAAGAAAATATTTTAAGTCCAAAGCTGTAGATATTTTCTGAATTAGTGTTGAAAAAAGTTTTGTTATAGTTTTGTGATGTCAAGAAAATTAGTTAACAGAGAAAACTTAAAAAGGGGACAAATTGCATTTTTTCAAAAAGATACCGAATTTTTTTCTTAGGCAAAAAGAGGACATGTGCTCTAAAAGAGGACGCCTATTGTCAGCATTGCACCTTTTTTCTGTTGCCAAAAGTGAATGTGAATTATAATCACGAATAGTACATTTTCGAGGCGTGATCTTGATCTTCAAAGACTCTAGGAGTAAATTACATAGGGTGTTAAAGGGTAATAAAACAATATTTGTTTATTTACAAACATTCTAAAAGTAATATTTTAACAATATTAGACTTTTACTGAACAAAAGTTGTTGAAAGGTACACAAACTGTGAGCATGTTATGCAGAAAATGTGTGTAATATCAAATACTGTGTGTTTGAAATTCTTGTCACTTTTATCGTCATGTTTATAAAACGAAACTTGCCTGATTCTATACTAAAAATTACATACATTTCCACAGTAATTTTACAGGCATTTTTTTATAGTGTAACCTGAATCCAGGCTACCTATCCCCAAGCCAGAACGACTATATGAAAGGCAAATCGGTAGAAACTGCCCTACAAAAGGTCGTCCAAACAGTAGAAAAATCATTATATTACAAAGTATATACACTAGTAGCATTTCTAGACATAGAAGGAGACTTCAGCAACGTCGAAACAGAAGCTATCGAGTTACGCTTGAAAAAGCAGGCATAGATATGGTTATAACCACCTGAATCATAACAATGCTCATTTAACGTATCATTTCATCCTCACTGGGCAATTGCACCAAAAAGATAACAACGACAAGAGGAACTCCACAGGGTGGAGTACTTTCTCCCCTTCTTTGGCTACTAATAGTAAACGAAGCATTGAGGGGACTAGAAATCAAATACAAAATTTTGGCGCAACATGCTCGTTAGAACCCAGAGCTTTCTCACAACCATCATGTGTGCGTGTGTACTTCTTGCACAATGACGGGACCTCCTGTTTTATGAAGAATCCGAACGGCGAATTAGTAGTAAGTCCACCGAAACCGAACTAGTAAGTCAGACTGTTAAAAGGCAATCACAAACAACATTTCGACGTCAGGCAGAACGAACCATTCAATATTGGCTTTTGGAAATGACGGCCTTCCCACTGCGCTTTATAAAGCCGGCGGAGATAAGTTACATCCACCAACTCATAAGTTAAATCTGGTCGGATGAAAGTATGCCTCAGCATCGTTTGCCCGATTCATAAAAAAAAGGAAAGGAGACTCTCTGAGCTGCGATAACTACAGAGGCATATCGCCTACAGATCCTATCTGCCGATCAAATTTTCCCACTTCGGCAGATACTGGAAAAACCCCAAGAAGCCCAAATCGATACCCACCATCTATTCATCGATTTGAAAGCCGCATACGACAGCATTCATAGAGACGAACTATACAGAGTCATGTCTAGTTTTGATATATTGTGTAGGATGACGATGGAGAATTCTCGCTGCTCCATCAGAGTCGGAAACGATCTCACCGACACATTCGATACCGAAAAAGGATTTACGCAAGGCGATGCGCTGTCTTCTGACTTCTTCAATTTGATTCTTTAGAGGATTGTGCAAAGTTCCCGAGCCAGCATTAGAGGCATATCTTTCCAAAAATCGGTGCAACTACTAGCATACGCCGACGATATTGCCATCATTGGTAGGACGCAACTTGATTTCATAGCTAGTATAGAGAAGGAAGCGACAAAAAAGGGGTTTAGCAGTAAATTAGGGTAAGACTAAGTACATATATGCTCTCAACACGAAAGGGCACACAACATCGATGACTTGTACAGAACGTTACCATTGACAGATATAACTTTGTGGTGGTGAGGGACATTTTCTACCTCGGCTCCGCTATTAACTCTGACAACAACACCTCGTCAGAAATTAAACGAAGAACTACTCTTGCCTACCGCTGTTTCTTCGGGCTAAGAGGGCAGGTAGTACAGCCCTCAATCGAACTACTAAGGAGATCCTTACAAGACCCTGATTATCCCAGTCCTGTTCTACGGCGCTGAAGCATGGACCGTATCCAAAGCGGATGAAGAAATCCTTATTCGATTTGAGAGATAAATTCTTCGAAAAATCTTCGGTCCCGTTTGCGTGCTATGGAGACCAAGATTCAACCAAGAACTATACGCGCTGTACAGCGACATGCCACTAGTCAAAAATCCGCGCATTGGAAGTTTAAGATGGCTAGCACATGTAGAACGAATGGATACCAATACTCCGGCTCGCAGATTCTTCGACTCCCAGCCAGACGTCGGACGCAGTAGAGGAAGACCTCGCCTTAAGTGGCGCGCACAAGTAGAAATCGACCTAAACCAACTTGGAGTGCGCAACTGGAGGCAGTTAGCTAAGGACCGGACTAATTGGAGAGGCTTGTTGGTTGAGCCCCACGTATGATGACTGCAGCATATAATGTTGATGAATATCTTTCATAAAACATCAAAAGTAACAAGCTGCACTCTTTTTGCAGAAATAGTTAGAACATGTACTCAACAAATTTTTCAATAAATTGTAAAAAATATCCGGACCCTCAGGAAAGGAATTGTTTTCCAATTACGGCTTTCTCGGAGCTGTCAGAGGGATCCGTAAGTGGCACATATGGTTATTGCATCACTCGTTAAAAAGCCTTCAATATCATTAAGTAATATTCAAGTCAACAAAACAATATTTTTTTGTCGATATGCTATTTTCTGTTTCGTAAATCATAAAATATAATGTGAGTGTGAAACCTTCAACAAGGTTCGCACTCACATTGTAACATATAATTAATCGTAACCTCACTTGAATAGAAATTTAATTCGCTAATTGTACGCTAATGATCAGATAGTTAGATATACACGCTCGCAAGCCTGCAACCGCCTTGAACTCGATCGATTGCTTAAAAGATTCGCGTCTGAACGTATCGAAGTGTATTTGCTTAGTCCATTTACTTCCGTTAATAATTGACAGAACGTGCGACTTTTATTTTGTAGGCAATATCGTCACAATAGAATTGTGGGGCTATAAACGAGTAGAACTGAAAATCGGAAGTAGACTCAAGACGACGCGTCAAATGGACTTTGCAAAAGCGTATTCACTTTTACGACACACGGAGACATAAATGAAAGGCGAACAAAAGTGTTGAAGAAAAAAACTGTGACGGGAATATGGAATGGAAAAAAATTGTGTTGTTGGGAATACCAATCAGTTTCGTGCGTCTTTGATGCGGCGCCACGTACTGATAATTGGAACGATTTCTATGGGCGATTATGTTTTCCAAATTTATTCTTTACATGTTCTCGAAGTTGTATGGTACTAATCTATATAAAGTGACATTGAATTAACGATGGCGTATGTTTACGAAAGAGGATCACGACATTACGGTTTAAAAATTTCAACACTGGATCTTCTTAGATTGATGAACGTTGGGCAGGGTTATCTCTATTTTTCTTGGATTTGGAGTACGACCTTAGAAAAGCTATAAAATTTGCTGAATGATCAGAATTCGAGGAACAAAAATGTCAGTGTATTAGTCTGTTGGTTATTAGTGGTAGTTTTTGTATGTAAGAGATATTTCAGACAAATTACACGTGTTCATTGGCATATGGCGTGAGACTCCATCATTTGAGGTGTATAAGGGTCATCGGCCCCTTTTTACCGGGTAAGCAAATATTACATCAATTCCGTAAAATATTTGTTTCTACGATTCGGATGGGCCGGTAAAAAAAAAACAAGAAACCAGAAGACATGATGGCGCAGCCTTAAATACTGAATTTTGTAAGCAAACCCACACCAATACTGTACTTGGAACTGATTTCTGGAACACTCGATGTCTGTGATATACCAACGACAATGACCACTGTGTACACCAACATCTCAATAAGAAAAAGGCCACACACTCAGATTTTTACAGAAATATAAATGAACTCAACGACATTTCATGTCAACGGATCGAACATATTTTCAATGTACTGCTGACAACGACGAGCTTAGTGGAGTGATGGATAGTGCGATGAACCGCCGTGAAGAAGATCTGGGTTCAATTCCCAGCCAAGTGGCCATGGCTCAGAGGAATGCGTAGTTGACTGCTAAGCCAAGCGCTGCGGGTTCAAGCCCCAGCGTCGGCAGCATTTGTTTTCTACGAAAATTGCCAGCTTACCTGACGCCACCTGTGCGATAATATGAGACAATATAAATCTATTTCTCCTCCTCTGTGCCACGTAGGTTTATGTTATATGTCTTTCCTTCTATGTATCTATCCGTCTCTCTCTGTTGTATAAATGTCTTGATCTGTCCCAGCCAATGGCCTCAGTCGCCAGTGCTGTTATGTGTCTGTAGTTCGTAGCATTCATGTGCGAAGTACTGTGATGTCAATGTCAATGTCAATGTCAATTCCCAGCCTTAGCAACACCTAAATAATTTTTCATTGGCCCTCATCCCTTGATGATCTGACAAATCATCTGAGTAGTATCAATTATGAAGAAAATCTTATCTCAACGCAGCCGTTCGGGGTTAGCATAAAACAGGAGGTCCCGCCAACGTGCAAGAAGTACACACTCACATATAAATGGTTGTGATAAAGCTAGGCGTTAGCAACGAAAATTTTGAATTTTTTTTTAATCTGACGCTCAGATGAGCCATCAAACTCGCATAGGTCTACGTGGGCCCATACCGATTTTTTTATTTTTTTTATAATTTACACGTACTCAAGGGGTTATGAATACCCTTTATACGTCACCATAGTATGAGCGTTAGAGAAGGGGAAGAAAGAGAGGATAGGAAAGATTTTGGATGTAGTGGAGACTTTAACTCCATGGGTGGTGTCCGAACTAGCTTCGGGGAGTCACTTTTTCTTGTGTTCGTTAAATTTGAAGAAATTCAAGATGGTGTGCATACTTTTAGGTATAACACCGACCTTTTATTTCTTTTAAATAAAAGTGAAATGGATTTTGGTTGGGATTGAACGCGCAACCTCCCCTTTGTTGAGTTAAAAGTACCTGAAAAGAATGTATAGACTGTAGTGAGTGTGATACTTATGTTGTGATCTGCGTTGTTCCATCCGCTTCAAACAGATGTTTGCTTCATCCCGATTTGCAGCAGAAACGGACGATAGCTATGCGCGATGGGTTTCGTTGCTAGCTCCGTCAGGTCCTCGTAAATAGTAGAAGCTATCAATGAGTTTGTTTCAGCTGTTGCAGACCACGGGACAGTGACAGAGTAGGTGTGCAATGTCCTCCTCGACTTCAGGGTTGCCGCATATTTATTTTTGCAAACCAGGGGTTTGCTCGTGGACAGTTTTGCAAGTCAAATACGATTGGATAAGGCTAGTATCCGATGGTTACTACTTGGAGGTAGAAAAAAGCACAATTGAAGTGTAGCCAGAGTTACAACCACCTGAGAATTGCTTATCAGATTCTACCCTCGTTCTACAACATCCAACTATCGTTTGGTACTATTTTTGGTAATTACATCATCTGTGTATGCTGGTTACTGCACATAGATTTAAGAAATGTTGTAGTCATGTTTTTTTGGTATCTAATGTATGTATGGATATAACTATTAAAATAACGATCTGTCAAGTCTAAATTTCTGGCCTAAAACCGCAACGATGGTGGCGGATCAGGTTTTTGGTTTCAGTCTTCACATGTTGCAACAGTTATAACCTTGTTGGGGATAGGCGATGTTGAGGATACTTATGCTCTTCTACAAGGTGGGCCAAAAGAGATCACCCTATTGGAAGATGCTTCTATTTTTGCAAATGGCCGCCAAAGTCAAATCTGTTTTGACATTTGTGGACTAGACAGATGTAGGATACATGAACAAGCCATGGTGCTTGATGTAGAGGATCATTTCAACCTCAGCGGGTACGTGAACAAGCAAAACTATCGCTTCTGGGGCACCGAAAATTCAAGAGTATTGCACGTGGAGGTGTTACACCCTTTCAAAGTTACTGCATGGTGCGCTGTTCACGCTGGAGCGCCATTTCCCATTTTTCGGGCCATTTTTTTCAAGAACGCCGCGGGTCAAACGACAACAGTGGAAAGTGCGCGCAATAAGGCCACGTTAACAGAGTTTTGTTCCCGCAATTGGAAGAATTAGGACTGGAGGAAATGTGGTTCCAACAGGACGGAGCAATGGCACACACAGTGCGAGCCACAACCGATATTCTGAAAGCCAAACAACATCGGATGACTTCTTTTGGCTCACCTTGCTTATCGACAACGGAGCCATTGGTCTTTTAAGTTAGGTCTGTCAGTGTGATATTAATCATGTTTTAAGGGACACACATTAATTAAATGAGTTGGCAGTCTCTTCCGATTCCAATCTTTCGAGATTGAATTCGTTCGCAGTTGTTCGCATCCCCACTCACAATGTTCGGACATTCCTCTTGTAAATATATCCCATTGTGGTCAATTTGGTTGACCATTTGTTGTTATGGAGACCGCCATTGTTTATTTAGGATATTGTGATGAAAAGCCGTATACCGTCTATAGTGCAATTTCTTCCAGTCGCAAAGATTAACTAAAATCTCTCATATAATCTAATGTCATGATTTCAGAGAGCGTGAGCCTGAGCACATGTAGACGCTATGTATGGGTTGTTAATATGCATTCGCTGATATTTTCGAACCATTCGACTTTTTGTCCTTACTGATTCTGCTCAGTATACATCACGGACCTTAGGTTAGGATATAGGTTAGAGCCGTTGCCAGCACACTTAAACCATTCTTTGTACAAGATGGATCTTCCTTTTATTTGATAGAGCCGGGCAGTTACAAAAAAGATTAAATATTGTTTTTTCTTTTATTCGTCCATGTTTGAGTGGGGGCCTTACCTTTCTGCGTGCCTGCCTATTAAACAGTGTCCAGTGATGACACCTATGATGGCGCTTATCTACGGTCTAAAAATAGAAATATGGCGTCACGGGCTCGTTAGTACCCAGGGCCTAGCTTTTTTCTCACAACCATTCATGTGTGCGTGTGTATTTCTTTGCACGATGGCGGGACCTCCTGTTTTCATGACATTTTTTGATACTACTCGGATGATTTGTCAGATCATTACGAGAGGAGGGCCAGTGAAAAATCATTTAGGTGTTGCTACGGCTGGGAATCGAACCCAGACCTTCCGAGCGGCAGTTCATCGCGTCACTGAGCCCGTCTACGGTCTATCGAGCGAAATTAATCGCTTGGGTCTTCTCAAATCCACCTTTGGCCATATTTGTTTGGTTATTTGACACGTCGTTGTGCCAAGACTAAATCTGAGATTTGATCTTCTGTTAGCATGTTGCGTAAGAAAGCACGGACCTTAGTTAATGTGGCAATGTTTTCCATTCTCTTTTTGCCTTGCCCATCACATTCCATCGTATTTCTTGGGTGGAAGTTATGTCTGCATTCCGCTAATTTTTCATCTGCAACTTTTCTGCCAAGCGTTCTTACAATCTAAGTGCAGATACGAACGCCGTTGTCCTTGTTTCGTTTAGCATGGTCGTCATTGTAAGATTGTGCAATTACAAAGATACAAATTTTTGACGCAACAGGCTCGTTAGTATTATCGTGTGTACTACTTGCGCGATGGATGGACCCCTGATTTATGCCGAATCCGAACGGCTAAGTAGAGATAAGCTTTTCATTCCAAAAAAACTGTCCCGTGAAGTAAATATTGCTGTATATCGCAGTTGTCGTTCACGTACCCTACATGCGGATCAGTTGAGATGCAGTCAAGTCGATAACTGCTCATTTCTTTGATAAGCTGTATTGGGGACTTTTGAAAATCGCTATTGTAGACTGTTGGGGAACTATTGCATAAAGTAAAATTGTAACATATAAAACTTATCATGTTTCATATTTTTGCTGTTTTCTTTGATTTCTTCTTCGTTTGTTATTAACGTAATATTGTTCCGTTAACAACCTCTCTTGTAAAATGAAAATGAAATGTATCACTCACTTGAAGTTAAACCAGCAAACAATAAAGACATTTGCTAAAAGAAGTGCTTTTTTAATTCTTCAACAGTAGACACAATTTTTGCTTAACAATGTTCAAATAAAACATAATTGTCGTGCTAAAATCGAAGAAAGAGTGCCATTCATTTTAAAGCAAAAGTCCAATCAGTCAAACATACCCTATATGATGCTTTTTACATCCATTCCACAAAATATTTGCTAACCCACACAAAATTATGTTTATATCCGATGATTGCAACGCTTTACGCCAAACTGCACACATTAAATGTAAATAAATTCAAATATTAATCCTCAACCCAAAACAGCAGCATTCCCACGCGCTTAGAACATCATTATTTTCGTCAAATATTTATTTCCAAACTGCTATATCCAGTTAATAGTTTATGTGTTCGTTACACTATAGATTGAATAAATATACCTTAGCCAGCATTAACAACCTTCAAATCAGAATGCCTCCAAACTTTGAAAAAAATTAAGTGAATGTTCTGTTAAATTTGAAAAAAAAAACCAATACCGACGGATCTATCGCACAGCAATTCTGAATTAAGCTCTATTCAGTTGTTGACCCATTTAAAGGCTCTTAAGCATTAAAGGTGTACAGGTGATAAGCGTTATCGCAAAATTTGTGCAAACAAGTGCATAGTGGCCGTGAGATTGTGTGCGTCCTCAATATCTGCAATCAGCTTTTGAGAATAGGGTGTATGAGAACCTGCGATATGTGAAGTTGCGTAAATCCAGGCGAATGGGTGCGCTCTATTAGTCGTATCTTATCGCATGACAATACACGAGTAACGTATCTATAGGCACACACATAGCCTGCAATATGGGGCTTGTTTTGGTTTATTTTCGGTTTTTTTTTTTTCTAGTCGAATTAGTTTACTAATAGATTCCTATTGTTGAACGAACAAAGTCAATGAAAATTATTGGTGTGTTTTCTTTAATTTGTGAACTTTAATGAGTCATTAGCGATTGTGTTTGTTTATATTTTACACTTTTTTTTGTTGTCATTCCAAGTAGATGCTAATTAGCTCATTAAGTTTGTTGTACAATCTTTACGCATTCACTTCGGATAAGATGTCAATGACTTTTGGAAAATTTAAGTGATTGGTGATCAGTGAAACAAAAAAAAAAAAAGGCAGCACGACGAGCCAAGATGAGTAAAATCATTTTTGATAAAGTCTTGGCCGAGTTCATAAGGTAAACACTGACTCAAGCGAAATGTTTATTTAATAAATTTTCGGCAACTGCATATATTAAGATCTTCGTAATAGCACCGACAAAAGCTGTTAATCTGTATCGCACACAAGGAATAAAGTTCTGCTGAAACGGGGGAAAAATATTTTCTTGGTGATCTAGTGTTTTGCCAAATTTAGTTCGGTTCGTGTGTCATTAGTTTTTCCTTTTCAAGAAGAGTTTTAATCGACTCCAATTTTGAGAGGTATTTCAGTTCTATTTGAAACTTTTGTCACATAAAATGTATTTTGTCAGCTCCAGTCTAAAAAGTCTAGTGGCTTGTGATGTGTTGCATTATGGTGTCAGGTTTCTTTTTTTTTAATTTCAAAGCAAATTGTAGTCAAAGTCCTTACGAAGAAATAATTTTGAATAAACACATTAATCGGAGGTAATTTTTTTTATAAACATTACAATTGACGTGCAATACAATTGAATGTGAAATATGGTGCTTAAAAGTTATCTTAATCACAAGAGCTATTTGTTAAACTAAGGCTTATAAATTTAGGAACACACAGTGGCGTAGCGTGGGTTGGGGCCTCCCGGGGCAGACTCAATTTATGCTGCCCCTAGTAAAATAAATGAGGTCATTAATTTTTCGGTTTCGAAAGCAAGGCCGTATGTCATTTGCATTAAATTTTAAATTTTATCCACTCGCTAATTTTTGATATTTCTGCAGGGGTAAAAAATTGGCTTTTGCTGTGTCAATTGGATTAAATTGGATTTTATTTTAACAAATGGGTGTTTTTTAGAGGTTGGTTTTTCGAATAGAGATAAAACTGAGATTTTGTGGTCAAATCGTGCAATTCTTATGTCAGTTATGATCAGTTTGGTTTGCCTTTTGATCATAAACAGTTTGACAAATGAACAACGCTTGCAAATCGTGCAAATTTATTTCGAAAATAATTTTTCAGTTCGCGAAGTTTATTGCAAGCTCCGTCAATTTAATGGTCGATATAAACGTACATCAGAGCAATTAATTCGGTTAAGCAAGGTGCTTGTTTTCGCACTGCGTTTACTCTATGTGATAATACGCATCCGAGACGTGAAACAATGCGCACCGAAAAAGCAATTGCCACTGTAGAGTCAAGTGTTGAAGAGGACCCAAATAAATCGATTCGCCACCGTGCACAGCAATTTAATGGAAGATTTTGCGATCTTGGCTTACAACCTTACAAGATACAGCTTGTGCAAGAATTAAAGCCACGGGAGCATACAATGCGTCGCGATTTTGGTGTATGGACTGAAAATTGGATTGATATCGATGCTGATTTTCATCGCAAAATTTTGTTCAGTGATGTGGCTCATTTTTGTTCAACAAGAAAAATTGCCGCATTTGGAGTGAAGAGAACCCCCATGAGACCCTAGAGACGCCATTATATCCACAAAAACTGACTGTTTGATGTGCTCTATGGGCTAGTGGAGTCATTGGGTCATACTTCTTCCAAAATGATGATGGAGAATCAGTTACCAATAATGAAAACCGGTATAGAGCGACTATTTTGTTCCCGAATTTCGTGGCATGAATGTGGATGAGATGTGGTTCCAACAAGATGGGGCTACATGCCACACAGCACACGTCACAATCGATTTATTGAACGAAATATTCGATGAGCGCATAATTTCGCGGAATGGATCTATCAATTGGCCACCAAGATCGTGTGATTTGACACCATTGGATTATTTTCTTTGGGGATATGTGAAGTCGCTCGTCTACGCCTACAAACCAAAAACGTTAGGGGACTTGGAAGCCAACATAAGTGGCGTTATTGCCGACATACGGCCCCAAATGCTCGAAAAGTGGTTGAAAATTGGACCTCTAGACTTGGATTTATTCGAACCAGCCGCGGCGGCCACATGCTCAAAATCATATTTGAACATCAATGGCACAAAATTATTCTTTCAATAAAGGCAAATTGATGGACATTAAGACGATTTTCTTGTGTTTTAATTCAATTCGAAGTTCTATACCTGTAAAAAAGCACTCTTTACTATTTTCAATAATTTCCGAAAAGAAGTGAAATCAAATTCCTTTCTTTCTATTTTCTTGTTTTTAAGATTTCAGATAAACCATCAAAAAACCCTTAATAATTTATTATTATCAGTAACAAACATATTGTTGTGTTGTGTTCATGATTTAGCTTTTTCATTCGACTTATATTTCACATACAGTTGCCGTCAAAATAATAGCACCGAAGACGACTATCGCCTTTAAAGAGGAATATTGAGACAACGAGAAATGAGTTTATGATCACAGTTGTTAAGTTCCGTTATTTGTTTCTTATTCTTTCACTTTCCACTCTTTTTCGTCCACAAAACTCATGTGCGCAATTATTGCAACGCATTATCCACAGTAACCTCTTGATTTCGTCTGTCAAAATAAAAGCACCATCGCAACAAATTTTGTAAAAACTAAATTTTTAAGTGTTTTTGGTTAATAAAAGTTATTATACCGGTAAGTTAATATTAAGAAGTGCACTCCCATAGAAATTTGAAAGTGATATGTTTTTACAAATTTTAGAAATGGGGCGGGGTAAACATTGCACACCCGAAAAGCGCCTTATAATAAGAAATTTAATTGCGGAAAACAAAAGTTATAAGGAAATCCGGGAAATTCTTAAATGTTCAAATAAGATGATTAGGAACGCCATCGTTTTTGAAGAAAAGGCCGAAACACGTGGAAGGAAGCCTGTTATGTCAGCGAGATCCGTTAGCCGTCTAATTGGAAGGAGCAAAGCTCAGCCTTTTAGTTCAGCTGTTGAGCTTAAAAAGGACTTGGAAATTCCAGCAAGCACTGAAACCGTGTGTCGGAGGCTCCGAGAGAACAATTTAAATGCTTGCAGTCCTAGAAAAGTACCTTTACTAACAAAAAAACATGTTAAAAAGAGACTAGAATTCGCTAAATTTCATTTTAATTGGCCAATTGAAAAGTGGCGTAATATTTTATGGACAGACGAGTCCAAATTTGTTTTATATGGAGGTAAGGGGTCGAGATGCTATGTAAGGAGGCCACCCAATACGGAATATAACCCGAAATTCACCACAAAGACCATAAAACATGGAGGGTCGAGTATCATGGTTTGGGGGTGCTTTTCCTATTATGGTGTAGGGCCCATACAGTGGATCAAAACTATCATGGATGCATCCGTATACGTGGAAATACTCGAGACAGTGATGCTCCCATACGCCTCTGAAGAAATGCCGCTGAGATGGGTCTTTCAACAGGACAACGACCCAAAGCACACGAGCAAAAAGGCAAAAGAATGGTTCCGTGCTAACGAGATCAGCGTTATGGAATGGCCCGCACAGTCGCCAGACTTAAACCTAATTGAGAATTTGTGGGCTGATGTGAAAAAAGAGTATCAGAACAAAAGCCCACAAATAATAAAAGCCTCTGTGAAGTGGTAAAGGCAACATGGAACTCAATCCCCAAAGAGAGGTGTGAGAGTTTAGTAAACTCCATGGGAAGGCGTTGTGGAAGTGTAATTGCCCATAAAGGCTACACAACAAAATATTAATTTTTTTTTATATTATTTATATTCTTAATTTCCTTATAATATCTGTATGAAATTGTTTTAGTTTTATGGAATTAACACTTATTTTGAGCAATGAACCAAAAAGTGCTATTATTTTGACAGGGTCAATTTTGGGTTTTTTCCAAAGAATGTGTCATTTTTTTTTTATTTAGCAACATACCGGATCTGTGTATATATATTTAGTTTCCTATTACATGCTATTATATTAAAAAAAAAACAAATGAATTCAATTAAACTATTCACAAACTGTTCACAGTTTAAAAAATAATATAACCGTGGTGCTATTATTTTGACAGCAGCTGTATAAAATATAGCGAAACGATTGAAACCATAACATTTGTGTTTTCAAAAACCAATGTTTAGTTAATTTTAAAACGTTTATTACATTTTCTTGTAAAAAAAAATAAATGTTGTTGGATTTATGTTTTATAATCTGAATAATATGCTTTTTTCCCGCCACATGTTAATACTGGTAACACTCACTCCTCAGCTCAGTAGGTATACCAAATATCAAAAATTAGCCACTAGATACATTTTAGCGATCACTTGTCCAGGCTAACATTTTGAAGTCTCTATTCACAACACTAACATCAAAAATTATCCACAGGCTAAAATTTTAACGCAATTGACACACGGCCTAAAGCTAAATAAACACACACAGCGATACATTTTTGATGGAAATGTTATCTGTATATACATAGTATAAAATAAAGTCCCAAACCGTGTATGAATGCGCTTATCTCGAGAACTGCTGAACGGACTTCGATTGTTTTGATCTGCATTTTCCTGGATGTGCTATAGTCTATTACAAATTGCCCTATCACTTACAGGAGCTGTGCATTCGAAGGGCATTTGAGGTCTAAGTGGCGGAAATTCAATTTTTCCTCATTATAATTGTAACCTGGACGGATTGCAAGTTCCATTATAAAGTTTGGACTTAAGTGCAGTTGCCATTAAGTGTGAAAAACAATATCATTAAAATGGCCGCCTCGGGAAGATAAGCAACATGCGGTTTTTTTGAGGCATCTCTGCCATAGCTAGAGTAATATTGGTTTTTATTGCGTCTGTATTTGGGGGTTTATTCGCGTAAGCATCTCCGAAAAAATATGACACCTTTCGACCATGGATCACACCATCAGTCACTTTTCCTGGATGCAACGCCATCTTTTCGATCCCATGTGCGTTTGATATGCGGTAATTTTATTTGTTCCCATACCCACCGAGAAATGTGCCTCATCGCTGCACAAAAAAGGTGTTAAAAAAATCGGTGTTTACGATCTGTTATTCCAATACCCAAAAAGCGTATCTACGGCGTTGCCAGCAATAGACTCCAATTATTGCGTAATTTTAACTTTATAAGGATCGAGATTTTTTCCGTGGGTTGGTGGAAATCTCATAGACACGATGAGCACGTGCCCAAAGTAGTGTGAGACCTTAACTCACTAAAACCACCACCCTTTTTGTATTTGTATTGCAACTAAGTATGCGAAATATCTACCAATTTTTTTTGTGTTATCGTGTCCCAATAAACGTTTTTTATGTTTGCGTGCAAAATTTTTCGTTTCATCTTTAACCGCGGGAATACCCAGATCTCAGCATCTTCATTCCATATATACCACGGCGCATTGACGAATGATCTTAACATTTTATTTTCAAAAGTTTGTAAAATATTTAGATCCGTTTCACTGGTACAACCCCATAGTTGTATACCATATGTGCAGACCGGCTTTAGCACTTGCTTATATAATAGCAGCTTCTTATCAAGACATAGCTTCGAATATTTTCCGAGTAACCAGTACAGTTCTCTGTATTTATTTTTAAGTTCTTGGCGTTTCGTTTTTACATCCGACTTCCATTTTAATTTTGCATCGAGTGTCATTCCGACATATTTCGCTTCATTTGCAAGAGGAACTCGAACCGTATTGAGAAATACTAGCAAATGGTTTGTCCGTTTATACGAAAAGTCTGCATGAATCGATTTGCTCTCGTTAAGTGCAATCCGCTAGGATTTTGTCCGTTCATTAACCTCGTTAAGAGCGTTTTTAAATTTCATATTTGTTTCCTCTATTGTTGTGCCAACTGCTAGTATAGCTGTATCGTCAGCAAACGTGAAAATTATTGTATCGTTTGTTTGTGGGATATCACGTGTAAATCGGAGGTACAAGAGTGGTCCAAGGACGCTTCCTTGGAGTACTCCTGCCAATATTTCTTTGAACTCTGAATATTCGTTTCCAAATTTTACACGGAAGGGCTATGTTCAAGATACGACACGAGGATTTTATATAATTTTTCAGACAGATATTGTCTCAATTTGTATTGAAGGCCTGTATGCCAGACCTTGTCAAAAGCTTGCGATACGTCAAGAAATACGGCTGAGCAATTTCTTTGTACGCTTTGTCAATTATATCAGTAATTCGATGAACTTAGTGCACAGCCGAATGTTTACTTCTAAACCCAAGTTAATGGTTAGGTAAAAGGCGTTTCTGCTCAATACTGGAATGTAAGCGACCAAGTAATATCCTTTCAAAAACTTTTGAAATTATTGGAAGAAGTGAAATAGGTCTGTAAGATTTTATTTCATTCGGTGATTTTCCTGGTTTGAGAACCATAATCACTTCCCCGACTTTCCAATTTTTTGGTATGTTTTCTAATCTAATTGCTGCATTTACAATGTTGATTAGCTAAGTTAATGCTTTTCGGGGCAACATTTTAAGAAGTTCTCCTGTAATTAGGTCATAACCGTGTTCTGTGTTTCCCGTTTCAGCTCGGCAATACTTGCATATCTAACTAGATTGTTATCGGTTGTAGTCTCGAATAAATTAATGTTTTCTGGACCATCAAATGGTTGGAACGTTTCCTCAAGAAAACGTCTGCTATATAATTTACTCCTTTGCGATGTTGAGGAGTGTTATTCCATGCTGCTTTTTGAACGGTATCGATAAAGGAGTCAACCGCGACTTCAAGGTCCAATGGGAATCTAACCGATATACCCAGTCGAATATTATTTTCAATATCGTTTTTGAAGCCTTCCCAGTTGGTCTTCGCGTTTATTAGTCTGGGTGGGTTTTCATTTCTAATGATTGTCTCGCTCGTTGTTAGAATGACCGAAGAATGATCAGAGAAAAGATCAAAGCATTCTTCAACCTTGATTCGATTCGACGGCACACGTTTTACTATGAAAAAATCGATCAAATCCGGTATTCTTGTAACATCCAGTTGGCCAGTAAGTTGGTTTACCCGTAGAATGAAATTCGTTATTGTAACTTCTACCTACATCCTACCTAGATATAAAGAGATGCGACTCCTGGAATGGTAGTCGCAAGTTTTACAAAGTGTAAAACGTCAGAGATGTGGATACAAGGCGCGAACAGACTCCTGCCGAGATCAACAGGGAAATATCTTAGTTGGGAAAAAATCGATGCTAAGGATATGAGATAACCATTCAATATTTGCGACGACAGCGATAACAACCAACTAACCTAAGTGAATTGGAGCGAAGTGGAGCCAACTCATAAGTAAAATTTGGTCGGATGAAAGTATGCATGAAAATCTGCATCGTTTTCCCCATCTACAAGTAAGGGGGCCCGGTGGACATTAGTAGGCATTAGTATTCTCAGCATTACCTACACGATCATATCTGCTGTGAGCAGTTTAGTTTTAGGCCACGAACTGATCAAATCTCCACACTTTACAACCCAGATCCTGAAAAAAAAAAAAAAAACAAAACAAGAAGTCCATGTGACCACCACTATTCATCGATTTCAAAGCCGCATACGTCAACATTTATAGAGACGAACTATACAGAGCTATGCCTAGTTTTGGTATACCAAAATGACCAAAATGATTTCAATGTAAGCAAAGAGTATAGAACTACATAGACTACGCATCACATCTAAAAATTTTATATCCGTTTCTGACGCTTATGTGTTGGGAAGCCTAAAGCATCCTAAGTCTTCCATACATTTTACTTAGAGCGAGACGGATGTGATAGTCCCATGTAAGGTAATTTGTAATTGTAACGCCTAGATTCCTTGCAGTATTGACAAACCGAATATCCGCGCCGTTTAATTTAATTGGAGGAAAACGTGACGTGTTCACTTGGATCCTTGAAATTAAAAGACATTCAGATTTATTGGTACTAAGAGCAAGACCGTTTTTTTTCTGCCCAGTGAAATATTGATTGGAGATCTTCATTAACATAAAAGACACCCGTTTCAATCAAACCAAGTCGACAGCTATTGTAAAATTGAACATCATCAGCGTACATATGGATGGATGAGTTCTTGACTTATTTTGACAGTTTATTGATGTAGAGGGAGAACAAGAGTGGTCCCAGAATAGAACCCTGTGGAACACCTTTATTTAAAGGAAGAATGGATGACATGTTGTTGTTACCTACGACTGCCTGTGATCTATTTACCTCTTAAATATGATGAGGTCAGGTACGCGGCTGAAAGAGAAAAATTAAATTGTTCTAAAAGTTTGGTACAGAGTATATCGTGATTGACGGTGTCGAATGCTTTTGAAAAATCTAACAAGGTAAGAAGTGTTAGCTTGTTTTCATTTACAGCCTTCCTTACATCTTCCGCTATGTTTAATTAGGCTGTCGTGCAACTGTGTTTAGGACGAATACCAGATTGTTCGGAATAAGCATTCTATTTATGAAAAGTAACTCAAATATTTGAGAGGTTATTATCTTTTCTAAGATTTTCGAAAGAAATGGTTAGTTTGCGATCGGTCTGTACTCATCCTTATTGCCTTCTTTTGGAATAGGAATAACTTTAGACAACTTCCATGCGCAAGGAAAATTTTCCGGTCGTAAGAATAGAAATAAAGACATGAGTTATATATTTTAAGAAATATCGGAGTATTGCTTTAAAGAAAGTCGGATGGATTTCGTCAAAACCAGCCGAGTTTGATTTAGTTCCTCGAAAATTTTTAAGCACTTCAGCTTCTTCAGTATTAGTAAATTTAAAGGTGTTTATATGTTTGATCATTTTGATGATGAAAAAGTGTGCGTAATTAAGATCTCGATGGGTCTGTGGATTGTTGTGAATTGTTTATTTAACCCATCGCAAGCAAAACCACAATCTAGAATATTTTTCGGTTTTCCATTACCAATTTCTTTATTGTTTCTCCAAAGCATTTGCCCAGCAAGCGTTGGGTTAAGTCACGGAGAACAACCTTGTTTTGAAGGGCTTTATAAGCGATATGGTGCTCTTCCAGACGAAAGCGCTTCCAGCGCTTATAAGCTAAGTCTCGCTCGCAAATTTTTTTTTTTGAATTGTAACAGAAAACCAAGGGCGATCTTGATATACAATTTGTTTTGTAGTTTTGTAGGGACATGATTGTTAAACAGATCAAGAACGGCAGTTTGAATAAAAATCACCTGACCATAGCAGACTGCATACTGAACAGCCGAAACCATTCGATAGATCGCAGGTCCTCCCTCTTCTTGTCGGTGTCTATTAATATTCTTAAAGTCTCGAAAGCTGTAAGTTGTATTTAGAGAAAGTGAGGACCATTGGAACGTGAAATGCATAAGGTCATAGTTAGAGAAACAGGATGCAGATATTTGGTCTAAAAAAAATAGCTTTGTCTAGATGGCTGACAAAAACTGGCATCCTTTCTTCTAACAACATAATTTTTTTCACTGAAAATCCGACATATTCCCGCCCACTTGTTCCTTTTCATATCTAACGGGTGATTTTTTAGCTGGTTTGGTTTTGGCAACACTGGTTTTGACAGCTGACGTGTGTTTAGTACCTTGTGTCACTGTCAAACAGCTTCATTTTGGTTTGCAATTTAACCATGGATCGTCTTACAAATGAACAACGCTTGCAAATTATTGAATTTTACTATCAAAATTCGTGCTCGGTACGAAATGTTCATCGCGCGCTGCTTCCATTTTATGATCGGCATTCTCGACCTTCTGAGCAGTCTATTCGGAAGATTGTGACCAAATTTCGCACCAAATTTACTTTGTTGGACATTAAACCACCAACACGTTTGCGGCCGTATCAGCTAGTGTGACAGAAGACCGCGAAATGTCGATTCGGCGCCGTTCCCAGCAGTTAGGCCTTTGTTACAGCACTACGTGGAAAATTTTGCGGAAGGATTTGGGCGTAAAGCCTTTTAAGATACAGCTGGTGCAAGAACTAAAGCCAGCCGCCCTACCACAACGCCGAATTTTTGGTGAATGGGCTCTTGGAAAGCTGGCCGAGGATCCGCTTTTTTATCGAAAAATTGTGTTCAGCGATGAGGCTCATTTTTGGTTGAATGGGTACGTAAATAAGCAAAATTGCCGCATTTGGAGTGAAGGTCAGCCAGAAGCATTGCAACAGCTACCAATGCATCCCGAAAAAGCCACTGTTTGGTGCGGTTTATGGGCCGGCGGCATTATTGGGCCATATTTCTTCAAAGATGATGCGAATCGCAGCGTTACTGTCAATGGTGAACGCTACCGAGCGATGATAACAAACTTTTTTTTGCCCGAAATGGAAGTTCTTGACTTGCATGATATGTGGTTTCAACAAGACGGTGCCACATGCCACACAGCACGCGAAACAATGGCGCAATTGCGAGGCGAGTTTGGTGAACAGTTAATTTCACGTTTCGGGCCGGTCAATTGGCCACCTAGATCGTGCGATTTGACACCATTAGATTATTTTTTGTGGGGGTATATCAAGGCTAATGTCTATAGGGACAAGCCCGCTTCGATTGACGCACTGGAAGCCAACATCCATGCATTCATTCGTGAGATACCGGCCGATATGTGTGAAAGAGTATGCCAAAATTGGACTCAGCGGATGGGCTACCTGAGACGCAGCCGCGGTCAACATTTGCATGAAATTATCTTTAAACATTAAATTGCAAGGTTCAAACTATCGATTCAAATAAATATTTCATTCATTTTTTCGAATTTTTTGTGTTTTTTTTTTTTTTAAAAAGTTCTAAACCTCTTAAAAAATCACCCGTTATATACTTTTCAATCGAATACGTCTTTCTATTAATCCCTTAAATATAGCATAATATATTTTTAATCTACCTTCTCAGTTTCCGACTGAGGCCCCACGGAAATTTGACCAAAATAGAGTTCGTCAACCTTATGCAATAAAATGTCTTCCTTCCTGTCTATATTTCAAGATTCATCATCCAAAAGTTGTTACGAGTAAAATTCTGTTTGTTGGGCGTGTATATACATTGGCTGCGTTGATGGAGTGCATTTCTTCCTAAGATATAATTCTGTCCTTCTGTGTGAGATATCTTGTGGTTTGACATCTGTCCTCCGCATCAAATAAATCTTTTCATTCAAGTTCGCCTATTGTTTGTTGGGCGATGCATATTAACACATGAGGATGACATTTTTACAAAATATTAACATTTTTTCTAATTTATACATGATCGCTGACATTAATATAAAATAAGTGTTCTAATTAAGGTGAAAAATGTTATTTATATTTTTTTTTTGTTTCCAGGTCAGTGGCAATGCGAACATCACAAGCTTTCGTGGATGAAAATGGTGAGTGATCTAGATTTTGTGTGTGAATTATTTTCGATTACAGGACGTTGTTTCAACTTTATGTTTGGAGACATAATTTTGTTTTTTTTTATTTTTAATTTGCGCGTTTATTGTGTGAAATATGTATAGAATTTGTATATGCGTGGGTCAATGGAATCTGATGATTGCAGAAAGGGAATATGCACTAGGAACGGTGGAAAAGATGAAATTGTCATAAGTTAGAAAATTTGGAAATAATTGTATATTATATACTTTAGCGGATTTCATAGTATTTTCTTCATTTAATTAATAGGTTTCTTCATTTGTGTGTATAATTTATGCGGACAGTGTGTGATTTAAGAAAAAATATTCAAAGGATTGCATTCCAATGAATATATATTATCGCTAGGAACAGTTATGTACGATAGCTGGGAAAACAGCTGCAGCGCAGACATTTTTAATAAAGTACATACATACTTACTATCAACCCCCATCGGGATGGAGAAATAGAAAAATTCTTAACACTGTCTAAATATCAGCATTTAAGGTCCATCGGTTTCTTCTTATATGACAGTCAAGAAAGTCGTGTAGCTGGCCTGCTCGGCTTTACTTGTGAATTAAGATTTGCGGAACAAATGTATCGGACTAAATTTCACAAATCAGCTCTTAGTGATGGAATTTCTTAAAAATTGTATTACAACTCCGATCATAGATAATTATAGCAAACCGTGAACGTGACTGCAAACAAAAGACGAGGTTGCACTTTCACCGATGCCTATGTTGACAACTGGGTGCCTAGAACCTTGACCTTAGGTAGGGTGTGACCCCCTGTATGAAGTTTTGGCGGTAGCAAATGAGAGCGGGTGAAAACGTATTCTCACACTAAGCTCGATTTAACTAAGAAGGCTTAGGAACAATTCACAAAATGGATTCAACGGTATGTCGTCTAAATTTCCAGTTCAAATGGACCGCTTACATGAGCTGCTCCGACATATTCGAAACCTCAAGGTTTAGTCAAGTTCTTTTAAAAGAGATGGTTAAGCTCAGTGGCGCGATGGTTAGTGCGCGCAGGAGGTCTGAGTTCGATTCCCAACCGTAGCAACACATAAATAATCTTTCACTGACCCTCCTCTCGTGACGATCTGACAAATCATCCGAGTAGTATCAATTGTCAAGAAAAGCTCATCTCAAATACGCCGTTCGGAGTCGGCATAAAACAGAACGTCCATAAGAAGTACACACGCACAGTTTCAGATAACGGATCCCTTAAAAAACCAAACAGACCCGAAATGACTACGGACGACGACTTATCATATACACCTCAAGTGATGATCAAAAACTTGAAAATGTCATATCACAGCACAGGGCAGGCATTACCACGATTCAGAAAATACGATGTACAGGATCAGGAATACAAAAAATAAAACATGCGACATGTATTACACCTGCCGCAAGAGCTGCAAATATTAGAAAGCGTTTGTATTGTGGAAAGCCGATTCATCTCAATCGTAATTGACTTTAAGCCGATTAGTGATCACCTAGCTCTGATGCGCATCAGAGCAGCGTTTCGCAACATCAGTCATGCACACGCCCTTACAGGTTAGACTGAAAAACCTATCAAGAATTGTACGACCTCCTGGAAGAAGCCTGTCCGAAATACGATGTGAAAATCGTACTAGAGGTCTTCAATGCGAAAATCGCAAAGGAAAACACAACGAGACGACAAGAGATAATGGCTTCCGATCAACTGACTTTGCAGCAGCATTCCATACTTTGATCGCAGTAGCGCTAGGTTTCCTCACCTTCGAATCCAAAAAGCAATCGAACTGATTAACCAAATGGATAATGTTGCCAGGCATGCATCCAAATTCCTGTATGTACATACATTCAGGCGGACAAACGTCGACTCTCTCCATTTTCTCGTTGCAACTAAATTCTGAGATATCTAGACGAAATAAAAAACAGAACAATATCCAGATTCTTGAAAATTGTTTTCCGTAACAGAATTTAATTTCATTAAAAATCGCTTTTACGAGTTCTTTATCCGCCGCTGCGAAAGTACCGCTGTACACCATTCCAATGCCTGAGTACAGAAAATTCCATCTTCCAATATCGCCCTGTGCAAATCATTAAAAAATACCATAACAACAAGTATGTTAATATGGGCTCGTATGTTTTTATCCATTAAAAAAAAATTGCATATCCAAACGGCCTACGACTACTCCGCGTACGCATTTTTGCCGGCTCCAACAACACAAAGTTGTTCCTCTGCCCCAATGATGCATTGATCGTTTCCCAATAATCTCGCTTAATGTTTATACGCCCGTGGGTTATAGCGTAGGAGGACTGCCATCAGCGTGTTCCGCTAGGAGCAATATGCACTACATGGGCGTTGACATAGTTTCTTTCCGTTTTCGTTTATTTCGAGCCAGAGATACACGCATCAATTAATTGCCAAATGTTAACCGCCCCAGTCGATCAACCAGTTGCACTTAATATTTCCTATTATTTATTAGCAACACCTCAACAGAAGAGCGCAATAAAATCAGAACTAGGTCGGTGTAATAAAAATGGAAAGATCCGCTTGACATATGGGTTCATAGAAAAAACCGATTGCTAGGCATGTTAAAAAAAAAAACATTTGATGAACAAATGACTTCAACTATAACCTATTAAAAGTTCGAGCGAAAAAAAAAAAGAAAAATAAATGATGACTCATGATTCATGGGATTGGGTCTGCGATAGATGAAAATAAAACTGTGCGTGCAAATGTTGAACAAAATTTGTCACCCAAAGGCAGGCACCCACGTCCTCTGACAAAATCGGGTTACCTTTTTCGAATTGAATGGCGAACTGCTGTTTATTTATCGTTTGGTCTTGTTTTTTGGCAGTACTTGAGAATGAGATTGCTCCCCCTATACTATATACGGAAACAAAGGTATCCCGGTTTAAGTAGGTTTCTATGTATAGGAGATCATTGCGACATTTTCTCCGCCAGCTGCTGGCAAATTGTCACTTTGACCATGCAAAGGTTGTTAGCGCTGGCGTGAAGTGAAAATGCACATAAATGGTTGTGTCACGTAGGTGGCTGTTGAACTGGAGTACGCAGACGCACATGTAATGCCAAACATTTTGTCAAATCTTTAAAATAGGCAACATGGCAAACGAAATTGCGTGGTTTATTTTTTTTATTTTTTTGAGTATCTGGCTTTTAATGGATGTACATGTAACTTGGAGTTAGTGCTGCATATAAATCATGCGACAGGCCAAGCCCATTATCTTTCATTAAGGAATTGACAACTTCTTCTGAAGCTGCAAATTTCGACCGATACGGCCGCTATTTCTCGTTCAGTATTGGCTCTGAGATCCTCTAACGCCGTTTCGTCGGCTGGCTTTTTTTTTATAATTTACACGTACTCAAGGGGTTATGAATATCCTTTATATGTAACGACAGTACGAGCGACCATAGACCAATTCTTTAATGTAGCCCCATAAAAACAGTCTAGAGGCTTTAAATCACACGATATCGACGTTTACCAATCTGAGACTTCGATAACTCGATCTTTGTACCCGCTGTCTGGCTTGTGGCACCGTCTTGTTGGAATCACATATCACTGATGTCCAATTCATGCAATTGCTCAAAAAAAAAAATAACGTTCCAACATTTCTTTGTAGCAAATACCATTTACCATAACGTGATGGTCATTCTTATCGAGAAAAAAAACGGTCCAATGACGTCACTGGCATGGAAACCGCACCAAACAGTGACTTTTTGGGGATGAAATGCTGTTTTATGAATGACATGAGGGTTCTCAAAAATGCGCTTCATCCAAGCCCAGAGCCCAATTTGAGAACCTTAGTAGTTTCATATAAACAAGTGGCTTTAGTTTATGAGTCTGCTTGATCTTGCAAGGGTGTAGGCCAGTAAATAATCGAAACTGAAGGCACTTTCTGGTCTTGTACTGCATGCCGTAAGTTATCCATATCAAGCCTTGTTTGTAAGATGTCAGCAATTAAAGCGAAAATTGTTAAGTTGTCGAAAGGCTTTAACGATTTGTTAGACAGTGTCTGCATTCTACAAAGTTTTTGCAAACCTTTAACCATAATACTTCCAAAGGAGAAGCTTATATCATTAAATATCCTAAAACACCGTCCATACAGTTATCGCCCTTAAAGAAAAGCGTAAACGTGACACAAATTCATCAACACCTCATCCAAAAGCTAAACGCTGAAGAAAGGATCAAAACAAAACAAAGTTTGGTTCCTAATCTGTCATTTGGATCGCCTACTGCCCAAAACCCATCATCTAGTGACCTATATGATAGCAAAATCTCAACTCTGCAAAAAAAAGAAGACTTTCCTGCCTGCCTGCCGATCTAAATAAAGCTCTCGGATGAGCCGTTGATGAATTGGTGTCATGCGTACGCTTTCCTTTAAGGCCGACAATTTTATCGGTGCATGAGACGCGAGGTATTGGTATAGCCATTTATGCCGTTGTACACCTCGTATAGTTATTTATTGAATCTTCGTCTCCATAGTCCATCAAAGCAAACAGGACTAAACATTTTTCGAAGAATTTTTTTTTCGCTCAAATCAACCATGTTTTTCTTCATCCGCTTTTAATACGGTCCATGCTTCAGTGCCGTAGAGTAGGAATGGGATAATCCAGGTTTTGTATAAGATTTTCTTAGAAGTTCGTACTAAATTACGTTCTTAGTCCGTAGAAATAGCGGTAGGCAAGAGTTGTTCTTCGTTTTATTTCTTGTGAGGTGTTGCTATCAGAGTGAATAGCGGAGTTAGACAAAGTCTCGTACTATCTCAAAAATATATCTCTCAATGGTGACGCTCTATTCAATTACTCAATGTTCTGTGTCCTTTCGTGTTGACAGAATATACGTGGTTTTACCCTTTTTACTTTTACTTTTTAATTCATTTTTTATTTACTTAAAATATTAACTTAATATTAGACAAAAATGCTTAAATCTAACTTATCTATAACATATCCTACTTAATCTAACTTATCGGCCCATAGCGGCCGCTGTAAGCTTATAACTAACATTTTTCTTTTGCTTTTCAGCTTAAATTTGTCATTTGTTTTTTATTATTAATATTAAGACATTTAATTGATTTTTCAAAGAAAAAATTAAAACTTTAAACAGTAACATTTTTTTTGTTTTCTATAAAAAACTTAATCTAGACTAAAACTAACTTAAACTACTTAAGACTAGTTAAACCTAACTAACACTACTTAAGACTACTTAACTACTTAAACCTAACTTAATTATAATCGGGGTGGCAAGCACTCGTTGCATATGCCCCGAGGGTTTGCCATCCCGATTGCGTTATTGGGTCCAGCAAGCATTTATGCAACCATATTAAATAAAATATGGTGCATAAGCCCAGCCCCAGACCTTGTACCTAAATTTAATTTACTTAAGTACTAAGGAGTGGACTAAAAGTCTGCAAAGACCTGAGGAACTGCAGAAATACTTTCCTCGTTTAGCCACCAAAACTCGGTGCGCTGCTTTTCAGCGTCGGTCCTATCGCGATCCGATACCGCCGTGCTAAAGCGGAGGCGCTCCGGAGCATTGTCGACGTACCCGTCGCGGATTAGCCGCTTGTCCCGCGCGTCACGGTAGCGATGGAATAAAACCGGGATACCGTTCCTGTCTTGTATTAACCCTAACGAATCGATATAAATGAATGCCTCTGGTGGAATAAAGCCGGACATGAGCGCACTATCCATGTACATTTCATTGGGGTAATAAGCCCCGAATATCAGGCTGTTGTCGCTACTCATCGCCCTTGAAGCGTGCCTTCGAGTCACCTTTATTAGGAAATTGTCAATTCTATTCAACTGAGCCCCATTGTATAGAACCTCGTTGCGATAATATTTTATGTACTCGGAGTCCGGCGTTCGGTACAATCCTAAGCAGGATCGGAGACAACGCCTCTCAAACAGCCGTATCCTTTCCATGTAGGATGGTGATACATTGAACCACACGGGGCAACCGTAAGCGATGATCGGCCTTATGAGGGCCATGTAGCAAATGACTTTCACCCTTGAATCAAGTTGACTGCTATGAAACAATCTTCTTGTCAGAGCATAAGCCCCCCTAGCCCTGGCCAGACAAGCATCCACATTTTTATTAAAATACAGAAACTTGTCAAGCCACCGCCAACGGCCGTCCATGCTGTCCCATGATACACAATTTTTTCCAGTTTTTTCTGGTATCGTAAGAAGCCCTCTGCACTGCGGTCCTGAACAGAATTGTTTCGGTTTTTTGGAAATTGATCCTCAATTTCCAATCATCGCAATATCCCTTAATGTGATCGAAGTCACGTTGCAAAAGTGTGTTGATGACCTCGATTTTCGACTAGATCATCTGCGTACGCTATAGCGTGTCTGAGAGAACCTACAAGATCACTTGTATAAATGTTAAACAATATCGGGGAGTTCACCGCCCCCTGTTGTAAACCGTTTTTAATTTCAAAGACTTTACTCGAAGTTACGTTGCCACATTTGACAACGAACTTCTTTCCCATAAGCATTTCATAAATCATATATAGCATGGGTTTACGCATGCCCAGTCTGGTCAGCTTGTAGAAAAGCCCCTCTAACCATGCGGTGTCGAAGGCCTTCTCAAAGTCAACCAGACAGGCCCCTGTGCACTGTTTTTTGGACTTATTCCATTGAATGTCGGACACTAGTTTCGATGCGGCATGAATGGTCTCATGCCTCGCTCGAAAACCAAACTGATTTTCCGGAATAATTTTGTTTTCCTCGACCCACTTAAGCAGAGCCCTATTGACTATTTTCTCAAATACCTTGCTTACATTCGGCAGAAGGCTTATTGACCAAAGATTAGCTGGGTTTGTTTTGTCCTTGCCCTTTTTGGACGTGGTTTTACCCTTATTTGCTAAACCTATTTTTTGCAAATCAAATCATGGAAGGCAAGCCATCTATCAGGTTAACAAACAAGGTTTTCAAAGCTGAATTTGATAAAGTCTAATTGATGGCCCGCACATGATAGGTGTTACTGGACAATAGCCCTCATGTAATTGACTCTTAGATAATGCGACATTTCTTTATTGTGCAGACCCGTCTCTTTGAGTCTATAGTTTTTAAAATCTCTTCGATTTGTCGAACGTATAAATGAAAAGGGTTCTCCGGTTTAACAGAAGCTCTGTATGGTTTTCAATAATATAAAACCTAAGATCGCCATATAGTAACGTAATTCCCCCAAATCTAGACTAAGCTTACTGATGAATCGCTGGCGCAAACACTTACATAAGCTAACCCAACCTACGAGATGTCATTGTGAGAAGTAATCATTTTAGATCCATATACCAACCTAACCAACTTTGAATCGAAAGTCTTGGGTAAAAAAAAGTTTTATGCGAATTTTAAATCCATAACCACCATTTATGTCTGTAAAAACCTCACTGATATCAACCTTTAGACAACTCGTCAACAACCGGATTGTTGACGAGTTGTTCAAAGCTTTTTCGTTTCTGTCTGCAATGGATGCGTTTCTGCATTCGTTTGTACTCCTTCATGTATCCATAAAAAAGCTAATCTTACAAGTGGCATCTATTTATCAGAAATTCCGTTTTCTCATGATTGGAAATGCTTCACATTTCCTTATTCTTTTGATACCCTTAAGATACATGTATCTACATACTCTTCAAATTAAAATTATGTTCTTTTTATAGGTTTGCAGTACAAGAAGATACGAAATTGCAATTGCTGTCCATATGGCTATCACATCGACCTGGACTTTGTCCGTTATTGCGAATCATTGGCCAATGCAAAGCCCTCGGAGGAACAATTACGACGTCGCAGTCGGCGTCGTTCAAGAAAATCCATGGAATTCATGCTCGGATTAGAGAGTCTCTTCGAGCATTGGGAACCGGCTGAAAGAGTGCAATCCGTACCAGAGGTAAGTACTCAAATCTGTTCCCCTTAAAATTTAATTTGACAAACGATGATCTGCGTACGATCGCCTACCGCATGCCGTTTATTTTTAACACATAATCAACTCGATGATTTTACTATGCGCCACGAACTCTCATCCTTCTAACACGCAATGGGGCTATAAAATTCAATTTGTGAAGTTTATTGATGTTGTGTTTCTATCTTTTATTAGGTTTCCGTTGAGATTGAGCCAGAATCTCCAAGGCTAGCGGCTGTAAATAAATCCATCAGTCGATGTGATCCCGCAGCAACACATGACTCCTGCAATGGTGACTCATTGATATCATCATTCACGTCGTCCTCTACTGCTGCCACAGATGCAAATTTAAGCTGCGGCCATCAGCCAGCCATAACATCAACAACAAGTAGCCCACCTGAAGAAACATCAGCATTTCTGCACGACGCTCTGGATGAGGTTGTCAGTGACTTTGAGCGAACTCTAGAACGTACATCAACTAAGAGGAAACAGAAGCGTAGTTGCCACTCATGGGATGAGTTCAGCGATGTCATTGGTGAGTTATACAAAAAAAAAAAAAAACTTCAAACACTCGTTCTCTATCTATAGAATATAATTAAGCATACAGCGGATTTAGGCATGCGAAGATCTGCTGTCTCATCATTCGCGAGGCGATCGCGGTATCTAGCCATATGGCAGTTTGTGTGCACTAAATAAATCCGCAACTGTGTACGTAGTACTTTTGTAGTAGGGATCTTGCCAACAAAAAAATGTTTATCGTGTATTTTTAGAGCTGAATATGCTTGCCAAAAAAATATTTGAAGAACGGCTTTATTAAATCTAAGGCAGATTGTACATAAATTAAACATCACCTAGGGTCGATATAGCAAGGTGCTAAAAAATAACTTTAAATTAAAGTCAAATCTTTTCGCTTTTGATGTTACGGACTTAATACATATCTTGAGGGTCATTCGGATGGAACAAAATCCTTACGATTTCCCTGTTTGTTGTTTGATATAATTATTTAGTTTGCTATTGTCTTCTAAAGTGTCTTTCATTAAGGACTTGATAAATTTTTTATTTTAAATGCAAACTACTTGATATATCTCAAGAAAAACACGGGAATGGTGTTGAGTCACTATCAAAACATTTATGAATAGAATTCCACTTCGTTCATATGATCACAACGGGAACCCACGGCCGCACATTTAACCCCCCACGGCAGCTATTTCTCGTTCAGTATTGGCTCTGAGCTCCTCTAACCCCGTTGGCTTGTTGGCATAAACCAATGATTTCTTTTAGCCCCCCTAACAAAACGTCTAGTAGTCGGCGGCCCATCGACAGGTCCTTTTCTCAAGAGAACACATTTACCGAACTAATATTAAAAACTCGATTTTTGCTGTTGTGGCACCGTCTTGTTATAACCACATATCACTAATGTCCGATTCATGAAATTGCTCAAAGAAGTAACGCTGCAAAATGGTTGGATGTTGTGTTACGATGGAAGACTCTGATTGGCTTTAACTTTGCAATGCCCAGTGGCTGTAACTCCAACTACACGTCATATATGCTTATTCTTACCTCCAAGTGGAAACCATAGGGTACTGGTCACATCCAACCGGATTTCACTTCCTAATCGATAAGTGTGAGTGTTGATAACAAGACGAAAAACAGCAGCACTATAAACAGCCAGGTCAGGATGGAACGGAATGAACACCCAGCCTGCTGTACCAGGCGAACCTAGACAAGCTGCTTCGACATATTCGGATAACATGTTGTCTAGGAATTTCTAGGTTAAGTCAGGCCCCTTAAAGAGAGATGATGGCGGATAAACCGAAAGGCCAATGGTAGTACTCAATCCCGTAGTGGATACTGATGGCCCCGTGTCCTAGGGGTATCTAATAAATTGGTACTGGCCCTCCAGGTTGGGATTTGTGTCTTAAGTTAACTACCCACCCATTTAAAAAAAAAACATTTTTCGAAGCAACCAATAGCCTCGAAAAGGACGGATTTTATTGTTGACGACAATGCTAAACGGAAAATGGAGAACGACTTTCGTATCTGCACCTGGGATATGAGAACAATAAGCAGGCGTGGTGCAAGCGAATAACAAGCGGAAGCCCTAAGCTGATACAAATCAGACATTATTACCATCAAGGAAATACGATTGGTCGGGCAAAAAGAGGATGAAAAACTGTGATTTCTACTACGGACCATCGTTTGGATGCGAATTTGTTATAAGTGCCAGACTTAGACAAGAAGTCTTATGTTTCCAAAACATTAGCGAACGCATTGCAACAAACCGCATCAAGGCAAAATTCGCCAACATAAGCCGTATATGCGCAAGACTGCAATCGAAAGAGACCAACAAGACCTTTGCGCAACGTGATACCCCTTATTCTCACGATTAACACCATACAACCAGCATCGAATGTCAAACAGGAATGGCAAGGATGCCAACAAGCCATTAGATCAGCCGCAACTGATGTGCGCCCACCAGCAAGAAACCCCTGGTTTAATGGGGGATGCTGACAGATGCTCTCAGCCAAGAACGAGGCCTACAAGCCCAAGCTGCAATTGAAGACGAGGGCTGCCATTGATCTCTATAGGCAAAGGAGACGGGAAAGACACCGGCTTTTTAGATAACGCAAAAAAAACGGCAAAGCCTAAGATACAAGGCTCAAACAGAATCTTGTCGAGATGAACAAGGACATATCGTAGTTGAGACACAGTCGATGCTGAGGATATGGAAGAACCACTTTTGCAGACTGTTAAACGGCGATGACAAAGAACATTCCGCTGTCAGGCAGAACGAACCATTCAATATTGGCAACGACAACGAAAACTGCCCGACTTGAGTGAAGTGAGGATACCAATATATAAACTCAAGCTTAATAAGGCTGTCGGAAATGACGGCCTTCCCGCTGAAATTTATAAACCTGGCGGCGATGACATGGTAAATAACATCTACCAACTCGTAAGCCAAATCTGGTCGGAAGAAAGTATGCCTGAAGAATGGAACCTCAGCATCGTTTGCCCGATCCACAAAAAAGGAGACCCTCTTAACTGCGCCAACTACAGAGGCATACGTCTTCTCAAGATCCTATCTGCCGTAATATGTGAACACCTGAAACCGGTTACCAACCACCTGATCGGCCCTTATCAATGTGGTTTTAGAAAATTTGATCGGTTGTGGACTTTCAACCTGGAAACAACCAAAGAAGTCCAAATCGATACCCACCAACTATTCATCGATTTCAAAGTCGCATACGACAGCATTTATAGAGCCGAACTATGCAGAGCCATGTCTAGTTGTGGTATACCGCCCGAACTCGTCTGTTAGTGTCGGAAACGATCTCAACGACACGTTCGATACCAAAAAAGGATAAAGGCAAGGCGATTCGTTGTCATGTAACTTCTTCAATTCGATACTTGAGAGGATTGTGCAAAACTCCCTAACCAACACCAGAGGCACAATTTTCCAAAAATCGGTGCAACTACTAGCATAAGCCGACGATATTGACATCATTGGACACAACGTGTTGTCATAGCCACGTTTGCTAGTATAGAGAAGGAAGCGGCAAACATGGGTTTTGCTCGGGGCAAGACTAAGTATATGCTATCAACACGAATGGACACACAACATCGACAAATTGGACAGAAAAGATTTAACTTTGAAGTAGTACGGGACATTGTCTATCTCTGCTCCGCTATCAACTCTGACAACAACATCTCGTCAGAAATTAAACAAAGAATTACTCTTGCCAACCGCTGTTTCTTTGGGCTACTAACTAAGGAGAGGATCTATAAGACCCTGATCATCCCAGTCCTGCTCTACGGCGCTGAAGAATGTACCCTATCACAAGCCGATGAAGAAATCCTTGGTCGATTCATAGCAAAATTCTTCGAAAAATCTTCGATCCCGTTTGCGTTGACGGGCTATATAGACGAAGATTCAACCAGCTGTACAGCGATATGACTTTGGTCAACAAAAAAAATCCGCGTTGGGGGTTTATGTTGGCTAGGGCGTGTAGAACGAATGGACTGCAATACTCCGGCTCACAGGGTCTTCGATTTCCAGCCAGACGTCGGACACAGTAAAGGAAGACCTCGCCTTAACCTACCTCAACCAACTTGGAGTGCGCAACTGGAGGCAGTAAGCAAGGACCAGGCTAATTGGAGAGACATCTTGGTTGAGAGACCCAGATCGAAGTTAGAATCCCCAATCTAAAAATCCCAAAATACGATGTTTGTTATTAACAGCTCCTTTTGAGAATGCTGGTTTAGAAGCATAACTTTTTTTAAAAGGCTGGATTTGTGGTTTTGCGCTTGTGTATCTGTCGTATCTTATTAAACTTACTTCCTAAATGTTCCATTTATCACGAGTGAATTTTAGGGGACAGAAAATTAGTGTCAACAATGTTTTTACCAATCGGAACATTGAACCTCAATACTAAAAGTTGACCGATAAAAAAAAAATAGCTGTAAGAGTCACCCCCTTTTTCATGGATTTTACTAATAAAAAATTATTATTGACGTTTATTGGATTCCCGTATTATCATTTTTCGTTCAACTTTTATATGTATGCAGTATTTAATATTCAATACATTGAAATAAAATTGACACCATGCAGCCACTTTGTTCAGGCATGCAATCGTACTGAATTAGTAAAGCACATATAGATATCTCGCATAATAGATTCGTTAAAACGCATCTGAAATGCAAAATCACTATTTAATCGAGGCCACAGTTATAGACGGCGGAATAAAATATGAGCAAACAACTGCGTGCGTTTTTTTGCTAATCTTCCTAGAGATTTAAAAAAAAACTCAAAAAAAAGCAATGCCGAAGAAAAAAAAAGTTCATGACAATCTTGACTCATTATTTGTCTGATTCATCCATATTCTTTAATAAATGTTCTTGTCAAACATAGTATACATTTAAAAAAAAAACTCTAGAAAAACATCAAAGACTACGAGTTGAAAATACTAATATTAAATCTGTTCCTAAAATACACACTTCCTAGCAGAAAACCTGCAAAAAAAATAAAATTAAAAAAAGCTTCTAACAATCACCAGGCTGATCTCAATAACCTAGGGAGAGGAAATGTACTGAATCTAATTTTCGCTGCTCAGCGTTAATTAGAATTAATACGCACCAAGTGTGCGTATGATGATGAAAGTTTAGTGCGTGCGAGTTACTAGTAGTTAATTTCAATCTGTCAATGCCAACATAAATTATTTCTTTCAAGCAATAAAAAAAAGACTTGTTTTAACGGAATGCTAAAATTTGCAAAATCATTTTTTTTTCTTTAGCCTTCAGCTTCTGATTGCTATTTTCAGAATGGGGGTTATCGTCCGATTTGATTATTTTTTTTTTTACCTGTAAAGAAGGTTACCTTTGAAAAGTTTCCAACATCTTAACTAAGGTAAGTTTTTTCACTGTCTTTTACTATTTTTGTGCTTTAAAACGGCAATAAGTAAAATCAGTAAAAATAGTATTGTACGTGAACATAACTCTTAGTTCACGTGCAATACTATTTTTACTGATTTTACTTATTGCAGTTTTGAAGCACAAAAATAGTAAAAGACAAGGGAAAAAACTATTTACCACGCCGCACAATTTTGGTTTTAAGAATCAGTAGACTGAAGAATACCAGTGGCAAACCGGAGTGGTTAAAATATACAAAATTTAACGCCATTAACCCTGCTTCACAGTGATTATGTATGTAATAACAAAAAAATCTAATGAACGCTGCTACCTAGTATGCGTTTTATCAGAAATGACAACCCTGGGCTCATTCTGTAACTTTGATTTGAATGATTTTTGTTGACTAAAACCAAAATGTGTGCACATGTATATAAATCGCACAGTAGGTACCCAGAAAATCTCCTTCACTACCGTCAGCGATTATAATTTGGAAAGTTATAAAAATTTCACTCTAGGTCCCTAGTAAGTCAACGATAATCATTCCAAAAGTTACGGAATGAATACCCGGGGTAGTCAAAATGTAGTTGCACACTAAGGAGCAGCGTCCATTGGATTTTGCTGTTATGCAACACGAGGAATGTCTGATTACTTACCGTGAAGCAGGATTAGTGCTGGTAAAGTTAACCTATTTTAGCCACTCCAAAATGCGCCCCTAGCAAAAAATAAAGCAATATGGGAATATTTTTAATTTGCGACTTCATTTTTGTGCTTCACTTGCTAGAAAGTAGTACGAACAACAGTTGACAACAGTTGACAACATCCCAGACCTTTTGCGTGGTAGTTCATCGCACTACTGAGCCAAAATTCCGCGAGTAAAACTACATAATATTTGGCCATTCTTTTCCTGGTTTCAAGTTGGTAGAGCTGGCATTTGACCCCTGTCAAACTCAGCTACCATTTTAAGGGTCATAAAATTAGTTGAATGTTTTCTATTTACCATAACTGAACGCTTAACAATCGCCAACGCGTTCAAATTGTTAAAATTTACTACAAAAGTGGTGGTTTATACGCAGACACTTTTCTCGCATTACGCGATGATTATGATCGTCAAAACCGACCAACTACGCCAGCAATCGGTAAAATTGTGAAAAAATTTTAAAAGAGTTGAAGGCTAACTGTACTGATGTCGTAAGGGCTGTGCATCAATGCACGCTCAGTCGAAAATATTGCTGCTGCAAGTTCAAGTGTTGCTTATGATTCGAATTTATCGATTCGCAGGAAAAGAACGTGTCGTACAGCTCACTATGGCGTTTTTTGCATTTGGATTTGCAGTTCAAATTAAGCCCATTGCTGAACGCCGTAAATACACTTCTTGGGTGTTGGAACAACAAACAATAAACATCGATTTTTCGAGCAACATTTTCTTCAGCAATGAGGCACATTTCTCACTCGGTGTGTATGAAAACAAACAAAATTACCGCATATGGGGCTCAGCCAACCCACAAGTGATCGAAGAGTCACTTTGCATCCAGGCAAAGTGACTGTGTCGACTATGGTCAAAAGGTGTCATTAGTCCGTACTTCGTCGAAGAAGCCAATATGGATACGGTTACCGTCAATTTGGAGCGATGTGGTCGAATGATAAACGATTTTGTTTGGTCGGCGATTGAAGATCATCACTTGAACAATATGTGGTTCAAACCAGACGGACACTAGGCCACGACCAATTATGGTTTTATTGCGTGAGAAGTTTCCTGGTCGCGTATTTTCACGTTTTGGCGACGTCAACTGGCCAGAAGAATCTAACGGTGTCAAATTGCATGATCTTCGATTTGCCACCGTTAGATTCTTTTCTGTGGGGCTACGCAAATTACTATACTCACGCGAATAATCCCCGAACTCTTAGACGCAATGAAAACCAACCAGAATCGCATGCTGCTGATCTTCCCGAGGCGGCCATTTGAATGAAATTCCTTTACACACTTAATTGCAAAGTGCAAGCTTTATAATGAAACTAGCAACCCGGCCCCACCTCGTCAGGGAACAATTTTGATGACGAAACATTTAATTTCAACCACTTAGACCTCGAATGTTCAGCTCCTGTAACTGGTAGACCAATTTTGAATACACTATTTCATAGGGAAATGCAGATCAAAACAGTGAAAACCACATCGAAATCCGTTCGTTCCGTTCAGCAGTTCTCCAGATAAGCACATTCACACAAGTTTTGGGACTTTATTTTATACTATGTGTATAGATATAGATAGATAACTTTTTTATCGAAAATGTATAGATGTGTGTTTTATTTAGCTTGACTTTCGAAACCGAGACCTCTATGTCGGTTGAAAACGTATAGACATTTGTTTTAGTGTGTGAAAAATTACTACGGGCGGCATAAGTTGGGTCTGCCCGGGCGGCCCCAATCCACGCTAAGCCTCTGAAGTGTATATCTACTTACAGTAAGTAGATATAATCTGGTAAATGTGTCTAATCTTTTTTTTTGTCATGTGTTTTACGTCATTTAATCTATAAAAGGCAATTTTTCCTAACACCGCGTCTCCACGAGCAATATTTGATAGCTTACTATCTGTCACTTTTCATAGTATGAAATAATGATAGAATGCTATGAAATGTAGGGTGGGCATTTCCATTGCTTACTATCTCAAACAATCTTACAACCTCAAGCAGAAATGACAGCCCATAGCATACTATCCATAGAAAGCAATTGAGTGAGCAATACATAGCAAGAAATTTTTCATAGAATACTATTTGAGGTCTCCACAAGCAATTTTCATAGAATGACTATGAAATATTGCTCGTGGAGAACCCGGGTAAGGGTAAGTGAAAATCTTCCCTAGAAGATATCATTAAAATAATAAAAAGTTCTCGACAACAAGACGGTGCGCCATGCCAAACTACAAATCAAACAATGCAGTTAAAAATGGCGACATTGACTGTCCACTTGATCTCCAGATTTGATCGCTCCGGGCTTCTGCGGACATGCGAAGATTTTTGACAACGTCTATGTCGCTCGTATAGTTTGCGGTTTAATCTTTGTCTCCATATTCAGTCAACACATACAGGACCGCAGAATTTTAAAATCAAAATGAACAAATACTAGTTCAACCGCTTTCGATAAAATCGATGTTTTAGCGCGTTGAGCAGAACTGGGATGATCAGGGTCTTATACAGGACCTCCTTAGTAGTTCGAGTGTGGGCTTAACTATTGCATTATTAGCCCGAAAAAACAGCGGTTGGCAAAAGTAATTCTTCGTTTAGTTCCTGACGAGATGTTGTTGTCAGAGTTAATAGCGGAGCCGAAAAAGACGAAAGTTTCTAACTACCTCAAAGTTATATCTGTCAATGGGGACGTTCTGTCCAATTCGTCGATATTGTTTGTTCATTCGTGTTGACAGCATATACTTAGTCTTACCCTAATTTACTGCGAAACCAGTTTTTGCCACTTTCTTCTCAATACTTGCACACCTAACTTTGACATCACGTTGAGTCCGACTATTGACGTCTCTATTGTCGGCATAGGTAGTAGTTGTACCGATTTATGGAAGATTGTGCCTCTGGTGTTGGCTCGGGAGTTCTTAACAATCCTTTCAAAAATTATGTTATGGAAGTCAAACGACAAAGCGTCAGCTTGTGTAAAACCTTTTTTGGTATCGAATGTGACAGCGAGATCGTTTCGGACCCTTATGGAGCAGCGGGAATTCTCCATCGTCAGCCTGCACAAAGGAGGAGTTTTGGCGGCATACCAAAACTAGATTAGGGGTCTGTAAATTTCCTCTCTAGAAATGTTGTTGTATACGGCGTTGTAATCGACTAATAGATGGTGGTTATCGATTTCGTCTTCTTGAGATTTTTCCAGGATCTGTCACTTTGGTCTAAAATCATACTGACAAGAACCGATCAGGTTGTGTTTGAATAGTTTCATACGGCAAATAGGATCTTGCAGGCGATGTTTAGAAGACTTATGCCTCTGTAGTTATCGCAGTTGAGATAACTACAATTCTTCAACTGGCAATTCTTCATGGACACCTTCATGCGACTAAATTTTTGTTTTTAAGTTGGTGAACAAATTATTTAAACCGGCTTTATGAAGGACGGTAAGAAGGTCATTATTTCCAGCAGCCTTATTGAGCTTAAGTTACGTTGTTGCTATACTCGCTTCATTAAGATTGGGTGGCTGCTAGTTTTCGATGTCGTCGCCAATATTGAATGTTTCGGTCTGCTTGGCAGGGGGAGACTTGTTCGTCGTCCTTGTTTAATAGTCCGCCGAAGTGTTTATTCCATATTCTCAGCATTGAATGTGTCAACTACGATCTTTCCTTGTTCAACTCGACACAATTCTGTTCGCAAATGTTCACACTTTGGTAAAACTTGTTAACATCTTTCTGAAGGGACACCTCTCTTCGATCGCGCCCATTTCTTGTTCTCTTCTTTTTGAAAAGGTTGTGTTATTCCTTACTTATTTGCCTATTAAGCTCTATAGCGGCTTTCTTCTTTACCTGCTGATTTGCTTTTAGGAATCATTTTCGGCTGCGACCACCTGTCAGCATTCTTGGTCAAAACAGGCCTTTCGGCGCCAGGAACTATAAAAAAGCTATTTCACAGATATACCGAAGAACCAGAGCTTTGAAAAGAGCATCTAATATTCCACAGATTTTCGATTTGCCGAGGTGCTAGCTATTGCACGTACTGCATTTGAAAATCATTAGGTAAACTAGTCAAAGCTTTGCAAAGGCTCACGTTTTGCAGACAATAATTCAAAGGAAAATATTTCGGCATTACGAAGAAGATTGGCGTTTGTAATCACTATAAGCAAAGCCCGAAACCAATTTTTGAAGTTGTGTGGTTAAGATCTAGGCACGAATTGCATCTCACATGGACAGTAGTGTATAGTGTAGCGTGTTATTGGTTCGCAAACTAGATAACCACTATATTTGCACAGACAATAGAACAAAAATATATATTCCATATTCATAATGCCTATTGAAGTTGAACTCATTGGAAACGTGTGCGTTTTATTTTTATTAACAAATAACCAGACTGAGCCACAGAAACACGTGGCCGGATACAGCTACAATTATATTGAAATAAAAGATTTATTATCGTAAATAAATGCAAGAATGTATGGCAGGGACCATATAGTGTCTTTTAATATCTAAGAATATATTGTTTATGAAGGCCTTTTAATGACGTATGACATTTCCCTGTAGCTCAACGGTATAGCATCGAATCTTGACAGCTGTAAAATACTTCTCGCCACATAAGATTGATGTGTTGTTAGGCGTGATTTAATATGACCTCGTGACCCTAATGTTTCGGTTAGTAAAACTACTAAACACAACGTCATACTTGATGGATTGCCATCCCCTCCCCACAAATATTTTGTAGATCATTAAACCAACAAATAATTAAAAATAAATACCAAGTACTCTAGAAAATCCCACATGCTGCGATAACAAAACTAAATGCTAAATAGATGCTTATTTTCATAAAGTATTGTTATTTTTATTCTTTTACTATCTATCAGAGTGCGCAGGTCTTCAGCACTCGCCGATTTGCTTATCTTATACCTAAAGCAATGTTTCCAGTATGGTGGGCCATTATCAACAAGCGTAATATTTGCAAAGCGAATGAGTATTTTTGAATATGTTAGTAAGATATAGACAGTATGTTTAACAAAAGCGTATACGGCCAGATGACGTCAAACTTTTATTTTTAAATGTTGACTTAGGTCGATTTGTTGGGAGTAATCCACTTGTTCAAAAAAAAAAAATCCGGGTGTCAAAATGTATTTATATCTATACATGGTGTTTACCATCCAGAAATTGGGTAGGTGGAACTTCTTTGCGTCTGATGAGGAGTTCTTTCATCCCTTCTTAAGTTACAGCCACTAGAAATGGTGCACCTTTCAGTTTAAGCGCGACCGATGTTAAAAATAACTACGACGCATTAAACTTAAAATAAACACAAATTCTGTACTGATTCATTTTTCTTAAAAAGTTTGCTAAACAGATTGTTGTTTTAAGATAATACACCATTTTTTAAGAAGACGATGGGAATCCGTAAAATCTCAGCAAAGATCTTTGAATTGTACTTGCACTTAATTATTTGGCGCTGCATTTCTGTAAAATCCTGGGCCTCAACCAACACACCTCTCTATTTAGTCCTGTTCTTATCTAATACCTTCCCGTTGCACAGTTCAACTTGATTGAGGTCGTTTCTGGTTGCAAGCTCCTTTCATACGTGAGGTCACCCTTCATTGGGTTTGGAATCTGGATTAGTAGGCGGACCGGAGTTTTGTTGTTTATTCGCTTTACATGTCTTCGCCATATTTAGCATATTTTCTTAGTTTATTGAACAAGTATTGCCCCGTTAACCTTGTTATGTTATTGGAAGATTCAGCAAGCCAACGCAACTTGTATTGAAGACTTTCTGAAGAATGGTTGGCTGTATTCGACCAGCGCAACGTTTTCATTGTCCGCTTTTGCTACGGTCTATGCTTCAACGCCCTAAAATCGGGGCTGGGGTGATAAAGGTATAATCCAGGATCTCCTTAACAGTTCGTGAGAAAACTTTATAACTAAGTTATCCTCTTAGGCCGAAGAAACTGCGATCGCTTGATTTCTGACGTGATGTCATTATATCAAAATAATAGCAACCCGGACCGACTTAGCCCCGGGTAAAATTTTAATGACGAATATTTGATTTCTGCCACCTCGAAGGTTCCTCGAATGCTCAGCAGATCATAACAGTAAAAACCAAACCGAAATCCGTTCAGCAGTTCCCGAGATTAGCGAAAATTTGATTTCTGCCGCTTAGACCTCGAATGTTCCTCGAATGCTCAGCTCCTTCACAAGGAAATGTGGATAAAAACTGTAAAAACCAAATCGAATTCCGTTCAGCAGTTCCCGAGATTAGCGAAAATTTGATTTCTGCCGCTTAGACCTCAAATGTTCCTCGAATACTCAGCTCCTTCACAAGGAAATGTGGATAAAAACTGTAAAAACCAAATCGAATTCCGTTCAGCAGTTCCCGAGAGTAGCGCATTCATACACGTTTTGAGAGTTTATTTTATGTACAGATACAGACGGACCAAAGACAAAGTCACGTACTACTTTAAAATCAGAGATAGGAATTTCCACATTCTATCTAATATTAGGCTTTTTTTTTACTCAGATCAGAACCTGAGTTAGCCAAGGCAATTCAGAATTTAAAACACGGTCATATCGCACTCTATGATTTCGAAATTTATTGACGAGCATCATGAGCCCATCATGAGTTGAATTTAGCGTTTGAGAAGATACAATGTAAAGAGCAAAAAGATTGAGATGTTTGCCGGCGTTTCTTGATCTGAAGAAAACTATTAATAAAGGGTCCAGTCATTAGCGACTTGATTTAGCGACAAATTTTCCGTGTGAACGCACCCTTAAACCGATTACAAATTACGATTACAATTATTTGATATATATTTGAATAAATGTCAATAATTTGGTTCAACGTCAAAATATTTTAACATCCACGTCTTTTTGAATACGGCCGGACAAAACGTAACTTATTTACTGATTTATGGAAGCAAATTTTGATGACCGACGAGGCCCATTTTACAATCTCTGGCATCGTTAACAAGCAATATTGCCGCATTTGTGGAACAGAGAAACAGTCGATGGGAATCGATATCTGTGGAAGTTGGTTAATAATGTCTGCTAACAAATTTGTGAAAAGGGTCTGGACACTGGCTTCAACAGAACGGTGCGATATGCCAATCTGCAACTCAAACAATGCAGTTTATGCAAGAAAATTCCGTGGACGTGATGTCAAAAAATAGCGAAAATTGATGGCCACTTTTATCTAAAAATTCCATCTCGCTGGACTTTTTTTGTGCACCCAATCGGCAAATTTTGGTGCCTAATTCGTTGCTATACTGACCTTCTTGAAAAAGTAATGGAAAACAACTCTTGCGTTTGTGTAGGATGACGATGGATAATTCTCGTTGCTCCATCAGGGTCCGAAACGAGCCCCCCGACACATTCGATACCAAAAAAAGATTTAGACAAGGCGATGCGCTGTCATGTGACTTCTTCAATTTAATTCTTGAGAAGATTGTGCAAAACTCCCAAGCCAACACCAGAGGCACAATTTTTCAAAAATCGGTGCAACTACTGGCAAACGTTGATGATATTGACATCGTTGGTAGGACCCAAAGTGATTGTCATAGCAACGTTTGCTAGTATGAAGAAGGAAGCGGCAAAATGGGTTTCGCAGTAAATGAAGGCAAGATAAAGTATATGCTGTCAACACGAAAGGACACCAACACGAAAGGACAGAACGTCACCATTGACAGATATAACTTTGAGGTAGTACGGGACTTTGTCTATCTCGGCTCCGCCATTAACTCTGACAACAACATCTGGTCAGAAATCAAACGAAGAGTTACTCTTGCCAACCGTTGTTTCTTCGGGCTAAGAAGGCAATTCAGAAGAAAATCCCTCAATCGAACTACTAAGGAGATCCTATATAAGACGCTGATCATCCCAGTCCCACTCTACGGCGCTGAAGCGTGGACCATCCCAAAAGCGGATGAAGAAATTCTTGGTCGATTTGAGAGGAAAATTCTTCGAAAAATCTTCGGTCCCGTTTGCGTTGACGGGCTACGGAGACAAAGATTCAAGCAAGAACTATACGAGCTGTACAGCGACATGCCCCTCGTCAAACAACTCCGCACTGGCGTTTAAGATGGCTATGGCATGTAGAACGAGTGGACACCAATACTCCGGCTCGCAGAGTCTTCGATTCCCAGACGTCGGACGCATTATAGGAAGACCTCGCCTTAAGTTGCGCGCACAAGAAGAAACCGACATTAACCAATTTGCAGTGCGAAACTGGAGGCAGGACCGGGCTAATTGGAGAGGCATGTTGGTCTAGGCCCAGGTTCATTTCGGACTGTAGCGCCATAACATAACATAAACCTGAGGTCGTCCAAATTTATGTCTTCAATTTCAGTAAAAAAAAAAGATGTCGGTTTAACGCGCCCCGTTGACCGAAACGTTGTTCCCAGCCGCCGTCGATAACATGTGGGATTTCCGAGCCCCTGTTTGTAAACGTAGCCGAGATGAAAATATGCCTCGTAAGAAAACATAATTTTTCGCCCTAAATCCTTTTCTAATTCAAGCCATAACGAAGCGCATAGTCCTGCGCCTTCAATTGCTGCGTCAATTGGACCTTGTAAGCGAATAATCTGAGAACTTTGTGAGGAATTATCCTCACGCTAGTGCGTAAAATATTAACCTGTTGAGTTCGATGGTGAGTTGATGTTCGCGAATTGAGTCTCACACTCTCTGCTACAGCAGCAATATTTCTCGCTTCGTACGACGACAGGAACCAACTTGCGTAAAGCAGGCTGTTTGGGCGACACAGCACTCACTTCGAAACCCTTTTCGTGGAAGTTTCTGTCAAGACATCGAGTGGGAAACAGCTGTCAGTGTCAAAATAACCCAAACGAAACCAATAGATGGCCCACCCTGTATTTATTTATTCGGATTATTGCGAAGCGAATAGAACATTATCTGTGTGTCTTATTTTGGACTGCTTACGAGGCTAAAGATATTAATTTTAGTTTCTAAACATACATAAAATATTTTGCCTCCTGCTGCTTTGTGAAACATCTACTATGACATACTTGTGTACAAAAGCATGAGTAGCTACAGGCAGCCGTACACATGAGAGCTAAAAGAAAAAACATATCCTCACTTGCGGCACACAGTGTATAATTTAATTTATCTGTATTTGCGAAAAAAAATACACTCTAAGCTCTCGCACTAAGAACTCTTAGAAGCTTTAGCTACCCAAAATGATTGTTCAATTAGTCGACGACGAATTTTTGTTGTAACGTGTTCGATGATGTAACACGAACGAATACTATTTACTTTAATCAAATTTTTTTTTTAATTAATAATTTTCTTATCGCCGTCGATATAATATTTGCACTAATAAGATAAACAAACGTTTGACTCGCCCTATCGATTAAATTAGAATATTAAGTGTTGCGCCGTGATTTTTTTTGTTTTCCTCGAACTAAATTTTATTTTTAAATGATCTTGTGCGTACCAATTTAAAACAAAAAAAAAATTAACCGAAAACGATTTCGAAAACGAATTAACTGGATCGGAAATATAATTTAATTGAATATTTAAATAATCAAATAATTACAATATTAACAAAAATATGAAAATTATTAGCAAAATAAAATCGAAATTATTATTGAGTGAGTTAGCTTTTTTATGGACTTTTATGGATGTGTTAATGTGCAATTTCGCTGAAGTCAGTTCTGAGGAAAAAACCAAGTGCAACTACTAAAGGACTCTTTTGCTGCTGGTTTTCATTGTATTCCCGCATGTTGCATGTGCTTGAGCTTTAAAGATCCCAATTAAGATCGAATCGTTTTTTTTTTTTTGTGCAAAACAAAATGATGTACGCACCTATGGCTACATTTTCATATGAAGACAATTTTATTGACAACAAATGGTGGAGGAAATGTACGTTTACTTATTGCATTTTAAAGATATTATTTACCGTTTATGTCTACTACTTCTAGCTATCCTTATCGTTTTAATATCTTTGAGGTGTTAATTAATTTTTTTTGTGGACTAAAGAATGTTTTTAATGTTTTTTTTTTTTTAATACTTTTCTAATCTTTCGGCGGATTTCAAAAGAAGCAAGTGTGGCCAGAATCAAGAAGTTATTGTAAATATTAGTTCAAATGTACTTCATCTTGTTTTAAGACTGGCAAATATCTATTTATTGCGATTGGTGTACATAAATGTTGATGAATTGGGTTTTATGCTGAATTGTTTTTAATTGCCGAGCTAATTTTTTTTTTCAATTTGTGCTGTAAGATTTTTGCAACATGCCAAAACTTTCAGGAATTGTTTTATTGACGTGACATGTATTTCTCTTAATATCTTATAAGGTAAAATGTATCTAAAGGCTTATTTTAAAAAAAAAAAAATGCTTTTTTTTAAATGAATTTCTCTCACGCAATTGTTCTAGCTAATTTGTGGATTGATAGGACTGAATATCAACCGAAATCATTACTTCTGTAATGTAAATCTGTATTAATAAAAAGGAAAAACATCATGTTGGACAATACACAAATGTATAAAAACAAATTAATTTATCTTCTACGTCCAAAATAGTTCTTAAAAAGTTAGCATTCTGGATATAAGCGACATGAAACATCTGAAAGTCTATCGATTTTCACAAATGGATATGAAACAAATGAAGAACTGGTGATGGGGCTTACATGAGTTACCTAGAAGTTAGCAGCTTTTGAGTTCCGGGAAAATAGCGAACTCCTGAGATGATGTCCAGGAAAGCCAAGGCTCTAAGACATCTCGACCTATTCAGTGAATTGTACAAATTTAAGAAGCTTCTCACTACAGTTTTGGCAGTTTTGTCACTACTCTTGTCAGGCAAGAGGTGGGGCATTGAAAAAACTTAGGTGTTTTGACTTTTTTACTTTTGAACCAAGGACCTTGCACTTAGCAGTCCAACGCACAAACCACTATTTCATTACACCTACTTTTGCCTAAATGCTTAAGTGCAATTTAATGTTGTCCACAGCTAAAGACAGGTATTCCCAATTCGACTAGATACTGTAATACGTCATGGCTCATTTGATCACAACTTGGCCTAAATCACACCAATTTCATCCTCTGCACAGACAGATCCTGTAATACAGACGCGAAAAGAAGAAAGAAACAATGGGAGACTTCTTCTGAATCACAATAGAACTTTTAATTTGTTAAGTCCACTTTTTTTTAAAGGAGAACTATACGTGTCTTGCATTAGTGGTGCACTTCGGATATGGCTCTTTGCAATGCTAGTAGTTCTGAGCCATTTGACACAATCAAATCCAACAGTGGTCAAGAGCTCAAACTGGATTCTCAACAATTAACAAAAAAAAGCATGATAAAATTCCGAAACCGATTTTACCTTCAGAATTTTTGAGATGCTGTTCCTGACGATCGTCTTGGTTAAAAAAAAAACTAACTTTCAGCTTTAAAATCACTTCAACAGATCTCATCTTACTAGACCCAAATCCAGAGAATCATTTTAAGGGATTTTAAGGCTTATATACTCACTCGACGTTGAGCATAAATACAATCCTTACCGATATCAAAATCTCTAGTTACGTCCAAACTTTTTTTATTAAACAGGTCAAACATTATAACGGTCTCGGTGGCTCGATGGTGCGATGGTTCGTACTGGCCTTCATTCACTCGTGATAATCTAAAAATCGCGATGATCTAAAACTTATCCGAATGGTTTAGAATTGCCTTTTACCCCGAAGTAACAGCATGGGGGTATTTGTACTCCGCTGCATTTACCGTTTTTAAAAAAAAAAATATTTTTCGGTGTTGGCGCGCCATCATCAGCAACTTAACCTTATCTCAACTTAGACGTTCGTATTCGTCATAAAACAGGAGGTTCCGAAGCGACCTAAAATTATCCTAACCATAGAAAAGTTCAAATCATCGAAGTTGGTCATGAGTTTGCCTGATAGGAGTTGCAATCGACGCTAATAAGACCCGAATGTATCCGTTTTAATATAGTCACGTACTTACACATAAGCTCTTGTGAACTCAATAGATATTTTTTTATTTATTTATTTTTAGTATTATTATTTTATTATTATATTATTATTTTTATTTCTTTAAACACTACCAGATCTGTGTCGTAGCGGGCTTAATAAATACTAGCAGCATTTAAGAGAAGAGATTTGCCGCAGCATAAAATATTCATCCAGGCTCATCATTTAGTGCATTCGTTAGTTAGTTCGTCCTCTCAAAGCAAATCTTATGAATTTACGTTGAATTCTATTTGAATGAACTACATAGAATGGCGTCCAAACTTATTAGGCATACTCAAAGTTGGGGCGAATTAGACAATTATATAGGGAGAGAGTGACATAAGGTTCATCAAACTCTTTTAACCACCGTTTTATAAACATAGAGTTGGATTTATTGACGATATTGTTAATGTGTTTCTTAAACTCCATGTTAGGATCAAAATAAACACTTAGATCCTTAAAACTGTTCACATGACAGAGGGTGTGTCCGGAGAGAGTATAATTAAAATTGGATGGAACACGTTTTCGTGAAAATGTCATATGATGACACTTAGTAGAGTTCAAATTCAAAACGTGTTTAAGACACCAAATGGTAAAACTATTTAGATCGGTTTGTAGTAAAAGCGAATCGTTTTGATCTCGTACACATTTGAAAATTTTCATGTCATCAGCATATATCAATATTTTGCTGTCTCGAATGCAAGCTCTTACATCGTTCATTACATCTTACATCAATTGCATAAAATTGGTCCCAAATGGCTTGCTTGAGGTACTCCAGATTAAGCAACGAAATGTTTGGATTTGGAACTTCTAAATTTTACTTGTTTAAGGCCTAGGCATGTGTTTGCTTTCTTCGAAGATGTTAGTGTAAGCATTAACGTTGATTTTGAATTTTGAAAATCTCCAAAATACAGTCGCAAATTTTTTGGTAGTGTTCAGAATTGGATTTGCATAAAATTGGTCCCAAATGGCTTGCTTAAGGTACTCCAGATTAAGCAACGAAATGTTTGGATTTGGAACTTCTAAATTTTACTTGTTTAAGGCCTAGGCATGTGTTTGCTTTCTTCGAAGATGTTAGTGTAAGCATTAACGTTGATTTTGAATTTTGCAAATCTCCAAAATACAGTCGCAAATTTGTTGGTAGTGTTCAGAATTGGATTTGGACTATTGGTTTTGGGATCACTTTGATGGCAGCAAGTTTACCTCCGGAATTCATAGATGGCTGCCAAAGGAATGGGTTGGTAACGGCTGACAAATATAGGATTTGATAAACATATATATAAACATAATATATATCCTTGCTACCCTATACAATTGTAAAAAAAAAACTAATTTCCAGACCAGTTAATATTATTTTCGCCCAATAAAAGCTTGATTTAAAATTAAAACTCAGAAAAACCGAGTAGACATCTTGAGGTAAAACCAAGTGATCGAATGAAAGTAAGAATTACCCCCAGATATTTTCGCATACGATTTCTGCATCCATAAGGCATTTCATAATCGTTTCCTTTTCTTTTATTATTTACACGCACTCAAGGATAAATACCCTTTATATGCTGGTGTCCGAACTTACTTCGGGGAGTCAGTTTTTCTTGTGCTCTTTAAATTTTGAAGACATTCAAGATGGTGCATACTTTAGGTATAACAACCGACCTTTTTTATTTCTTTTAAATAAAAGTTAAATGGATTTTTGGCTGGGATTGAAGGCGCAACCTTCCACTCAACAGGCGAACACATACTTTCAAATTCATTTTTTATTTACTTAAAATATTAACTTACTATTAGACAAAAATGCTTAAATCTAACTTAATAACTGTTTTAACTTTGTATAGTGACTTTTTTTTGTTTTATAAATAAGCTTGATCTAGACTAAGACTACTTAAACTATTTAAGCCTAACTTGAGACTACTTAACTACTTAAACCTAACTCAATTATAATCGGCGTGGCGAGCCCTCGTTGCATATGCCCCGAGGGGTCGCCATCCTGATTGCATCTTTCGGTCCCACGGCAGCATGCATTCAGCCATATTGTACGCCAATATGGTGCACAAGCCCCGCCCCAAACCTTGTTCCTTATTTTAAAATCTTACCTATACTCAGGCCAACATATTACCACTACACCGCGGCCACCCACACTGCACTTTAATGATTTGCGTTTATAAATCGTACCAATTGGTTTGATGTATTTATTCTAAATGCTGATTCATTGATTTAAGAGAAAGGACGAAAGCATTATATGAACACTGGATCATCAGTGAACAAAAGCATTATATGAACAGTGGATCGTCAGTGGACAAAAGCATTATACGAACAGTGGATCATAATTAATGCAACGCAAATTATTGCAAACACTTTAAAGACGATAACTTCTTCTTATTCAAAAAAAAAAATCTGTTAAGCAATCTTTGCGTCTTTTATTAAATTATGTTAGGCTAATTCTAAGCTAAATTAATGAAAATTAAAAAAAAAACAAGTTTTTCTTAAACAAATCATTTCATTGGTTATTTCTAGTAGTATTTGCTGCGGTAAGTGTGATGGCTACTGACGCAATTCCACATTTTGCTTTCTTACCCAATTTTTTACTATCCACGCAGTACGAATGGGTGCGTTGTTCTGCTGTAAAGTCAAATTTATGCGTCCAAAAATATCGCAGAACCGGAGGAAATTTTTTATTTTTCAATACTCCTTTGGAGTTATGGTAATGCTCTCCATACCGTAACAAAACCTTCTCGACTGATGCTGGCCTAAAAACATCCGACAAAACCACGTTATGCCATTTTTCTTGGCAAGTCATATGGTGCCTTGAAAATGTCAACCGCATACACTTTTGCTGATGGTTTAGTGGTGGCTTTTTTGTATAAGTTTCAGCCGTTTTAGATGATTAAAACTATAAATCACACTTCAAAATGTGGAGTGCAGTTGAGTCACTGAAATTGGAATCAGAACGCAATATTGCTCTTTTTTCAGCCGCTGCTTTTGCCGTTTTATCATCCCCCCAGCCCCATCCTTCATGTTTTTTCAATACGACGTTTTGCTCCTCAAGTAAGAGTAGATCAAATTAAAGCTTCGTCTAATTTTTTAAGCAATAGCACGTCCGGTTATTCCTTGCTCCTTAAGTAAGTCGATGTTACCCTTCATTGTTAAGGAATTTTGGTCTGCACATGTTACTCCAAATTTCAATTCATCGATCAAAATTACTTAAAACACTTGACCAATTGTTGAAATCTATCAATATTCAAAGTACACACAAAAACAATGAAGATAGTAACCATGTGCTTATTCAGTTGATATAAAAAAAACGCAAAAAAAGCTCAGATAAAATAATGGTGCTTTTTAAATTATTCTTTTTTATTTCATTTTGAAACATTATAGACAAAAAGTTAGCACCAAGAAATGATGAATTCACGTACATACAATGTTTGGAGTTATTGAATCTTTGAAAAATGTTGTTTCTACTTTCTCGAAAACGGCTCTTACGACTTTGTTTAAACTTTATATACGCTTTAAGCATATTAGTTCCAACAAAAGTGCATACCCAGTTTTTTTTTTTTGAGAAAATCCATATAACGGATTATTGCATTTAGGCCATATAAAGGAAATTTTTAATTTTGCGCAAACTATTTTGTTTGCAACAATTCCACACAATTCGTTTTGACTCAAGTATCCTTAAACGGAATTTTTGGTTTTGGCTAAAAACGGGAAATTATTATTATTCACATAGACATGGACTCCCTCAATTTTGTGTTGGTTAAACACCGATAGTCTATCGATAGTAAAAAAAAAACTATCGCGTAAATCGGTAGTATTAAAAAAAAACTATTAAATCAACTATCGATAGTTTCAATACTTCTAAAATCCAATTTTTGTTACCACAAACCACCCAACAAACAATTTTGTGTCATGACCGAAACAAATGCTACTGTCGTAACCGATTACATGCCCTTCTTTAATATTTAGAGCAGCTCCTGAGAAAGTGTGAGTACAACTGACTTCCAAACAACTCAAGATGCAGATAATGCCATCCAGGTGCCGTCCAAAAGGGTACACTGCATTTTTTTCGTCAAATGCCAAGCAAAATATAACTATTGAAGATTCTGATGTGACACTACAGCAACCATCCACGTCTGATTATGAGCCTGGACAATACAAAAAAAGATGAGCTGCTCTTTGAAATTCCAGCAACATCTGTTCCTAATGAACGACAATGAACCTTCTCAAGGGCAGGCCAGATGGTGACCAAAAAGTGCAATAAAATAGAGGCTAAACATCAAACAGTTTGTGGGCCTTAAGTTTTGATCTAGAATGATGAAATTTACTCTTTGTTTCTGCCACCTGAACCAGTGTTAACATTTTTCAAATGCGTCGACTGCCAAGCCTTCTTTTTAGAAAAACGTTAGTTTTTGACAAACCGTAAGGAATTTTGAAAGTGTCTGAACAACATATTTATACAATCTCAATATCAATATTTCGTCTATATAAATTTTTTTGTAAAGCCCACTTTTTGGGGGCGTTTTCAATAAAAACAAAAAAAAACTTTTTTGCTAAAACTTAAAATATTCAAAAAAAAAACTTTGGATGCAAAATCATTGGGTTTGATAATATAAACATTTCTTCTATACCTTGGTCATTTGAACCCACGCAATTTTTTCGGGCTCATTTTTCAATAAAAATGGCATTTGTATACCCTACTAAATAACATAATGCAATAGAAAAACGTTTTTTTTTTTTGAGCCGTAAAAAAATTTAGATAAACCATTTGAACAAGATGTAGTGACAATGAGATACCGTCATTGTCACTCGACCCTATCATGGTATCCGTTACGAAATAAAAATTCTCCGATTCGCACAAAATTTGGTACTTTTCTTTGACAAAGCCTAACGCATATCCGGATTCTACCTTTTTGCATTTTTCGCATCTGTTTTTGACAGCCACACGTCAATTTCTCTCCGATAGTTTTAAGTTTTTTGTTGAAAACTGCTGTTTTAAAAAACAAGCACCAAACAATATAAGCGCTTGGCTGAGTTGTTGCATGAGAAACTCGAGCGTAGCTCGGAATTTCACCAAGCAACAGAAGAGTTTGCTTATTTTTTAATCTCCAAACGGATACATGATTAGGCCGTATATTTCATCTCCATTTAGTTTTTAGTCCCTTCCACTTTTTACGTATATTCATTTTAAGGATGTGATGGCATGGGATAGGGTATTTAACTTTCACCATATGGTTTTGGGATGCTTTTTAAAAATTTGCAATCGGTACACACATTAAGCCTTCTTCATATAATTATTAAACGAATTATAGGGGCTGCATAACGCTTTATTTTCCCAGCGCAAAAACCTTATTCATTAAACTTTTTGATCGTGGGATAGAAGCATTATAAGCTAAACGCATTTAGGCTTTGAATAGTAGATACATAATGATAGTTTAGTATCGAAATGTCACATTGACATTAAAAAAAACTGTCAACAAATTCAGCATTTATTTTATAACTTTGCATTTTGTAAAAAAAAAAAATAAGGCACAGTGAAAACAACTCTCATAAGACAACTGGACTACTAACGGAAAATGTCCTTTAATTTTTCTTCTCTTTAAACCACTTTAACGCCGCAATTCAAACTTCACGAATTTAAAAAGAAGTACAGATTTTCAAAATAGTGCACCCACCACTCGGTTTTAATCGTTCCACTAAATATTAACATCTTTAATATCATCGAACTGCGTCAGCATTCCTTACACCTAGGATGGGTTTTATGTTCAAATCGATTTTATTTGGTTGCCATTGTTGAAATTTGACAGAATAATTGGAGTAGTCGTGCTTTACAATTCCTGTAGACGACCGCCATTTCGGACGAAGTATTTTTCGATTTGGCTGGCATTGTTAATAAATCGAATAGCCGCCATTGTGGCACTGAAAACCCTAGATTGATACACCAAATACCATTACACCTGCTGAAATTACAGCAAAAGTCTGAGAAATTGTAGTTGAAGCTTGAATCTGAGTCAGAAGTTAAACATATGAGAAGGCTACAATCCACTGTGTGGATCGTTTTATACCCTATCCCATCCCATCCTTAAAATTTATATTTCTAAAATGTGGGCTTTTCCGCAAAGAAATTTTAAAATGGACATTGTGACAACATATTGTTCAAAATCTTTTATGGTTTGACAAAAAATTTACGTTTTTCTCCTGCATATGGTATGGCGTAGGATATAAAAATGATTTTTGCAGTAAAACGCCTCCAAAAAGTAGGTGTGGGTTTAAATGATGTATGTACAAAATATTTGTGTTATCAAACCCAATGATGATCAAAAGTTTTTGGAATATATCAAAATTTTACGGAAAAAGTTTTTTTTATTGAAAACGCTTTCAAAAAAGTGGGCGATGCAAAAAACCTTAAATGGACAAAATATAGATATTAGGATTGAATTTATATTTTGTTCAGTCACATTTTCAAAATTCCATACGGTTTGGGAAAAAATAATGTTTTTCTAAACTTGTTCGAAAAGCACGTACAGGGATCACATGTACCACATTTCATTACCCTCGCTCAAAATTGAAGGCCTTAAAACCGTTGACATACAGATGGACGGACGGCCGGACAGACGGACCGACGGACCGACAGACAGACATGGCTTAATCGACTCACTTTAATTATTTCTCTATACTACAAACTATGTTTCAAAACTAATATACTTCCATGGGATAGGGTATAAAAAAAGGGCAACCCTAAAGCGCTTACGCAATGTGCATCTTCGTTAATCAGTAGCTTGATGTTGAATGGAGGGCAGGTTTATGCGCAGGTTTATGAAATGTATCCCTTAAGAGAGCTCGCCTTTGACCCACGCCGAGAGGCGCCCGCCTTACCAACATCATATTCCATACACAATGTTAAAGACCTTATAATCAATCAATAAAATATAAAAAAAAATTTCATTTAAAAGTTATTGAAAAAAAAACATTGACCTGCAACATAAAGCGCACCCTGTATTTCTAAAGGGTTTTTCAATAAGAGCGCTACAAAAGTTTTTTTTAAATAAACCAAAAACGGTTTTGGATATCAATGAAATTCTTTATTCCTGTGAAAGCACGTTCGATGCCATTATGTATGCAACTCGATTTCTTTTGCATGGCCACCACGGGCAGGCTTGCAGAAGTCCAGACGCTGAACCCAATTTTCGACGGTTTTCAAGCATAAATCGGCCGATACTGCTGCAATTTCACGTTCGGTATTCGTACGAAGTTCATCAATCGTCGCTGGCTTGTTGGCATAGACCATAGACTTGACGAAGCCCCACAGGAAATAGTCTAACGGCGTCAAATCGCACGACCGAGGCGGCCAAGCGACTGGACCATTTCGTGAGATAACACGTTCTCCAAACTTGGTTTCCAATAAATTGATTGTGGCATTCGCTGTGTGGCTTGTGGCGCCGTCCTGTTGGAACCACATGTCCTCCAAGTCCGTTTCATCCAAATGGGGCCAAAAATATTCGGTTATCATTGAACGGTAGCGATTCCCATTCATAGTAACGTGCCGGTCTTGATCATCACGGAAGAAGTACGGCCCAATGACGCCGCCGGCCCATAAAACACACCAAACCGTAATTTTTTCGGGATGCAATGATGACTCATGGAGAACGTGTGGATTGCTGCCTGACCAATACCGCATATTTTGTTTATTGAAGAAGCCATTCAGCCAGAAATGAGCCTCATCGCTGAAGATGATTTTTCGAGGAAAATCCGAATCATTTTCAAGTTGTTGCTCAGCCCAATTCACGAACATACGACGCTTCTGGTGGTCAAGCGGCTTTAGTTCTTGCGTGAATTTAATCTTGTAGGGATGTAGGTTAAGATCTTTTCGCAAAATTCGCCACAACGACGTCACAGAGATGCCCAACGCTTGAGAACGACGTGTGAGAGACACATTTGGGCTTTCTTCAACTGAAGCCTCATTGGCAGCAATATTCTCGACACTACGGGCACTTCTTTGCCTGTGGATTCAAATTTTTTCCACTAGACGACCATAAATTGGACGTAGCGCTCTTAACGTTGAGGCCACTGACTCCGAATTTCGGATGTAAATTTTAATAATTTCGACTCGTTGTTACTGAAGAGAAATGTCAAAAGAGCGGCAAGAAATATGGCGTCATTTGCTGTCCCTGTCGCTCAACTTTTGTAACGTCCCTGTTGAAAAACCCGATATTTATCATGTGAAAAGATATTCTATTGATTCATATTTTCTTATTTTTTTTATTAAGTATAATTTTCTCCTTCTTAAGCAAAGTTTTAAATGTTAAAAAAGCTAAAATGCTGCCAAATACTTTATAATGCCCGTTTTACTTTTCCCTAACCTGTTCTGTTAAAAAAAAAAAAAGCTTTTGCTCTACCCCACAAAAACATGCACGTGATTGTACAGATAATTTATTCTAATATTGGGTTCAAAAAAGCCATTTAAATCGGGAAACTGCATTCATACTTTTTATTTAACAATCTTTAACGACCTTATCCTTCAAGATAGTTAACGACTTTGTATCTATGCGACAAAGCAGAACCTAACTGTCATAATGAATAAACCAGTTGGCCATATATAGCGAATATAATCAAACAAACACTTTGACTCGAGTTTATACAGTGATGTCCAATTTTATTCATTTACTGTATTAATTTTGTTTGTTTTTTTTTTTGTTTTTTTTTTCTCTTGTTGTTGTTTGAGTATACAACGTCTTAAAAATACGTGTCACTATGGTTGATGATAATATTTTCGCAAGTAAATAAATTAGTTCAATAGCTGCTGCTTTAGCTTTCGAAGCGCATCCACTCTATACAGGCAATTTAAGGCTATTGCTACAAGGCGCGCACAGTCTATCGAGCGAGCTGACAATAGATAATGTCAGTTGGCAAACGCTGGTTTCAAATAAAAATATGTCTTATTGGTAGGATCTAGTTTTGATTATTTTCATTCAAATATTTGTATCTAGAACTTTGAATTTTGAATCAAATTTTAATAAATTTCTTTCGATTTTTAATGTTTAGATTCATGCGTTGCTGGAAACAAATCCCGATCGTCAAAAGAAAAAAATCATTATGAACCGGAAATTGTACGTTCAAAGGTACCACCACCACCACCTCCGAGACGGATTAAGGATCATGATGAGTCGTCGTCGAAAGTGCCACCCGCAGAACCTATATCGGAGGCGTATACTTTATACAGTATACGTCAACAAATGGCGATAAGCCTAAATCGTATGAAGGACCTGGAGAATGAAGTCAAAAGTATTCCAGAACTGCAAGTGAGTAAATTGTTTTTTTTTTTTTTCATTGTGTCGATTTACATGTGTAGTTGGTTGTGTTATCTTATCAAATGTGAAAAAACTTGTGATTACATTTTTGTTTAGTAATGATGTTATTAAGAGTGCATTCGTTAAATTAATAATTTGTTATTGATTGGTTCATTGATCACTGAATAATTATAAATTGTGATAAAGTAGTAGATTTGCTTGAATGAGTAAGATGAGTCCATCGACGTATGTACCTCAATATTGTTGTATCTGTGCAATGTTGTTGCCGGATTACTTTATGATGTTTGGACAATCGATTGGGCAGTAAACAAGTTTGGGATGCACATACATATGGGGTTTTTAATATATAAACAGACCGGCCCGACTTGCCTATTATTCAAATCAAACACACAGAAAAGTTTTGAATCTTTTAACACCTAATGTTAAATTAAATACATAAAAAACTATCTATCTATCTTCTATTGTTGGATGTTCGCAGATATTTTGTAGCTATCATTAGTATCAATTTATATGCAGAACCGAATAATTAGGTACCAAACCGTTCGCAGTTGTTTTAGCACATGCTTTTAAGAGGCGCCGGGTTTCCGATGGTTATATTTTAAAGCATAACAACAATTTTTTTTTATTAAAATTTGTCACCCATATTTAGGAATTACATATTGCATAGATAACGAATACAATAATTATTCGGTATTGCAATATACGTTACAAAATGGCAGTTTTAAAGAGTCTTTCATTAAGTGCAATCTATCATTAAATTTGCATAGAACAACGTGTTTCTGAAATATTATCGATTGAAAGGGCTATCGATGACATAATGTATGGAATATAGCATCGTTTATATTTCCACCGCGGCTACTCTGTGTGGCGCACATTCAAAATGTCCAAATTGTCCATGACTCTGGCACATAAATCAGGCTGAATATGACAGATGGCATGGATTACGTTGGCTTTGAGGGCCGCTGTGGTTTTTGACTTATTTCCATACACCTGCGACTTCAGAAAAACCCAGAAAAACCCTATTAGGGTCATTAGGCAAGATCTCGGTCGACAGTTCATATCACCTTACCATGAGATGACAATGCCTGGAATCGCCAGTACAAAATTTCCAATGTGGCGTGAGCTATGTGAAACATAGCACCGCGCCGACCGTCCTAGTGAAACCATATGTCGTTGGTGTCCATATAATCTAATTCAGGTCAAAAGAAGTTGGTAATCATCGACCTATTGTCAAAGAAAGACGGACCGATGAGGCCGCCAGCTCAAATCCAAACCAAACAGTGAGTTTTTCGGGAACCATTGGACGCTGTTGAATCTCTTGTGGGTTGGTATCGTCCCACATTCAAAAAATCTGTTTGTTGAATTACCCATTCATCCTGAAATGGGCCTCATCGCTGAAGATGATTTTTCGATGCAAATCAGGTCCAGTTTCCAATTGCTCCAGAGCATATGCAGCGAACACATGTCGTTGTCTATGGTCGTTTACCTTCAGCTCCTGGCTCAGGTGAATGCTGCAAGCTCAAGTCACAACACAAAATTCGCCAATTGCGTTTCGTCGAAGTATCGCCAGTACAGAATAGGTGTTGGTTTATCGTTTACTGAACCAGTAGACTCAAACTTAAATATCCACCATTCTGGAAATAGACCTCTCGGTAGGACGATTATGACGACTTACAAATGTGCAAAGTAAGCGAAACGTTGCCAGAAGAGAACTCCCATTTTGATAAAACAATCACATGCACGTGTTGTTGAAAGCTATATCCGTGCATGGTGATTTGGACAAATGGGCTGAATCAATGACAGTCTGATTGACAGATGTAGCTATAACAATATGGCAGCTATTTACTGTAAAAGCTCGTAGGTCTGTATTAGAAGACCCTTTACATACCTGTTCCATTGTGACATTGATATTTGCAAGGAAATGCATGCGATGACTTTTTCTTCTCTGAAACAACCCTAATAATAGGTTAGCCGGGGATGCCTATTAAATGTCAAATAAGACACAAAATTGATTAATCGGATTATTTCTTACTCACTTAAAAACGCTATTTGGTGAATAGCTTTGTGAGAATGCATATTTTTCTATAACACATTTCAGTAGAAATCACTGCCCACAACATTTTTGTTAAATCAGACAATTGACAACTCAATAATTACTAGGAATTGGTGAGTTCGGAGCAGGGCTCTGATTAGAAAATATCGTCGTTAAAACGATGTGAGAAAATTCGACGTCGACTGACTACAATCGCATGAAACTGATCAAACCTATCTAAAACGCGTATGTATCCCTTAATCTCTCTATTAATACCATACCACCAGAATCAATTGTAAATATATGGACGAAATCAAGCAGCCTAAAGCAGCTGGATTTCTTTTGCCCACCAGCAAGTGCAAATGGCGAGATTTGGTAAAGGAAAGAAACCCTACTTTTTAGAAGGTTTGAGTGTAAAACTTTAAAGCCAGTGATACTTTCCCAAACAGCACAAGGGAAAATCGAAGTTGGGTAATAATCGATTCAGAGAATATGAAAGAATCACGTCTGCAGACTGTCAAACGGCGATGACGAGCAATCTATCAGACACAAGTGACACAACGAACCATTCAATATGGTCGACCACAGTGAAAACTTACATCCACTTGATCAAAAATAAGGGAGGATAGCAATAAGCTCTAGCTTACTAAGGCTGCCGGAAAAGACAATCTTCATGCCTACTTATATAAAGCTCATGAGCAAAATTAGGTTGTACGAAAGTATGCCTCAGGATCGTTTACCCGAACCATAAGGAAGCGGACCACCGGAACTGTCTTAACTACGGAAGCATAAGTCTCCTTAACATCACTTTCAATATCCTTTCTTCCGTTATAAATGAACTCCTTAAACTCCTCATTTCAGGACCTTGTCTATCTCGGCTCTGATATTAACTCTAACAACAACTCGTTAGATTTTTTTTCCCGTGGGCTGGTGGAAATCTCAGCACGTGCCCAACCTTACCCACTAAAACCACCACCCTTTTTGTATTTGTATTGCAACTAGGTATGCGACTTATCTAGCAATTTTTTCATCACGAGTAAAGAATGTTTGGCAGGTAACTTTCCTATGAGAGTTCCTGCTTTTTCCGCAATTAATAGCGCGGTTTTTTATTATCGGGCCAAATCTAAGGGCATAGTTCTTTGAAGACGCCGGCATAAATTTGTTTCGTCAAGAATTTGGAGGACCGTTGTGTTAACGTGTCCCAATAAACGTTTTTTATGTTTGCGTGCAAAATTTTTTTATTTCACCTTTAAACGCGGGAATACCCAGATCTCTGCATAGATCTTAATCCTTTATATATCACGGCGCATTGACGAATGATCTTAACATTTCGTTTTCAAAAGTTTGTTGAATGTTTAGATTCGTTTCACTGGTACAACCCCATAGTTGTATACCATATGTCCAGACCAGCTTTAGCACTTGCTTGTTATTAAGGTAAAGCTTCGAATATTTTCCGAGTAAGCAGTACAGTTCTCTGTATTTATTTTTAACTTGTTCGCATTTCTTTTTTACATGCGACTTCCATTTTAATTTTGCATCAATTGTCATTCCGAGATATTTCGCTTCATTTGCAAAAGGGACTCGAACCGTATTGAGAAATACTGGCATATTTGCTCTCGTTAAGTGCAATCCTCCAGGATTATGTCCATCCATTAACCTCAGTAAGAGCGTTTTGTAATTTCATATTTGTTTCCTCTATTGTTGTGCTGCTAATATATCTGTATCGTCAGCAACGTGACAACTATTGTATCATTTGTTGGTGGGATATCACGTTTAAATAGGAGGTACAAGAGTGGTCCAAGGACTCTTCCTTGGGCTTCTCCTGCCAATATTTCTTTGAACTCTGAATATTTGTTTCCAAGTTGCACACGGAAGAGTCTATGCTCAATAATTCAAGATACGACAAGAGGTTTTCATATAATTTTTCAGGCAGAACTTGTCTTAATTTGTATTGAAGGCCTCTATGCCAAACCTTGTCAAGAGATTGTCTTTTCTTCGAAAGCTTTCTCGATTACATCGGTAATTCGTTGAACTTGGTCCACAGTCGAATGTTTACATCTAAACCAAAATTGATGGTCAGGTAAAAGGCATTTCTGCTAAATAATGGGATGTAAGCGACCAGGTTATGTCCTTTCAAAAACTTTTGAAATTATTGGAAGAAGTGAAATAGGTCTGTAAGATTTTATTTCATTCGGTGATTGTCCTGGTTTGAGAACCAAAATCACTTCCATTGTATTCTAAGCAGACATATCTGCTCGGATACTTTTTGGAAAAACAAATTTGATCTATCTAATATCAAAAAAAAAATAATGCAACTAAAAATAATAAAGTTAAGTGTATTGTCAAAGAGACATCAAATTAAATGAGTTATTTCATGGTGCGAATAATTGTACCTATTTACTTAATTTTTTTGTTGATATTACCTCGACCAGCGCTAAGAAACCAAATCGTGGTAGCAAGGTATATTTACGGAGTATGCTTTCGAAATAATATTTGATATGAATGTCAGAATATGTGGTTATGGTATAACGTATGAGGTATGTAAATTCATTTCATAAATTTTAAACAACCACAGGTTAGCACCGAATATTTAAGTCTTTTAGGCTTTTATGTTTTAGGAATATAAACGAAAATGTGATGTTATAATCTAGTTTGTGTTGGCATCTGAGGCAAAGAAGAAAAATGTTCGCTTTAGCCCAATGTAGTCCAGTTCCCACAAGTTTTAGCACTGCCCTAAACAATTTCTTGTTCGATGTGTACTTAGGCTTGGTCCGGGATATAGTCGACGCTGAAAACATAGCCTTTATGAATGATATGAAATTTACGATTTTCCAAATGATGATTTGGTAATCAAGTTTTGAGATCGAAATTGTTGTTTGTTTCAATGAAATAAGTAGGCAGACTTCTTCATCAACAGTAATTTGGTGCTAAGTTGTGCGCTCGAAGGTTAAAAGATTAAAATTTTCTCTTTTCAAAAAAAAATACCGCCTCTACTTCTTGCGGCATTCTTATAAATTCAATCATTGGCGAGTCGGTGTCAAAACAAAGCTTATGAATTTCAGAGCATGATTATCCAAAAATATTTAAATTTGGAATTGATAGCTATATAGCTATAACTTGGCCCTTACACAAAAGGAAGTACTGGTGATTCAAAAATTGTAAACCAAATGTAGAGGACAAAATTGTTACCACATCGTATAAGGCTTTCCCAAAAATGTCTTTAAATTCTTATATCGAGAACAGTGAACAACATTATCCAAATGGGGTCTTCACTATATGTGTAGGTACCTAGTTTTACATAGATTTTACCAAAATCATAGTGTTAGGCAAAATCGTAAAATTTTGAGATTTTTTTCTGCTCTGCTATACTCAACAAGGAGTACAAAAAATTATCAATCTATCTTAAAATGTACGACTTAACCTGACAAGTGTGTGCAGAACCTTTCGAATATACATTATGTATTCATACACCTGTAGCACGACAGGTGTCACGAACTACAGCTTGATTTTGGCACTAAAAGAAATCATAATTTTATTTAGGCAATGACTCACCGTTGCTGCATTTTAATTGTGCAATGTGAAAACATTGACGTTTTTCGGAGATAGAAAACAATTGAAAACACACGTTCGAGAATCCCGAATTCCGAAACTAATAAACAAGATACCAAATTACTATACACATTCACAAGCCACGACCACGAGAACAACGTTTTCACAAGCAAGGGTAAACACAAAAGGATTGGGAAAAAAATTAAAAACACAAAACATGGTAAAAAACTAAACAACACCATCAGCTTATCAAGGATTTTTTATTTTTGCACTTGCACCTGGCAAACTCAGTCTGCATTTTGCCTTCAGTTTCACTACACTTCCACCTCTCATATAGATTGCTATACAGCCAATTAAATTTTATTCAAATAGCATTAAGGAGCTAAAATAAAGCTGAAAAGATCACGTATTTTACCGCACAAATGCTAACTAAATAATGCCGAGACTCCGCAATACACATTCGACCATTGAGTTTCGATAACTGGAATCAGCTGACGACCGACGATTTCATATAAAGAGCGGAGTGAAAAGGTATTCAACCCTGCTTACTGATCACTTAAAAAACTAACTTGGGGTAGGGTATGATTCGAAATTTTGTTTTTCCGGCGTTCCTTTTTAGTTTAATACAATCTAGCTAGTCTCAACTCTCAACTAACCATTTTATCAACTGACGTTTGATCGAAATGGCCGACCAAATTGGGTGTGTTCAGATAGTCGGTTTTGCTTAGATACCTCTACATGTTTTCTTTGGCAAACAAATTTTGTTAGTCTATTAGACAAACACCTGATGGCAAATTTTCGTATCGACTTGTGCTAAACATTTTGAATGCTAATGCATATTTGTATGGGAAATCATCAAGTGAATAATTCAAAAGAAAAAAATAATAATAAATGATAATAATTGAGTAGATTAAAGCTGAATTCAATTGAAGAACAATATATAAATACAAAGTCTTAAGTCTTCGAAAATTGTAAAAGTGATTTCCAAAGATTTTGCTCCTAATTTGAAAATTAAATTCCTATTTTTTTTTAAATATGTGTTTACTGCAGAACGGTTAATTAAGCGATCGTTCTTCGAAAGGGTAAAAAATGCAAAAAAATGGATTTTTAAGGTGTTTTTGTGAACATTGAATACTACGGCCGTGTGTCAATTGCGTTAAAAAGAGGGTTAAAATTGATCCACTGTTAAAATTTTGACTTTTCTGCACTATAATTATGTCAAAAATTACCAACAAGCTAAAATTTTAACGCAATTGACACACGGCCTACATAAAGGATCGTTTTAAGCTTGTTCGCAACCAGGTGTTTGCCTTCAGTCGTCAATTTTTTAATTTTTCTCGATTCTAACCAATAATGGCGGCGTTGCAAGTTGCAGATTTGGTAAAATGGTAAGATATTAATTTAAATGTATTCAATTAAATATCTGTACTCGGTAATGAACGTCTATTCAAAACAAAAACAGCGAACGTTTTAAAATGATTTATAAAAAGAAAGGTTAGCTGGAAAGATGTTGTTTATGTATGGGCTTATGAAGTTATGACTGGATGATGATTATGACTTTTCTTATACATTCTCCTTGTTACTGCGTGGCGGTAAGAAATCCAATCTGATTCACAAATTCATGAAACGGAGGAGACTTCTCGCTTCCGGGTTTGTCAAATCGCAGAGATTTTGAAAGAAATGAACTCCATGATGAAGCTTCGTTTTTTTTGGATAGGGCCGGGCAGCTACAAAGAAGGTGAACTATTGTATGTATCTTCTTCTTCGCCCTGAAGGTTTAGTTTTTCTGCGTGCCAAGTTTGTTTATATCTTTAGTAAACCAGTGTCCAGTGATGACACCTATAAGATGGATCGTTTTAAATGCAGCTTGGGTATTTAACCGTCGTGCCAAGACTCCATCTGAGATTTGATTTGCTATTAGGATGCTGCGCTAGTACCTAAGCATTTAAATGAAGCTACAGTAGTTAATACCAAAGATTATAGAACTACATATTTTCTATGTGGGGTACTGATATTGCTACCCCAGTGATCACATTGCTACCCCAGCATCAAACAACAGCATACTCGACGCATACGATGGAAGAAGTTTCCCATTCGCTCTTACCGCCCGCGTCTGCAACGGCTACAAAATGTTTAGCTGTGATGCTAACTCTATGTAGTTCTACACTCTTTGGTAATACCAAGCGTACCCGTGTCGAGTACGACTGGTAATTTTGTTCCATATTTGGTGAGTTCGTCAGCCCAGTAGAGGTTAATGTTGAATTGCTCTGCCATCTCTTAAAGGGATGAGCAGTAATATAGGGTTGTTTTTCAGTTAGTTGGGACTGATTTCAGGGATTTGATGGCCGCTTGGCTGTCCGAGAAAATGCTAATATCCTTGGCAGATATTACATTCTCTTTCAGCCATGATAAGCACTCTTTACTCACCATGAGTTCCGACAGGAAAATCTGTGGGGTTTTTAGAAAAATGCACCCAAATAGCCGGCGCGGGTTTAAATGATTTAAAAAAAAAAACCTTTATATGAACGAAATTTTATGGCGTTACGGGTAAAAAAAGTGTCCTGAATCGAGAACTCCCTTGACATTTGAGAAAAAATCTGCTCCTGGATTATGTCTTCCTACACGTAGGTATTATTGCAAATTGTTGTTGTCACATCGAAAGTGTTTGACAGTTCTTTCAGAATAGTTCGTACCATAGACTTTGCTGACCGTTCCAATGAAGAACGACACAAATTCCTTCGCTGAATTTTATAGAGGGGTAGTTTTTTCATCTTGCATAAGCTGTCCTTTTTACTTATTTTTACGTACGGGATTACGGTAAAGACAATGAGTAAAAATTATATCGTACGGGAACAGCCCTAATTACACCATGTTTAATTGCCTATAATATGTAAATATGTTTTTAGATTTCATTTAACAGTTTTTGCTTTCTAGAAATATTTAATACTAAGATTTGTTGATTTTTATTATTTTTTAGAACGAACTTACTCAACTGCGTAATGACAAACAAAAGCTTCAACAAGAACTGCAGAAGAAAGAAGATGAGCTCGCCAAAGCCAAGGAAACACTTTCCGCTTCTCCGGTTCCACAGATCAATGCAAGCCCCAGCCCCAGGCATTCGTCACCGGTTACATTCACGCCGCAACGTATTAGTCCGATTTCACTAGACAGTCTAAGCGCTCGTATAAAAAACAGTCCGGCATCCTCAAATGAACAATCCAGTCCGCAAGTACTTAAACGGGACGTGGCAGTCAATTGCGCCGCTTACACACGTGATATTGGTGTTGGTAGTAGTCCGATTATCTGTCGAACAATTGGTACAAATTTACCACTCGCAGGAGATATTTTCGACAAGCTATACACAAAGCAAGAGCTCAACGAACACGTTCAAATCTGCATCAAAGAGTACGAGGAGAACTACAGGATAAGCCAAACAAAGAAGGTAGTCTCCGTTGGGACTCAAATGTTCAACCCGCCTAAGAAGGACTTAAGAGATAGCTCCATGCAGACTACAGCCGAACGACCAGTTCAAAAGTTCTCGATTGGAATAATGGCACGACCGACTCTACGAGACGTAATGGTTTCATGTAAGCCTGAGATGCGTTCCATTGCTTGTTCCGATCATCGAACTACTGATAGACTTTGCGATAAATGTGATATTCCGAAACGTACTGTCGGCTGTGGACCCGAACCCGAGGAGGAAAAGATAAAATCATTGTCTCTCAAGCTGATGGACATGCCTGGAAGAAGTCAAACCTTTAGTCTTGGTGAAAATGAAAAGCTCAATATAAAACGCAAAACCATCGGCACGCAATCGCAATGGGTTACACATTCAATAGGAATGCAAACATCCTTCACGGTTGCCTCTGTAGGTGTACAAAATGTCCCCCAACAACAGACGGAGTCTTCACAGTGCTTGGTGGAAAATGCAAATCGTCATACCGATACCCGGGATCTGATCAAAATGCGTACATCACAGGTCAACACCGATGAGGAACCGGCTCCTGTCAAGCCAGCCACCTGTGAAAGTTCATGTGGCACTGATCAGGTGCGAACCATCGATCATGGGGTGAACACACTGCCACCAGCCAAGACTAAACATTCCTCGTCCAACACCGAACAACTACACAAACGGGACATTGGTTGTGGAGACGTTGTCAAGCCGCATATTTCGATCGCATGTGCCGACAATTACTGTGATTCCTGTAAGGAGGCTATTAAACATTTGGCAAAGGACTTTTCTAAGGTTCCGTCAAGCCCCATAGTCGCCACAATTGCGAGAAGTGATTCGTCTAAAATTCCCAGACCCAAACACCTAACGAGTCCCAGTCCGGTGAGAAAGAAGTTTATGCGGCAAAATACTTATACCATTACACCATCTCCCACTCCGAGTCCTGTCGCAGAAAAACGGAACATTTTGAGGTAAGTTACATTGTATTTCTATGATTGTAAGCTCTGAGTTTTGTCCATGTTCAAGCTTCGAGCTTTTGACAGATCTAGCGATGTAAATCCAACCGATTTGTTATAAGGGTCGGGTCAATTGATAGGCTGAGTTTTCTAAGACACCTTGTGAACAAAGGACTTTTGGTAACTTTGTTGATCCCGATTTAGCGCTGAGCCTGATTCCTGGAACGTTTGAAAATTTGGATGATTGGTTGGCTAATACGGCACTGATAGAGGTGGCGATCAGGTTTTGATTAAAGATTTCAGCAGATAGATACCCCTTTGTTGCAGTTGCGCGTCTGTTTATCTTCGATTCGATTAGCTTCATATATTTGTTTTTCTCTTCCTTCTGAAAGGCCTGTGTTGTTAACTTTTACTTTGCCCATATAGTATTCTTCGAACGTGGCTTTTCTTGTGTGTTGACTTGTGAAATACTAAGTGGATATTGAGGATTCAATAAGCAATGCGAACAAGCTGTAGCAGCAAAAGAGGAAGCGTTTAGGCAAATGCGGGCAGATCTAACTGAAGAGGAAAGATTAGTTTATATCAACCATACAGTAGGAGGCACAAAGAATTCGTTCAACGAAAAAGTTACTAACTAACTGTTGGCACGTCGCGGAGGCTCACGGACATTTTGGTTAGTAATATTTTTAGTCATTCTTCATTCCCTCCCTTAAATAGAACAGATGGATCACTCGCTACGACACAAAAAGAAAAGGCTGACTTATTCTCTAGAATGTTTTCACGAAATTCAACATTAACTTCAGAACGGTACAGGCATAGGGCTCGAAATCTCGAGGATCGTTGAAATTAAATTTCGACCTCGAAAAATACAAAAAACAATTTGGATTGTAAAAAAGCCACTGGATCTGACGTTATTTCACCTACTTACACCCGTTCTTTGCAGATTATTTTGTATGATATGTAGGTTTTCTCCAGTTGCTGGAAAATTACTCCAATCGGCCCGATTGTCAAAAATGGAAGAAATTCATTCCTGTAAAGCATTTGGCACAGAGCTTTGCTACCCAAATTGACAGTATACGGAGTTCCTAAAACACAGTGCGTTCGGACTGACAACTAGTTTTGCAAGTGGTGCTGGATGGCGCTTCTTCAGATTGTCTAACGCTGGGGTACCTCCGGAATCAATTCTCTCACACACATCTATTTACAATTTGGATTGTAAAAAAGCCACTGGATCTGACGTTATTTCACCTATTTACACCCGTTCTTTGCAGATTATTTTGTATGATATGTAGGTTTTCTCCAGTTGCTGGAAAATTACTCCAATCGGCCCGATTGTCAAAAATGGAAGAAATTCATTCCTGTAAAGCATTTGGCACAGAGCTTTGCTACCCAAATTGACAGTATACGGAGTTCCTAAAACACAGTGCGTTCGGACTGACAACTAGTTTTGCAAGTGGTGCTGGATGGCGCTTCTTCAGATTGTCTAACGCTGGGGTACCTCCAGAATCAATTCTCTCACACACATCTATTTCTGCTGCACATTATGTAATAATATGTGGAGGACAACTAATAATCGCATTTTTAGTTAGGAGATGTAATGTTAGTAATCTAATAGTTGCTCCACACAGTTGCTTACAAGAATGAAAAAGTCTACAGTTCCGCAAATCGAAATCAAGAATACATTCCTTAAATGAGAAGCATCACAATTGGGTCAGATATATCAGAGCAGCAACATTTCCAAATAAGCAGCTTCCAAACTAAGTTACCTCTTCAGAGTTAGGACACATTTTACGCCAGACCAAGAACGACCAGGTCTCCAATAGTGTTCTCATGTTTGGAGTTCGGCCCCGAAACATTCACCTCTTATAGACGATTCTTTCCTTACTTCAAATATGCAACCCTTGAAACAGCAAAGACTTGTAGAAGATCTTTCGCCTTATTACAGATATCACTATATCATTAAAACCATTTAACAACGATACAAACAACGCAATTACAAATTTATTTTTGTATCAAAACAAGCAAACAATGGAACGAACTTCCAGAAGACATATTTCCACCTATATGCAATCAAAGATTATAAAGTCATACAGATGACGCATTGATAACAAAAAAAAAACAGAAGTTTTTGCTCACCAGCTTCATGGTACCGGGCAGTTCTTTGTTTCCTCTTGAGTTTTTCGATAATGTAACCTTAACTCATAGAATGCCAAGAGACAAGTGTCCCATAACTTATTCGGGAGAACTACCGATGTATAAATCTAACGTGCAATCTTTCGTTGTATGTCCGATCTTTTTTCCGAACGTTCTTCTACAGACATAGAAATCTTTACATGCTTTCTTGACTACTTGTTTGTTTTCCAATAAAGTTAAGTATCCTGATTTTTGGCATTGGGTGAGACTGAAAGTGCTTGTTCATTAGGAAAGCATTGTTAACTTCTTGCTCAAATTACCACTCAGGCCACAACATGTAGCCCACGTGCTAACAGTATCGAGATCGATATCATTTAACTGACATTTTTGACAAACTTCACTTAATCGCGTTCCCGTACTTTTTCGTAAATTTTTCTGTCTCTGACATAAGTTACATCCACTCTAAGAAATTTGAGAACTTAAGATAAATTACTGTGAAGGTACGGGAACATAGCTAATTTTTCGCCATTTAAATGATCTAAGCAGCCTATCCAACTTTTTAAACGCGGGGATGATGAGGATGAACTCTGTCATTATGAAATCCAACGTTTTTCTATTCATTTGCGGGTATAAACAACCTACCCTTTGTAGGTATCCAATCCAAGGGTTGAAACAAATGACCCATGCGCATCGCAATGTTTAGAAGAGCATTGAACACGCAATAGGCTGACTCTTTCACATTATGAATACCCAGATCCCAGGTGTTTTCAAACGAGTAAAGTTCATGAATTTTGTGTTCAATGAGTACCTACTACGCATAATCCCACCATAATTCCTACTCGCATCCTTTCACGGTCATATCACATTTAGTGCGCATTCGTTTTATTTAACTTTAGCTTTGCTGTTGTAGTGTACGCTTCGCCATAGTTCTTGCTTCTTTTATTTTCTTATTTTCATTCAATTGTTTGCATTGATTTTCTGTGGGAAAGGTCTTGTTATTTAACGAGTGAGTTGTATGAAAATTGAATCTCCTGCTTATAATATTTTTGTTTTTTTTTTTCTTTAGTTCATTAGATGAAAAATCATCACACAACACCAGTCTGGATTCGGAAAATCTGATTTCATTGAGCTCCTTGTCGAAGAATGAAAGCAACGAAATGAAACAAAAACACATTCTCGAAGAAATCGCCAGTGAAAATAATGCCCGAATGCTTGAACTCTGCCATGAAGGTGGCATTGGTGATATCGGAAAGGATTTAATTGTAAAAGAGGAAACTCGAGTGAGAATATCATGGTCCAGAGAGAATTCACCAGCCCCATCAACATCCACATCGTCCACGGTGAAAACTGTTATTGAAAATATTCCCGCTGACGAAGAGAACAAAGATAAGGGAGATGTAAACACCACTGAATGTCCTGCAGCAGAGAGCCTAGAACGTAAAGGTATCGAAGCTCAACCCATTTCTAGTCAAAGACGTCAACGCGAGGTACAAACCATGATTATGAATCAAATTGTATCGCAGGAGAATGTTCCACGAGAGAAGTAAGTTCGTATGTGCTCATTTGTATTTTATACTTATCTCATCGTCTTTTCATTGTTTTAGGGTCTTTCCATCAAAGGAGATGCAGGCCGCCCTTAAAGTGATCAACGATTCACTTCAGAAATTCTCCTCAAAATCCAGTGACCATAAGAGCGCCACGGCTGTTGTACAAATGGAATGGTTCCACATCTCCAGTACAGACAAGGCAGAGCCTTTTGTCGTTGAAGACTATCTGGATTGCTTTGAGGAGTTTTCAATTGCATTATTGAAATACATTGTCAATTTGGTGGACAGCAATGTAAGTTATGGAAAATTGTATGTAAAGCATATTTTAATTTTTTTTCGAATGGATACGCAGGGCAATACAGCAATGCATTATGCGGTTTCACATGGCAACTTTGACGTTGTATCTATTCTACTGGATTCTAAGGTTTGCAATGTAAACCAGATGAATAACGCTGGATACACGTGTGTTATGCTCGTCTCGCTGGCGAAATTGAAAAATTCCGCACATCGGACAGTCGTCCAACGATTGTTCCAGATGGCCGATGTCAATATACGAGCCAAAAAGGTACAAGTATTCTTATGTGGAAGCTAGTTCTGTCTAAAAACCTCTTCCTTTTACTTTTCAGCACTGTCAAACTGCCCTAATGCTTGCTGTTTCCCATGGAAACTTGGATATGGTTGAAATGTTGTTAGGCGCTGGCGCTGACATCAACATTCAGGATGAGGATGGTAGTACCGCGCTTATGTGCGCCGCAGAACACGGACGTGTGGATATTGTTAAGCATTTGCTATCACAATCAGATTGTGACTCTTTAATTCAGGATGTGGTAAGTGATGACATAATGAGGAGAGTTTATTACATTTCAGGGAGTCTAAAATCATATTAGGGTGCAAGGTGATGAGCTACCAGCTCTGTAAACATTTAATTTATTTAGATTTCTCTATGACATAACCAACCCAACTCATGGTTGAATGACATGAAGTCATGGTAGAGAAAGTAGACTACATAATTTGTTGCTTTTTTATTGTTCTTACATAGATTAGACCTAAACTTGTCCCAAGAGACAATAACTATGTAACCACGTAATCTACCTTTATGTGTTGTTTTTAGAAATGAAGCACTAATCTGAGAATATTATTCAACAGTGTCTATATTTATGCGGGTGTAGCGTAGAAAACAACATTTTGCCCCATCATCTTCTTCTTGAGTTGGCTTCTCCAATTGGCTTGGACCGTAGCTAACTAAACGGTTATCAATTAAGGATGTTGTTTTTTTTTCAAATGCAAAAAAAATAAACAATTTATCGTGAAATATTTATTTTAAATCTAAAGAACCATCCTGGACATTACCTTTTAAAAGATAATCCCTTCCAAATGTTGGCCGCATTAGAGTTCGAGCCTATTCGTCTGCCTCTCGCGAATATCACGAGAATAACACAACGCGTTCGAGCATATTCGTCTGTATCTCGCAAATAACACGAGTAATGTTGGCCTCCAATGCTTCAATCGCAGCTGGATTATCCACAAACGACTTAGACTTTACGTAGCCCCAAAGGAAAAAGTGTAACGGTGTGATATCGCATGATCTTGCTGGCCAATTCATGGAAAAAATTGTTTACCGAAGCGATCTCTCAATATGTCCGTTGTTTCACAGGCTGTGTGGCAAGTATCGTCGTCTTGTTGGAGCAAATGTTTTTCAGATTTCGAAAACATATCATGCGAAAAATAGTCCGTTATCATGGCCCAATAGCGAGCACCATTTATAGCAACATTTGCACCAGCCTAATTTTTAAAGAAATACGGACGGATGGTTCCACCCATAAACCGCACGGTTATTTTGAGTGGATGTAAAAGCAGCTCTCGAACATCTTCCTGTTGTTTTTTTTACTTTCCCATTCACGGAAACGATGAAGGTCACCGGATTCAATACCTGCGTCCGTTGAATTTCGTATGCAAACCAAGATCTTTGCGTAGAATTTTTTATTTTGTTACATATACAGGCCAAGTTGTTAAGAACGGCGCCGAATCGACTTCCATATACACCTCTTATATCACTTGGTTGAATATTCATCTCCAAACCCCTTAGACACAAACGGGGCCGAAGATTTTTCAAAGAATTTTCATTTCGAATCGACCAAGGATTTCTTTAGTGCTGAAGCGTATGCTAGTAGTTGCACCGATTTTGGAAAATTGTGCCTTTTGTGTTAGCTTAGGGAGACGAAATGTGCTGTTTGGCTTTAATGTTTTTTTAAAACATTCCAGCCCCAACGCCTTTATCTATTTTTGTAGCATCAGTATAGATGGCTATGGTTTCGTTGTCCAATTCTTTTCTCTCCCACCCCTCTCCACTTGAAAAGATGCAGGAGGATGATCTTTGAAATTCAGGGTGAGGCAGCATGCAATCACACCAAGCTACTAGCTGTTTCAATGCATAATGGCTACAAGCTTGGATAGCCGCACAAGCCTCACCAGTTTTGATACATAGTTTGTAACATAGAGAAATAACTTAGCTATATATACCTTAAAGTATATGGATCGACTCGGAATCCATACCTGAGTCGATATGCCATGTCTGTCCGTCCGTCCGTCGGTCTGTAAGTCATTAGATTTTGAGCTAGAATGATGAAATTTGGTACACGTACTCGTTGTTGTGCTCAGCAGTACAAGTGTGAAAATGTTTGAAATCCGCCCACTGCCACGCCGTTGAAAATTGTGAACAAATGTCCGAACAACGTACAATCTGGACAATCTTAATGCCTATATTTCGTCTATACGAAGTTTTTGCAACGCCCACTTTTTAAGGCGTTTCTGTAGACGGTTTTCGGTAAAATTTTAAGAAAATTTAAAAAATATAGAAAAACGTTGTGCATTAGTAAGTTAACTAGTTATATACGTTCTTAGCCATGCCCACTTTAGAGGATCTTGAAATTAAGGATGGAATGGGATAGGGTATTCTACGATTCGCACAGTGGATTGTACCCCTCTAATGTTTTTTTTAATTAAATCCTTATGAGAAATTTGTTTTCAAAAACTTACTGTTGCGATAATTTAAAAGAAAAAATAAATATATAGCTACAGAAGTAAATTTAAACTTTAAATTTATCAAATTCGTTCTAGGATGGAAGTACTGCCTTTAAAATCGCATGGCAAGCTGGCCATCGGGACATCGGTCTTCTTCTCTACGTTCATGAACAAATGATGCGTAGTAAAATGCCAAGTAAACCAGAACAACGAACTTCCTCGTTATCGCCACGTCATCACAAACGACAACCATCACAATAAACAAGAAGAATTAACCAACAGACAGATAAACTAAAAGATGTGTTACACCAATCGATCACAGTGGCATTTGTGTTTAGCAACTAAAAAAATAATTAAATTGGATCCCAATGATGAAAATTTTAAATCTATATACTAACAGATGGTATATAATGTGTACTAATATAAAATTAATTGAATTGTAATTCAACGATTTGCACTTTTGCATTTAACGAAGAAGACATTTTAGAAACCAACATTTTTAAATGAACATTAACTGGACTCGTACATATCATTTTTGTTTGTAAACCTTACAAAAACATTGTCTTATATACAGAACAATTAAATATCATATTCTAAAACACACATTCCACATATCCCCGAACATACATCACGTAACAACGCATACATTTTGTACGTTGACCGATTTGAATTAAAAGATATTTAAGGGTTTACATTGCACAAACACTTGTTCCGAGCGAGTCTATTTTGAAAAATTTCATAAAATGTAGATCATAAATGTGTTTTTACGAAATGAATGTCGTATTTGCATAGTCTAACCTTGTAATTGTAAAATAGTGTTTCTCACATTTTATTAAAAAATGTCGTATATATATTTGTTAATTTATTTTTTGTTTAACATACTGTTTCAACCCACTTTAACACAAAAAAAAACACTGGGGAATTTTCTTTAGCTAAGCACTTATTAATCTCAACCTCTATCACACATTTCTACTTTCGAATTTTCAGAGCAAAATAACAAATTTTATCTGTGCCTTGATTAATCTATCAATATCGATGGAAAAAAAAAACGATGTAACAATGTATACCTAAATTATAAACAAAAAAATATATGAATACAAAATATCCACACAGGTAGTTTTATAAAACACTTATTGTAAATCACAATTTAAAAAGAAATGAATATATAAAAAAAAAAAACTTGATTCGCAGTAGATTTGTGAAATAGAGGGCACACAACACACATCAATGATGTTAGAAGACTTAGATCAAATTAATATAAATGTGTCAATTCGGTTGATTTTTGAAAAGTAAACACAATGCTTTTGTTTTTTTAATTTAATGTTTAACTATATTAATACCAATTTTAAAGTATACTTACTTATTTAGTTTTTAGAAATCGAAAGAAAAATGTTCTTATAAAATACGTTGATGAAATGAAAACCTGAAATGTTTGAGTAAAGGAATGAATTAAAACAAACAAAAATTACTGTTCTTATTTGTATCTTCTTCGTAGCAAATGATTTTTTTAATTCTTACATTACTATGGCCCCATGGTTTAACTTAACGGAATTTCGTTCTTCGCCTCTACGTCATCAACGCTCATGGCCATGCAACGAATTTTTTGACATACAAATTAAAAAAAAAGGCAAAACTAAACTGTAAAAAGGGCATAAATGCTATTTATAAATCTATAACTATAAATGATATTAACAATAGTACATCTGTAATACACATCAAGTGCTTATTTTTTACCTCCAAGTGGTATCCATCGGGTACTGGTCTCATCCAACCGGATTTGACTTGCTAAACGATAAGCGCGAGTGTTGATAACACGACGAAAAACAGCGACACTATAAACAGCCAGGTCAGAATGGAACGGAATGAATACCCGACCTGTTGTCCTAGGCGAACCTAGACTAGCTGCTTCGACATTTTCGGACAACAGGTTGTCTAGGAATTTCAAGGGTTAGTCAGGCCCCTTGAACAGAGCTGGTGGCGGATGAACCGAAATGCCAACGGCAGCGCTCAATCCCGTAGTGGATACTGATGGCCCCGTATCCTAGGGGTATCTAATAAATCGGAACTGGCCCTTCAGGTTGGGGGTTGTGCTTTGGGTTAACTACCCAACCATGGAAAAATCTAATGGTTACGAAGCAACCAATAGCCTCGGAGAGGACTGATTTTATTGTTGACGACACGGCTAAACGAAAAAAGGACAACGACGTTCGTATCTGCACCTGGAATGTGAGAACATTAAACAGGAGAGGTGCAAGCGAACAACTAGCGGAAGCCCTAAACTGCTACAAAGCAGACATTACTGCCATCCAGGAAATACGATGAGATGGGCCGGGCAAAAATAGGATGAAAAACTGTGACATCTACTACGGACCGTGTTATAGTGAGCAGAAACAGCGACTATTCGGATGCGGATTTGTTATAAGTGCCAAACTTAGGCAAGAAGTCTTATGTTTCCAAGACATTAACGAACGCATTGTAACGATCCGCATCAAAGCCAAATACGCCAACATTAGCCTTATATGCGCTCATGCCCTATCGGAGGAAAAAGCTGATATAGCTAAGGACTGCTTCTATGAGCTCCTTGACAAAACCTATTAGCGACTACCGAAGTACGATGTTAAAATCGTGCTGGGAGATTTCAACGCAAAGGTAGGAAGAGAAGACATCTTTAGCAGTATTGTCGGAAAACATTACTACTACCTTGTTGCAGCCAAGGTTAAAATGCGGATATCCACCACGCCACAACAATCCAGAAATACTGTAAAAAAAATTAATGTCGAAAGACTGCAATCGCAAGAGACCGCCAAGACCTTCGCGCAACGCGTATCCATAAAACCTCTCGATTAACACCATACCACCAGCATCGAATGTCGAAGAACTATGGCAACGATGATAACAAGCCATTAGATCCGCCGCAAGTGATGTGCTAGGTTTCTCGCCCCACCAGCAAGAAACCCCTAGTTTGATGAGGAATGCCGATAAATGCTCGCAGCCAAGAGCGAGGCCTTCAAGGCTAAGCTGCAGGTTAAGACGAGAGCTGCCGTTGAGCTCTATAGGCAGAGAAGAAGGGAAGAACACCGGCTTTTTAGAAAGAAGAAAAAAGAACAAGAAAAGGGCGCGATCGAGCATATAGAGAGGTACCACTCCAGGAAAGATGTTCGCAAGTTTTACCAAAGTGTAAAACGTCAAAGCTAAGGATACAAGGCCCGAATAGAATCCTGTCGAGATGAACAAGGAAATATCGTAGTTGAGACGCAGTCGATGCTGAGGATATGGAAGAACCACTTCTGCAGACTGTTTAACGGCGATGACGAACAACATTCCGCTGTCAAGCAGAACGAACCATTCAATATTGGCAACGATAGCGAAAGCTGCCAGCCACCCGACCTGTGTGAAGTGAGGATAGCAATATCTAAACTGAAGCTTAATAAGGCTGCCGCAAATGACGGCCTTCTTGGTAAGTAACATCCACCAACTCATAAGCCGAATCTGGTCGGAAGAAAGTATGCCTGAAGAATGGAACCTCAGCATCATTTGCCCGATCCACAAAAAAAAAGGAGACCCTCTAAACTGCGCCAACTACAGAGGCATAAGTCTCCTCAACACCGCCTACAAAATTCTATCTGCCGTAATATGTGAACGCCTGAAACCGTTTACCAACAACCTGATCGGCCCTTATCAGTGTGGTTTTAGGCCAGGAAAGCCCACAACCAATCAAATCTTCACACTTCGGCAGGTCCTGGAAAACCCCCAAGAAGTCCAAATCGATATCCACCACCTATTCATCGATTTCAAAGCCGCATACGACAGCATTTATAGAGACGAACTATACAGAGTCATGTCTAGTTTTGGTATACCGCCCAAACTCGTCCGTTTGTGTAGGATGACGATGGAGAATTCTCGCTGCTCCATTAGGTTCGGAAACGACCTAACTGACACATTCGATACCAAAAAAGGATTTAGGCAAGGCGATGCGCTGTCATGTGACTTCTTCAATCTGATTCTTGAGAGGATTGTACAAAACTCACGAGCCAGCACCAGAGGCACAATTTTCCAAAAATCTGTACAACTACTAGCGTACGCCGACGATATTGACATCATTGGTAGGACCCAACGTGATGTCATAGCCACGTTTGCTAGTATAGAGAAGGAAGCGGCAAAAATGGGTTTAGCAGTAAATGAGGGCAAGACGAAGTATATGCTATCAACACGAAAGGACACACAACATCGACGAATTGGACAGAACGTCATCATTGACAGATATAACTTTGAGGTAGTACGGGACTTTATCTATCTCGGCTCCGCTATTAACTCTGACAACAACATCTCGTCAGAAATTAAACGAAGAATTACAACCGCTGTTTCTTCGGGCTAAGAAGGCAATTCAGTAGTAAAGCCCTCACTCGAACTACTAAGGAGATCTAATATAAGACCCTGGTCATCCCAGTCCCGCTCAAAAGCGGATGAAGAAATCCTTGGTCGATTTGAGAGGAAAATTCTTAGAAAAATCTTCGGTCCCGTTTGCGTTGACGGGCTATGGAGACGAAGATTCAACCAAGAACTATACGAGCTGTACAGCGACATGCCCCTGGTCAAAAAACTCTGCATTGGACGTTTAATATGGCTAGGACATGTAGAACGAATACTCCGACTCGCAGAGTCTTCGATTCCCAGCCAGACGTCGGACGCAGTATAGGACGACCTCGCCTTAAGTGGCACGCACAAGTAGAAACCGACTTCAACGAACTTGGAGTGCGCAACTGGAGGCAGTTAGCTAAGGACCGGGCTAATTGGAGAGGCATGTTGATTGAGGCCCAGGTTCATTCCGGACTTTAGCGCCACTTATGTAAGTAAGTAAGTATCCATAAATATTTTAGAATTGTTTGACAAGAAACGCATGCGATTTTCACTTATAGGTCCCATACACTTAGGGATGCAAATATCGTAAAAAAAAACATGGATATATCGATGTTTCCAAAAAAAACATCGGCTCTGGATCTGAATGACAAAAAACAAAAAAAACATCGATGTATCGCTTGCATCTCTACATACACTACGCAGACACGTCTGTGCATACACGCCTTTCTCACATACGGTGCAGACAATATGCGCAGACGTTAGTTTGTGTCGTTTCTTCTTGATCGTCAGGTCGGAAGAATGACGGATAATGCTTGCGCTGTATCAAAGAAAAAAAAATGTATAGCAAGGAATGATTATTTCAAAACGTCTAAAAATGTTACCCAGAATTGTCTTTCATATTTAAATGCATGCTTTCGCGTGAATTTTCTCAATCGTCTGTGCAAAATTTACCATACATCACGCAGACATGTCGTTGCAGACCAATAAAAAATCTAAAAGTTTTAAATTCACGCAGACCGTCGCTGCAAACAGTCGGCAAGGATACCTACACATGACACAGGCGGTCTGCGCAGATATGTGCATGTGCACAACAACAAAATATATTGGTCTGCAAAGACGTGTTTGCGTAGTGTATTGAACCTATTAGAAGAACGTTGAAGGAGCCCAGGTAAAAGACGTCACGTAGTCGACTGCAATATTTGGGAAACAATTTCAAGTTTTCAGCGCCATTTACAACATTATTTAATAGTTTGATGGTCATGAAACGAATTTTTGGAACGTAAAATTTAAAAAAGGCAAAACTAATATGTAAAAATGTCATTTGTTAAGAAGAAAACAAATTTTTAAGCATTATAGTAACACTGAACATCCAAAGAAATTTTAAAATTTTCTGACAACAAACGCATACGACTTTCCTTAGGAGAGCTTTGAAGGAGCCCAGTTAATAGACATCACGTCGTCGACTGCAAAATCTGGGACACATCTTAGAGCCATTCACAATATTATTTATTTGATTGTTTGTTGGTCAAAACTCAAATCCTTCATTTGCAGAAAAGACGGCGTTGAACATTTTCACCACAGCTTCAGAAACTGGTCCGTTTGCTTTTTGCAATTGCTTAAAGATCCCCTTTATTCTGCTTTTACACGTTGACTGTTGAGTCACGTCTCACATGAGTGCAAAGGAGAAAGAAAGTTCGAAAAGTTGAGAGGGAAAACATTTCGCCCTGTTGAGATTGAAAACTTTGCTAACGACACTGTTATTCTAGCGGTGTCAGAATGGACGAATCATGTAAATTTCTATTATAAACGAACGAACATCTTGCCTGTATTTATAAATACGGCTCGGGTCCCGTTTGCAAACGAAGCGAAATATTTCGGAATGACTCTCGACGCTAAACTGATATGGAGGTCGCATGTAAATTTGAGAAGTATAACCTTGATGAAAAGCTGGGAGAAACCAGGATATTACTATTAGATTGCCAATGAACTTGTTTCGTATTCGAAATGATGAGCATGATTAAGAGCGGATAAGCTTACATTATGATAAAAAAAATGAGAACAGACAAAATTGAAATACGAAATCTCGTAATCATTTAATGAATCCCTATGGGTTGATGAATAAAAACGCTCCAAGAAGGCAGCGTAATAATTCCCAAGAAGGAGTCCACGGCCCCAGCTAGGATGGATAAAGTGAACAATTTACATGAAAATCTCCGAAAAATTTGGAGAACATCAGAAAGTGTCGGATGACGGAGGAGCTGAAAGGCCAACGACAGCGCTTAATCGCGAAGTGGATATTGAGGGCCTATGGATTAGGAATATCTAATAATTTGGTACTGGACCTTCAGTTTGGGGTTATGCAATAAGGCAATTTCCTTCCTTTAAAATATTGTTATGACAGCCTCGGATAAGCGATGTCCCCAAACACCAATCAGACCTGGAACGAACACGTACAACCACCCACGGTTATGCACTTGCAACATTTGTACCCTGTGCGTCCGAGTATACTAATAAAACTTAAATATGGCTTCTCGTGGTACAGCCCAGATATTACCGCGTTTCAGGACAATAAATACGATGGATAGGAATTAGCGATACAATATAGAAAATTATGCAATAAATTACGGCAATCAAAAAAGGTTCCACATATTAAGATTCGTTGTGGGAAGCCGACTCAGGTCAATAGGGATTGTCGTTAATCCGTTTTGTAATCACCTGGCAGCCAGAGCTACGTTTTGCAATACATATCAGCCACATATGTGAAAATGACTCTAACGATGAGGCTAAAGACCCTATAAAAAAGGAATTTGATGACATCCTGGGCGATGCCAGTCCGCAATTCGATGTGTCAATCAAACATAGTAAGTTTAGTTAAACAGCTCAGCCCCCACGAAACAGATACTGGCTACAGACAAATTGACATCGCAGCAGCATGTAATACTATGCAAAACTAGATTTTCTCGACTTCATAATCTACAACCTCGGAGATCTCCGGATTTGTTGTCGACCCACAACCTTGGACAAAAGTCACATCAAGATGTCAAATGATAGCAACATCTTACAGGTATCCTCCGAATCAAAGTCAATCGAACAAATTACACCAAGTGTTGATTGGCCTTTTGAATCCGATGCAATTTTCGTTTTGGTGCGGGTGCTGGACAAGACAAGCAAGAAAGCGGAGGACAATAATCAAACAATTTTTTGCAGAAAAAACACTTCGAAAATATTGGCTCACCACATTGTGCGAAAGAACAGTAATCCTCAAGCAAAAAAATACTTCGAACCGAACCGAACGAAGATGAATTACTGGAAGTGCTCTAGATCTAAGAGGATGGAAGGCAGCCTTGTCTCAGGCATCCGCAATAGGTCGGGAGTCCGTTTAGTAAAAGTGAGAACTGTATCTTAATATAACAATTGCCAATTATTTCGATAAATAAACGGATGCAGTTCTAAAAATGGATGGTAATTAGAATATTTTTGATTGGCGTATTCCTCGAATTAAGTTTACTAAGAATATACGTTCAATAAGGAGCACTAATCGCGTAAGTATACTTACTGCTCTATATCCGCCTAGTAGTTTATACAAAGTATGTGGAAATATGAACCAATTATTTGCAGCGCTTGCAATTTTTGCTGCAAAATTTGTTTAAATCCAGTCTCTCGCACATTGTAGAAAAATTCCCAAGCACTCTTAGTCTCCAGGGTCGGGATAATAAAATCTTCACTAACTCGACAGACTCTATTTTTTTATAATTAAGATTCTCAAAAGTTGTCACCCGATGATCTTTGGCTGTAAAAGCAATTAGTCCGCGATTCATATCTTGTGCGCCACCTATAATAATTTTTTCGGCTGTTTTGCGAAATAATTGAACAAAATGACAGCACAGGATCATCGGGTGACAACCTTTGCGCCACACTGTACCATGCCAAGTATTTATGAGGCAGATTTTGCCCCGGTTGTTACAGATTTCAATTTAATTCCACGTGTCAATGAAATGCAAAACCTAGCTGATAATTAAAAACATATATTCTAATATTTAAAACTGCTAGTATGAACTATTATAATACACTAACCTAAACTTCAGTTCTTGTTAATTTACAGAAATACGCTGGACCAAAGTTCGCCGGCAAAAATGGTACAACCATCTGGCCATATTTCAAACCTTTGGGATTCTCAAATTTATAAATATCTGCGAATAACTGCGTCAGCAAACTCAAATCCTTTATAGTTACTGTAATTCCATACTCGCTGAAGGCATTCTGCATTGCCATATGTACCACACCATCGTTCTGAATAGGACTAAGGCTGCACGTAGAATAGACCAAGGTTCCACCCGGCTTTAAGAGTCGTATGCAATTGGTTAATATTGCTGCTTGCAGCTCTGGTATACGCAGGCGTTCCTTCAAACGGGACGATCTGAAGATATTGTTGTCGTTTTCGTTAAGCGAATGACGATCAGTGGTGCATGGGACGTCGACTAAGATCTTGTCGTACGCATTGTACGTATCGATACCACGAGCATCATTTTGAATCAGCATGCATCGCTTGCCCTCCCATCGGTCTTCAAAATCAAATAAGTATTCCTTCATGACCTTACGGATGCGATTCACCCGACTTTCTTGAATGTCATTGCAGACAAGGATCTCGGGTCGCATAGTCTCCAACATAAGAAGTGATTTTCCGCCCGGTGCGGCACACGCATCCAGAACAGTTTCTCCGTGCTTTACATCGAGGAAAAGCGGGGGTAAAATCGACGAGCCATCCATAAGATAGTGCGACAGCGATCCAGTAAGACACTTGAATGGTGGCTTGAACTTTGTACTGTTTCCCATCTCATATGTGTAAAGAAGTAGGTTATCGGGAAACGATAGCTGTGTCTCCATTTCAATTTTGAGCGGAAAATCCGTTGTGGTTTGGTAATATTTGAAATAATTGGATTCCGGGATCCAGTCTTCCATGCCCTTGATTTTGGTAGCTGGTACGTAATCGTATAATACCCCATTTTCATTTTCGTTGTCTACGATACGACGAGCGTCTATCTCGGTATTATCGTTAATTGCTCCTTGTAGTGAATTAATCGAATCGGACGTAGTTGATTTTATAGGATCGCCGGCCCCTTGAGCTTCGTTTTTGAATGGATTTTCACTTTGTGGGATATCATGTTGGCTGTCTTTTTCTGTGCTTTCAGGGTAGATAGATTGTTTTTCTAGGTCTTCTTGCTTCTTTATGATCATTTCGAGACGATCGTCCAATTTGTAAACTGTTTGGTTTGGTATAGAACTAGCGTTTTCTGTTTCACATCTTTCCTTTGCACAGTTTATCAACGACTTTATATTGATCGCTCCTGCAAACAAACGTAAAGATGATATGTATTAGTTTTTATTATTAAAACTACGTCGTATTGTTGTTTTTGTCTGTCCAAAATAATAATTAAACTACACAAAAACAGCACAACTGACCAATTTCTTACCGTCCATCTCCAGCATGCTACACGTTTTTTCAGTGTCACCAAAGTTGTTTACCATGGCGATATACTTTTGCTCCGTAAGCAATGCAGCTCGCATATTGTTCCATCGGATTCCGAACACTGATCCGTAGAAGTCGTCAAAATTTTCCAAGACACGATCCGTGACATTTTTTTTCTTTTGGATGACAGACTACAAAAAAATGTGAAAACCTATTGAATTCATTATTCAACTAACATTTATTACCCAATGTTGCCGTCCACCCTTCCATCGTCGTGGATTAAATAGTATATTTCGAGTTTTCAACATCTGCGTTTGTTATGTAGTTACTTTACAGCTGCTGTCAAAATAGTAACGAAAAAATAATATATAACCACATGCCGGTTTGACAGAGATTCTGTACAAAAGGAACGTCAACTTTTTCCTTTTTGTTGGTAATGCTTAATATTGTTATAAAGTGTGCTTTTAAGAAAGAAGGGTGTAAACACAATTGAAAAAATATACACCACATTGGACTTGCCTCCGACACCTACGTAAGTGGAACTCCATTCTTTGACTGGCACAGCATAGATTTAAGATTTTTCCTGTCTCATTCGACTTGGATGAAGCTCTATTCGGAACATTGTTATTTTAGCTTCCAATCACTTTTTTCACTTTTTTTTTTGTTCCACTCACTAAAATGAGCTAAAAATTTAGCAATTTTTTTTTGTCGCTCTCAATTAGATAAAAAGTAATTAAACAATGAAATTTCCAAAAATCCCTATAGAAATCAACCAACTTTTGACAGTTCACACATAGCTGACTGATAAATATGAAGAAAAACATTCCAATGGAGCATTGCCAGATAGGAAAAAAAAATATTACATATTTCCCAAAATGTAAAGAAATGTAAAAAATGTAAAAAATTGTAAAAAAAATTATTAACAATGATTAATTAATAATAAAAAATGACTAAACAAAATATCTTAAAAAAATGCCGTAACGAAAATTTAGACCCCCTCGAAGAATTTTTTATATGTGCCGGCAAACTATACAACGGGCAAGAAGCAATTCCAGAACCATGTTCTAATGATTCTGACGATTCATCATAAATTAGTATAATATAATAAATAAATTAAATCCTAACTCAACAGTTTTTCTGTTAACCGGTACTCTGCGTGGCCCGCTTCGCGGGAACAAAGGATTTCAACTCTCTTTCTGTGGACAGTCCACGCTCACGCAACTTCGTTGCTCCGCTCAGGGTATTTAAAGTCGTCAGGCAGGCGCCTAAGTCAACAGTTTTTCTATTAAACGGTACTCTGCGTGGCCCGCTTCGCGGGAACAAAGGATTTCAACTCTCTTTCTGTGGACAGTCCACGCTCACGCAACTTCGTTGCTCCGCTCAGGGTATTTAAAGTCGTCAGGCAGGCGCCTAAGTCAACAGTTTTTCTATTAAGCGGTACTCTGCGTGGCCCGCTTCGCGGGAACAAAGGATTTCAACTCTCTTTCTGTGGACAGTCCACGCTCACGCAACTTCGTTGCTCCGCTCAGGGTATTTAAAGTCGTCAGGCAGGCGCCTTAGTCAACATTTCTTTTTGTTAAAATATTTTTATTTGGTATGTTTTTTTCAACATGACACCGCAGCAGAAAAAAAAATAAATGAAGTGTCAAACTACAAACAATTTGTATGGGATTATAACCCAAAAAGTGCAATTTTATTTTATTAATAACTTTTAAACTAAACGGGAGCGACAATTTTTTAAAGCATATAAATGGCACTGATCATCGACAGAGACGAATCGACTAATAAAAAAAAAAGTGCAAAAAGTGAAAGGCAGCTAAAGTATAGTTATGCCCTCTATTCTTATTAGTCAGTCGAAAATTTTAATCACGTGACATTTTAGGGGGAATGACTGACGAAACAAGTCGAAAATTTGAACCTAAACTTAATGTTAAATTATAAAATTGAAATGATAAGAATGAAATTGATAACCAGTTATATTGCAAAGTGTGAACATAAATCGATTGCAAACCAAGTTGATAAGGTCTTTTAAAATGAAGATCAGATATCTCTGGTAAGAATTGTTATGTTATTCTTCTCTCAAACAACAACACCGTTCAATAGGGGTATTCACGTCGGAAAGTTATCGTAAACGTTGTAAACGTGATAAATGAACTGTCAAAATTTGTATGGGAAATCTTTTCCAATAACATCGGATTTTTTTCCGCAGGAATTTAGTGTTTTAACTGATGGAAATGGTAAACTTTGTCAACTTTGGAAATGCTATTTTGACATTTAATCAGTCACTTTCAGAAATCAAAAGTATGCGCTAAATCAAACAAATATATCGGGAAGAAAACAACAGGAGCAAAATTCGATCAACAAATACATTACTAAAATGAAATTTAATTCAATGGGATACCGCATTATTTAGTGGTGCACTTTTAGGGACGTTCATGAACCGTGCGTCGTTAAACTACAATCTTTCGCACTGAGTAAAATTACGACCAGAGATCAAGTAAACACTTCATCTCTGGTTCACATGTTGAGGGGAAATAGTACATCATTCTGATTATTGAATAGAAAGCAAAGAAAATATATTTTCTATCAGAATATGTAATAAAAGTTTTAACAGCATCTAAAATTGGATTTAAAAAAAATGGTTTAAAAATGTTATGATTACATTTCTTTCGCTATATGTGAAATATGTTTAAAATGAACAAAGTAGGGCGGATATCTTTATTAATGAGCACAAATTGTACAATATGTTTTACGGACAGTAACTATTAATTAAGAGATTTTTTTATTATCTTGCTGAAATCTATTCGGTATTTTTTTAATTACAAAATGTTTAGGGAAATTATTGAAATAAATCGAAATAAAAAAATAAAATAAATAAATTATTGTAATAAAGTAAAATCCCATATAATTCAATTGACACAGAAAAAAGCCAACTTTGTTTATCCCTGCAGAAATGTCAAGAATTAGCCAGTGGATAATATTTAACCCCTATTTTAACGCAATTGACACACGGCCTTAATAACAATTTTTCTCAACCGAAATATTAATAAATCAAAACTATCACTTGCATTTGAGTTAGTGCAAAAAATCTTAATTTCCAAAATTGTTCTAAAAAAAAATATTTTTTTTGCACAATGGAACACTACAACTGTAAAAATCTTTGACAGATTAAAATCAAAATAAAAAATTGATTTTATACCATTGGAAAACGCCATTAGCTTTGGCTTTTGCTCCATTTTTTTAGAAGAAACATAATTTTTGAACCCTCCATGTTGGCGTGGTTGAGGTGAAATGTGACCGTATGAGGTACGTTTCTTCGTATTCAGTTTTTCCTACCAAACTAACACAACGAAACATATGCTGACATTTCATTTATTCAAACAACAGAGAGGAAGCACACATATAATTTTTTTTATAATTCAAAGAGTGAAGCTGACAATTTAAAACAATGGAGGAAGGTTTGTTTGCAGCCGGCATTGCTTATATTCTCTGTTGTTATTTACCACTCTTTAGATTCGAACAGCGTTAGCCTTCTTGTGATAGTGCTGGACACAAATCCATCTCTTCGAATTCTGCGGCAGAATCCTCAAAATCTTACACAATTGGTCGATTCAACAATTGCATTTGGAAATGCTCATCTCATGCAGAAAACTCGAAACAAACTCGCTGTGCTATCATGTCATCACAATTCAAGGTACATTTCGACATTCTTTCATAGAGATTTCTTTTGATACATTTTCACGATCGTAGTGAATACCTTTATCCTGTCCCGACACCAATGGAATTCCGTCAAACTGACGGTCAATATGAACAGTTTACATTAGTCGAGAAGACGATAAAACAGAGATTGTATACAATCATGAATTCTGCACCGAAGATCACTACACTATGTGAATCGAAGCTTGCAGGATGCATGACTCTAGCCTTGTGCTTCATCAATAAAGTAAGTAAACGAATTTTTAAATTCATAACATTGTTTATCGTGTAATTGTTTCAAGGTCATACATCAAAAGGAAGACAACAAAGTTAATATAGACGCCCGCATTTTGGTCATAACTGGAAGCAATGAGTGTGCTTCACAATACCTAACATACATGAATGTATTCTTTACGGCTAGAAAACTGAAAATTGCGCTTGATGTTTGTGCCATTGATAAAACATTAAAATTGTTCCAACAAGGCTGCGACATAACTGGTGGCCATTACTTACGTTTGCCCCAAATAGATGGTATGCTACAGTATCTGCTTTGGGTCTTCCTGCCAGATCCGGCAACTAGGAAGAAGCTTGTACTTCCACCCGCTGAGAAAGTAGACTATCGAGCTGCGTGCTTTTGCCATAGGGAGGTTATCGACATTGGTTACGTTTGTTCTGCCTGCTTATCAAGTGAGTTTAGACACGATTTATTTTACAACAATTTAATAGAAGGTATGCTTTTGTGGTGGTCTTTGATGTCAAGAATGCGCTCCACAAAAGCACATTCACTAATATTACGGTTTCTAGAACAAAGTAAATTATTAAGGTTGCGATAATGAAGTCCTTTTCCAGAATGCTCTGATCATTGAAGATGTAGTCACCAATGGTGGCTCCTTAGAACACACTTAGGTCTTAGAGTGTTTGACTTTCAAATCAGAGCGTCACAACCTACTTAATAAAAATCATCAATTTTAAACAGTAAAAAGCGACGGCTAGCGACAACAGTCTGATCTTCAGGTTGTTACCGCTAGCCGTCGACCTTGAAACGTGCTTTCGAAATAAGAAAATTGTCAATTCTATTCAGCTGAACCCCATCGTATATAATCGATTCTGGCGTTCGGGACAATCGTAATAAGGTTCGGAGACACCGTCCCTAGAACAGTCCTATCTATTATGGTGCTATATTAACCCAAACGGGACATTCGTAAGCGATAAATCACCCTTGAATCAAGTTGACTGCTTTGAAACATTCTTGTCAGAGCATAAGCCCCTAATCTTGGCCAGACTAGCATTTACATTTTTGTAACATATAAGTGTGGTCCTCCAATAACTCCAACCTGCTTGCAGCATCTCATTTATCAAACTCCGAAACGTGATGGAAACCAATCTTCACCATAAAGCCCGATATTTCTAAATATAAAACAAAGATTTCATGTCAGAACTCAAACTTTAAAACACTAAGCTAATTCAAATGCACATGAGTACTTCTATTATCCTGGCAACTATGGGCGAATTGTATATTAGCTACCACCACTAAATCTTACTATACATGGATTTCAGAATCACAAGCCTGTATAAATACATAAATATGTAGTAAATGTATCGATTTGGATCTCTGAGAGGTTGTCCCTATTGATAACTCATACGACCATTGGATTGGAAATACTGTTGGTCTTCCACGTTGGGCGTACATTCATGACCATGTAGTATATTTGAAAAAGAGACATGAACTTGAGGATTCGTTTGGATATGCTTTTGCTGAGCATACGCTAAACGTTGCCGGGCCAATGCTGTCGACAAAAGTGTACCATAGTAGTACTGCTTGTGGTTGGCAGGTCTGACGAAGTAAGAAGACGGCTAATGAAATATCATGAATCATGAAAACAACTTATAATGAACGCCAATATGGTTTTCGTAGAAACACGTCCACAAAGAACTGGAACCAACCTCTCCATCATGGTGTCGAAAACAATATTGGTGCACATGATATTTTAAGGTGATATAAAGCCGGATTGACAAAAAATGACGTCCTCTGAACTGCACCAAATACATAGGTTTAAGTCTCATTAACACAGCTGATTCTTTGGGCTAAGTAGGCAATTTATTAACAAATACTTCACTCGAATAATTAAGGAGATTCATAAAACTTGTCATCTCATTCCTACTTTTGCCACCGAATCATGAACCGTATCAAAAAGAGGTGAAGAAATCTTTGGCTGTTCTTGACGGGATAATTATAGAGGAATATTGGTTAAAACCCAGTCTTAACCCAGACTATATCGTCACTTACATAAGTGAGTATAAAGCCATCTGTGTCGGAAATGTATTCTTATAGAATGAATGAAACCTTTCTGAGAACATTACCTCTGCAAATGTTCTTTACTAGTTGTTTTGGACGGTTTCAACTCTGATACTCACCAAAAATAAATGCTGGTATATTTTTTTAGGCTCCGTTTTGTCTGCGATGCTCTTTATAATTTGTACAAATGACTTCTGTTGCTGATACCTTTACATATTCGTTTTATAGTCCATGTGCTTCATCCTCCGTCATGGCGCAAAAGCGACAAAATATCTTAATTTCAACAGCATACAAGTTAAGATGGGTTCAGTGCCGCAATGGTTAGTGCGATGAACTGCCGCGCAGAAGGCCTGGGTTCAATTCCCAGCCACAGCAAAACCTTAATGATTTTTCACTGACACTCCCCTTGTGATGATCTGACAAATCATCCGAGTAGAATCAATTGTCAAGAAAAGCTTATCTCAAATTCGCCGTTCGGAGTCGGCATAAAACAGGAGGTCCTGTCAATGTGCAATAACTACACACGCACACATGATGGTTGTAAGAAAGCTCGGCCCTGGCTACTAACGAGCCTGTTGAGCAAACAACTGGTATTCCTCAACAGCAAAATTAAATGAGATGCCCTACGATACCACGTTATGGGTTAACTATCTACTTATCTAAAAAAAAATTTTACAAAGCAATCAAAATCCTCGGGAAGCACTGATTTTATTGTAATCTAGTATAGAGAAATAAGAGCCTAAGATCAAGTGTAAAGCGACATAGACCTGGTCAAAAAAAATCTGCATTTTACGTTTGAGATGGCTCGGCAGACATAGGAATCGCCACGAAACCTGTAAGAACGGAACCACTATAGTTCTTACTGCAAAACTTCTTAGTATGATGTCTGCCAAGCTAGTGATACTAGATGAGAGGTGAATATTAATGTTAACATTAACTTTTTTGAAAACATTCGGAGGGTGCAGGTTTTGTTTAGTGGAGAAGATATGAAGGGACATATCATAGAGCCTAAAGATACCTCATTTAAAATTTTCTTGAAAAATATTCTAGAACACGCAGCATCCCAGCTCACGGAAACAGAAAATTCTCACCACAGGAGAAATATGCGTTAAATCTTCAAAAAAGCAAAAATCTTGGCAGGTGGCTTCAAATACATAAGAGTTGTGTGCACCAAACCATCATTAGAGCATACCAGATGACATATTGAGCGAATGGACAACAATACTCCAGCTCGCAGACTCTTAGATTTCCAGAAAGACGTCAGATACAGTAGAGGAAAACTTCGCCTAATGTGGCGCGCGCAAGTAGAAACCAACATCAACCAACCTGAAGTGCCCAAATAGAGACAGTGAGCTAAAAAATGGGCTATTTGGAAAGGCATGTTGGTTGCTACTTAAGTAAGTGATCGTATGTAGGTCCTAGTTTCTGACCTTTTTAACAACCAGGGAAATAAGAACCTATTATACAAAAAAAAAACCATTCCTAATCAAACAAAGAAGTAGAGAAGCCCTGTCAACCAAAATACAAATACAATTTTTTGGCGCACAAGCCCAGGCGCACGTGGGTACTTCTTGCACGAGGCGGGACCTCTGAGTTTTTCTTGACATTTAACACTACTTGGATGATTTGTCAGATCGTTGCGATAGGAGGGCCAGTTGCGAATCATTTAGATCTACCTACGGCTGTGAATCGGACCGAGAGATTCTCCGAGGCAGTTCATCGCACTCATCTTGCAACTGAGACCGTTTGTCTTTGGTGCATGTGGATCTCAGACATTCTTCTTTATTGATATTAGCAATAAGTTGACACCACTTAATGGTCATTTTGTTAGCCCCTTACACCTAGAACTTGCCTTTATTAAATTCATATTAATTTTTGTTCTAGTTTTCTGCAAATTCAGTCCGATTTGTACCACCTGCCAGTAAGTATTTATTAAATATAAAATGTTGTTATTGTGGGCTATATAAATATTTTTTTCAACTTCAGCACTGTCTTCAAAACACCTGGACCGCTTGCTCTAAAAGCGAAGAAGAAAAAGAAGTTCTAAATAAAGTTGTGAATGCTAATATATACCGTAATAAAATGTCACATAAACTCTTAAAATATAATTTAGACTTTCTATCATTCTACCATTTTACATTCAGAATTTTCTAGAAATCCATAAATCGGCTATAAAACTCTCGGCGGATGGCCTCGAATGCGGACAAATTGCCTGCACCAAACCACCAACAAAGTCTCGATGGATGAGAGCATTCCAGATGAGTGGAATATTTATAAATTTTGTCTTAAAAAAAGCGATCCTATGCCAACTACTAAGGCATATCCATACTTAAGGTCGCATTTAAGATCCTACCTAACGTATTGCGTTTGCGTCTTAAGTTTTTTAAGCAACTTATCACATTTGGGATTAAAAGTCTTTTCTTCAATGTCTAAATGTTTGCTCCACCCTATCCTAATTATATCAGTCCTACCTTACGACGGCGAGTGCTGGACTGCGAGTAAATAGTAACAAACTTTGAAGAATTGTTCATCCCGTATGCATGGAGGAAAAGATGCAACTTTAGCTGGTGCCATTATTTTTTAAGAACGATATTCATTAAAAAAAATACTTCTTTATCGTTGAAATATTACGTAAAACGAGTATCGTTTAAGGTTTAACGGTACTCATAATATCTTACGACTGACATTTGGCAGCCTCTACTACGGCTAACTTTAGTGTTTCTGAAAGCACTCCAGCTCCAAAACCTACGTCCATTTTTCAATGGTTGAATGGATATAGATATTGTTTCGGTTCCCAGTTCGTTCCTCTCCCACTCCTCTGTACTTGGATTGATGCAGGAGAATGATCTTTGATAGTCAGGGTGAGACAACTTATGTTCGGAGGATACAGCTGAGCCCAGGTGTCTGTTTAGAATTTTAGCGTGTCCTCCTAACTCCATTTTCCAGAATTTGAGCTGGTTTACTATTATATCACTTTTGGCTGCAGATTTTTGCGTGTAAAGGTCTATTGGTGGCAGGTTTATATGGTTTACAGTCCCGCTGTTGGTGTGGTTCTCATTGCGCTAGTAGCACACATACATGCTATCCCTTGTAACGGATGATTTTTTTTTTAATCGAATAATACACTCAAATTTGCATACAAAATTCAAAATTTTTATTGCAATCGATAAATAGCCCTTTCCCATTTACGTTTTAAAGACAACTTCATGTAAATGTTGTCGGCGTATCCGTTTCATATGGTCCATTCGGAAGGTCCAATTTCGCGTCACTTTTTCGAGCATTTCGGCCTGTATTCCACGAATTACTCGTGTTATGTTATCCTGTGGGGCTTCAATCATATTCCGCATGTCCACAAGAACTAATGTCTTTAAATAACCCCACAAGAAATAATCAAGAGGCGTTAAATCGCATGATCTGGGCGGCCAACTCACAGGGCCATTTCGAGAGATAAGCTGCTCACCAAATTCATTCTTCAAAATTTCCATTGTTTCACGAGCTGTGTGGCATGTGGCACCGCCTTGATGAAACTACATGTCAACCAAGTTCAACTGGGGCAAAAGTATCATGGCTCGATATCGTTCGCCGTTGACGGCAACGTTTTTTCCACGGTCGTCTTTGAAGAAAAAGGGACTGATGATGCCACCAGCCCATAAACCACACCAAACTAAGGTTCTTTCGGGATGCATCCGTTGAGCCAGAAATGGGCCTCATCGCTGGTCGTCATAATATGGTCGTTAAAGACGGTGAACATTTTTCACAGAGCACGAATTTTGATAATTAATTTCAATAATGCAATCGTTACTCGTTTGTATGGTTATTCCATGATTAAATGGCAAAGTATACTTTTCACGTTGACAGATGACGTTTGGACGCTATTACTAACCAGTGCTGCCAACGTGAAAAACTTAACTCTTAAAAAATCACCCGTTACCTTTGTCCTGTTTATCAGATGGGTGACTTTATTTGTGAATTGCCATCAGACTAGTCCTCCATATGGTAATAAAGCCCTTTTTTTATAATTTACGCGCACTCATGGGTGTTTAAGCACAATGCGGGCGATATGGAAATTCGGGATATGAAGAAAGGAGGTACCGATGCACATTGGTTTTATATGCCTGTAAGTTATAATGAAAAGGAAAAACAGAGTTTGGTAGATCATTCCACATTCGTGTTGTTCGGTTTATATACGAATCTCTATATTTCAGCGTTCGTCCGAAAATAGACTTTAGGGTAAACTGATTTGCATTCTCAGCGTAACGAGTATTGCGGTTGAATTGTTGAATGGGAGGAATGTTGTTTTTGTTGCACCCTACCAGATGTGGGCGTTGAATTCAATTTTAGGGCATATAAACGCTTTATATATTGTGGCCAGATCAGAAGGGGTGAAATATTTCTTGCATCGATTAAGGAAACCTAGACATTTACCTGCGTTTTTAGCGACTTGTAATATCGTCACCTGAATGCAATAAGTGGATAACTCGCTTTATTTAATTTTTGAGATATCAACGTTTTCTGAATCCTTGATTCGATATAAATGTAGTGCAATAACCAATAAACTCATTTGCCTGATCTGCTGCCACAAATTGGGTATTAGAAAGAGTTGGGGCAAATGGATAACTGACCTTTTTTAAATTTTAACGTTTTTTTCTGAACAAAATATTTATGTACCCACAAATATTTGTCGCAATTTTACGCTTTCAACGTCAAACAGTTTAACAGTAAATCCAAAAATGTTGTAGCTATGTCGGAAATATATAAAAATAGGAAATAGGTTTTCAAAAAGTCGTTTAGAAAAGAAGCAAAACTTTGTTTGCCGATTTATCAAAAGTGTGGAAAGTGAAGTTACCCATTTATTGCATTCAGGTGACGATATGTGGTCGTTCCAACGTAATTCGTTACTTACACACACAACTAGCATGGAAAGTTTGTCGGTTTCTTCGACGAAAATCTTACAATGGCCGTTTTTTTTTTTAACGTTTATTTATTCACAATTTTTTTTTTTTTTACTTAATTAATAGCCTAAATAAACTTAAAAGCTAAACATATGAACTGTGACAAAGTAAATGACCATTATGGTTCGCAATACATGTTTTATTGATTTTTTTTATATAACTATGCATATGTTTTGGTATTGAATATTATTATAATATTTGTATTTTTATTTTTTTATTTTTTTTTTTGTAAATAGGAAAATGTGAATAGAAAACCTATTAGAAGACAGTCGCAACTTTTTTTTTATTTTATATATAACTAAAACTTACAAGACTAACTTAACCTATCTAAACCTATCTAGGCCCTGTCATGTGATCTTTATCCATCGGCTAACAAGCAGAGAGTAAGCACAACGCTTACTTCTCCCAGTTATCGCAAGATCAAAAATCACATATCAGGGCCTAGTTTTACTTAACCCTAAGTTTCGGCTTCAGCCCAGCCTAGCCACCAGTATTTATCTCTATTTAACCTTTTAGTGTTATTTTTATCGCATTCAGGTATGCTAATGCAGTATCTTATTCGATCAGTATTCCCACCCCCCGACTCAAAAGGCTCGTAAAGGATTCTTTTATCTGTTGCTCTCCTTGCAGCATGGTATATGATTGGGACGTTCGTTGAGTCCGATAGGTAGCCATATGCATCCAGAAATAGGAATGTCTCTGGCGGAATGTATCAGCTTTCTAAGGCATTTCCGAAATACCCAGGATTCGGATAGAATAATCCGGAGATTAATTCGTTTTCGCTAACATTTGCCGAACGAGCAAAGTTATTCCTTACGAGGTCAAGTATGACATTGTCAATTCTAGATACACCGGAAGCATCCAGAAGTCTTTTGTTTGAGACGTAGTGCCTAAACTCGGAATGTGCACTCCTCTATATCTGCATGCAGGCTCTGGACAATCCTGGGGTTCGGACCAAAGTTGTTTTCCTTATATTCGGTTACATGTATAGAAAGCTACTGTGGCCATTTTTATGCGTTCGCAAACATTTAGGTTCCAGTTGAGTTCTTTCAAGGACGACGCCCACATATTTTGCGCTATTGGAGAGTTTGAGGTTAGTGCCGCTGGTAACCGGTGAAAAGAACAAGTTCTTTGGTTCAAATTACATACGGGGTGTCCGCCGGGAAGGTTTTTTACTTTTTTTGTTTATAATTTTTGATTAAATAGAAGAGAATGGATCTTATATTGGTGAATGTTTTATTTAATGTATGGAATACAATATCAGGTTAATGTCAGCCTCTGTAAGTCTCCCAAATGCGAGCCCTTTTGAGCACATTTTTCATTACATTCTCACACATTTCACGCGATATTTCATTAATTTCATCACGTATATTTTGTTTTAGTTGCTCAAGCGCTTCTGGTTTGTTTGCATAAACCTTGCTTTTCAGATATCCCCACAAAAAGAAGTCCGGACCAGCCAAATCAGGCTACCGTGGAGGCCAATCAACATCACCATTTCTTTAAATAACTTGTTGTGCAAAGAGGTCTCGCAGTAATTCCATTGTAATCCTGGCTGTATGCGATATGTTACCGTCTTGTTTATACCACAAGCTAATCAAGCCCAAAGCATGCAAATGTGGAGCTAAAAAGTTTTCAATCATATCACGAAATCCCTCCGCATTCACAGTTACCGTTACGAGGTTTTCGTTTTCAAAGAAGTAAGGTCCAATGATTCCACTAGCAGACTGTAACTTTCAATGGATGCAAAGGTGACTGATGAATAATTTGAGGGTTTTCCATTGCCCAGAACCGACTATTCAGTTTATTCACAAATCCATTCAAATGAAAATGTGCCTCGTCACTTATAATGATTTTTCATAAAACTCTGGGTTGTCATGGGTTAGCTGTAACATCCTATCGGCACATGTACGGCGGCGTAAATGGTCTTGTGGAAGAAGCTCTTGTGTCAACTGAATCTTAAATGGAAACAAATGCAAATCCGTGTGCAAAATTGTGGGCAAAGTTGTTCTTTGAAGACCAGACTCCTGAGCACGGCGTCGAATTGAGGTTGATGGATTGTTTTGAACGCTTCCTTCAGCAGCAGTTATGTTTGGTCCAATGATTCCTCCTGACCATATTGCACACCAGACTTTAACTTTTAATTTATGCAAAGGTGACTGATGAATAATTTGAGGGTTTTCCATTGCCCAGAACCGACTATTCAGTTTATTCACAAATCCATTCAAATGAAAATTTGCCTCGTCACTTATAATGATTTTTTCATGAAAATCGGGGTTGTTATGGGCTAGTTGTAACATCCCATTGGCACATGTACGGCGGCGTAAGTGGTCTTGTGGAAGAAGCTCTTGTGTCAACTGAATCTTAAATGGAAACAAATGCAAATCCGTGTGCAAAATTGTGGCCAAAGTTGTTCTTTGAAGACCAGACTCCTGAGCACGGCGTCGAATTGAGGTTGATGGATTGTTTTGAACACTTCCTTCAGCAGCAGTTATGTTTGGTCCAATGATTCCTCCTGACCATATTGCACACCAGACTTTAACTTTTAATTTATGCAAAGGTGACTGATGAATAATTTGAGGGTTTTCCATTGCCCAGAACCGACTATTCAGTTTATTCACAAATCCATTCAAATGAAAATTTGCCTCGTCACTTATAATGATTTTTTCATGAAAATCGGGGTTGTTATGGGCTAGTTGTAACATCCCATTGGCACATGTACGGCGGCGTAAGTGGTCTTGTGGAAGAAGCTCTTGTGTCAACTGAATCTTAAATGGAAACAAATGCAAATCCGTGTGCAAAATTGTGGCCAAAGTTGTTCTTTGAAGACCAGACTTCTGAGCACGGCGTCGAATTGAGGTTGATGGATTGTTTTGAACTCTTCCTTCAGCATAAGTTATGTTTTCAGCCGATCTTGCAGTACGTTGTCGTCCATGCTTGGGCCTATCACCTTGTTTCTCACAAAAATTGCACGTAACTTTCTCATCGTTACAGTAATCGATGATTAATTTTGATAAAATCTTTTAACGATTAAAACACATTGGTTTATCAAATATTTTTCCATAATCAATTTGCCACGTGTCTAATTCACGATTGCCAAATGTGAATTGTCAAGACTAATGTTTACCAAAATGCGGCAAAACAAAATAATATACCTTCCCGGCGGACACCATGTACAATAATGTGTTTAATTTTGCACCCGTATTATCAGAACGAAAACTTTGTCCGAGCCTTAATATTTAATTAAAACACAAAATGTTATTTTATATTGTTTCTGTTTATTGCATATGCATACCATTTGTTTATTATATATTTGTTTTAATCAAAAAACGGTACGAATATAAATATTTCTTTAAAAACTTTATAGAGGTTTACAAAAAAAATAATAATATAAAAATTATCCATAAAATCAAATGTAATAATACAATAATTCAATTCTGTTCTGTTATTTACAAATAAGACTATATTTCTGCAAAAAAAAAGTAAAATATTGGAAGCGCACATGTCATTCTTTGCCGCCCAGGATAAGTTAAAAAAATTGTAACATCGGTAACGTTTTGACTGCTATAGGTTATTATAAATTTTACTACGATGAAAAGTTAACATTAGTATGAGTAATCATTATTAATGTGCGACAATGGAATGGAATGTACGTCCAATGTTTTGAAAAACAAACGTTTCGGTATTTTATGTTTGTTACTATTATTTAGACCAACGATAATAGGTTTCTGTTCACATATGTTGTGGGAAGGTTTGTGCTTGGATATACGTTTATTCGAATAAAATTACTTCAAATAATTAAAAGTCTATTTACTTAATGCATGTTTTTATATTTGTTTTACTTTACAACCTATATAATATATATTATTTGCTTGGTAAATTACTTCAGTATTTTGTATATGTATTCGCAATTATGTAGAAAAAGAACATTTAAATAGTGCAATAAATATAAATATTGTTTAAACAAAAAAAAAACGTCAACGTATAAATTGCCGCCTTTGTTTTATATCAAAACGTTCAACATTTTGATAATATTCAATACTAAATTGTTTTTTTCTTCTGTCTGTCTCTAATAATTTATTTAATAACATGAATTATCATTTATCAGATATATACTTTTGCTTTTTTAATTTTTGATACTTAAAAACCTTGCATTAGGCAGACGTTTCATTGGACTCTACCCAACCTTCGCTGTCGTCTTCGCTTTCAGAGTCTTCGGATTCAGACAATTCGATTGCAACTCGCCTTGCAAGAATTGATGCTACGTCATGCAATGCGGTATTTCGCTCGATCTCCTTTTGTTCGGACTTTTCAACCTTTCGTAATGTTATTCCTAAAAAATGAGTTATCGAAAATGTGAGCGTTAATATTTAATGCATTGCTAGTAAATGTTTTAATCTGTTTAAATGACAAGTGGAAGCAGATTAAAATTGACTGCGAATGACAGGATCTGTTCCCAAACAAAATTTATTTGACTTATTACCGTTTCTGTACCCAAATATTGATGTTGACAGAGTTTATGAGAGAGGAAAGAACCACAAATCCACACAAATCAGAAAAGAAGTTTACGGTAGAGATGTCTGTTGGTAAGAAACAGTAAACTGTCCATAGGTTTCAGAATATGAGCAACGAAATTACTTAACTTAAATTTTTGTCTCTCTCTGAGAGAGTTTACCCCATCCAAGAAATTGTAGAGTTTACTAAATTTAACTGCATGTGTGCAGAAGCTATGAATTTCCATTGTAAGGGGAAATGATTTGATAACCAAAGTGTCCCTTCGTTTTTAACTGACTTTGACGACAATTTAATCGACTTAACTGGCAATAGTGTTGAACTTTAAAAGGCATTAAGAAACCAATCTGATGGTTGGATGTTGTAGAACGAGGGTTGACTCTGATTGGCTTTAACTTGGCAATGCTCAGTGTTTGTAACTCTGACAACACCTCAATTGACTTTATTTTTACCTCCAAGTGGTAACCAACAGTTCTCATCCAACCGTACTAGAATTGCTAAACAATAAGTGCGAACAAAAAACAGCAACACTAATAACAGCCGGGTCAGAATGGAATGAAACACCGAACGAACCTAGATGAACTGCTATTTAAGATACTGATGGCCCCGTATCCTAGGGACATCTAATAAATTGGGTTAACTTCTCACACATGGAAAAAACCATATGTTATGAAGCAACCAGCAGCCTCTGAGAGGATCAAATTTATTGTTTACGACCCTGCTAAACGAGAAAAATGACAACGAAGTTCGTATCTGCACCTGGAATGTGAGAATATTAAGCCATAAGTTGTTACAAAGCAGACATCACTGCCATCCAGAAAATACGCTAGAATCAGCCGGGCAAAAATATAATGAAAAACTGTGATATCTACTGCTACTACTATCTAGTACGGACCGTGTTTTAATGAGCCCAAACAGGGTTTATTCGGATGCGGATTTGTTATAAGTGCTAGACTAAGGCAAGAGTCTTATGTTTCCAAGACATTAGCGAACGCATTGAAATAATTCGCATCAAGGCCAAATTCTCCCACATAAGCTTAATATGCGTTCACTCCCCGACGGAGGAAAAAGGTGATAAAGCTTAAGTTTGCTGACGGGCTCAGTGGCGCGATGAACTGCCGCGCAGAAGATCTGGGTTCTATGGCACTCCTCTCGGGATGCTCTGACAAATGATCCAAGTAGTATCAATTGTCAAGAAAAGCTTATCTCAAATTCGCCGTTCGGAGTCGGCATCAAACAGTAGGTCCCGCCATCGTGCAAGAAGTACATACGCACACATGAATCGTTGTGAGAAAATAGTCCCTGGGTACTAACGAGCCTGTTACGTCAAAAATTTGTATTTTTATTTTTTAGCTAAAGATTGCTGCTACGAGCTCCTTGACAAAACCTATAAGCGACTGCCGAAGTACGATGTGAAAATCGTGCTGGGAGATTTTAACGATTTTTAATGTAGAAATGTATTTGTATTTTAATGCGTCGGAAAACACAGCCTAATCAACGGACTTAGGCCGATTGACTTCGCTACGTAACAAAATGTCACTATAACACGATTTTCTCACCTGGATATTTATAAGGGGATATGGCGGTGGCCAGATCAACGAACGGCCAACCAAATTGATCACAATGCGATAGACAAGAGGCACGCATCCATTATTTTGGATGTCCTAACAATCCGAGGGGCTAATATCAGCTCTGACCACTACCTTGTGGAAGCCAAGGTAGGAATGCGGATATCCACCACGCTACAACAATCCAGAAATAGTGTGAAAAAATTTAATGTCGAAAGACTGCAATCGCAAGACACAGCTAAGACCTTCGCAAAACGCGTATCCCTAAGCATCGAATGTCGAAGAACAATGGCAACGATGCCGCAACTGTTGGTCTAGGTTTCTCGCGCCCACCAGCAAGTAGGACCTGGTTTAATAGAGGAATGTCAACTGATGGTCGCAGCCAAGAACGAGGCTATCAAGGCTAAGCTACAGGTGAAGACGAGACCTGCCTTTGAACTCTATAAGCAATGAAGAAAGGATGAACACCGGCTTTTCAGAAAGAAAAAAAAGTAAGAAAAGCAGGAGATCGAGGATATACAGAGGTGCCACTCCAAGAATGATGTTCGTAAATTTTACCAAAGTGTAAAACGTCAAAGCTAATGAGATAAGGCTCGACAGAATCCTGTCGAGATGAACAAAAAAATATCTTTGTTGAGACACTGTTGATGTTGAGGATATGGAAGAACTACTTCTGCAAACTGTTAAACGGCGATGACGAAGAACAGGCAGGCGAACGAATTATTTAATACTTGCGACGACATATAAAACTACCAACCACCCGACCTAAGTGAAGTGAGGATAGCGATTTCTAAGCTCTAGCCGGAAATGACTGCTTTAACGCCGAGCTATATAAGGCCGGCGAAGATGGCTTGGTAAGTAACATCCGCCAACTCATAAGCCAAATCTGGGCGGAAGAAAGTATGCCAGAAAAATAAAACCTCACAAAAAAGGAGACCATCTGAACTGCGCTAATTACAGAGGCATAAGTCTCGTCAACATAGCCGACAAGATCCTAACTGCCGTAATACGTGAACGCCTGATACCGTTTACCAACAACCTGATCGGCCCTTGTCAGTGTGCTTTTAGGCCTGGAAAGTCCACAACTGATCAGTTCTTCACACTTCGGCAAATCCTGTAAAAAACAAACGAAGTTCAAATCGATATTCACAACCTATTCATCGATTTCAAAGCCGCATTTATAAAGACGAACTATACAGAGCCATGTCTAGTTTCGGAATACCGTCCAAACTCGTTGATCAGAAATAAAACGAAGAAGTACTCTTTCTGTTTCTTCGGGCTAAGAAGCCATTTTAGTAGTAAAGCCCTCACTCGAACAACTAAGGAGATCCGATACAAGACCCTGATTATCCCAGTCCTGCTCTACGGCGCTGAAGCCGTATCAAAAGTGGATGAATAATCCAAATCGGTCCAGTTTGTGGTGACGGGCTATGGAGACTAAGATTCAACCTAGAACTATACAAGCTGTACGGCGACTCCCCATTGAACGTTTAAGATGGATAGGACATGTACAACGAATGGACACTAACACTCCGGCTCGCAGTCTTCGGTTCCCAGCTAGACGGAGCACACATAACCGCGACTTCGCCCAACATGAGGGCATTAGCTAAGAACCGGGCTAATTGGAGAGGCCAACTAAAATCGAACTTCTACTTCACAAAGCAGACTTTAATTGGAAAACAAATGTTACATTCCAGCAAAGATTACAAAGCCATACAGATGACGCACTGCATACAAGACAAATTGTTCTATGTTGGGTCGCACTGGCACAGCTCGCCATATATTTGATTATCTTTTCACGCCTGGTGAGCAAATCTTTCTGTTTTTTGTTCTGAATGCGTGATCTGTATGGCTTTATAATTTTTGATTCTAGGTAGAAGTGACTGGAAAGCACAAAAAGCTTACACGGCGAATCTTAATTCATCTTCGCCATTGGATAAGAAACTGACGTTCGGGTCCGAAGTCGTTGATATTCACCAGGGGCTTCCGTTTGGTTGATTGTTGATTTGATATTGTAATTTATATAGACGCCAAAGCAGCAATTAGATTCCTAATATTCAACAGCCTAACATTACAACGCCACTACCCATCAGCACAATGACACACTATTGTATGTTTCGAAATGCTCGACCAGTCCGACTATATATTCCGTCTCATTTGTTTAGGACTTAACGCCAATCGGTATGAGTCGCTAATTCAAAAAAGCCAAGGACTCGGCGAGAAGGGAAGGAAACAGAATGTTAATGTGTTCCGCCCGTTTCCAAATCAATAAAGACTGCCGAGGTTAGTACTTCTATAATGATCTTAACGATTTGAAAGTTTATATGTAATGTAACGCTCATACCCCCTTGTGGAATTGCAATGGATCATTATATTTTCTATCAAAAAATGTCAGCTATGAAAAAAGTTAAAATTCTTCTTTGAACGGGATCCAAATAAGAGATTGACATTATTGCATGAAAGTTGTGTGCCCTCAGTAAAGCTTAAAAGGGTAGGCAGTTCATCTATCTATGACCTACGACACTATCGATACTTCTTTTGGTTTTTAAAGCATCGACAAGGCTCTGACAACAAATGTGCAATTGTGAAAGCGAGGAAGTAAAACTATTTGTGTGGTTTCTCGATGTTCGTACTTGAATGGCATCGAAATCTCCGAAGATTTGCACCCCACTGTTTATAAAAACCCTTCCTTCACATTACTTTATCCAACTTACCATCTCGAATGGCCTTCATCAAATCGTTCCTCGTATCATGGTATGGCGGCAACAATTTTTTGGCACCCGGCTTTAGTCCGCTGCTTGATAAAATTAAACCATTTGTTGCAGATATAGCCGAGGGAATGTCACCATTGGCAATGGGCTTCATAACTTGATGTGCTGTCTGACTCAGTGCTTCCACTGGTGGTGGCGGAGGTGGTGGTGGTGGTGCTGGTTGTAATATTTTTGGCATGTGCTGGAAAAGAAAAAAAACGAAATTATTTTACTTTTGCATGAAAACACAGAATGAGACGATTTTTTCTACCTGTTCGGGAATTGGTGGTGGTGGTGGAAGATCATTAAGCGAGTTCATTTGTTGCGGTATATTGCCGCTGTTGAAATGGTTTATTGTGTTGCTCAGTTGAGCCATCACCAGAGCGTTTGCATCCTGTACACTACTGCTTGGTGCCAATTGCGGAGAGCTTACTCTCGAAGTGCTGTTAGTGCGGGCCAACAATTTAGCCGCAATATTACCGCCATTCAGTGTCATAGTAGGCGATGTCAAACCATCTGGTATTGGTGGTGGTGGCGGTAAAGCATCTCGACTGGTCGACATACTCCGGCCGCGTGTTGGAGTGTTGGCATTTGATGTGTTTGGTGTTCCAGCACCACTTCCATTTGATGGCGGCGCAGGTGGCGGTTGTGATGGACGCGGTTTCGTTCGGGATGGTGTACCAGCAGCATATAAGACCTCTGATGACATTGAACTTTGATTAGTAGTTTGTCCATAAAGTGTATGTGAATTATAAGCACCTTCATCATACTGCTGCTGTTGATGTTGTTGCTGCATTTGCATTTGATGCTGCTGCTGCTGTTGATGTTGTGATGGATGCATTCCATTTCCATTGCCACCCATGGCGGCTGATGCTGATGAATGTGGTGTCAATGGACCGTAGACATTGTCGACTGCATCTGCTGGATAGCTGCGTCGCAATTCAATTGAACTGGGCCGTGGGGGTCGTGTATCATAAATGCCCATACCTTTGAAGAAAATTATTTAAGAAAAAAAGAGAAAAGAAAAGAAATTTAAATTGCAAAGAGTACAACAAACATAATCGAATATGTTAGTGAATTTTGAGATTACTTCGAAATTAACAAGAATAATAGGTAGGCTCATCTTAAGTAAACAAAAAAGTACTCACTACTATATCCTGACTCATCGGTAACAACGGAATTTGGTGTCCTATATATTACATTGCTTGGCATTAACGTTTCTCCGTGTCCGATTACTAGCTCTCGTTGTTTTTCGCGCGTGTTATGTGGAATTCTTACGTTACGTTTCTTGTGGCCTCTCATGCCGCCACCTCCGCCGCTACCACTTCCACCTTCCTGGCGTGGTCTGTGTGCTTTCCTACCCTTGTCATGCATATCTTTGAGCATCTCTTGTCGCCACAATTCGAAGAAGTAGTTTGGATCTGTGTAGAACTTCAAACCATCCTTGCCATCGTCTCGGTACACATTCAACTTATCCAATGGTGGTGGCTTATCACACTGCGAATACGTTTCCAGCATCGGAGTGGGCATTGTGTTGCGTGAAAAGATTTGCTGATCAAACACTTTCGCCGATTTGAACGCCTTCTTGCGTTGAATATCGGTTAGCGGCACTTCCTCGACATTACTATCCAATTGAGTGACTTTGATGGCTAACCTATCGATACGAGCTTGTAGTGAATTTGCTCGATCACCAATATTACCAACGTCACGTGCAAGTTCCCCAAAGATATCCTCAGCATGCTTAGAAAGGGATGATAGTTGACGAATAATGTTCGTCAGGGTTGTGTTGGTTACAGTTTCAAGTTCAGTGGCTTGCAGCTCTTCTTGTTGGTACACAGAGCGTGACACATGAACTGGTTCAATAGAGCGTTTTGGAAGCGGCATTTTTTATTTTTGATTTTGTTTAGTTTGGCAGATAAGAAATAAGTTTTAGAACATTGCGTTCATAGGAATTGAGGTAGGATGAATGATCTGAAATGAAAGATATGAATGTATTACAAAACAAAATATTGAAAATGGCTTTATATTGTTGAAGGCATTTTAGATAAGGGCTTATGAATGGGAATCGAATAGTTGGGCTATTGTTTTTCTATATAATGATTAAAACTGTCATACTTCGTGGATGGATGTACGCATAATAAGATACTGACAAGACTTTAAGGACTTCGTGTGAAATAAAAGCCGCACAATCCTATATCAATATGCAACAAATCTTGACTCGAGAAACTTACACTTACAAAGCATGTCTTGGCTGATATGGCATTCAGTGGAAACAAGATGAAAGAGGACTTAAACCAACATGTCTCTCTTATTGATTCGGACTTTAGCTACCTACTTTTATCTGCGTGCTCCACTCCAGCCCACTTAAGATGATCTCTTCCTCTAAAGCTTTAAACATCTGGAGGGTAGCGAAAACTCTTCAGACTGGAGTATTCGCAATCCACCAGACCAAACAACAATAAATAACGATTGGTCTACTACTACTACTGAATATTGCCAATTAATTACCTTCCAGTTTTCGAAGCGGATTCTGTTGCAGCTGTAGTTGCAATTTCTTTGATACACAGGTTTCAGTTAAATTTGCTATTAAGCTCCCACCCACAACATATTTCATTGTGCGTACGATGAAATCGAGATAAAGGGCCCATGCATAGGCCGGACTAAAAACTCGTGGATCGAATTTCTGTTAGTAAAGCTGACTAGCTATGTTTTCTTTAAGTTTTCATTGCATTGGATTCTAGCTTCTTCGGTACTTCATTGCTTACTTATATCTAAAGATGAAGCATTGATAGTACTTTACCCTTAGGCGTAACTTTTGACGTCACTATCCGTTTGGAACAATCACCTAAATCATGACGGAACGATACAATTTTTAAGCATGTTGTTACCAAGATGACTAAATTCCAAAAGCGCGGAGAATGTCGGATTTGAATTTTTATATTTCCAAAAACGATTGAATTGTTGTTTAATGCGGTCTGCCGCCCCTTTGTTAATAAGCCCCCGATTGCTTCCACACGAGTCAATTGCCGCCGAGTGACGTTATTGAGGGCTTCTTGTGCGTCGAGGAAGGCTGCAGGTATACATTCTTTATGTAATAGGTATCCCTCTATCGTTCGAAGTACTTTATGTCTACCGAGTCTTGCCGAGTCACGGACAAGTAACCTGGATTCAACTATTCCGTATTTGTAGGTTTAGCAGTCGCAATATTTTTAGTAAAAAGAAGCACATACTCATTGATATTTTAGCTGTTGCAAGGTTTTGTTTCCATGCTTTTGGTATGAATTACTACACACCATGGTATGGAAAGGTAATTTACTTTAAGACAGCCACGGAAGGTGATGGGTTCCACATGTTTTAAGTATGAAATTCGATATCGTTGAAGCAGTTTTTGATTCTTTGGAGTCAATTTTGCACAACTGTACCACAGATATCGGGCAGAACGTTCAAGTTTGGTATTATTCTGAGCTCCTATAACGCTATTTTTTGACTTAAACCATGAGCGAGATGGCCATTCGACCGGAAGAATGCTGTGTGAAAAGTTCCATCTTTCTTAACCTTAATACCACTGACGTCAAGTTCAGAATATATTGATGGTCTTAAAACATAAAACGATAGCAATCTCCATTGATCGCAACATGGTAATAATTTTCATCAACGTAAGCATACGATTCATTCACAGCTCCAGCATGAAATCAGGAACACCGTGACTTTTTGTCACATGTGGGTTTTTTTTGCGGTCCAATAACACAAATTTTGCTTTTGTCGAAGCCGTAAGGCTAAAAATAAGATGATACAACTAAACAAATATTTTTATCTCATTCTTCTCATCCTACGTCATCGATGCTCATGGCAAAACCCAACATGCGTCGGGCGATTTTTGCGATTAAAAATTGAATTAAGTCCTCATAAAGTAGCAACCAGAGGAATCGGAATTTCAGTAGCAATTTGAGATAATTTCCAAACGTTGGCCAATTGAAAACTCCATCATGGTTCAGGTTCCTTAAGAAGATAACAAGACACGCTGGCCATGATGCCCTTAATTCAGATGTACAAAAGTGGTGGAATGAAAAAGCCGCGATAGTTTAATGACTCGTGCAATCGTGTAATTGTTATTCGCTGTGAACGAACCATCGCGTACCAAATCAAACACTCTAATTTCATAACAAAATGATTCATAACAAATGATCCTATAGAGTTGAAGACGTGTGGATTTTTATGAAATCAGGTGCGGTTACACGCTCGTGGCCATCAATTACTTACCTCGGTTGGTGGTTTTGCTAAGGAACTAGGAGGTAACAAACCTTAGTTGGTAAGGAACCCAAAAGAAAATGGTCCGGATAGACGTCGAATCTTGACGAGAAGAAAAGTTCTGTTACCACGGGATGACTGGCCTGGTGGTTATCAAAAATCGTGTAAACTTATGGTACTCTGAAGTGTTACGTGAACCTCGTTCTTCAACATGGATGGTGATGTTGCCTTATCGTGATCACTACCTATACCGGGGTACTTTGCCCCGACCATGAGGTGTTGACTAGCACTGATATATAGTTTTATAAAGATTGGTAGATCTTAGAATACCAGAGGTGTTAGAAAAACCTCGGGCCTCATAAAGGATTGTGGTGATGTATTATCACGGTCACCAATTGCACAGGGTAGTATTATCCTACTATGGGTTGCTTACCAATACTTTCAATGGTTCTGATACTGTGGTGTTTCGAACAAATCGGAGAAAATTTTCCTCCTCGGGTATGTGAGTTTCCAGATTTCTGTCCAGCGAGTGAACCAATAATAATGTTTCCTTGCATTTGTGGGTACTCTATGCACAACACATTTAACGAAAAAACTCAATTTTCTATTTGAATTTCGAACGCCCGCACATGCGGATTTTTCTTTTAGAAACCCATAACTGTTCAATATGATAAACAACTGAGGAAAATCCTACCGTCCGGGTACCTAAGAAAGTCTTATCTTCACGAATATACCAAGTGATAAAACAATAGCCTCTGGTCGAGTCAGTTTAATGAGAATGCAGCTCGCATAGAAGATAAGTAATATTTTTAGAATTCGTTATCTCAGCAGTTTCCCGAAATTTTAACACACTGTTTTTGAAGGTTAGAATTGGACTTCCTTTATGGGAATTTTATCATCAAATGTTTTTGAAAGAAATGGAGCTAAGGAAACTAATTTGTAAGTGACTTTGAGCAGCTAGCTGATTGCATTTGATTGAAAATCATGGTGTAATACACAAGGGAACAACGGTTACAAATAATTAAAATTTATCATCAAAATTCCGAATCGTTGGTCGCAATTTTAAATGCGTTAACCCCAATTTCCGGCCGTAATTCTCGTCCCAGTAAAAGAGCAATTCATAGCCTAGTCGTGTCAGTGAGACTAGGTTTTGCCCGAAGTCGCAAACAAGCGTAAGGATCTTGGCCTACACCCTTATAAGATCAAGTTGACTAATGAACTAAAGATCCTTGATAGTATGAAGCTACGTACGTTCTGGAATTGGGCTCTGGACATGAGGGAAGAAAATTAAGAATTCCATCGCAAAACAATCTTCAGCGATGAAGCACATTTTAGGTTAAACGTCTTCGTCAATAAACAGGTGAGAACGCTTATGTGCTTCATGAAACAGCACTTCATCCTTAAAAAGTCACTGTTTAGAGCGGTTTTCAGGCGATGAAAATACCGTGACGTTACGGTAAATTGTATACGCTACATCATGTTGGAACCTTATTTCTTTGAGAAATTGCATGAATTGGCCATCAATGATATGTGATTCCAACAAGATGTTGCCACAAGCCACACTACAGGTGCAATAATCGAGTTATTGAAGTCTCAGTTCGGTAAACGTGTTATCTCGAGAAACAGACCCGTCGATTAGCCGCCGATGTCGTGTGATTTAACGCCTCTATAGGCTTTTGTTATGTGGCTAGATAAAATCATTTTTCTATGCCAATATGCCGACGATGTTAGAGAGCCAATATTCAACGAGAAATAGCGGTCGTATCCGTCGAAATGTAAGGTCGAGTTATCGAAAATCGGGTTCCATGTATCGACCGCTGTACCTATACCTTCCCGTGGTGGACATTATGAACGAAGTCAATTCCATTCATAAATGTTTTGGTAGCAATTCAAGCCAATACATTTTTTTGAAATATCTCAAGTAGTTTGCAATTTATTTATAAAAAAATTGTCAAGTCCCTAATGAAAGACCCTGTATAACCATGCAACCATGCTGTAAGTGACACAGAGACAAATCTAGGGCTGCAGAGAGCCAAAAGAAAAGCCTGGTAGGTATAATCAATTTGAATGATCTTGCGGCCAAGGAAAATCGCTAATTAGACTCAGAAACGCATCCTACAAAAGTTCCATTGTCGCTCGAGTTTTGTGTTTCGGTTGCACTGCCCTTCCATCCCAATTCATCAAATTGCGACACTAAAATCTCGTTGATAATAGTGCTGTATAGTTAACCAGTGGAGAAAGAACACTTCCCTGCGGAGTACCTCTCGTCGTTATTATCCTTTTGGTACAACATTCAATTGAGGATGGAGATTGTACCAAAAGGATAATAACGACGTTAGATATTCCATAGGGGGTGTTCTTTCTCCACTTCTCTGGCAACTGGTAGTCAACTAAGCATTGAGGAGACTAGAAACCACCCCAATAAAAACGGTGGCTTACAGAGACGATGTGGTTCTCATGGCATGCAAACAGCCTTAACATACTCAACCTACTCTGGGAGGGTCCACTCTCTCACTGTCAGTAAGTTCCAAATACCTTAGGGTGATACTCGATAGCAAGCTTAACTGGAATCTTAACATAAACGAAATGGTAAAGAAAGCTAATATTGCACTATACAGCTGCAGTAGAATCTGCGGTAAGAAATGGGGTCCCTCCCCGAAGTTCACGAAATGGCTATACACAGCTGTCGTCAGGTGGAATTCCGTGAAAAACACGAAACACATGACTGCACTGGCATAGGTTCTAAGAACAGCATGCGTACTAATAACAGGAGCTATGCGCACCAGCCCCACAGCAGGAAACAATTCTAAATCTCACCCCAATCGACCGACAGCTGATTGGCACAGCAGCGAAAAGCGCTGCACGCCTCAAAGAAGCTGACAATCTATGTATCAAAACATTTGGTCACAGCTCAATACTGAACTTAGTAGAATATGAGAATCAGGCACCCGACTAGACCATCCCATATCACAACTTTAATACTAAATACTCAACCAGAATACCTAGTAGAGACGAATGGTCTTCAAACAATGTGGTATCCAATAACGAAAAAGAAATCTATGCCGAATACCGATGGATTTAAAATGGAAATAGGAGTGGGCTCTGGGATCTACTCCGAAAGAATCGGGTTAAACACATCCATTCGATTGGCAAATTCGTGCAGTGTTTTCCAAGTAGAGATCTTAACCATATTCGAAGCTGCCAAATCGGCTAGAGTATTGTATATACCACAACATGATATCTCCATTTACGTATATAGCCAAGCGGCCATAAAAGCTCTGGCATCAAACATAATAAAATCACGAGTAGTTGGACGCTGCCGCTTAGAGCTCAAGGCTCTTTGTAACCAGAACAAAGTCCAAATTATCTGGATGCCAGGACACAATAACATTCCAGGAAACGTAAAAGCTGGCGAGCTAGCCAGACTAGGATCGTCCAGCTACATCTCTTTATGCGACAATAGGGTTAGACCCCCACTTGCTTTCAAAAAACAGAAAATAATCAGATTCATGCAAATGATGGTTGATCTAGGTTGCAAAACATCAACACTTGCAAACACACTAAAGACCTTTGGCTGAAAATAAGCGAAAGCAAATCTAACAATCTTATAGCTCTGAACACAGAGCTTGCATTTCTATAGCGGTGAGAGTCATACCAGGTAACAATCTGCTGGGCAAACACTCACATAGGCGCACCAACTTTGCAGGAAGTACGGAGACCCAGATGCCGAGGATGAAATCGTCCACCTAATGTGTCACTGCCCCGCGATCAGCAACAGCCTTAAAAAAAATCCTAGGCAGCTTCTACTACGAGGACTTGACGGATCTAGCCACAACACCTATTGCACAGATTTTATCCTTTTGCTGCAAGTCAGGTTGGAGCAACCTACTATTTGATGCTAATGGAGCAGCACAAATCACCTAAGGTACAACAAAGGGTATGGGCCTACGCAGGCCTATGCAGGTTTGACGACTCCCTTGAACGTCAACAACCCATCAAACCTAATCTAACCAGTCACGTTAGACTTGTTATCCAATGCGTCCTCGAAAAAATAGGCCTGACGACGCACCTCTGCATAAATGGCGCGGCATCATGATGTGACCAGTGGATGCCGATAAAGTCTCAACAATAACGTCATCGTTGTTCGTTCGATGTCCAACATCTCAGGGCTCAGCGGCGCAAAAGTTAGTGCAACTAACTCGGTCTGGGTTCGATACAGAACTACCTCCCATAATGACCTGACAAATCATCCCAGTAGTATCAATTCTCCAGAAAATCTTATCTCAACTCAGCCGTTTGGATTTAAAATATGAGGGCCCGATATCGTGCAAGACCCTGGGTACTAACGAGACAATTGCGTCAACAATTCGTTTTGTTTTTTGGCCCACCACTTACGAAAGTCGGATAAACATCCAAGAGTTTATCAGACTCTCTTGGAGTCGGCGTTAGAGAGGAGGTCCCAAAGTTTGTGAAAAAAAAAACTTCTCACACCTTCCTATAGTGTGATAAATATTGTTCTGTCCTGTATAGTAACTTATATAAGTTCTCAGCGGAAAAGATCACCACAGAAGCCATAAGCATAAAAGCCCAGCCTTGTTGCATACTTTCCTATTAAACAGTGGACTGTGACGCAACCTCCCCTGATATGAAATTTTTAGATCCAGATATAGATCCAAATCAGTTTAAAGAAAACCCATCGAAAGTTCTCGTGTCTGAATGTTTGTTAACATTAAAATTTCCACTTTGGTGCAGTGGCTTAGTTGTTAATGCTTTGAACTACTTAGCAGGGGGTCCCTGGTTTAAATCCCGCCGCTAATGTCAAAAATATATATCTATATATAAATTTATATACTGCATCTACGCAGAAATTATCATCTCTGAGACCTTACAACGGAGACGTGCATGCAGTTTCTATTCAGATCAGCAAAGATATGTTTGATCCATTGTCGAGTTTATTTGTATTTCTGTAAGGATCAGAATACGTGGTCTTCTTGTTTGGAGATATTGGTGTAGTAGCAGTTTACATTGACGTTGGTAAATCTCAGACCTCATATGTGGCAGAATTCAGTCAACAGTTTGTGTAAGTGTCAGTATTGGTTTTGATTTCTTATGTAGGTTGTTGAAACGACACGTCTCATATTAATCAGTGACCAGAAATGCAAGGAATAACTACTTTCCTCAACCACTGTTTCGTTGTACTGGTTCATCAGTTTATTCTGATCATTAGTACTGACAACGACATCTCGTAAGAAATAATATTACTTGCCTTTGTCAAATACCTGTCAGAGACCACACAAGTGTAGTCTGGTTCTCCAGTTATCCCAGTACTTAGTACTGGCAACGACATCTCTCGTCAGAAATCCATCAAAAAAGTAATTAGCGAACCGCTTTTTCCTTGGGCAAGGTAAATAAAATCCTTACTTTAACTTTTTACACCGCCATGTACACCCCATATAAAAACCCGATCATCAAAGTCATCAACAAAAAAAATGTCTGTTCAGAAGCATGACAAAAGCGGATCAAGAAGTTTTTTTTGTCGTTTTAACGGAACATTGCTTTGGAGATCCTTCCAATCCATTTGCGATCATGGGTTATGGAAACGAATATTGCACGAATCTGTACAGCGACTTAGACATGGTTAAAAAAAAACTGCAAGTGGGACTAGAGCCAATATTTCGGGCGGCAGCCTTAGGCAAGACGAAGTAGAGGAACACGTCGCATTAGTGCCGCGCACAATTAGAAAAGTAGATCTAAGGTAGTTTGAAGTGCGCATCTAGGGGGGTGCATGTTAGTTTGAGGCTCAGGTGCACACTTAGACCATAAAGGTCCATTGTGTTATCACGTGGATCTGTCAACTTTCCTATATTGGTTCGCCTAATTGAACCATTCAGAGCTAACTATGTAGCGAAGGAGGTTTCTGACATTGATGTTAACCAGCTCACCTAGATTGTCAAAGGAGTACCCTCCTTGATGAAGTTTCTGGTTAAAGTGAGGCCAGAGTTGCCTAGATATTTGACACGTAGTGCCGTTTATCCGTCTGCGGTCAAACTAGATGCGATTAAGAGCATCTAGTTTGATCTGTAAATTACATGAAGCGATGATAACACTCATGTCTACTGGCGGTAGAATATCGAGGGTAGTGCCCTGTCTTGCAAAGTCATCTGCCATGCAATTCCCTGGTATCTCTCTGTTACCCGGCACCCAAAAGAGGTAAATGGTAAAATGCTCCGCCATCTCGTTAAGAGACAGTCGGCATTCGTGGGCTGATCTCGAATTGAACAAGATGGCTTCCAGGGATTTTACTGCACCTTATCTGTCACTAAAGATGCTAATATGTATCGCGGATATTGAATTCCATTTCAGCCAGGACAAGGCCTGGAAAACGCTACAATGGTCGGAAAGGCGAAAGGATATGCTTAGGTTAAGCATCTCGGAGAAAACACCTCCAAACACTCCAGATTCTGTTTTAGACCCATCCGTGCAGATGTGAACAGAGTTATGTATTTGTTTCGATCGAAACTGACTCCTATTCAAGGCGACTGGGAAGGGTTGACCTGAATTTATGCTTAAAACTGAGTTGGGTAGTAGTGTGGTCGGAGTTTTTTGCAATGTTAAGGTGATTCAGAATCGTTGTGTTTACACCCTGTTTGGGTGTCCCTTGTGACATGCTCTCAGTCACACAGCTGCACAAGCTGCGATCTCTTCGCCGTAGATATCTAGGGGCACTAGATGTAGGATTGCATCTAGGGCTGCGGAGGAGGTTGTTCTAAGAGCTCCGCTAATGCATATGCTAGCTGATCTTAGAACTTTACCCAGTGCTAGTAGTTTGCGGTTGGAGGCTGTTTCTATATCCGTCCACCAGACTTACTAAATAAGTAGCAGGTCTTAGGAGTTCGAGTGGGGCCTTATTATCAATTGCTTTCTAGAATGATTTTTGCGACTTTTTACTATCAACTCATTAAAAAGTTGATTCCCGAGTAAATCCGTCCTTTGTCAGACCTTGAGTGCTACCAGGTTTGTAGTTCAAGGTGTTACCCAACAATGTGTTGAAGATTTGCACACTACGTTGGATACATACGTTTACCCTATGATTCCATATTGCATGCAACTTTATGAAACATCTTCAACACAACTTACATACTTAGCTCCGGTACGTACTCTTAAATGTCAACTTATAATTATAATAGTTAGTAATGTTTATTTCCAGGAAACACTCGATAATCCAATCCATTCGTTACCCTACAAACGTTTATACACCAATCGACCTGTAGCACCAATGCGTTTTTTAGCACACCTAAATTTGCACACATGACTGCTTATTAGAAAGGGGGATCTAACAGAAATAAATTGATTTATCAAACTAGGCAACTTGACAATTGTTCAGGGTGTTGTTTCCTTTCCATCTTATGTATCACCGAGGGACCTGCTATCTATATTTAAATCAATTTTCAAATCATCTTCATTTACTTTCCAACTCAATGTTATATTCATTTAATTTTACAACTACCTACTGCTACTATCCGTAGAATATGTAGGTATCCACATTTGGATGTGCAAAAACAATGTTTGCAAAGTGGTTGCTGCGCATTCAACGTCACCGCTGCAGTCGTCACCGTCAGATTTTCCAACTTGTTTCACATCAAATTTTATTTTTGAAAAAGTTTAGTTGTGCGAATTTGCCACACCCTTCCCCAAATAATTGTAGCGTTTCCGCAGTGGTATTACGTACCACAATAACAACAACAACATAAGTGCAAACTTAAAAACCCCAATCTACAAGCACATTTTGTGATTCATTTCTGTTCAATGCCTTATTTGCTTTCTTGTTTATTTGCATATTATCTTGTTGATTCGTTTTCTTTTGAGAATACCGCTGCTTCGGCATGAATTGTACTATAATTTACAAATTAAGTAATATAACATCATCATTGCAATTATATATGTACTACACTTACCCTGTGTATAACTTTAACGATGCAATCATCCGAATTTAAGCAACATTGAGAAAAACCATTAAATAACCTTAGCCAACATCCACTATTACTAACATTTAGTTCACACTTTCTTGAATTAAAATATGCATACATATATGTGTGTGTATATGAGAAATTTGCGATTTTCTGCGATTTTATTTTGCTTTGAAGGTTTTTTTCTTTACTAGCACGTACTTCTATTATCGATTTAATGTTGTTCCCTAGCCGACACTGATTTTCTTGGCGTATTACCTTTTCACGGGTGTTTTATTTTAACAAACTATTCTTTTTGAGCAAATTTAAATTGATTAATGATGCAAAATTGCTTTTTAATGTTCCACAGAATTAAAATTACGTGAAAGAGATGGTGTATCTATTAAGGGTGCGGACGATTTGATTATTTGTCCCCCTACATAGTTGAAAACTTTCACTAAACTAGAGGGGAATATATTCCATTGAATTTGGAAAGTGTATTTATCGCACTAACATTGAATATTCAGGAAACAGAAAGCACAAATTGCAAGATGCAAAGAAATTATCTAATTGGCTATTTAACTCTGCTACATTAGAAGCCAGATTTTGTTAAAAAAAAAAAACTGTCACCTTTTCAAGAAAAATTAGATTTTCAACACATCCACGCACAACGTTGGAACTTGGAACTGTCAAAATGTTTCAATTTGTTCATGACCCCAAGAGAGTGAGTTTCATTGAGTATATGTACCGCGTTCAGAGATTGTAAAAAAAAAAACGACAGATTGATAATCAAGCGCGCTAGTTGCTGGGGCAAAAATTGAAGAGGCACGAAAATCGGGAAACATGGGATTTGGAACTCGTATATAATGTGAACTTATTGAAAAGGGAACAAATTTACTTTAGAGCAGAAACCCACATTTTTTGGGATTAAAAAATGTGTTTCTGCTTGGTAATCATTTATCTGTTTTTCAAAATGTTCGCTCAGATTTAGGCCGTGTGTTAATTGCGTTTTCCATTGGTAAAACAATCCATTTTTTTTATCTAAATCTGCCAAAAGACCGATTTTGACAGCTGTTGTGTTTTTTTTATCTCAGATCAATTTTGCAGATCTGGATTTTTTGGCAGAATTAGGTACCCCTCCTTCTACTAAGACTAATACATTATGATAGCTGTCAGTTTGACTAGGGTGATATTCGTTGTGATTTAAGATAATTTCGGTAGTGAAAAAATATTATTAATCATTAAAACTGTAGCTGTACGATGTGGAATCTAAATTAAATAAAAAACAAAGAACCTGTTTTACTGGAAACTTGACAGCAACACCGACCCTAACTTCACAGAAAAGAAATTACAACAATACAACCACAGAAAAAAATCAATCTGAAATCGTGTTCCATTAGTAACAAAAAAGATCAAATTGCAGATCAAAATCCAGATTAACCAATGGAAAACGCCATTAGTTCAGCTGCCAATCACTTTTAATTTTTTTTTTCAAAATCCACTCCTTTAATTATGCAAAAAAAATAAGAATTTTTAAATCGTCGCTCACAATTGTTTTAACAGTTCTAAAACAATAAAAATTCCGAAAATCCCTATGGATAATAACCAACTTTCCACAGTGCACACATAGCTGAGTGATATATAAAGGCCCAGTTATAGCTATCATTGAAAACCCTTATATTGCTTCTTGTGTTTTTTTTATGAATTAAATCATTGGAGAGTTGGTGTCCAAAACAAAGAATTATAAAACCTGATTATTCAAACATATTTATATTATTAATTATAGTTTCCTCAGAAAATCAGTTTTTATTTTTCACTGATCAAGATTTATTTTAGTGAAGTAATGATTACCATTCCACCGAACTGAAACGGAATTTTCGAATAATTCAATTCAATTCCATCATGTCCTATGTTCCAATGAAGTTGTTAAATGATAGCTATAAATGAGCCCTAAGAAGAAAAACATTGCAATGCAGAACTGCCAGATAAAAAAATAAATAAATTCTTCAAATTTCCAAATATTTATATTTATAATAAAAATTAATGGATTTTATGTCTCTTTCCAGCCCACCCTCACGCAACTTCGTTGTTCGGCCCAGAGTATTTAAAGTCGTCAGGCATGCGCATAAGTACAAACAAATTTTTGCCAAAATATTTTTATTTTGTATGTTTTTTACACCGCAGCAGAAAAAAAATCAAACTAGACACAATTTGTATGAAATTATAACTAGTTCAGGTTCATCTTTGACAATTTCAAATTTTGGCTTTTTGCTATTTCAATGTAACTAATTTTTTTTTGCAATACTATTATCAATAATTTCCCAAAAGAATTGAAACGAAATTCGAAACGAAAAAAGAAATAGATTTCAGAGAGATCATAAAAAATCCTAAATTATTTATTATTATCAGTTAAAAAATACATATTGTTGTATGATTTGTGTTCATGATCAGGGTTATACATACTACTATGTTCAAGTTAAGCATATTTCGCATATAAAATATAGGAAAACGAATGAAATCATAACATTTTTTAACCATCCATTTTCAAAAACGCAGTTCTAGTTTATTTCAAAATAAAATAAATAATCTTATACTGATGTGCTATTTTCCCGCCACTTGTGAACACTGCGGTAACAACGATTAATCCACGGATGTGCTTACCATCTCTCTCACTCCTCAGTAGGGAAACTATATGTCAAAAATTAGCCACTGGAAAAATTTTATCGAGCTGTTTAGCAGGTTAACATTTTGAAGTCTCTATACACCATACTAATGTCAAAAGTTATCGAATGGCTAAAGTTTTAACGCAATTTACACACAACCTAAGTTTGAAAAGTTATCATCGAAATAAAATTGAACTTTTTGGATTAGATTTCCTTTCAAATTGTGTGTAGTTTGACATTCCTGGCATTTTTCTAATGCCGCGGTCCATGTCCATGTACTATGATGAGAAAAACATATCAAATAAAATTATTAAATTCAATAAACATGTTTCGCATCTCCTAATCCCAAATTCTACAGTGCAGTCTCTATGGCGGAAAGCAAATTGTTTTATAAAAAGAGGAGAAGGAAGTGAATGTACTTAAGTACATTAATGCCGAGAAAGGGATCATTGAGCGTTTTTTGTATGGACAACTTTATTTAAATATACTTTAATTTAATATCGAAAACTGCCATCAAAAATGCTAAAAATGGGAATAGGGACTAAGCCTACATTTGTTGTAAGTCTCATTGGTGTAAACACATCGAGCAAGGACTAAATTGTTGAGGTCAGTCCACTTATATAGGTGACCTGGACTATTATAAATTTAACTTTTTATTCCGCCTTGCGCAGAGATGCCACCATAATTTCAACTTAAGTGGCATACTAAGTGTTATAATAGCGATGATTTTTCGACTTCGCCACAATCGGCATGGTTATTGTCCAGGGTGAAAACGTAGCCATTACTGTTGATCTTGTGAAAACACCTTTTACGTATATGCAAAAAGGTGTCTAATTAAGTATATATGTCGATAGTTCTGCACATTGTCATATACGGTGTTAACAGAAAAGTCTGAGACTAAAAAATTTAGTCCCTTCCTAAATATAGACCGTAGTGTAAACTTAGCTAATCCCAACTAACATTTATTCTTCTACAAGGCAAGACAATTTAATTTCCACAAGCAAATATGTTTGTAGGCCTTGTGTGTACTATGTACTATGTACTATGTGCGCAGAGGTTGATTATTTTCGCAGTCGATTGTTTGGATAGAAGCCTGCATAAGGGGGTTAATGGCGGAATGGCTATGGGAATATCTGTAAAAATCAGGAACCCGCTGAGTTAAAGGAAAAAGGTTGAATATAGAGTCCCTCTGTGATCAACACTTGGTCCAATCATTTTCATCCTCTACACGAAAGAGCTTTTGCACGTCTTCAAGAAAGCCACTCCTTTTGCTTTTGCTGACGATTCAGCGATTGTGGTACGACATAAATCCCTGGAAATGGCGACATCAATAATGCAGGACAAATTTGATGCTGCTGTAAAATGGTTCCGGGCTCAGTGGCGCGATGGTTAGTGCGATGAACTGCCACGCAGAAGGTCTGGGTTCGATTCCCAGCCGTAGCAACACATAAATGATTTTTCACTGGCCCTCCTAACGTGATGATCTAACAAATCATCCGAGTAGTATCAATTGTCATAAAAAGCTTATCTCAACTTAGCCGTTCGGAGTCGGCATAAAACAGGAGGTGCCGCCATCGTGCTAAGAAGTACACACGCACACATGACTGGTTGTGGGAAGAAAGCTAAGCTCTGGGTACTAACGAGCCTGTTATGCCATAATTTTTTTTTTTTTTTTGTAAAATGGTTATAAACGCAAAGAAAACCAAATTCATGCACATACGAAACCCGAGCTTCAAAGCAATGCACATTCCAATAACAATTAAAAATGATCATTGTCCAAACAGCGCTAGATAATGTGAAGAAAGCTACAAATATTTAGGAGTTGTAACTGACTACAATTTCCTCTGGGACAAGCACGTCAATAAACTGCGCATGGATTTGAGGAAGGCTTTATTCGCAATAATCCACTTGAAGTATCATGCAACATCTCCAGGTTTGAAGCAGGTGTACTATGCTCTTGTTAAATCTAAGCTTCGGTATGGTGTACTTGGCTGGGGCGATGCAAAAGCTTCAACAATTACAAAATGCGGCTTTATAGCAAATAAACGACAGAAATTCACATCAAGGCTACCCACATTTTAAAGTACTGAATTTAATGCAGCTATTCAAGATGGTTATCATTTTGGAATTCTACAATGACAACCGCTTTATACATCCCCTAAATCACAACAAGAATACAAGACGATGTGCCCAAGGTATGCTGAAAGTCACGAAAAGCTACAACAGCTATAGAAGAAGACAACTTCAGTTCAGCGTTCCGTCTACAATCAACAAACCATATCGAGAATTTTCCAACATAACAAATTACAAAACAAAAAAAAATGCATTAAAAATTTATTTTTGAATGAACCCTTAGATCTATTAGAAAACCTATTACATATTACATACGTAAGTTTCAATCTGAAAAAATGCTAAGCCAAAAAAAAAAAATTGTTATAATTTTTGTCACATAATCTTCTGCAGAAAAGCCTTCGGCTTCGCAGGAACCTCTGTAATAACTTGTAAAAATGTATATCATGAAAAATAAAATGTGATTAATAGTAAAAAAAACAAAAAAAAACAAATTATGTTAAAAGATCGGGAAAAGGTAAGAAGATCGGGAAAAGGTGAAAACATAGGGAAAAAGGTGAAAAGATCGGGAACCTACCGAAGAATGTGTCAACAGTTTTATGGAACAAAAACGGAAAGATGTATGATTTTGATGATGACAATGTTGTATATAATTTCGTCAACTAGACCTCTTCAGATTTATAATAAGTGGTCGACCATCAAAATCGGACGAAGCATTAGCTGGGAATACGATTCGCAAGGCACGTTAAAAAAACTCTAAAATTTAACCCGAAAAAACATTTTTTTTTAAAACGATTTTATGAACTTAATTTTGGATGCAGTATTATTTGGTGTAAAATCAATATGAAGAAAAATTTTGTTGTGGAGTTGTAAACCCATTTAAATCAGTTTTATGGAATGATAATTTTGGATAGTTCAGATTTACAAAATGACGCGTATTTCCTATTTTATGTAGTTTTAATGTAATGTTGTATTTCATTTCGTTAACTACACCTCTTCAGATTTATAATCTTCATATTTATTATCTGAACTATCAAGTACCTACTTCGTTGTATTTACTGTTTGTTATGTTTCCGAGTACCTACATCCAGAAATTAACTAAGGAGGGTTTTCAATAATAGTTTTAACTGGGTCCTTAGGGCCCTAATATATGATAATGCAAATATATTTTAATGTTGGATTATAGTTTTCGCAGAAAATCACTTCTTATCATACGTATCATACTGTTCTTGTGCGAAACCGGTTATTCCTTTAAATCACATCTTTAGTGTCGTTTTCAAACCATTCAGAAAAGCCGTTGATAAAAACACAAGAAACCAGCCGCGGGTTTTACATTTATTAAGACAAACATATAATGTCTCAACTTGTTCAAAAGATATGACTTTTAAATCGTTTGCACTGTGTATGTTGGCAACTAACGTCAGGTTGTAAAAAAAGTTTCTACGCAGTGGAACGTTTTATGAGAAGCTTAATTTGGACCTATTTTACTTTTAAAATTATTGAATTATAGAAATAATTAAGATAAATATTTTGTTGGCTTACCGATTGCGGCGGTAATTAGAATCAGAATTTTATAAAATATGGCTGAATTGTGAAGTTCCGTAGAAATGTCAGACTGCAGCTATAAATTAGGTTCTTTTACTACAAAACGGTAAAATTTTGGCCACTGGTATTCTAGTTCGTTGAAATATACAAACCAATTACCTACATAATTTTAAATTCCGTTAACAAACATTTTTCAGCTAAATGAAAATAGGTACTACCTAACTCCAAAACCTGAAGTCCCATTCATATGAATGAATTATGAGGCCTATATGAAAACTTTAACAACAAACCGATCTAGCTAACATTCAATAATTTATTTTGGTGAAAAGGAATTAGTTTTTAAATCGTTCCTTCAAGTTTCTGACAATACTGAACGCTGGCGAAATTGCTTACTTAAACGTCATCTTGAGTAAACAACTGTCAATAGAATTCAACAATTACTTATTGACAACATTGTGATTGTTTATTAATTTCAATACATATATGCGAGCATTTGGAACAACTTATTTAATACAAATATTGATAAGATAACTCATGGCCGGCTATTAAACGTAACGATAACCCACATTACGTATTTATTCTTTATCTATTAGCAGGTAAAGAAAAGATAATATTCTTAAGCTTTTCTATCGAAATAGTCTATTACTCGTAGGTAGGTTATATGGTTGTGGAAAACTAACATTTACTCTACAATTTTATGTAAATATTATATTTAAACATGTTCAATACAAAAAATTAAAAATGAATTGGAATATTATATTGGTGGTTATTGCGATAGCAAGAATAACAGTATCACAAGTGAATGGTGCGACAATATCAATTAGCCAGTGAATACTAAAGTGTCTTATAACGTGATTCTTTTAAATTTGATAGAAAAACAATGCCGATTCCAGGATACATGTGAGCGATGTCTTAGTGCAAATATGAATTGTGCTTGGTGTACAGATAAGGTTATGAAATTATACACAATCATTGTTGAATCTCTAGATCATAATAAACAATATGGTGTTTTCGTTTTCTTGTTTATCTCCACAGACATACGAAATACGGTACAGGTGTTTGACACGAGATGAACTAATAAAATATGGCTGTGCACCAGCAAATATTTGGGCCAACGAACAGAACACGAATATTGTTGACGACGGCGAATTACGAGATTATCGGAATGACAGCGCACGTGCGACGCAAGTAAGCCCACAGAAGATTCATATGAAGTTAGTTAAATGTAAGTGATGTCATCTTGTATCGAGTTATATACGTTTTTACTTAAGTTCGTTTCGGTAGGAAAACAAATTTAAAAAAAAAATCAGTAATTAATATTTCGTACAGAGCTTACATCTGTTTGGATCGAGTTATATACATTTTTACTTAAGATCGTTTCGATAGGAAAACAACATTTTTTAGTAAAAATCAGTAATTAATATTTCGTACGGGAACAGAGCATATATCTGTTTGGATGGGAAAATCTTACTTACTTATTTACTTATTTACTTACTTACTTACTTACTTACTTACTTACTTACTTACTTACTTACTTACAAACATGCCTCTCTAAATAGCCCGGTCCTTAGCTTACTACCTCCAGTTGAACACTTTAAGCTGGTTAAGGTTCCTTTAATGTGACGGACTTAGGGCTGGGAATCAATTTATCTATCCACTTTAAAAAGGGCATGCTTCAACGCCGAAGAGCAGGGCTGGAATGATCAGGGTCTTCTTAGTCAGTTTCAATATCTCCTTAGTTTTTCGATTTACGTCTTTATTACTAAATTGCCTTCTTAACCTGTAGACAAAACGCTTAGCAAGAGTAATTTACCATGTCCCGTCTTAAGGCTTCATTATAATAGAAGATGGTTGCGGACGGACGACCACTTCCGGAATAGCTTTTCGCTTCGATTTGTTCAGTTTCCGTTCACTTTTGCTCACTTGCGAAAAAGCGAATTCATTCGCTCTTTCTCTTTCTTTTGTTCTTTCATACAAAAATTTGACATTTCAATTCAACAGCTGTGTACATTTAACAATCGCGTGCTTGCATTCACAAATGTCTATTATGGGCAACTTGAGTAATTGACAGTATTGAAGCAAACTTAACGAAGAATTTTGGCCTTATAGTTCAGCCTTTACTACTTCAAAGTTATACATGTCGATGGAAACATCAAATTCGACGAAGTATCTTTCAATAAGCGCTTCCTATTTTTCAATTTAAATAAAATTGTGTGTGTGAGATATCCTCGAAATTTTTTATTCGTTTGAAAGGCTTATCGATGCCAATATGGAATTCATCGTTAAAATGTCTACCGCGGTTTCTCTGGTTGGCGCACATCCGAAATTTCCGATTTTCTACTACTCTGGCGCATAAGTCCATCTGAATTTAACCGATCGTATATGTTAGTTATCTTTGAGGGCCGCTGTGATTTTAGCTTATTCGCATAGACCTGAGACTTCAGGTAAACCCACAAGAATTTCCAATGTGGCTTGAGCAGTTCAAAACTTAACGGCGTCCAGTTGGAAACCACATGTCGTTGGTGTCCATAGAATCCAATCGACCTATGGCGCTTGCCTTGACGTTGATAGCCTGGCGAACGTCGTTCTCAAATAAATTTTAATCGATGACTCCGCTAGTCCAAATAGTGACTTTTCGGAATATATTGGACGCTCTTGGATCTCTTTTGGACTGGTATCATCTTGAATTCGGCAATTTTGTTTGTTGCCGTAGGCATTTGTTAAGAAATGTCCCTCATCGCTAGAGATGAGTTTTTGATGAAAATTAAGGTCAGTTTCCAACTGCTCCAGAGCCCATTTAGAGCACCTTCAGCACGAAACGTTGCCCGAAAAGAATAACCATATTGATAAAACAATTTTATCATTTGCACATGTTGTTGAACGATATGTACGTGCATTGTGATTTGGCAAAACAGAAGGAATAAATGACAGCCAATTTGACAGCTGTAAATTCAACAATGACCGTGTTCCGGGTTTTAGTTTCACGAAGTAAACTTTGCCGATGCACTATTGTCATTGATCAATCGAGCATTTTTAGTCACATGACATGGTCGATTGACCAATGAAAACAGTGCATTGGCAAAGTTTACTTGGGAAATCTAAGACGGCCAATAATACCACTATTAACTGTCAGAGTTCGGAAGTCCCTATTGGAAGACCCTTTATATCCTTCATTGTTGACAGTTCAAACATGGCATTGGCTTTATTTACTCCTAAACCCGCTTTAGCAGCTTCCTAATTATTATACGCAAATGCGGTGATAAAATTAAGTTTGATGATGATAACATGATGATGATGATAATAATTGCATAGATTTAATGAAGATTCTTATTCCCATAGTTTTTCATTGTCCTCTTAAATTAAATAAGTTATATGAGTTGTATATAGGCAGAATAGGCCCTAAAACCTGGTTTGCGCATTCATTTTTATGTGAGGAAAGTTAAATTTTTGTCATTAATCTTGAAAGTAACTATAATTAATTTAAAAAAAAATTGTATAAGGGATATATATAAAAAATATATATATTTGTATATTATACATAAAAGCTAACCTTGCTAAAAACTGACTAAGCACTCGTTGCTAAAAACAACTTCGGAAAGACATGGGAAAGCTCTGAATAGTCATTTTCTTCATTATTCAGTCAACAAATTCGGTGCGCTCTCCGTGTCGATTTTATGACTATAAGGTTCACAAAACTGCCGGGCTCTTTGGCGCAATGGTTAGTGCGATGAACTGTAGCGCAGAAAGTCTGGGGTTGACTCCCAGCCTTAGCACAAACTGATCCATGAGCGTGCTTTCCATCTCTGTCCCTCCTCAGTAGATATACCGAATGTCAAAAATATTAGCCACTGGATATATTTTAGCGAGCTGTTGAGCAGGTTGAAATTTTGAAGTCTCTATTCACCATACTAATGTCAAAAATGATCCACTGGCTAAAATTTTAACCCAATTGACACACGGCCTTAAAGTAGCTATTAAAATTATGCTGTTGAAAGATATACTATTGTAGATCACAGCTATGCAATTTGTAAACTGTGCGATAGCCTTTATAATGAACAATAAAAATATTGTTATTATTAGGCGTCAACTCCCGTCATCGGTCTGAAACATAAAACCCTCACTGTATATCAAAAAGTGTCACCCGATTGCCCTACACGCTAAAAGTAAAAGGATAAGCAATTTTGACATACTTTAATACTATACCCTATCTTATCCTTAAAAAAAACAATATGATCCTTCTAAATAGAACAAAACTCAGTTTGGCAGCTTATTTTACCGGCAGATTTAACCTGAGCTTTGACTAGTTTAAATCAGGATCCATTTTGGTACTACTTGGAGTAAAAAGATTGATTTTCATAGCTTCAGGGCCTGTGACGCAGGAGAGCGTAGACGTTCTCTATGGCATCCGTTATAAATAAAATTTCCCAAGTTTTCTTGATGCTGGACTTCCTCTGCAGATAAAGCCGCAAACCGGTTATACCTTAGATAAGCATGGGTCAGATGACTGGCGTTATTATTGCATAATAGTTTGCTAAGTCATACAATTATGGCTTGCAGCCTGTATAAGAATGTATTTGTCAATTAAAGTATTTTATAATTCTCATTAATGCTATTTTGAGATGAACTTAAAATAAATCTTTTCAACATCCTTTCCAGCTCAAACACAGCAAATCAAGTTGACCTATCGCCCAGCACGAAATAATCCTCTCGATCTGTATTATCTTATGGACCTAACATGGACGATGCGCGATGATAAGAAAACATTAGTGAAAATGGGAGCTCAGCTATCTGAAGCATTGCGAAACCTCACCGCTAATTACCGCCTTGGCTTTGGAAGTTTTGCTGACAAGCCTGCCATGCCAATGATAATGCCACAATTAAAGGAAAATCCATGTGCATCGGAGCGTAGTATATGTGAGCCAACCTATGGCTTCAAGCATCGCCTTCCATTAACCAAGGATATTGAAAACTTTGTCCAGTCAGTGAATGATAGTCGTATTACTGGCAATTTGGACAATTTGGAGGGTGGTCTTGACGCTCTCATGCAAGTCATTGTTTGCCCCGAACAAGTGGGCTGGAAGGAAGAAGCAAGAAAAATCGTGCTTCTAGTTACCGATGGGTTTATGCACTTTGCTGGGGATGGACTTTTGGCTGGGATTAATCTTCAAAATGACCGAAAATGCCATTTGGACGCAACGGGAGAATATACTGGAAGCTTAATTTATGATTATCCATCTCTCGAGGAAACATACAGAGAACTTGTGCGACGGAAGATAAGTGTAATATTTGCGGTTACATCAGATGTAGTTGACACATACCGGCAGATAAGTGGTCTTATGAATGGAATCAGCAATGTGGAAATACTGAGCTTGGATTCGTCAAATATTTTGGAACTTATAAAAACTAGGTAGGACTGATATTTCTAAGCTTCACTTTATATTTTTTATGAATTTGATATAAGTATGAGATTGCAAAATACTGATGATAAATACTGATGATAAATTGGTACTGACCATTTTTAGTGGTCATTATAGTCTTTCATAAATTCGTCCCACGAAAGAATTTATACCAAATCCAAGACATTAAGGAGTTAACTAATCCTTACTGAAATGTACAGGAATATACCTAATATTGGTGTTTCATTTTGGGCTCAGAAACGTATTAGCTTTTAAAGCATTTTTGCTTTTGTCGTTCAGAGCACCATCAGAGCGCGCTCCACCGATCACCCTGAGCAGGAGACCAAGAGCAATCAATTTGATGAGCATAACTACTTACTTACTAAGTTATTTCTTTAGATATTTCTCGAAAGAACTTGGGTCTAAGCCAACAACCTTTCAGTTGCGCAATCAAGTTGGTGAGGTCATTATTCCATCTAAAAGATATTTTAAGCGTCTAGTTAGGAGTTTTTTGCTCTGTTTTTGGCGTCGTGGGCGGAATGATAAGGATCTTATATTGGATCTCGTTATTTGTACAAGTAAGGGTTTTCTTACTAAATTACATGTGTAGCCCAAAGAAAGAGCAATTTAAATTTGGTAGACAACACCTTGCTCCAAATTTGGTTACTTCTACTTCAATGTCGCCTTTTAAGACCTATAAGGTTTGTGACGATGCATCTTTGGACCTAATCCCGGTTCATGCCGGATCTCTTGTTAACCGGGTCCTTAGCTTGCGATCGCTAACTAAGTCGGAGTATTAACCTTATTGGCTTATCATCTGACTAGGAATCGAATACCTACTCTGCAGAACAGTGTATAAGTTTCCATTTGCAATACATGTCTATCCATATCCAGTCAATGCAAACGGAACCAAAACGACTGACTTCTTTGCCTACTTTGATTCAGATCATGCTGGAGCCGTAAAGCAGGACAGGAATGATCATGGTCATATTAGGTATAGTAAGGCCTTTAGTTCTAAAGTGATTTCTCAATCCGAAGAAATAACGTTTTGAAGAATACAAAATCCTTTGATATAATATAATAATCCTTATCTCAGGGTTAACACCTGGAAGCAATGCCGTAGCTAAGGCAAAAATGAATTTGTGAAAACCTGATCTTTAGGCAAGTGTGGAAAGGTAGGAACTACGAAGGATGCTTAATGCGCACCTGTGCCAGGCGAAACGGGTAAGGCAATGGGTCTTAAGTCTAGCCCGAACCCAAACCATGGACAGGTGTGGCAAGGAGATTTTCTCCCACCCAGGGTCTTAAAGGATCAACTGGTTGTACGGCTTTGATCTCGTACTGCATCGAAGATAAGCCTCTTCCCAGAATAGTTCACATACTTCGTCAACTGGTCCAACCGTAAACCGCTTCCAAAAAGCAAAAGGAAGACATCAGGAGGAGTGACAAAAAGAAAAAATGTAGCCAATCCTTCGCTTTTCAGAACCCTTTATAGAACGTTTAAAAAAAAGTCTGTAATTTGCGGAAATTGAGCGCAGTGACCCGGGAGGAAGCTTAAAACCGAAAAATGCAATGAGGTAGAAGCGAAACTTGGCTTCAGATTTCTCTAAATTCTTCGCAACCACATGGGCTCTGCACCCAGTTACAGCGACCTAAGCTTCTATCAGGCACATATAAATAGGATTGCTTGCGCAGAAAGACGAAAATCCCACAAATCACCACAATACTCAATTTTCAGCATAACTTCAAGTCAACCATTCCCAGTCGCCTTGATTATCCTTTCGCCTTCCCGAACATTGGCGGAAATCATGGCAATTAAACAAGCCTTGTCCTTGACAGTGACATTTACATCGAAATCGGCCCACGAATGCCGACTTTCTTCTCATGAGATGGCAGATCTATTCACCTCTTCTGAGTGCCGGGTCACAGAGATATAGCAACGAACTGTAAGGAAGATTAGTTTGCCAGCACAGGAAAACGTTAGGTATGCCCGGGGCTACATATAAATGACTAATCAAACTAGATGCGATCAAGAGAGCAGATGACCCATAAAAGTAGTCAAATAAAAAAATTATCATCAGGGTGTGCTGGTCGATGTATTTTTCCCCATAATTGCGCATTACTTACACACACTACACATTCCTGCAGGCACAAGCAGGAAAATATCAACATTTTCTGAAATCACTCATGCCGCATGGACAATCACATATTCAATACCAAATGCTGTCAGTTTGAACGTTCAACCATACTGTGCAGTGTGCATGCATGCATGCAAAGTGTGTGAACCCTATTAGTGTGTAGATGACCTTTTTAAGCAGTTAGAATTCTCTATCTAAGTCGTCCACAGGCGTTCAGGGCCTCAAGACTAGCTCCTCCATTCATTTGTGTATCTGAATTAACATTGACATTGACATTGACATCACAGTAATTCGCACATGAATGCATCGAACTACAGACACATAACAGCACTGGCGACTGAGGCCATCGGCTGGGACAGATCAAGACATTAATACAACAGAGAGAGACAGATAGACACATAGAAGGAAAGACATATAACATAAACCTAAGTGGCACAGAGGAGGAGACATAGATTTATATTGTCTCGTATTATCGCACAGGTGGCCTCAGATAAGCTGGCAATTTTCGTAGAAAACAAATGCTGCCGAAGCTGGGGCTTGAACCCGCAGCGTTTGGCTTAGCAGTCAACTACGCATTCCTCTGAGCCGTGGCCACCTGCCTGAATTTACATTTTTGTTATAAAGAGTGAAGTCTCAAGTTTAACTCTGAATCTGAGCTACACATTTAGGACAGCTCTATACTCTTGGATGTTTGTCAGACTTTCACAAGAGGTTAGATAGTATCAAAAATAAAAATTTCGGGATTTTAAGTAGGTATCATCTGATTATCATTTCCCTCATACTTACATTATTCCACTTAAAAATATTTAATGAAAATTTTTGATGAATTTCTATTCTGACAGTTTCGTTCCGTACTGTTTTGTAAGTCAGAAAGTGGTATATACAAGTTGCTTAGGCACATTCAATATTATATTTTTGTTTTGACATTTTTTTTTATGAAATTCCAGTTATGAGGCGTTTCTGAAGAGAGCAAAATTCATTGATGACAGTCCGCCATTTATCTATCTAACATATGAAACAAATTGTGGTGGACAGTTTAACGAATTAAAACAGCGAAATTATTGCAATGATTTGAAAATGGGGAAAGAGGTCGAATTTTATATCAACGTAACCGTTGCAAATTTTCCAGATGATGGTGTTTATGTAAGTTTTATATAACTATTACTAGATATAAATATGTATGTCATAATTTTCATAAAACTGTTTACAGCATAGAACCATTCGAATTGAGGAATCTGGTTTATCTGAATATCTGGAACTGGATATTGAGATTCAAAAGCCATGTCCATGTGATGAAAAATTTATTGATGATGAATATAGTCGATTTCTTTGCGGTAATAATGGAGCTCTACAATGTGGAATGTGTAAATGTGATGACGGATGGTAAGTCTACATAATGATAGCAAAGCTTTACAAGTCGTTGCAATATTCAAATGTTTTTAGCTGGCCCACATCTCGCTATGATTTGATAAATAATGCGAGTCGTATCAAGTGTAAAGAAAATATTATCTTAATTCATCCGTTCAGATGTTTGCATATATGCAACTGGAGGTCTTGATTGTAGGAACTTCACACGCACAGATGAATGGTTTTTGATGTGTTTTCTGTAGATTAAAGCTTCTAGTATCGCACTTCAAGCTGGTTGGGGTCGGTTTTTATTTAGAACACTCTGCGGGAGTATTGCTCAAGATGCCCTAGCCATTTTGATCTTCCGGTACGGAATCTTTTGACCAGGTCCACGTCGCTGTATAGATTGTATTCTTCTTTGTTGAATCATCATCTCTATATCCCGTCAACGCAAATAGATCCTAAAGGATTTTTCGTTTCAAAAATTTCTTTATTCGCCTCATTTATGATTCCCTCCATAGAGCAGTACTGGAAAACCTATATTTCTGTATGGGATCTCTTTTTAGCAGTTTAAATTATTGCTTCAGCGGTTGTTAAAAGTAATTTTAATTTTCGTTTGATTTTTTGATGAAATATCATCAGCATGTATGTAGGTAGGCACTTCTAAAGACAGATTAGCAGTAATCGTTCCCTTTGATGTCAATATCTTCAGCATATTCTAGTAATTGCGCGGTTTATTAAAGTTTGGGTGGTATGACTTAGAAAAATTTTGTTGAAATTTTGTATCGATTTGAACTTCTTGGTAATCTTCTTCAGGATCTGCCGAAGTGTGAAGATGTGACCAGTTGCGGTCTGGCCTTAAGACACTAAGGGCTACTCATAGTTTTAGGCAACGTTTTATCCTCGATTGTTCACTTTATTTTACTTCTTTTTTCTAAAAACCTGGGTTTTTTTGCTTCTTTTTTGTTGTTGATCAGTTGGGGTCTTGCCTTAAAACACTAAGAGCTGCTCATAATTTTGGGCAACGTTTTATCCTCGATTGTGCACTTTATTTTACTTTTTTTCTAGAAACCCGGGGTTCTTTGCTTCTTTTTTGCCTTTAAAGATCAACAACAGAACACTTCTTACATGAAGCTTTGCTCTGTAGACCTTATTTTTGACTGTAAACATATTTTCGTATTTCTATTCAACAAGCAGTTCTTGCGGGTGGGCGGGCAAAAACTAGCACATAAGTTTGGGCAGTTTCTTGATCTGGAGACCGTCATGTCCTCTTACGAATGTCAAGGTTAGGAAATCATGTTGGTGGATTTCGTTTTCTGCTTATTGTTACATTGCCAAAGTTTGTCGCTTAAGAGAAATCCACACCCGAATATTCGCTGTGTGTATAACACACACCATAACATTTGTATCCTCATTTTGCTACATTCCATCGCATTTCTTGGACTGGAGTAATGTCTTTGAAGTAAAGCTTCCACAAGTTATTTGGATACACCCTTTCCAAAAAGTCAAAATAAAAAGACATATGAAAAGTCTACAATCCACTGTGCGGATCGTTTAATACCCTATCTCATTCCATCTTTAAAATTGATTTTTCCAAAATGTTGTCTCTATGGGGATGAAATATAGAAAATGGCACTGTCACCACATCTTGATCAGATAGTATGTAAGTCTTTTTTGGTTCGACAAAAAACGACGTTTTACTATGGCATATGCTATGTGGTAGGACGGGCTCAGTGGTGCGATGGTAAGTGCGATGAACAGCCGCGCAGAAGGTCTGGGTTCGATTCCCAGCCGTAGCAACACCTAAATGATTTTTCACTGGCCCTCCTCTCGTGATGATCTGAAAAATCACCAGAGTAGTATCAATTGTCATGAAAAGATTATCTCAACTTAGCCGTTCGGAGTCGGCATAAAACAGGAGGTCCCGCCATCGTGCTAAGAAGTACGCACGCACTCATGAATGGTTGTGAGAAGAAAGCTAGGCCCTGGGTACTAACTAGCCTGTTGCGCCATACATTTTGCTTTGTATGCTATGTGGTAGGGTATACAAATGGTTTTTATAAGAAACCTATGGACGAAATATTCATGTTAACAAAACCAATGATCAAATATAATAATTTTCAAATATTTTGAAATTTGAATTGAAATCGTTTTTAAAGAAAACGGCCCCCAAAAGTGGTCGTGGCAAAACACGTTGAATTGTAATTGTCTAAATATTTTGTTCAGACACTATGTTTAATAGGAAAGGATAGGTTATAACTGAGTGCTGTTCAAGTTAACGTAGCTTAATGTCAATTCTTGTTCTTCAATGCCCCACCATCAGAAACACACATAACCCGAATTTCAGCCATATCCAGCGAGTAATTTAGGCTCCATTGTCAATAACAGTCTTTATATGACAGAGTCTGGAATCCAGACTCTTCTCCTGATACGATGACGAACGCCATTATCCTTGGTATGAAATTCTATATCCCTAATCGGTTGAGGAGTATCAAATCAAATTCAAATGGGTGTTACCTACGAAGACTACTAAGACTATTAAGTTCAAAGAGTTATGTTTTCGGTCAAATTTGTTTCTCCGTTGGCTGGTGGAAATCTTCATAGACACGTGCTCATGTGTCCAAGTAGTCTGGGATTTTTACTCACTAAAACCACCACCTTTTTAGTAATTGTATTGCAACTAAGTTTGCGACTTATCTAGCAATCACGATTAATTTTTTATCACGAGTAAATTTCCTTTGAGAGTTTCTGCATTTTTCGCAATTTATAGCGCGGTTTGTTATTATCAAGCCAAATCCAAGGGCTTAATTTTTTCAAGACGCCGCAATAAATTTGTTTCGTCAAGAATTTGGAGGACCGTTGTGTCCTAATAAACGTTTTCTATGTTTTCATGCAAACTTTTTCGTTTCATCTTTAACCGGGGGGGAATACCTAGATTTCGGTCATATAAAATCCTACCAATCCAAATCGAATAAAGTTCAACCGATCCAGAAATGACTGAATGGCCACAACAGTTGGGGCAAAAGCGCTACTATGTCCCAAAGTAGGAAAAACTATCAGACAGTTTGTAAAAAAAAACATTTAGACTTCGACATCATCATATTGTCACCTCTCTAGACAAAGCCTTGTTGCTTGAGATTAATTTCGCAGCCAGTTCCACGTTGTCAGCTTGAGATTAATCGCCTCCTGTACTTGAGAACGTAAAGTATTCTATGGCAACAATCCACTTTCATACTCTTAAAGTCGCAAGAGTATTTTTCGATCTTGACATACACAAATGTTCTGGTCCAAGTGGTATCTCTCCAAAAATTCTGAAGAGGCGTTCTTCCACGATGGCAAAAGCACTGAGTAAGCTTTTCCATTTGTCCCATCCATCAGAACTTTTTCCGAAAAAAATTGTCCATCCCCTCTTAAACGCGAATATTCTTCTGTCTCCAACTACCGACCGATTGCTTATCCCCCTTTTTCTAGGGTCATGATAAACCCTAATGAAACATCTTGAACCACAAATCATGACCGACAAAAAGGTTTTCGAAACGATTTTAGCCACTCTTTATTCAAGGATGGTTGCTGTAAAATGTAACCTCGAAAAATAAGACCCATGTTGAACAATTTGGAATGTTACAAAGCCACAGCGCTAGGCTGAGTTCAAGAGGTATTTTTTTTTTAATTCGAAATAACACAAAAAAATTAAAATATATCGTGAAATCTTTATTATTAATCTATAGAACCATTCTTGACATTCACCTATTAAATTTATTCCCCGTCAAATGCTGGCCGCAACTGCGCCATAGCTCTTCCATTTGGATGTTCCAATTTTCGATGACACGAGTATTGTTGTCCTCCAATGCTTCAACCCTAGCTGGCTTATCCACATACACCATAGAGTTTACGTAGCCTCAAAGGAAAAAGTCTAACGGTATGCCAGTTCACTGGTCCGAAGCATAAAATTATTTGTTCACCGAAGCGGTCTCACAATATGGCCATTGTTTCATGGGCTGTGTGGCGAGAAGGCCCTTCTTTGAACCAAATGTGGTCGATATTTCGAGCTTCAATTTCAGACAAAAAATAGTCTGTTGTCATGGCGTGATAACGAGACGTTGGCGACAGCCTCACTTTTGAAGAAGTACGGACCGATGTTTCCAACAGCGCATAAACCACACCACACGGTTATTTTTAGTTCATAACTCTTCCGGTTGTTGTTTGGCCCATATACGGCAATTTTGCTTACTAACGTAACCATTGTGCCAGAAATGTGCCCCATCGTTGAAAAAAATGTTGGTCGAAAACAGTTGATCCTCAGAAGATCTCTAGAGGGTCATTAAATAAATACTTCACTCGTTATTTAAAAAATGTGCACCAATACTTGCACTCCTTCTTTGCAGATTATTTGATAAATAGGTTTTGCCTGAAAACTACAGACCTATTGCTTACTATCTATACATTCAAAGATAATAGATAATAGATTACCTAGAAAGGAATGGAGTGAGAAAAGGCTAGGCCCTGGGTACTTACGAGCCTGTTGCGCCAAAACTTTGTATTTCATTTGTATTTGTAGGTAAAAACAGGAGTTCCAAAATCAACGCTCAACTGAAGACCTGCTTAGTTACATAATCCATCTATTGCCATTTGCAATGGAAAATAAGGGGGATTGGATGGCTGTTATCTTGGTTTTCCATACTTCATTACCATTTTGCGTGAATTATGGGATACCCTTTACAATGTAGAGGGGAAAACCTATTTCAATTCAACTCAGTATACAACATTTCAGAAAGAAAAGTCCACAGTTTCGAAAATCGAAATAGAGAGTACTGTCCTCAAAATAGAAGGATCCATGCATCACAATTGGGCCAGATGTATTATGGCAACAACACGTGATCTCTATTGACAATTCAGCAGCATCAAAACTAAGTTCACTTTTCAGAGCTAAGAGATTTATAAATCACCAGAGCAGCTTCTTCTTTTCTATGGAGTTCCTTCCTCCTTCCATAAGTAGCGCTACAGTCTGGAATAAACCTGGGCTTCAACCAACATGCACGGTCAACTAGCACGGTCCTTAGCTAACTGCCTCAAGTTGCACACTCCAAGTTGGTTGAGGTCGGTTTCTACTTGTGCGCGCCATTTAAGGCGAGGTCTTCTTCTACTGCGTCCGACGTCTGGCTAGGAATCGAAAAATCTACCAGCCGGAGTGTTGGTGTCCATTCGCACTACATGTCCTAGCCAACTTAAACGTCTACTGCGGAGTTTTTTTTTTACTAGGGCAGGTCGCTGTGCAGCCCGTATAGTTCTTGGTTGAATCTTCGTCTCCAAAGCCCGTCATTGCAAACGGAAACGAAGATTTTTTGAAGAATGTTCCTCTCAAATCGACCAAGGATTTCTTCATCCGCTTTTGAGACGGTCAATGCTTCAGCGCCGTAGAGCAGGACTGGGATGATCAGTGTCTTATATAAGATCTCCTTAGTAGTTCGAGTGAGGGCTTTACTACTGAATTGCCTCCTTAGCCCGAAGAAACAGCGGTTGGCAAGGGTAATTCTTCGTTTAATTTCTGACGAGATGTTATTGTCAGAATTAATATCGAAGCCGAGATAGACAAAGTCCCGTATTACCCCATAGTTATATCTGTCAATGATGACGTTCTCTCCAATTCGTCGATGTTGTGTGTCCTTTCGTGTTGACAGCATATACTTAGTCTTACCCTAATTTACTGCTAAACCCATTTATGCTGCTTCCTTCTCTATGGTAGAATACGTGGCTATGACATCAAGTTGAGTCCTACCAATGATGTCAATATCGCCGGCGTATGCTAGTTGCACCATTTTTTGGAAAATTGTCGGGAGCAGCGAGAATTCTCCATCGTCATGCTAAACAAACGGACGTGTTTGGACGGTATACCAAAACTAGAAATGGCTCTCTATAGTCCGTCTCTATAAATGCTGTCGTATGCGCCCTTGAATCGATGAATATGGGTATCAATTTGGACTTCTTGGGTTTTTTAGCCCCGAAAAATGCACTGAACTTATCAGACTCTACCCAATGACGTGAAAAACGCGTAATATACGATTTTCTTTTTACTTAAAATCTACAACCGTTGGCACAGCGAAGAGATCTGTCTCTTTATTACAAATATTATAATGGCAGGGGTTCGGAGGAGGTTAGAGAAAGCATCCCAAGACACGACCTACAAGGCACGCAGGTTTAGTTTACATGAACACTGTCCATCTAACAACGACACGAACTACGTAGTCTATTTTTTTTTACAGAACAAGCTAACAATAAAACGAACTTCCAGAAGACCTATATTCGCCAATATACCATCTACAACAATTCAAGAGCAGAGTCAACAAACATCTGCAAGATATAGGTTCGCCTCGCCAAAAGTTAATAAAAAGTTAGAGGTGCTGAGCAACAACATCAAGCTCAAAATGTTCAATGTTCTGGCTGATATCTCTGGAAGAGTGGTCGAAAATTGCATCCAAATATTCGATCGCTGCAAACTTTTTTTACGGTGTTCGTATGAACTACACCTGCAATTCATTTCAGCTCAACATTTAATCTGTTGTGTTATGTCGTTACGCATACATACAGCGGGGATACTTACGAATGTCGCTGTATATTTTCCAAAAAAATAACACGCTGAATTACCCATGCTACCTTATCTAAATAGTGCCCATTTATTAAATTACCAACTAAGAGATCATAAAAACAAAGATATACATATACACACAAAATCATGACAAACAAACTATCAAACGTTTGAAAGCGTATGAAAACGACTGCTTCTTTGAATTACACCATGTTTTGCGATAGTTCATCAGCGGCTCAACACGGGGAATCACATTTGGTGACGTCATTTTGTTTGTTATTGTTTTGGACACGTGTAAACAAAAAAATTAGTCATCGCGATTGAAATAAACCATCCGCGATAACGTTATAGTTTTTTTTTTTATCAAAATACATACCTACCAGATGGAGATAATTGAAGCGATTGTATAAAAGCATGCGCATTTTTTCATGTTATTCAGTTGAGCAACAGCTAACATAACGTTAGGACGCACAAAATAAAATATATTCATCGTAAAATGGCACCACACGGAAATTGCGGAGGAGAAGCTTGCGGTACGCCACACCATGGCATGAGTCGAGGACATTTCGGACTGGTGGGAGGTGAACATCATGGACATGGGGGACATCATGGACACAAAGGACATGGGGGTCATCATGGAAATGGGGGACATCATGGACATGGAGGACATTGGGGACATCATGGACATGGAGGACATCATGGACATGGAGGACATCATGGACATGGAGGACATCATGGGCATGATGGGCATCATGGACACCATGGACATCATGGACATCATGGACATCATGGACATCATGGCCATCATGGCCACCATGGACACCACGGACCATCACAAAACGTTCAAATGCTACCACATCATCATCACGGACCACCACATCATTGCCGTGGATCACATCAAAATAATGAAACAACAGGTGTTATTATTATGTCCAGACAATCACATCCAAGATGTTAAATATCGAAACAAATGTATTTTTTTAAAATAAAATGTTCAACTGCATAAATAGTTTCTGCAGTTTAAATAGTTGATAAGAAAGAACAACAAAAAAAAAACAAAATTAGAATTAGGAAGAGAAATAAAATAAAAAAAAATTAATTTAAATCACATGAAAATAATTGTTTTATATTTTTTATTCAATTAATTCTAAAGGGCGCCTTCTTCATTTCCAGTTTATAATAGCTACCGTTGTTTCCCATTCAGATAACATCGGGATATCAAAATAGTGGGTGGCAATTTATTTTCTGTTTCTATAATCAAAGAATTGCATTAGGTATTTTTAAGATTTTTAAGAAAATTATTAACCGAATAAAATAAAAGTAGGTCTACGAAATACATTCGGCTGAAAGTCTTAGTACCTAGTGCCGTAAACAGAAGATTAATTGTGTAATTATATCAACTGTTAATAAGTTTGTAATAATAATAATAAATACAAGAATGAATTTGGAGTACCTACGCCAAAAGCGACATACATTTAACAGTGTTCACTTATTTAAAAATGGGAGACACTTTGTTGTAGACTCTTCTTCTTTTCTCCATTATACGGCCTATGTTAAGAGATATTCAAATGAATCCAAAAGAGCGAGGTAATGAAACAAAAAATACCACAGCCCGATTTACCCGATGTACATACACCAGTGATGGAAAATAGCTTTTCAGCAATGTATTGAAAGTAAAAAAAAAATGTATTGACATCGTACTGGTTGATTTTTTAAACAATAAAACAAAGATAGGTATTTGTAAAAGAAAAAAAAAGTTATTAAACTATAAAAATGATAAACAAAAATTGAAATTACGCAGTAGGTATATTAATTTGAGATAATAACCAAAACTTTACTTTCCTTTCTCAAAATGCTACTTTACTAAAAAAAATGATTTTTCGAATGTTTCTGTAAAGTAAAATCTTGTCATTTTTTATTCGAGAATCTTTTCTGGCTCAAGAGGATCTATTCGCAAGTGTTTTTTTTAATATTAATTGTACCTTGCCTTATTAAACAGGTTGATTTTCTTTTCAATCATGTTTGAGCAAGTTTTGACATACAAGCTATTCCAAAACATAGCTTTAATATAGATGAACCACCTTGTTCAATTCTAAATATGTTACTAAACATATATTGGTCTAACCTGGCTAAATTCGGCCCAAATTCAGAATAGCAATACTTTTTACTTTTTTAACTCTTCGCAGTCGGCTTGTTCACTAATTTCATCAATAAATAGTTCCTTCTTTTTCTTGTAAATACATGAATTTAAACAACTAGAATCATCGGCAACTACTAAATTTGGCGAGCATTTTTTCAAGGTTTCATAAAACCATTGTCAAAACCATTATTTTTCTTAAATCTCACAGAAATAATATATAAAAGGATTGTACTAGTTTCATAAATTCTAAAAATATCTGTATCATCAATTTCATTAGATGTATAAAAAAGTTCAGTCTGGGTGCCACAGTATATAAATTTGTTAGGACAAATGGTTTTCATTTAAATTAATAAAATCTATTTCTTGTTGAGCCAATGCAGCTTTGAACACGGAATTTCGACAGAAATTTTTGAACAAACATAAGCCCTAGCCCACCTTTCTTCCTTCCTTAAGTGGCGCTACAGTCCGGAATGAACCTGGGCCTCAACCAACAGCCAACTAACTGCCTCTAGTTGGGCACTCCAAGTTGGTTGAGGTCGGTTTCTACTTGTGCGCGCCACTTAGGGCGACGTCTTCCTCTACTGCGTCCGACGGCTGGCTGGGAATCGAAGAATCTACCATCCGAAGTATTGGTGTCCATTCGGTCTACATGTCCTAGATGTCTTAAACGTCCAATGCGGAGTTTTTTGACGCTGTGCAGCTCGTATAGTTCTTTGTTGAATCTTCGTCTCCAAATTCCGTCAACGCAAACGGGACCGAAGATTTTTCGAAGAATTTTTCTCTCGCTTTTGAGACGGTCCATGCTTCACCGCAGTAGAACAGGACTGGGATGATAAGGGTCTTATATAGGATCTCCTTAATAGTTCGAGCGAGGGCTTTACTATTAACGCCTTCTTAGCCCGAAGAAACAGCGGTTGGCAAGAGTAATTCTTTGTCTAATTTCTGACGAGATGTCGTTGTCAGAATTAATAGTGGAGCAGAGATAGACAAACTCCCGTACTACCTCAAAGTTATATCTGTCAATGGTGACGTTCTGTCCAATTCGTCGATGTTGTGTGTCTTTTCATGTTGACAGCATATACTTCGTCTTGCCCTCATTTACTGCTAAACCCATTTTTGCCGCTTCCTTCTCTATACCAGCTAACGTGGCTATGACATCACGTTCAGTCCGACCAATGATGTCAATATCGTCGGCGTATGCTAGTAGTACCGATTTTTGGAAAATTGTGTCTCTGGTGTTGGCTCGTGAGTTTCGCACAATCAGTTTTGTACAAGGATCAAATTGAAGAAGACACATGACAGCGCATCGCCTTGCCTAAATCCTTTTTTGGTATCGAATGTGTCGGTGAGGTCGTTTCCGACCCTGATGGAGCTGCGAGAATTCTCCATCGTCATCCTACACAAACAGACGAGTTTGGGCGTTATACCAAAACTAGACATGACTCTGTATAGTTCGTCTCTATAAATGCTGTCGTATACGGTTTTGATATCAATGAATAGATGGTGGGTATCGATTTGGACATCTTGGTTTTTTTCCAGGATCTGCCGAAGTGTGAAAATTGGATCGGTTGTGGGCTTTCCTGACCTAAAACCACACTGATAAGGGCCGATTGGGTTGTTGGTAAACGGTTCCAGGCGTTCACATATTACGGCAGAAAGGATCTTGAAGGCGATGTTGAGGAGACTTATGCCTCTGTAGTTGGCGCAGTTTAGAGGGTCTCCTGAGGTTCCATTCTTCAGGCATACTTTCTTCCGACCAGATTTGGATTATGAGTTGGTGGATGTTTCTTACCAAGTCATCTCCGGCGGCTTCATAAAGCTCGGCGGGTAGGCCGTCATTTCCGGCAGCATTATTTAGCTTGAGTTTAGATATTGCTATCCTCACTTTAATTAGGTCGGGTAGTTGGCAGTTTTCGTTGTCGTTGCCAATATTGGATGGTTCGTTCTGCAGCGGAATGTTTTTCGTCATCGCCGTTTAACAGTCTGCAGAAGTGGTTCTTCCATATCCTCAGCATCGTCTGTGTCTCAACATTCTGTTCGAGCCTTGTGCACTTGGCTTTGACGTTTTACACTTTGGTAAAACTTGTGAACATCGTTCATCGAGTGGCACCTCTCTATAACCTCGATCGCGCGCTTTTCTTGCTCTTTTTTCTTCTTTCTTTCTCTTGTAGCTCTTCACCTGTAGCTTAGCCTTGTAGGCCTCGTTCTTGGCTGCGAGCATCTGTCGGCATTCCTCATCAAACCAGGGGTTTCTTTCTGGTGGGCGCGAGAAACCTAGCACATCAGTTGCGGCTGATCTAATGGTATGGTGTTAATCGAGTGGTTAAGGGACACGCGTTGCGCGAAGGTCTTGGCGGTCTCTTGCGATTGCAGTCTTTCGACATTAAATTTTTTCACAGTACTTCTGGATCGTTGTGGCGTGGTGGATATATGCATTCTTAGTTGGATGCAACAAGGTAGTGGTCCGAGTCGATGTTAGCTACTCGGAATGTTCGGACATCCAAAATTCTGGATCATCTTTTTGCCAGGCCCATCCCATCGTATTTCCTGGATGGCAGTAATGTATGCTTTATAGCAGTTTAGGGCTTCCGCTAGTTGTTCGCTTGCACCTCTCCTGTTTAAAACGACATTCACGTCGTTGTCCTTTTTTCGTTTAGCAGGGTCGTCAACAATAAAATCAGTCCTTTCCAAGGCTATTGGTTGCTTCGTAACCGTTAGTTTTTTCCATGGTTGGGTAGTTAACCCAAAGCACAACCTCCAACCTGGAGGGCCAGTTCCAATTTATTAGATATCCCACCCCATCCTTTAAATAAATATCCCCAAAGTTTGGGCTCATCTGGATGAAATATAAAAAATGTGACAATGTCACAACATATTGTTCAGACAGTCTATCAAAATCGTTATGCTATGAGGAAGTGTATACAAATGGTTGAATAAGCAAAAAGATACTTTTGACTTGTTTACCCTTTGAACAACGACAACGATACAACAAATTGTATCGAATTTTAAAAAAGTGTCTTTGTGTACTGAAGGTCGACTGAAAAATACTTTAGTAGAATTGTATTGACTTTTGCAACCCTGGTGTATGCGGGTGAAATATTCCGTTCATATTTATTTGACATTTCTTCTTTCTTTTACTAATTATTTATTTTTAATTATTCTTTGCTTTACGGCGGATAAATTTAAATGGACAAACTAATTAACCAGCGAAAATAGATGAGTGGTGGGAATGACTGGGTTGTACGCAACTTTCTCTTTTACTGCGAAGTAAGCATAAGACGATTGTCATAGTAATAGTTTGGCCACATTATAGAAAACACTCACATTCATTTTGGTTATTGATTTTAAAATTCTATCAACAATGTGGAACTGTTAGCACTTTTATTTTAGAATGTGAAGGAATTATAATGATTTTACGTTATTTGCGAAAACTGAAAAATACTTTAGAAACTTTTTAGGCTAAAACTAATAATGTTGAACTATTAGGTACAAACAAAATTAAATTGACCAAATAGTTTGCTAGAAACGTACAATTTTTGTTATATGATGGCATTCCTAAAAACCAGTTTTTTGTGTTTCCCATCATCATGGTAATCTCGAGGTCGAACATTTCTACGAAATCAATATCTTTATCTTTGTAAGAGAGAGTAAAAAAAAAACTGATGCATTTGAAATTCTTTTGGATTTACTAAAAGTCTTAGAACCGAAAATGATTACATACTGATTCAATCAAAAGAAAATTGCATGTACTGCGGAATCAGTTTCCCAAAGAGGAAACATAAAAAAAATATATGAGAAGGTTACAATCCGCTTTGCGGTTCGTTTGATACCCTATCCCATCCCATCCTTAAAATTAATATCCCGACTGTGGGCTTTATGGCAATGAAACATTGAAAATGATATTGCCACAACATATTGTTCAGACAGTTTATAAAAATCTTTTAGGGTTCTACAAAAAACAACGTTATTATACTGCATATGGCATGGGGTAGGGTATACAAATGCTTTTGTATGAAAACGCCTCCAAAAAGTGGGCGTGGTTTAAAATAATATATAGACGAAATATTTATATTATCATAACCAATGATTTTGTATCAAAGGTTTTTTCGGATGTTTTATAAATATACCGAAGAACGTTTTTACTGAAAACGCCCCCAAAAAGGGAGCGTGGCAAAAAACTTTGTATAGATGAGATACAGATATTGCGATATGTTGCTCAGACACTCTCTTAAAATTCCCTACGGTTTGGCAAAAACACTATTTTTTTAAAGGAGGCGTGGCAGTTGGCGGATTTAAAATAATATAACACTTGTTCTGCTAGAAGCGACAACGAGCACGTGAACCGAATTTTATTATTCTAGCCAAAAATTTAAGGCCCAAAAACTAGTTACGAACTGACGGACAGGCAACGGACAGAAATGGCTAAATCGACTAAGCTATCGATTGTGAGTAGATCCATATAACTACTTTAAAGTATGTATATCTGGCTAAATTTGCCTAAATTTTGGTGTTATGGCCAATAAGTTAAAAAAAATAAAAAAAAATAAAATAAAATAAATAAATATCTAGAAAGGATTGACTTCGTCGGTATCCAAATCAGTAATTATTTCTGCAGAGACCAATAAATTGTTAAGGCTTTCATTCTTGTCATCCATTCAATTTTTTTAATATTTTCAACACTGAGCACTAAAGAAAAAATCAAAGATAACTGTCAAATAATACGTAAAATTGAAGAATGACGAAAAAGCCTCATAAAATAATGCGCGCATCACAGAAGGCCACGAAAATAACCAAAAAAATGCAGACATTACTGGCATCCAGGAAATACAATGGGCCGTGCAAAAAGAGGACAGAAAACTATAACATTTATTACGCACCATTTTATAGTGAGAAGTATTTATAAAAGATAAATACCAGCTCTTGGTATGAAGTCCTTTGATTTGAATTAGCGAGCGTAAGGTCAATTCGGCATTTTTAGGACTATTTGCGCTCACGATCAGACGGAGGAAAGAGATGATATTGTGAAAGACTGCTTCTACGTGCTCTTGCACATAACTTATGAGCGACTATAAACGTTTATAAATAATTAATGGAGATTTTAACGCAAATGTGGTAAATGTTGTTGTAAACACACCCTACTCGACACATAATCTAGAAACGGACTTAGGCTTATTGACTTCACTGTCGAACGAAATGCCACTACCGCCGACGTAAAGTTTGCTCACCTTGATATACATAAGGGGACGTAGCGGTCTCAAAATCGACAGGGGTCAGCCAAGAGGCACGCATCCAGTATTTCGGATGCCCGAAGATTCGAACCGTTACCTTGTTGCAGCCAAGGAAAGATTGCGGATATCCACGATGCCACAACAAATCAGAAATACTTTGGAAAAAATAAGCTCGAAAGACTGCAATCGCAAGTGATCGCCAAGGCCTTCACAGAACACGTACCCCTAAACCTCTCGACTGAAACAATACCACCAGCATCAATCGTTGAAGAACAATGGCGACGATGTCAACAAGCCAAAAGATTGAACGCAACTGATGTGCTTGGTTTCTCGCAAGTACCAACAAGACATCCTTCATTAAGAGTGCCGGCAGATGCTCGAAGTCAAAAACGAGGCCTACAAAGAAAAGCTGCGGATAAGGACCAGAACTGAAATTGATCTAGCTGTATATGCAAAAGACATGAAAGTATGTCTGCTAAATGGAACCACAGCACCGTTTTCCGGATCCACAAAAAAACAAGACACTCTGAACTGAGCCATCTACATGTTGCAATATGTGAACTCCTGAAACCGTTTTGGAACTAGCTGATTGGCATTTACTAGTGTGGTTTTAGACCAGGGAAATCCACAACTGATCCAATTTTCACACTTGAAAGTTCCTGCTGTGTACGACAGCATTTTTACGGACAAACTCTACAGGATTAGTTCCTGTACTCGTTCCTCTGTACAGGATTATGATGGAGAATCATAGTTACTCCCTTAGGGTCGAAATCGACCTCACCGAACTAACTATTCCTTATTCTTTATCACCATCCTTTAGAGGATTGCGCAAAACTCCCGAGCCAACACCAGAGGATTAAACTTCCACAAATAGGTGTAACTACTGGGATATGTCCAAAATTGGGATCCCATCAAACGCGGACGGGCTCAGTGGCGTGATAATAAGTGCGATGAACTGCCGCACAGAAGGTCTGGGTTCGATTCCCAGCCATAGGAACACCTAAATGATTTTTCACTGGCCCTCCTCTCGTGATGATCTGACAAATCATCCGGGTATTATCAATTGTCATGAAAAGCTTATCTCAACTTAGCCGTTCGGAATCGGCACAAAACAGGAGGTCCCGCAATCGTTCTAAGAAGTACACACGCACACATGGATGGTTGTGAGAAAAAAGCTAAACCCAGGGTACTAACCTGTTGCGCCATAAATTTAATTTTTTTTATCAAAAACGGAGGACTAAATCCTTGAAAAGCTTATCTCAACTTAGCCGTTCGGAATCGGCACAAAACAGGAGGTCCCGCCATCGTTCTAAGAAGTACAAACGCACACATGAATGGTTGTGAGAAAAAAGCTACGCCCAGGGTACTAACCTGTTGCGCCATAAATTTATTTTTTTTAACAAAAACGGAGGACTAAATCCTTGGTCGTTTTGAGCGAAAAATTCTTCGGACAATTTTCGGTCACAATTGCGTTCATGGGCTATGGACAAAAAAAAAACAGGACAGGAAGATTTAATCAATAACTTTACGAACTGTACAGCAATATAGACTACGCATTACAAATTTAAGTTGGCTAGGATATGTAAAACAAATGAACACCAATACTCCTGCAGCAGGAGTCTTCGATTTCCAGCCAGACATTGGACGCAAGTGCTAGCGCAAGCGGAAGCCGACCTCAATCAGCCTGATATGAGCGACTGGAGGCAGTTGGCTAAGGAACGGGCTAAATGAACAGGCATGTTGGTTGAGTCCAAAGTTCTTACCGGATTCTAGAGCCACTTTAGTAAGTATGTAAGTCCAATATTTTCTGCTAGAAAAAATGAAGGTTGGTTTGAAAGAGAAAATACATCTGGACCTAAGGTTAGAAATGACTAATTAAAGGATGATGAGCATCTAAGGGTAAGGGTTTCATCTTCGTGATGTGGTAATAGTGCCGGCGACGCTAGGTCCGAATTGTCGGACTACGAAATCTTTTCCTTTGACAATGAATATTAAATAAACATCCTCACAGGTCGTAGATTTTTTCAAGCATTTTTGAAATACCAATCTAATTCAACTTTTTCTTCTAGGGGTGGATCAATTTGCACGTGCAATCTAAATAATGGAACCACAACACAGAGCATCGAACAGGAGTGCCAACAGCCATTCTCAAACCCCATTGAATATGGCCCAACGTGTTCCAACCGAGGTGACTGCGATTGTGGTACATGTTATTGCTTCCCAGGATATAGTGGAAAATATTGTGAGTGTCCTGATTGTGAAGATTGTGACCCGGAAAAGGCGGATTGCTTTTGCGGACGATGTATTTGCAAATACGGTTGGTCAGGTAATCGATGCAATTGTAAGGCGTCAACAGATGGCTGCAAAGCTCCAAATGGTGAAGTTTGCTCCAATCAAGGCGAATGCCAGTGTGGTGAGTGCGTATGCGGGGAGCAATATGTTGGTAAATTCTGTGAAATCGGTTGGGAGAATGACAACAAACTCTGCCAATACTACGAGTCCTGTGTGAAATGCCTTATTCAGCAGAAATTAGGCACCTATTACTGCGAGAACATAACTGATTTATGCTCTGATAGCGATGAAGAAATGTTTAAATACGCATTCGTCACGGGCGATATAGGTAATGCATGGTTTTCATTAAAATTTAATTATACATCAAAATTTAATTTCCAGATACCGACGTCAGATGTGTAGTTCGTCTTGTTGATGATAATGATGTTAAGTGCGATCATTTCTATGCGTACAATTTGCAGGCATCTTTGAGTAATTATCTAGTAATACAAATCAATGATTGCACTCCAGTTAACCCCCTGGTTATGGGGGGATTTATATCACTGCTAACATTCCTTATTGGGTTGATAGTTCTTGTTGTGGTAGTTTGCTGTATGAGGGCAGCAGATGCTAGAGAATATTCCAAATTTGAAAAGCAAGACAAGTTTGCTACGTTAATGGAAAGCCCTATTTATAGGGATCCTGTGATGAAATATACAGTTCCAAAGTATGATGAGGATGACTAAATGATGTTATACAAAAATGTATTAATATATTAAAAAAAATTATTTTTAAATGAATATGTCAAATCAGTAAAAAATAGATATGTAGGTATAATTCGATTTTTTTTTTAATAAAAATATTCAGTATTCAATGGCCTAATTGAAATTCATATTCATCTTAATTTATCTAAACAAGTCCAACAAATTTGAGTGTCCGAAAAAACAAATTAGAGGCACAATGTAACGCTTGATTCGTTTCACAATTTCATCGTACTTCCTTATTCGATTTCTTCGGTATTGTTTGACCTTCATCATGGAGGGGCCTAGATAAGATAGGTTTATACATCTGTTTAAATTCTTTGCAGTCTTCCAGTCTTTCAAAGAAACCAGAGAACAATTCCCCAGGTCGTGACAAATTTGTGGTCTATATTCTCAGTTGTTATGGACATGAGCTGCAATATTCGGAAAACAGAGGAATCTCACGGGCTTATCAGGACCATAGGAAGAAGGCAGCTCTCGATCCTGTAGTGGATACTCAAAGCCTCGCGTCCTAGAACTGGTCCTCCAAGTTGCGCCAACAGTGTATCTTGTGAACTTCAATGCGAAAATCGATGAGCAAATTATCTTCGGCGGGTTATTTGAAAACCACAATATCTCAACAGATAATGGCTTCCGACTTAAACAAAATTCAAAAGCATCGACTTTGAACGCACAAAACAATCTCCAGATGGCCGAAACGCCAATCATAATGACCATGTGATCATAGATGCGAGGCATCCAGCATCCCGGAGGTACATACATTCATTGGGGCAATCATCGACTTTAACCATTTTCTTATCGCAGCCAAATTATGATAAGAAAGAAGCTACGAATGTTACAGAAAAAAAATTTAAGAAGACTGCAATCCGATGTGCGAATCTTTTTAAACCCTATCCCATCTTCAAAGCTAATATCCAAAAAAGTGACCGTGGTTAAAAACTTTATGGCTATCAAATATAGAAAATGACATAAACACAACTAACTGTTCAAGCACTTTGTCAAAATCTTTTACGGTTCGAAAAAAAACTGCGTTTTCTTAAGGAAAACGACCCCAAAATGATCTATAGACGAAATAATTAAATTAATATTAGGAATGTATTTTCATCGACATTTTTTTTCCGTATTTTCTAAAAAAATGTAACGAAAATGGCCCAAAAAATTGCAGAGGAAATATCGATGTTGGTTGTGTCTTAATATTTTGTTCAGACACTTTTTGAATTTTTTTTTAAGATAAACGCCCACAAATTTTTTTTTTAATCTGATTCTGATTTTTAAGCTGGCTACACACACGCAGTTTTAATTGTCCGGTAGTTATAACTGGTCGTGTGTATGATAAAGTTGTCAGTTTTTTTTTTGGCCTGAGCAGGCGGTCGGAGAAACATTGAAAATTCAATCGTTTTGCCTGTACAGTCCGCTTGGCATTCATGCCGACAGTTTAAAGTGAAATTTACATGTGCGGAGACGGTAGATGCCGTGTTTATCGAACGACAAAAACACACAAAATGATTGGCCTCACATATTTACCGGAGCGTGTGAATGCGCTATAGCGGTCCGGTAAAACTGAACAGCAAACCGGGCAGTTAAAACTGCGTGTGTGTAGCCGGCTTTAAGAAAAAAAAAACTTGATATGTGTCTTGGTCATTTTTTTGACACTTGACATTTTTAAAATTCCTTACAGTTTGACTAAAATTACGATTATATAAAAAATTGCAGTGGTGTCGACAGAATAAAAAGTTTATAAGTTTTTTTTCTTCTCACAATTTTATTTACGACTTTCAAGTTCGATTTATAACTTACAACTGCCGTCTCGTTTTCGAAACACGACGCAGCTTTATTTTTTACATGAGTCCAGATGACACCACATGTACATTAAGATGTTTTCACAAATGAATACCTAAGGGTCTAACAACAATAATTTTTACAGTTTATTTTCGAGTTACAGTGGCAGTGGCGGACTTCAAAGAGAGCGGCTATATACCAAATTTCATAATTTTAATTAAAAATTTAGGAAGACGGAGGGATAAACATGCCAAACCGAATCAGCTATCGTTTCCGAGTAGAACCATGCAGTTTAAGGTATATCTATCGAAATTATTTCTCTATGTTACAGAATTAATTTCAAAACATAAATGGAACAGGGCTTAAAAATATTCTGCGTTGGTTGGCAGACCGTTGATTGGCAGAGTCTATTACTGTGTGAGAGACTCCTGTCTATTTCCATTTGCCACCCAACTATCAGCAACCAGTGGCTATAGTTTAGCATAATTCATTAAAAAGCTAGCCGAATCAAACACAGGCCTCCCCAAAGATCCATGTGATATGGTTATATCTGCAAGTACCAACAAAGGTGATACAAAGTAAGAAGCATAACCCACTCTGGCCGGCCGAGTGAGATGAGTAGAGGAAATTCGGGCCTGAAGAAAAACAAAGTAGTTGGTTCTGGTGTATTCACAATCAGAACTTTACCTAGGGGTTGCCATAGAAGCATGCATTCACCAAACCATCATATGAAAAAGCATGCCTTATTAACTGGCATATGAGCTTCATGTATCACGTCTACAAGAAAGGAGTTCCTATGTCTAACGCGGTACATCCATGCTAAATCTCGCATATAATTTACTTTTCAATGTATGTATTGTTTTTTTTTTCTGTGGGGTTGTGGAAATCTTCATAGACACGATGAGCACGTCCCTAAAGTAGTGTGAGATTTTTAATCATTAAAACTACCACCCTTTTGTATTTGTATTGCAACTAGGTATTCGAAATATATAGCAAATTTTTTTTATCACGAGTAATGAATGTTTGGGAGGTTATTTTCCTTTGAGAGTATCTGCTTTTTCTGCGATTCGTTATTATTATTAAGGGATTAGTACTTTGAAGAAGGCGCAATGAATTTGTTTCGTCAAGAATTCGGAAGACCCTTGTCTTACGTGTCTCAATTAACGTTTCTTATGTTTGGGTGCAAACTTTTTGGTTTCACTTTTAACCGCGGGAATACCTAGATCTATGCGTAGATCTTTGTTCATTATGTACCACGGCTCATGATCGAAAGACCTTAACTTTTTGTTTGCAAAAGTTTGTTAAATGTTTGTGGGAATCGTGTGTAAATAGGAGGTTCATGAGTGCTCCAAGGACGCTTCTTTGGTGTACTCCCGCCAATATTTTTTTTTTAACTCTGAATATCCGCTTCCAAGTTTTACATGGAAAAGTCAATGTTTAAGATACGAGACGAAGAGTTATGTAATTATTCAGCCAGAACTTGTCTTAATTTGTATTGAAGCCCTCTATGCCAAGCCTTGTCAACAGCTTGCGACACGTTAAAGAATACGGCTGAGCAAAGTTTCTTTTCTTCGAAAGCTTTGTCAATTACATCAGTAATTCGATGTACTTGCTCCACAGTCGAATATGTTTACTTTTAAACTCAAATTGATGGTCAGGAAAAAGACGTTTCTGATCCAGCGATCGAGTCATATCCTTTCAAAAACGTTTAACATTGTTGGAAGAAGTGAAATAAGTCTGTAAGATTTTGTTTCATTCGGTGATTTTCCTGGTTTGAGAACCATAATCACTTCCGCGACTTTACACTGTCTTTGTATGTATTTGTATAATCTAATTGCTGCATTTATTATGCAGAGGAGCTTAGTTCATGCTTTTCGAGGCAGCATTTTAAGAAGTTCTCCAGTAATCAGGTCAACACCCGGAGCTTTTTTAGACCTTAGTTTCTGTATTTCCCGTTTAAGCTCAGCAATACTTGCATAGCTAACTATATTATTATCGGTTGTAGTCACGAATAAATTAATGATTTCATTCTGCGCTGGACCATCAAATGGTTTAAATGTTTCCTCAAGATTTGCGGCAAACGTCTGGTTTTTTTCTTATCGATTTTTGCCCAAACGTTTTGAGTTACCCTAATTGGTGGCACAGCGATTTTTGGCCGTTTTATGACTTTAATTGCTTTCCAAAGCTAATAGTTCGATTCCTATCCAGTGGTTAGGCTTTGCAAATAATTTTTTACTGCATGGTTTTTGAACTTTTAATCGAATTTTATAGCAAATTACTCAACTGATTTAGATATCTTAAGAGTACGTGGTTGATGCCATCTTTTACGAGCTTTTATTGTCTGTCTAGCCAAATCATATATTTCCTGTGGGTACTTTATATTACCACAGCTCATTATTTTGCGCGTTGTTGGGGAGTATTATTTCTACTGCTTTTTTAACGGTATCGATAAAGGTGTCAATGGCTACTTCGAGTTTCAATGGGGATCTAAGCGATACACACAGTGGAATATTATTTTGGATATCGTTTTTGAAGCCTTCGCAGTTGGGTTTCCCGTTTGTTAGTCTGGGTGGGTCTTCATTTCTTATGAGTGACTCGCTCGTTGTTAGAATGACTGGAGAATAATCAGCGAAAAGATGAAAGCATTTTTCAACTTTGATTAGATTTTACGGCAGACCTTTTACGATGAAAAAATCGATCAAATCCGGTAGTTTTGTAACATCAGTTGGCCAATAAATTGTTTTTTTTTCCGTAGAAAGAAATTCGGTATTGTCCTTTTTACCTACATCATAAAACACCCAACCTTTCTGTGATATGCATCTAGACCCAAGCAAATATGTTTTGCATGAAAGTCTGCTCCGATGACAAAACCCTGTCCAAGGGAATTAAGCTAGTTCAAAGTCGATTTTTCAACCTTTCATTTTGGTAGGCAACATTAGAATGTATCTTTAGAAAGAATTGCCTGATTTGAACTTGTATAGAGCTGACATGCACTGTTTCGATTCCTAATTTAAGATCAATTGAATGGTTAATACACTCTTTTATATATAGTGTGGCTCCATTCCTCACCTTATTCGATAGATGTACAACACGAAAGTCGAGGTAACCTTTAATCCTTAAGTTGGAATCACTCGTTGCGTGAGTTTCGGATGTTAAATAGATGTCCAAGTTTTTGCCAAAGACCATTGGCATTCCACGAAAGAATTTTAAGGAATCTGTTCATGTTAAAGGTGGAGTACGTCTGTTACGATGGCTATTTTCGAGCTTCACAAGCCTGTTGAAAAAAAGTTTCGCTTTTATCCTCAAGTCTTAAGAGAATAATAAAAAAAAAACGTTAGAAACCGGGTCAGGTAAAATAGTTTTAGGAACGACGTTATCGGATATTGTAGCTTGGGCCTAAGTTTTTACACTTGATTTTTGATGTACAAGAACCGATCGCATTTCTGATGGCTGCGTTATTTGTTTGAATGTTGGTTTTTCAATTGTTGCCTGCTTTGGCTTTGAGAAAAGTTTAGGCGGAATTTTGGGCTTTTTCTTAGTAAAGTTTATTGTTTCCGCTTTTGCGACTGAGTTCTTCTTCATTTGTATTGTATGCGGAATTCACCGGGCAGTTTGCACATGGTTTTGGCTCATTAAATGTTTTCAATGAACTCTTTATAGTCATATTTTCTTCCTTAATGTGGAGAATTTCTTTACTAAGCTCTTCGCAGAGCAGTTAGACATTGTTAAGCCTTGTTCGAAGAACTTCGTTTTCGTCCTTGAGGCTCTTATTTTTCATTGAGTCTCATTTTTTGTGAGTCTGAAGATCTCCGAAGAATCCGTAGAGCCGACCTCCGAGGATGATGGATTTTCCAGTGGAACTGATTGCAGAACTCCCAAGATCAGCAACAATAGCTACGTTTTCACCGTTGACAATAACCATTACAAGGGGCTAAGTAGAGAAATCCTCCCTATTGTAACAGTTAGTATACCACTTCCGTTGAATTTGAAGTGACATCTATGCGGAAGGTTGAAAAAACAGTTTTATTTTGTAAGATGAAATTATAAAATCTGCTAACCCGCTACTTATCGCTTACACAGAGCGCACAAAATGCTACTTTGAACGCATCCCCGCTTGAACGCAGCCAGGAGCCAACAACAGATGGCTTTCCTGCTTCACGGTGAATTCCATCATTCTTTTTGAGTAGATTGATGACGTCGGTTCAGAATAAAACGATAAAATAATTATTAAAACCAAACTCTGTTGTTTCATTTAGCGAATAAAGGCCAACTTACAATTTATTATTCTGCACGGTGAGTTTTGCTGTGTACACTAAAAAATGTGTTCACTGTCTTGTTCCGATTCCGCAAGCGTGCAAGTGAGTTTTTTTTTTTGACAGTTGTCGTGTACACAAGTGAACAAATGTTTTCACTATCTCTTCGGCAGTGAATAAGGTAGATATTTTTCACTACGGAGTAATGAAATGAATTCAGTTCACTCGGCCGGCAAAAATTATACATTAGCACACTCAAACTCTTACCCCCCTATTAATAAACACTGAACAGCGATGAGTTAGCGCTAACACATCGGTTAAGTTGAAATTCCTATTAATAAATGTGTGTTAGCATTAACTGACGTGTGGTAAGAAGCGGATACATTAACTCACCGAATTTGATGTATAAGGAGCGGATAACTTTCAAAAATTGAAAATCGAATTGCCGTTCTTAAATTCAAAAATAATTTGTTCTGTCTTACTGGCGTTATTTTTTTTTTTAAATATAAATTGTCAATAGAAAGTGTGTGAAATTAAAATTAAAAACTACTAAATGTCTCTTTTGGCTATTGATGTCATCGATATCCTTAATAGGATGGACCGGCTCGGTGATGATGAAATCATTTAAATCAACAATTTATACCTGGGAAGCAGGTCTATTGCTATCAAATTGGTTTGAATCCCTCTTGAACTCGTTTGGTATGAGTTCCATTATCTCGACGCATTCAATGTCAACAACAAACAACAAAGGTCAACATAAGCTCTGTACCGTCACCGTCGGGGCAAGCCGATTACTAGATGTTGAAATATGACAGAATATGATAGATGTATGTACTAGAATTTTATGTACAATTTGGTTAAGTGTTGCCAACTTTTATCTTGATTTTAGTAATAGAAAGCGGATTGCTAACACAGACAAAAAATATGTTTATTAATAAACCAAGTTATCAAATGGATAAGTTCGATATCCGTAAGGTAATTAACACATGTGTTAAAGAGCGGATAGTCGCTTTTTATTAATAGATGGGTAACGATTTTGATTAAACTTCATAATATAAGCATATTAGTTCCAACAAAACTTAATACCCAGTTTTTTTGAGAACATCCATATAACGGTTTTTACATATAGGCCGTATAAAGAAAATTGTCAATTTCTCGCAAACTATTTGGCCAAATTGAATGAAATACTATTACTGTTTTCATGAATTTCACATAATTGGTGTTGTTATGAATAATATGTAATAATAATTATGGGTTATGAATAGATACCCTTTTATATGTTACCATAGTACGAGCGTTTGAGAAGGGGAAGAAAGAGAGGATAGGAAAGATTTTGGATGTAGTGGAGACTCTCCATGGGTGGTGTCCGAACTAGCTTCGGGGAGTCACTTTTTCTTGTGTTCATTAAATTTGAGGAAATTCAAGATGGTGTGCATACTTTTAGGTATTACACCGACCTTTTTATTTCTTTTAAATAAAAGTGAAATGGATTTTGGTTGGGATTGAACGCGCAACCTTCCACTCAACAGACGAACACATTACCACTACACCGCGGCCACCCGCTCTATCAGTTTTGGCTAATAACGGAAAATCAATATTTTCAAATGGACACCGATTCCTTTCAAGTACGGAATAAAGTTCGTATAATCACATTTCGACATTATTTATATAATTTTAAGCATCATTAATCGAAATAAATATGATTGTCTACTTTGGCCAAATTATTTAAACCGTAAAAATAACTCGCTGTGAAAGATAAAGTTGCGTTCGACCCAGTCGTACACTCACCACTCGTTTGTTTTGTATTTCCGACATAGCTGCAAGATATTTTTTTTGTGATACTGGTTGAAGTTAAAAGAGTAAAATTGCTACAAATATTTATTGGTAAAGGGTGATCCATTTCGAGGTTCCGTACTTTTTTAAAGAAAAAAACACAGAAAATTCAAATTTAATGGAGAATGTTTATTATCATTTGAAAGAACATTCTGTGGCATTTATTTTTTGAAGATTATGTCTATCAAATGTTGGCCGTTGCTACGTCGCAGATGGTCCATCCGTTGAGTCCAATTTTCAATCACTCGTTCGAGCATTTCGACTGGTAACTGGCGAATGACACGCGTGATGTTTTCCTCCAAGGCCTGAATCGAAGCGGGTTTGTCGGCATAAGCTTTTGACTTTACATATCCCCACAGGAAAAAGTCTTACGGTGTGATATCACACGATCTTGGTGGCCAATCGACCGGCCGGTGACGGTGTTGCGAATAGTACGCTCAGTAGGTCGATTATGTTGACCATAAGTTGAGCGAATTGCACGAAACACATTCCTCACAGAACGTGAATTTTCATAATAAAGTTGAACAATTTGTAAACGTTGTTCACGCGTAAGTCTTTCCATTATGAAATGCCAAACAAGACTAAACAAAAATAACATGACAGCATGACACGACTCACACGTGATCTGTCAAAAAAGGCTATTGAAAAAAGTATCTCTACTTGGATCACCCGTTATATAAGTATTTTGTTGAGAAAGAAATATTAAAGTTTAAAAACGGCCAGTTATCCATTTTTTGCACTAACTCTTTCTAATACCCATTTGGTGGCAGCAGATCAGGAAAATGAGTTCGTTGGTTATTGCAGTACATTTATATCATTTATATCGAATCAAGGTGACAGAATACGTAGGTACATCTCAAAAATAAAAAAAAACTTTCTTACTACTGACAACACTGCTAAAAATATTTGACAACTACGAAAGTCTCTGTTCTCTATTTACGTTCTTCCCTTGGCTGTCTGTCATTATTTCTTCAACAAATTAAACACAAGTGAAAGTAAAATCATGTCTCCCATCGACGAAAACCCCGGCGCTGCAATGATTTTCAATTTTGTTGATTTTGATGATGCAGAAACACATCCGAAACGTATTGGAAGTGAAGTTGACGTCAAAAATTTAATAAATGTGTACAATCTTATGAATTTAAAAGTGGCTGTTTTCAACAATTTGAATTTTAATGAATTCAATGCGATAGTCAAAAAGTGTGAGTAAAAGTTATTGGTTTCATTTGCCATATAACAAAAAATAACATATCTTATCAAAGAGAATAGAACTACATAGAGTACGTATCGCACACAGCTAAAAAAATTTGAAGCCGCTTCTGACGCGGCGTCGATTGTATGCGACGGCTATGCAGCTGTTTGATGCTGGGGTAGAATAGAGAACACGGGGGTATCAATTTCAGTACCCAGAGATAAGAGATATGACAACTAATAACTTGAATAACTACATTTGTTATGCTTGCGTCGTAACGGAGGTAGTTAAATGTAGTCAACGTAGGAAAATGTAGTAAAATGTATATGAGGTTTCTGATTCAACAAATGATTTTTTTCCATCGAAATAAAAAAATTAAATGTGGTGAATATTCTGAAATAATGAATTGGGAACATTGTTACTTTAGCTTCCAATCACTTTTTTAATTTTTTTTTTGTTCCACTCACTAAATTAAGCTAAAAATTAAGCAATTTTTTTTTGTCGCTCTCAATTAGTTAAAAAGTTATTAAACAATGAAATTTCCAAAAATCCCTATAGAAATCAACCAACTTTTGACAGTTCACAATATGAACAAAAACATTCCAATGGAGCATTGCAAGATAGAAAAAAAAATTACATATTTCCCAAAATGTAAAAAATGTAAAAAATTGTAAAAAAAATTATTAACAATCATTAATTAATAATAAAAAATTACTAAACAAAATATCTTTAAAAAATGCCGTAACGAAAATTTAGACCCCATCGAAGAATTTTTTTAATGTGCCGGCAAACTATACAACGGGCAAGAAGCAATTCCAGAACCATGTTCTAATGATTCTGACGATTCATCATAAATTAGTATAATATAATAAATAAATTAAATCCTAACTCAACAGTTTTTCTGTTAACCGGTACTCTGCGTGGCTCGCTTCGCGGGAACAAAGGATTTCAACTCTCTTTCTGTGGACAGTCCACGCTCACGCAACTTCGTTGCTCCGCTCAGGGTATTTAAAGTCGTCAGGCAGGCGCCTAAGTCAACAGTTTTTCTATTAAGCGGTACTCTGCGCGGACCGCTTCGCGGGAACAAAGGATTTCAACTCTCTTTCTGTGGACAGTCCACGCTCACGCAACTTCGTTGCTCCGCTCAGGGTATTTAAAGTCGTCAGGCAGGCGCCTAAGTCAACAGTTTTTCTATTAAGCGGTACTCTGCGTGGCCCGCTTCGCGGGAACAAAGGATTTCAACTCTCTTTCTGTGGACAGTCCACGCTCACGCAACTTCGTTGCTCCGCTCAGGGTATTTAAAGTCGTCAGGCAGGCGCCTTAGTCAACATATCTTTTTGTTAAAATATTTTTATTTGGTATGTTTTTTTCAACATGGCAATGCTGCGTACATCGCAGCAAAAAAAAAAAATAAATGAAGTGTCAAACTACAAACAATTTGTATGGGATTATAACCCAAAAAGTGCAATTTTATTTTACTAATAACTTTTAAACTAAATGTGAGCGACAATTTTTAAAAGCATATAAATGATCAGTGCGCAGAGACGAATCGATTAATAAAAAAAAAAGTGCAAAAAGTGAAAGGCAGCTAAAGTATATTTATGCCGTGAATTGTGTGTGTTTTTTAAGTAAAATCAAAATAAACGATGAAAATAATAAAAAAAAAAATTGGGAAGGCTACAATCGACTGTGTTGATCGTTTTATACCCTATCACATCCCATCCTTCAAATTAATATCCCTAATATGTGGACTTTATCCCAAAGAAATATTAAAATTGACATTGTCACAACACATTGTTTAAAATATTTTATGGTTCGACAAAAAACAGCGTTTTTCTACTGCCATAAGCAGGCGTAGGGTATACAAATGGTTTTTGTATTTAGAATAACGCCTCCAAAGAGTGGGGGGGGCTTGAAATTATATAAAGACGAAATGTTGGTATTACCATAAGCAATAATTGTGCATTTAAATGTTTTTTTTTCGAATTTTTTACAATTTTATCGAAAAACGTTATTTTTATAATAATGCCCCCAAAAAGTGGGCGTGGCGAAAAAAACTATGAAGATGAAAAATAAAGAATGTAAATAAAAAATAAATATGGGCTCTATGGCAAAAGAATGGAATTTGACATTTGTCACAACGTAATTTTCAAAATCTTTTAAGGTTCGAAAAAACAACACGTTTTTCTACTGCATATTGTATGGCATACAAATAGTTTTTGTATTAAAACGCGTCTAAAAAGTGGGCGTGGGTTAAAATGATACATTGACTAAATTTTTATATTATCATAACCAATTATTTTGCATAAAAATTGTTTTCGAATATCTTTAAGTTTGACCGAAAAACGTTTTTTACTGAAAACGCACCAAGAAGTGGGCGGGGAGAAGAAACATGTACGGACGAATATAAATTTAAAGATTTTCTAAATAAAATGTGTACAAACTTTTTTGAAAATCCTTATCGTTTTGGCAAAAAGTATTTCTTAAAAGTGGGCGTGGCAGTAGGCGGATTTTTACACTTGTTCTCCTTCGTCGGATAGAGAGTCTACATACCAAATTTCAAAACTCTGGTTCAAAATCTAAGGCCCAAAAATCGGTGACACACAGACGGACGGACGGACAGACATACATGGTTAGATCGACTCAGCTGGCTGTTCTGAGTCGATACATATGCTTTAAGGTATATATAACTAAATTATTTCTTTATGTTACAAACTTCGTATCAAAACTCATATACCCCTAACTATCTTAGCGAGAGAAATGAAAATCTAAAATTATTGGAATAAGTTTCGGTTTACTCCTGTTGAAAAACGGAAGAATAGTAGCACTCTGCTATGAATGCGCTGTCAACTGTCGTTCTTGAGAACACCATAACATCCAGGCTGAGGGCACATACTTAAATTCTCAAATTTCATGTTACAACAAAATTATTAAATATGTAAACTGAGAAATTGGTTTACATATTTCCTAGTTAGATTTATATGCACGTTTTTTTTATTCTGGATGAGTCCAATTCCGATGCCATGGACATGGGTTTGCCACTGAAATTTGAAATTTAACGTTTTATATGTAGGTAGCACATGTAACAAATGCACGAAACAAATAAGGCGTGTAGTTTACCTGCTTAACTAGGCGTATCTACGTACCTCACGCAATCTACTCTGCCATCTCTGACAGTACCCCACAAAGAAAATATTGTATGAGATGCGCACTCTATGGAGTTATGGAGTTCTATACTCTTTGGTCTTATCTATACGAATTCTTATTCATAGGGTTATTTTTAGAAATTAAATTGTGTGTTATCTTGTTTGTTAACAACAACTACAAACCTCTAATGTAGCATATATGTTTGTTTTAAATAAACATATACATATTTTTTAGACATTAGAATTCAATTCACGTCATCATTACTCATGCTTGCAAAAGTACTAAATAATAAACATAAAATGAAAAGACTACAATCCGCTGTGCGAATCGTTGAATACCCTATCCCAAACATCCCCAAAGTGGCATTTTCACAAAATATTTTATGGTTCGTCACAACAACTTATTTCCATTGGATATGCTATAAGGTAGGGAATAAACAAAATAGTTTTTGTATGAAAACACCCACCCTTTTGAGCCGTATGTGTATTGAGGCCTAGAAAACTTCGGACTTAGGTTAGTGAACCCATTATAAAAAAAAATTAAATTTATTTTCATTTTAATTTAAAAAAATTTATATAAAGGGGCGTGGGACATTTATGTCCCATTCGTATTCTTTAGTGGCACACATATATTACATACAGTGCTTTCTGCCAAAAATGTTAAAATCAGCAGTAAAAACAAAATCAAATTTTATTGTTGACATAAATAAATGAATACAAAGAAATGTTCAGAATAAAGAAAAAATAAAAACATCCAATGACAAAAAAAAGTGAACATAAGTAAATTGATTAAATTATTTGTAGTTTTTTTTTTTTTTTAAATTCATTTTTTTTAATTTTTCTTAAAACTAACTTAAATGCTAGACAAAAATTCATGAAAAAACTAGCCTACTTATCAACTACTTAACTAACTTACTTGCTCTATGCGGGCGCCCTAAATTACTCGAGAACTTAATTCTAATGCCTTTCGGCCTATTATCTAAGATATAAATATAAAAGTAACAACATTTTTTTACCAAGAAAACTTTGAAAAACTTGGTTTCTTGTCTTTTTTTTATTTTATTTAAACTTACATGCTAATTAAAACTACTTATCGACTAACTTTAACTACTTAAAAATTCATTATAACTACCTAAAATAACTTAAAAACTAGAACAGCCACAGCAAGCGTTTTTTTTTTTTTTTTAAATTATTTGTAGTATTCTGCGAAACATTCCAGGCAAAGAGGAATGTGACATTCTTCGCACATTGTTTTGGTTCGCCTCTCCTTCTTTTTTAGAACACAGGAAGAACACCGCCTGCGTGTAGATCCCTGTACTGGTAAATGTGTTGACGTTTTACTATTTTTACTCCCCTAGCGATTCCTTCTAATTGATTAACTTTCCCAAATGTTAACAAGGAAATCAATAATCAATAAAAATCAATCCAGGCATTTACCACCGACTTATTAAGGAGACGGTAGAATATCTTCTTCCACCATTTTGTTGACTTTCTGTCAAGCTCGTATAGCCCTGACATTTGGTCTGAACGTTCAACATCTCCCATTACCTGTCTATAGACCATCACCATTTCTGGACATGAAACATTTATCTTTGGCCGGTTTTTAATTTTTTCTCGATTGTCGTTGTGGTTGGTTTGTGGCAGTTACTAACGATCGTTACCTCTTTTGTGTCATGCCATTTGGTGAAAACAATTCCAGAATCGCTGGATTTGAAAACATATTCCCCCTTTTTTAGTTTTTCTGCTTTTTTTGGCAATTTTTTTTCGGTTTGCCATTGGCATAAAACAGGAGGTCCCAACATCGTGCAAGAAGTACACACGCACACATGAATGTGAGAAAGCTCAGCTCTGGAGGGAGGCAGCGAAATTCAATCTTTCCAGCAGATTAATGCTTGAAAAAGTTCTATAAAAGCAAAGCGTAACGTCAGGGTTTTCTATGGTGCTTGCCAGTTGGTTAACACCCCGTTCACGCAAAGTTCCAACAGCGATTTTCTGTTCCTTACCACACTATATGTTTAAATCGCATGTATACCCCGTAAGAGCCATTTTAATTCCCCTCTTTGTGGGTTTCACAGACATGTACTGCTTCATGGAGGATCGTCCCTTGAACTTTGTCATACTTTCGTCAATTCTTTTTTATGAACTATCCTCCCTGGCTTTCAAAAAACGATTCTTCTTCAACGTAGTATAACTTTGAGGACACTTCTGGCTTTTCGGGTGAAGCAAAATAAAATTCCTGAAGACGGTCGCTAGATATGGCTGACTTTATGGAATCGTTTCCCATCGAGCTATGTTTCGGCCAATAGTGGCGAACACTTGAAAGATGTTTGTATTACATAATGGTCATACAACCAATACAATCATCTCTCCAATGTCAGTCGGTTTTATTTTGGATGGATCTTTTTTTGACTTGCGAAGAGCTTTAAGTCGGTCATTCGTGCACTGCGGTTTACGCATTAACAGGCTTTCAGGAACATTTTTTTGAATATAGTAAAGTGATTGTCGGTTCTTGGAAAGTTTGAGCTTATGATCGGTTCTCCGAGGGTACTTACACTTGGTTCAAAATTTTCCTCAGATGAAGACCAAATTGTTTCTGTGAATGCACGCATGTTGAAATTTTCTACAGGGTCCCCTCCTAAATGTTCTTCTTCCATTTTCTCATCTTGTTGGGTTTCTTGACCTGAAATATTTGACTCATCTTCCGTCTCATTCCCTGAAGCTGAAGTATGAAGATTAACATCGGTCGGTTCATATTCTTCCTCACTATCGTCAAAAAAACCCTCATAATCCGTTTCATCTTCCAATATGTCAGCTATTTGATTTGGGTGTAATGGCCGCGTCATATTGTTATTATAAACTAGGAAGTAGTAAGAGTAAAAATGTGCAAAAAAACCTATATGGAACACATTGATCCCAGCAAAGAACACTAATGGGACATATATGTCCCGAACAACTAAAAATGCGTAAACAAAATCAGATACTACATAACAAAGTACTTACCACCTTCTAAATTGTTTTACAATGTCCCAAGTACTATAGATAGAATTTTTTTTATGTCGACACACATTTTGCACTACTTTTCTAAATAATTTACTCAGTAAACCCGATTTTTCGTCTGAACTCACGCAAAATTTTCCACTAACTACTAAAACTGCGTCACTCAAATGGCGAATACACAATATATTACCGTTGTTATAAGTATAAACTCCTGGATGGGATCTTAAAGTCCCATTTGCAGTGTATTTTATTTTACTTAGGAGTGTTTACACTTTGCGTGGGACATATATGTCCCACACGGATCGAAAGGGTAAGCGTGAGTCTGTTTTTTCCTACTAACAAATACACTAAATGAAGAGCCGTAGATGTTGCTTGTAGTTGTTAGTGTAAACAAAATAATATATTAACAAAATGTATCTTACATTCTTTTTGAAGTAGATACTTGTATCAAAACATTTTCGAATTTTACTAAACTTTTGCCGAAAATTGTTTTTTTTTTTTTAATAAAACACGCTCAATATGTGGACATGGATCAAATCTTTATATGGATATATGAAAATATTGTAAGGGGTGATCCATTTCGAGGTTCCCTACTTTTTTAAAGAAAAAAACACAGAAAAATCAAATTTAATGGAGAATGTTTATTATCATTTCAAAGAACATTCTTTGGCATTTATTTTTTGAAGATTATGTCTATAAAATGTTGGCCGTTGCTACGTCGCAGATGGTCCATCCGTTGAGTCCAATTTTCGATCACTCGTTCGAGCATTTCGACTGATAACTGGCGAATGACACGCGTGATGTTTTCCTCCAAGGCCTGAATCGAAGCGGGTTTGTCGGCATAAGCTTTTGACTTTACATATCCCCACAGGAAAAAAGTCTAAAAAAGTCTATTATCCAATAATGAATGCTGGGTCTCAAAATGGGTGATGGTGTTGCGAATAGTACGCTCAGTAGGCCGATTATGTTGACCATAAGTTGAACGAAGTGCACGAAACACATTCCTCACAGAACGTGAATTTTCATAATAAAGTTGAACAATTTGTAAACGTTGTTCACGCGTAAGTCTTTCCATTATGAAATGCCAAACAATACTAAACAAAAATTAAAATTTTAAAAGCATATAAATGATCAGTGCGCAGAGACGAATCGATTAATAAAAAAAAAAGTGCAAAAAGTGAAAGGCAGCTAAAGTATATTTATGCCGTGAATTGTGTGTGTTTTTTAAGTAAAATCAAAATAAACGATGAAAATAATAAAAAAAAAAATTGGGAAGGCTACAATCGACTGTGTTGATCGTTTTATACCCTATCACATCCCATCCTTCAAATTAATATCCCTAATATGTGGACTTTATCCCAAAGAAATATTAAAATTGACATTGTCACAACACATTGTTTAAAATATTTTATGGTTCGACAAAAAACAGCGTTTTTCTACTGCCATAAGCAGGCGTAGGGTATACAAATGGTTTTTGTATTTAGAATAACGCCTCCAAAGAGTGGGGGGGGCTTGAAATTATATAAAGACGAAATGTTGGTATTACCATAAGCAATAATTGTGCATTTAAATGTTTTTTTTTTCGAATTTTTTACAATTTTATCGAAAAACGTTATTTTTATAATAATGCCCCCAAAAAGTGGGCGTGGCGAAAAAACTATGAAGATGAAAAATAAAGAATGTAAATAAAAAATAAATATGGGCTCTATGGCAAAAGAATGGAATTTGACATTTGTCACAACGTAATTTTCAAAATCTTTTAAGGTTCGAAAAAACAACACTTTTTTCTACTGCATATTGTATTAAAACGCGTCCAAAAAGTGGGCGTGGGTTAAAATGATACATTGACTAAATTTTCATGCTATCATAACCAATTATTTTGCATAAAAATTGTTTTCGAATATCTTTAAGTTTGACCGAAAAACGTTTTTTACTGAAAACGCACCAAGAAGTGGGCGGGGAGAAGAAACATGTACGGACGAATATAAATTTAAAGATTTTCTAAATAAAATGTGTACAAACTTTTTTGAAAATCCTTATCGTTTTGGCAAAAAGTATTTCTTAAAAGTGGGCGTGGCAGTAGGCGGATTTTTACACTTGTTCTCCTTCGTCGGATAGAGAGTCTACATACCAAATTTCAAAACTCTGGTTCAAAATCTAAGGCCCAAAAATCGGTGACACACAGACGGACGGACGGACAGACATACATGGTTAGATCGACTCAGCTGGCTGTTCTGAGTCGATACATATGCTTTAAGGTATATATAACTAAATTATTTCTTTATGTTACAAACTTCGTATCAAAACTCATATACCCCTAACTATCTTAGCGAGAGAAATGAAAATCTAAAATTATTGGAATAAGTTTCGGTTTACTCCTGTTGAAAAACGGAAGAAAAGTAGCACTCTGCTATGAATGCGCTGTCAACTGTCGTTCTTGAGAACACCATAACATCCAGGCTGAGGGCACATACTTAAATTCTCAAATTTCATGTTACAACAAAATTATTAAATATGTAAACTGAGAAATTGGTTTACATATTTCCTAGTTAGATTTATATGCACGTTTTTTTTATTCTGGATGAGTCCAATTCCGATGCCATGGACATGGGTTTGCCACTGAAATTTGAAATTTAACGTTTTATATGTAGGTAGCACATGTAACAAATGCACGAAACAAATAAGGCGTGTAGTTTACCTGCTTAACTAGGCGTATCTACGTACCTCACGTAATCTACTCTGCCATCTCTGGCAGTACCCCACAAAGAAAATATTCTCTGTATGAGATGCGCACTCTATGGAGTTATGGAGTTCTATACTCTTTGGTCTTATCTATACGAATTCTTATTCATAGGGTTATTTTTAGAAATTAAATTGTGTGTTATCTTGTTTTTTAACAATAACTACAAACCTCTAATGTAGCATATATGTGTGTTTTAAATAAACATATACATATTTTTTAGACATTAGAATTCAATTCACGTCATCATTACTCATGCTTGCAAAAGTACTAAATGATAAACATAAAATGAAAAGACTACAATCCGCTGTGCGAATCGTTGAACACCCTATCCCAAACATCCCCAAAGTGACATTTTCACAAAATATTTTATGGTTCGTCAAAACAACTTATTTCCATTGGATATGCTATGAGGTAGGGAATAAACAAAATAGTTTTTGTATGAAAACATCCACCCTTTCGATCCGTATGTGTATTGAGGCCTAGAAAACTTTGGACTTTGGTTAGTGAACCCATTATAAAAAAAAATTAAATTTATTTTCATTTTAATTTGAAAATTTTTTTATAAAGGGGCGTGGGACATTTATGTCCTATCCGTATTCTTTAGTGGCACACATATATTACATTCAGTGCTTTCTGCCAAAAAAGTTAAAATCAGCAGTAAAAACAAAATCAAATTTTATTGTTGAAATAAATAAATGAATACAAAGAAATGTTCAGAATAAAGAAAAAATAAAAACATCCAATGACAAAAAAAAGTGAACATAAGTAAATTGATTAAATTATTTGTAGTTTTTTTTTTTTTTAAATTCATTTTTTTTTTAATTTTTCTTAAAACTAACTTAAATGCTAGACAAAAATTCATGAAAAAACTAGCCTACTTATCAACTACTTAACTAACTTACTTGCTCTATGCGGGCGCCCTAAATTACTCGAGAACTTAATTCTAATGCCTTTCGGCCTATTATCTAAGATATAAATATAAAAGTAACAAAATTTTTTTACCAAGAAAACTTTGAAAAACTTGGTTTCTTGTCTTTTTTTTATTTTATTTAAACTTACATGCTAATTAAAACTACTTATCGACTAACTTTAACTACTTAAAAATTCATTAAAACTACCTAAAATAACTTAAAAACTAGAACAGCCACAGCAAGCGTTTTTTTTTTTTTTTAAATTATTTGTAGTATTCTGCGAAACATTCCAGGCAAAGAGGAATGTGACATTCTTCGCACATTGTTTTGGTTCGCCTCTCCTTCTTTTTTAGAACACAGGAAGAACACCGCCTGTGTGTAGATCTCTGTACTGGTAAATGTGTTGACGTTTTACTATTTTTCCTCCCCTAGCGATTCCTTCTAATTAATTAACTTTTCCCAGATGTTAACAAGGAAATCAATCAATCAAATCAATAAAAATCAATCCAGGCATTTACCACCGACTTATTAAGGAGACGGTAGAATAACTTCTTCCACCATTTTGTTGGCTTTCTGTCAAGCTCGTATAGCCCTGACATTTGGTCTGCACGGTCAACATCTCCCATTACCTGTCTATAGACCATCACCATTTCTGGACATGAAACATTTATCTTTTGGCCGGTTTTTAATTTTTTCTCGATTGTCGTTGTGGTTGGTTTGTGGCAGTTACCTACGATCGTTACCTCTTTTGTGTCATGGCATTTGGTATCTCTACTTGGATCACCCGTTATGTTTAGTGACACAATTTAAATATCTAGCTCAGACACTTTTTTTTAAATTTCGTATGATTTGATCATGGAAGACGTTTATTAAAAAAGTGGGGGTGGCAGTTCGCATAATTTGAATATTTTAATTTTTTTTTTGACCGAAAAACGTTTTTTCACTTCCCTAAAAAGTGGGCGTGGTAAAAAAAATGATAAAGACGAAATATATAGATATTGTGGATTTTTTATACATTCAATCTTTGGCAAGTTGGTGTCAAAACAATGAATTTTTGAACATGATTATTTAAAAATATTTAAATTCCTAACTATAGTTTTCGCAGATAAATAGGTTGGCAAGAGGTATTATTCGTTTAATTTTTGACGAAATGTTGTTTAGTTAGAGTTAGTGGCGGAGCTGAGGGAGACAAAGTCCCTTACCATCTCAATGTTAAATCTGTCAATAAACACCGAACCCATTTTTGCCGATTCCTTCTCCTCAATACTAGCAAACGTGGCTACGACATCACGTTGATACCGAACAATGATTTCAACATCGTCGGCGTATGCAAGTAGTTGTACCGATTTTTGGAAATTTGTGCCTCTGGTGTTGGCTCGTGAGTTTTGCACAATCCTCTCAAGAATCAGATTGAAGAAGTCACATGACAGCGCATCGCCTTGCCTAAATCCTTTTTTGGTATCGAATGTGTCGGTGAGGTTGTTTCAGACCCTAATGGAGCAGCCAGAATTCTCCATCATCATCCTACACAGACAGACGAGTTTTGGCGTTATACCAAAACTAGACATGGCTCTGTATAGTTTGTCTCTATAAATGCTAAAATATCACGGCAGCCAGGATCTTGTAGGCGATGTTGAGAAGACTTATTCCTCTGTAGTTGGTCTGCACCAAGCTTTTTGTGGATCGGGAAAGCGATGAAAGGCATACTTTCATCCAACCAGATTTGGCTTATAAGTTTGTGGTTGTTACTTACCCAGTCATCTCCGTCGGCTTTATAAAGCTCAGCGGGAAGGCCGTCATTTCCGACAGCCTTTTTAATATTGAGTTTGGGTAATGCTATCCTCACTTCATATAGGTCGGGTGTTTGGTAGTTTTTGCTGTCGTTGCCAATATTGAATGGTTCGTTCTGCCTGACAGTGGAATGTTGTTCGTCATCGCCGTTTACCAGTTTTCAGAAGTGGTCCTTACATATCCTGAGAATCAACTGTGTCGCAACTACGATATTTCCATTTCATCTCGACAGGATTCTGTTCGAGTTTTATGTCAATGGCTTTGGCGTTTTATACTTTGATAAAACTTCCGAACATCGTTCCTGGAGTGGCACCTCTTGCGCACGAGCTTGCGCCCCTATCTTGCTCTTTTTTTTTCTGAAAACCCGGTGTTCTTTCCTTTTTATTTGCCTATAGAGCTCAATTACAGCTCTCGTCTTCACCTGCAGCGTAGTCTTTCGGTGTTCCTCATCAGACCAGGGGTTTCTTGCTGGTGGGTGCGAGAAACCTAGCACATCAGTTGCGGCTGATCTAATGGATTGTTGGCATCTTTGCCATGCTTTGACATTCGATGCTGGTGGTATGGAGCTAATCGAGAGGTTAAGGGATATGCTTTGCGCGAAGGTCTTCGCGGTCTCTTGCGATTGTATTCTTTCGACATTACATTTTTTCACTGTATTTTTGTATAGTTGTAGCGTGGTGGATATTCGCATTATTTCCTTGGCCTCAACAATAAAGTGGTCTGAATCGATGTTAGCTCCTGAGAATGTTCGGACATCCAAAATACTGGATGCGTGCTTCTTGTGTATCGCAATGAGGAAACCGTGTGCTGACTATATTGGCGTTTTGTTTCGTAGAGAAGTTAATTAGCGTAAGTACGTTACCAGACGTGTTGTCGTGTAGACTATGTTATCCGACATATTGATAAAAATGTCTTCTGTTCCTACCTTATAACCGTATCCGAATATTCGCTGTTTCTGCTCACTATAACACGGTCCGTAGTAGATGTTACAGTTTTTCATCCTCTTTTTGCCCGGTCCATCCTATCGTATTTCCTGGATGGCAGTAATGTCTGCTTTCTGTAGCAGTTTAGGGCTTCCACCAGTTGTTCGCTTGCACATCTCCTGTTTAATTTTCTCACATTCCACGTGCAGATATGAAAGCCGTTGTTCTTTTTTCGTTTAGCAGGTGCCTGACTTACCCTTGAAATTCCTAGACAACCTATTGTCCGAATAGCAGCTTCTCGGTTCGCCTGGGACAGCAGGCGGGTATTCATTCCGTACCGTTCTGACCTGTCTGTTTATGGTGTTGCTGTTTTTCGTCTTGGAGTTAAAAAGAAGCACATTTGATGTGTAGTCGGAGTTTCAACCCCGGGCATTGCCAAGTTAAAGCCCATAAGAGTCTACCCTCTTTCTTACGGGTTATTTTTTAAACGTAGTTTTGTTTTTTTTAAATAAAATTAAACACTCAAATTCGCATCAAATTTTTAAAATTTTTATTGTAATCGATAAATAGGGCTTTGCCATTTACGTTTTAAATGTTGTCCGCGGCTACGTATCAAATGGTCCATTCGGAAGGTCCAATTTTGCGTCACTTTTTCGAGCATTTCGGCATGTATTCCACGAATTACGCGTGTTATATTGTTCTGTAAGGCTTCAATCTTGTTCGGCTTGTCCACATAGACTAACGACTTTACATAACCCCTTAAGAAATTACAAAGAGGGTTTAAGTCGCATGATCTTGGCGGCCAACTCACAGGGCCATTTCGCGAAATAACCTGCTCAACAAATTCATCCTTCAACATTTCCGTTGTTTCACGAGCTGTGTGACATGGGGCACCGTCTTGATGAAACCAGATGTCAAGTTCAACTCAGCCAACTGGGGCAAAAAAAAAGTCGCGTATCTCGGCTCGATATCGTTCGCCATAATATGGTCGTAACAAACGGTGCACATTTTTCACAGAGCACTAATTTTGATAATAAAATAAAATAATTTTCTATCGTTGCTCGTTTTCACTTTGACAGATGACGTTTTGATGCCATTACTAACCAGTGCTGCCAATCTGAAAAAACTCAAGACTTAGAATATCACCCGTTACAACAAACAACCACGTTGTGTAGGCCAATAGTAAAATCATACATCTCCGAGACATTTAGTTGCTTCATAACAATATTTTTGTCACATAATTTTATAATTAATTGTCTCTTACCGCAAGTGAAACGAAAGTTTACAAAAAATTTTCTTTTTTTCAGTATCTTCAGAGTCGGAATATGATTTTTCTAAAGAGGCTTCGATACATATCGTGTGGATGTCGCACGGTGACGAAAATAACGTTATATTCTGCAAAGGTGGAAAATTTGATTTCACCCAAAAGACAGATGAGATTTTTCAAAACTCAACGCTTACTTCCAAGCCAAAGTATGTAATAGTACAAGGGTGTAAAGGGAGCATAGATACAGACAAGAATCAATACGATGGCTCCTGTATATTGACGAGCTCGAGTGAAGGTAAATCCACATCAACAAAATAAATTACAAAAACGTATTTATATATGCTGGACCTATTATTTTTTGTTCTAGGATTCCCATCGTTTTTAATGGAAAAAACTGGTTCACCGTTCATCAAAAAATATTGCAAAGTTTTAGAAGAGCAGTGGTACCAAGGCGCATTCTATGATGTCGTTCGTATAGTATCAAAGGGGTTTGAGGAACATGAACATATGTAAGTTTTAAGACGCACGAATCTTAGATTTTGAAAGAAAGCTTGCTTTGGGGAAGCCCTATTGCTGGGCCGGAAATATCGTTATAGTGGAGGATCCGTTTAAATCGACAAGCTTCATTGCAGCGATATTTTCATACCATTCATGCACCATTCACAAGCGGCTTATTTTGGAAAAAAAACTTAATGATATTCTTTTAATATGCAGTCAGTTCATCAGGTGATGGTTTTTGCTTGTGCAAACCGTCTAACCAATGCTCATGCCCTCCTGAACCGCAACAAATAAGTTAAGGATTTTGTGTTAAAAATTACTATTCCATTTCTGTGGACATGTGAACCACCAAAAGGTTAAGTTCTGGGTAGATCACCAAATGCAACTGCAATGCATGCCGTTTACACCATGGATGTCTCCGGAGACATTTTTTTTAACTGCGTGCGGGCTCAGTGGCGAGTTGGTTAGTGCGATGAACTGTAGTGCATAAGATCTAGGTTAGATTCCCAGCCGCAGCAACACCTTATTGATTTTTTCACTGGCCCTCCTCTCGTGATGATCTGACAAATCATGCGAGTAGTATCAATTGTCAAGAAAAGCTTTTCTTAACTTAGCCGTTCGGAGTCGGAATAAAACATTATGTCGCGCCATCGTGCAAGAATAAATGTCTGTCAGAAAGCTGGGCCTGTTGCGCCAAAAATTTGTATCTGTATTTTGTGCGCCAAACGTTCATTGCTGGTGGTAAGGTAAGCACTACAAAACCATAATAAATGAACGTTTCATTCCATTAATTGTGTGAATTAGAACTTAGAGGACAAGAAACGTATGGAACGCAGTATCCGATATAAATGCTCTCTTGCGACATTGCTCTTTTTGACGAAATTAAGGACTTTCTGGCATAGTGCCAAGTTATAGCTTTCATTGAACGACTTCATTGGAACACAACACATGATGGAATTAAAATGTCACCCCCATAGCTTCTTATAGAAATTATTGCAAAATTACGTTTGAATTCGGTGGAATGGCAATCATTACTTCATAAAAACTTTAATTAGAAATTTAAATATTTTTCGATAATAATTTTCTTAAATTCATGAGCTTTGTTTTGACACCAACTCGCCAAAGATTGAAATTATAAAAAAGCCGCAAGAAGTAAAAGAAAATTTCCAATGAGGGTTTTCAATAGTAGCTATAAATGGGCCCTTATAGCTATCATTGAACAACTGAACAATACCTGATGGAATTGAAATGTCAGCCCTATAGCTTCTTATAGATAAAAATTGAATTATTTTTGTATAATTTTGTTTTAAAATTCTTTGTTTTGTCTTAACACCAACCCGTCATTGATTGCATCTATAAAGAAAAACGCAATAAAAAAAGAAAGTTTCAAATTACGGTTTCCAATTATATCTATAACTGCAACTTAAGGCCGTGTGTCAATTGCGTTAAAATGCGGGTTATAACTTATCCACTGGCTAATTTTTGACATTACTGCAGGGGTAAGCAAAAGTTAACTTTTTGCTGTGCCCATTGGATTAAATGGGATTTTTTATTTATATTTTCTTGTTTTATAATAATACGAAATAGTAAAAGAATGTTAGTGCAACATAACCCTTATCCCCGATCAAACGCCGGCTGGACCTCCTTTTTTTGGTATTATTATATGCACGCAGTCTATTCCAATAATATCCTACATACTTCTCGGGACTTGTTTACTTCCTTTATCCTTCATTTGCTCAGTCATTGTTGTTGGCATGTACGAATTGCGGTTTCTTCGAGGCAAATGCCTTTGCAACTCTCTGACAAATAACACACAGCTTAGATTGTCAAAATCAATGAATGTCAGCTCCTTCGTCTTGCATATAAAAGTGTTTAATGTTATTTTAAAATAATTATATTGTAATATTATGGTAATATAATTTACCTCGTTTCGCCACCAATATCTTATAGCAGCCATCACTTGAATATTAACAGAAATGTGACCACCTCTATTTGATCCTTCAAGATGGGATCGCACAAGATTGAATAACTTTACCATATTGGATTTAGAAAATCTACACTTTTGCTTAAAATATTTAAATTCAAATTTTTGGTCTCTTACTTGTTGGCATGTATGAATTTATAATATTCACTGCACTTAAATAATTCACAAACGAAATGTAGCTTGAGTCCATTTTCATTAAATTAGTTTAACTTGAAAATCACTACACAAAATCTCAAAATAAATTTCCAAATTGAAATTCTCGTATACGTCAAAATGAAAATAAAATGAAAATTCGTTAGGCAACCACTAGGCAAGGTGCGTTTGCGCCTTAGTTAGGCGGCCTTTAAGCAACGTTGCCTAAATGTGAAAATCGATTATAACGGGTGATCCAAGTAGAGATACTTTTTACAATAGCCTTTTTTGACAGATCACGTGTGAGTCGTGTCATGCTGTCATGTTATTTTTGTTTAGTATTGTTTGGCATTTCATAATGGAGAGACTTACGCGTGAACAACGTTTACAAATTGTTCAAATTTATTATGAAAATTCACGTTCTGTGAGGAATGTGTTTCGTGCACTTCGCTCAACTTATGGTCAACATAATCGGCCTACTGAGCGTACTATTCGCAACACCATCACCCATTTTGAGACCCAGCATTCATTATTGGATAATATTCGACCTAATAGACCACGTCCAGCACGCTGTGAAGAAAATATAGCGGCCGTAGCTGAGAGTGTACACGAAGACCGTAGAGAGTCGATTCGGCGCCGTTCGCAGCAACTCGGACTGACGTATGGAACGACTTGGCGCATTTTACGTCAAGATCTTAAATTGAAAACGTACAAAATACAGCTTGTGCAACAACTGAAGCCGCTCGACCTTACCAAGCGACATCGCTTCGCTATATGGGCTCTTGAAAAGTTCCAAGAAGATCCGACGTTTTCGAGGCAAATTTTGTTTAGCGATGAGGCCCATTTCTGGCTCAATGGGTATGTAAACAAACAAAATTGCCGCATTTGGGACGAGGAGCAACCTGAAGAGATTGAAGAACTGCCACTTCATCCAGAAAAAACAACGGTTTGGTGTGGTTTGTGGGCCGGTGGAATCATCGGTCCATATTTCTTTAAAAATTATGCCAGTGCGAACGTAAACGTCAATGGCGACCGTTATCGTGCCATGATAACCGACTATTTGATGCCTGAAATTGAAGCTCGTGATCTCGGCGACATTTGGTTTCAGCAAGACGGCGCCACTTCCCACACATCGCATCAATCAATGGATTTATTGAGAGAATATTTCGGTGAGCACATAATTTCACGTTTTGGGCCGGTCGATTGGCCATCAAGATCGTGTGATATCACACCGTTAGACTTTTTCCTGTGGGGATATGTAAAGTCAAAAGCTTATGCCGACAAACCCGCTTCGATTCAGGCCTTGGAGGAAAACATCACGCGTGTCATTCGCCAGTTACCAGTCGAAATGCTCGAACGAGTGATCGAAAATTGGACTCAACGGATGGACCATCTGCGACGTAGCAACGGCCAACATTTGATAGACATAATCTTCAAAAAATAAATGCCAAAGAATGTTCTTTCAAATGATAATAAACATTCTCCATTAAATTTGAATTTTCTGTGTTTTTTTTCTTTAAAAAAGTAGGGAACCTCGAAATGGATCACCCTTTAGTTAGATTCATTTAGGCAGTACTTAGAGGATGCCTAAAGTTAGGCAACCTTTAAAATGCTTTTATAGAAACGGCTGATACTATCAAATTTCTGAATCAGAACAAAATAATCCATTTTGGTACAATTGTACCAATGTGGAAATGGCAACGCTGATGACAAAGCCTATATTTTTAACATGAAAGAACTGTCACACTGGAGTGCCTAAAAGTATGTTGCACAAAACAGCGCTTGTTCTACTATCAGGCGCGGATAAAACTGTTTTTCGAAATTAGAAAATGTTTTCACATTCACACCGCTCTATACATATAGATTATAGATATGTGGATAAACAAGAAATGTACCGATATAAGGTAAGAATGCCGATATCCAAAACGCCACAATGAAAGAATGCAATCGCAAGAGGCAATGACGGCCTTTCCGCCGAGCCTTATAAAGCCGTCGGAGATGACTTGGTAAGAAACATCCACCACCTCATAAGCCAAATCTGGTTGGAAGAAAGTATGCCTGAAGAATAGAACCTCAGCATCATTACTTTAGTTCACAATAAAGGAGACCCTCTAAACTGCGCCAACTACAGAGGCATAAGTCTCCTCAACATCACCACCAAGATCCTATCTGCCGTAATATTTGAACGCCTGAAACCGTTTACCAACAACCTGATCGGCCCTTATCAGTGTGGTTTTAGGCCAGGAAAGTCCACAACCGATCAAATTTTCACACTTCGGCAGATCCTGAAAAAAAACCCAAGATGTCCATATCGAATTGTACACCAGAGGCACAATTTTCCAAAAATCTGTACAACTACTAGCGATATTGACATCATTGGTAAGACCCAACGTGATGTCATAGCCACGTTTGCTAGTATAGAGAAGGAAGCGGCAAAAATGTGTTTAGCAGTAAATGAGGGCAAGAAAAATTATATGCTGTCAACACGAAAAGATACACAACATCGACAAATTGGACAGAACGTCACCACTGACAGATATAACTTTGGGGTAGAACGGGACTTTGTCTATCTCGGCGCCGCTATTAACTCTGACAACAACATCTCGCCAGAAATTAAACGAAGAATTACTCTTACCAACCGCTGCTTCTCCGGGCTAAGAAGGCAATTCAGTAGCAAAGCCCTCACTCGAACTACTTAGGTGATCCTATATAAGACCCTGATCATCACAGGCTCTACGGCACTGAAGCATGGACCGCCTTAAAAGCGGATGAAGAAATCCTTCGTCGATTTGAGAGGAAAATTCTTCGAAAAATCTACGGTTCCGTTTGCGTTGACGGGCTATGGAGAGTTGCATAGAAAGATGAGTTTGGGGGTTATGGGTTATGCGGCTTTGAAATCAGTGAATTGGTTGCTGGGTATCGATTGGGTAAATATTTGATCAGTTGTGGACTTGCCTGGATTGAAACCCAGATGAGGGCCGATCAGGTCGTCGGTAAACGGTTTCAGACGATCTCATATTACGGCAGATAGGATCGAGGAGAGTTATGCCTCTGAAGTTTGGGCAAACGATGCTGGGGTTCCTTTTTTAGACATACATACTTTCATTTGGCTTATGAACTGGTGGATTTTACTTATGAAGTCATTTCCGGCAGCCTTGTAAAGCTCAGTTTCAAATGTTGCTATCATCACTTTACTAAGGTCGGATTGTTTGTTGCTTTCGCGGTGCGTCGCCAATATTGTATGGGTGGTTCTAACTGACAGCGATAGATTGCTCGTCATCGGCGTTTAACAGTCTGCAGAAGTTTTCCTTGGTACTTTGGCTCCACGGAATGTTCGAACATCAAAAATACTGGATGCGTGTCTCTTGTCCATCGCAATGTGATCAATTTTATTCTTCGTTGGTTGATCTGGGGACTCACATGTCCCTTTATGTATATCGGGGCTCCCTTTGCCTTAGGGCTCCTCCGCCACCATCACTTTTTAAGGGGTTCGACTTACCCTTGAGATTTCTAGATGACGTGATATCGGAATATATGGACGAAGCTTATTTAGGTTTTTACTTTGTCCAGGCTGTTCTCGCTAGCCATCGCTCTTGAAACATTTGAATCACCTTAATAGGGAAATTGTCAATTTTATTCAGCTAGGCACCATCGTATTGGACCTTGTTGCGAAAATATTCTATGAACTCTGATTCTGTCGTTCGGTACAATTAAAAACACGATCGAGACAGTCATATACTTTTCATGTAGGATGCTGCTACATTGAAGCCATGTAGCATATGACTTTCACCCTTGAATCAAGTTGATATAACCACCCCTACCCCTGGCCAGACAAACATCTACATTCTTGTTAGAGTACAGACTCTTGTCTCCTCTACGGAGACCTTAAACACACACTTTCCCGGATGCAGTGATACTGTTATGGAACCCGGGAGATCTCGGCAACTGCACCAAGCAGATATATCAATTGAATAATTTCCGAGGAATAAAAGATTTCCTGTGCTATTAACTCTCCGTTTAAGTCTCCGGAACATGAGGGCATACTGCCAGTTATGCTACATAGAATGCGAGACCATGGTTGGCGAACATTTTTAGAAGCTGCTTAATACTAAACCACCTACCTTACTCGTGGAAACGCGCTCGAGTGGTATTTATACCGAATGTAGTCAAACGCGGCCACGAGACCACTTCAGACTTCAGAACAATCATTTTAACCTCCTTTGTACTAAAAACCCTGGAGCGCGTTCTAAATATCCATATGCGTAGTTTTCAAATCAAAACACGCCGAATTCAAGGGCTGATCAAAGGAAACAGCTCCGCACGAGGTAGTGCGAACAATCAAAAAATCCTTACACTATAAGGAATACACTCTAGCCACATTCTTAGATATAGAGGGAGCTTTCAACAACGTCCTTACTGGACCTATTCTTGAATCTCTGATCGAGCTAGTTATAGAGGAATTTTTTAGCCAATGGATAGTTTCGATGCTCAGAACAAGAATTATCCAGGCAACACTGCGAAATAGCCACAAATTTGCCCTCAGAGGAACGCCACAAGGTGGCGTCATCTCTCCTCTACTCCGGCTCATGGTAATGGACAAAGTTCTCGTTTACTTAGCCGAGGAAGGTGCTATTCACCACCATAATCTAAATACCCAACTTCACCCTCGCCCGTCCTAATGACCAACCACTCACACTATCTTCTAGCTCTAGGTATTTGGGTATCATGCTAGACCAAAAACTTAACTGGAAACACAACATCGAACATAGAGTGGGGAAGACGTGTGTTGCCTTCTAGACTTGTAGCAAAACCTTTGAAAAGAACTTGGGACTTCAGTCAAATATGACCTTGTGGATGTACACAGCAGTGGTACGTCGAATTCTCACACACGACTTACTAGTATGATGGCCCGCATTGAGTAAAGGCTACAACATCCTAAAAAGGCTGCAAAGAACAGCACCACAGGCATGCTGAGGTCGGCGCCAACGGATTCACTTACTGTGCAATTCCATCTCTCGCCTCTCGACCTACACATTAAAGATACCGCTTATGCAGCTCAGTATGACTCAAGAAGTCAGGATGCTGGAATGCAAGGCCAAAGTGATATCCTGGACTCGTTGCCAAACGGCATGGTCACTCTCCAACAGGCTACATTACAGCTATACTAAGCTTCAAGAAAGGCTTTCACGTATGATTTCCTGCTGAGTGGAAGAGAAACGAGGTAGTCAGAGATTTCGACACCGTCGTCTATACCGACGGATCTAAGATGGACCATGAACTATGGATCCCATAAAGCCAGTTGCGGGAACACAAATAAGAGAGAAACCCTCTCCCATTTCATCTGCAAATGTCCGGCACTAGCAAGAGCAACCTTTGCGAAATCTCGGATAAAAGAATACAAGATATTATCCGCTTTCTAAACCTCACAGGCTGGATCTAGAGACTGCCTGTATCACATCCAGAACAACAATGATTGTTGTTGTGGATGTGAACAGGCAGTCTTTTTAAGACAATCCTATGTGTCTATATTTCAAACTTTTTTGACATTTATATAGACGTTAACATTTTTCGGTAAAATTTTAAAATATTCGAAAAATTTGTTGATGCAAAATCATTGGTAATGATAATATAAACATATGCCCCCTTGTTCATTAGAATTCACTAAAACACATCTCAACTGTTGTATAGTTATGCGATGCATAAGTATTTATACAGACTTTATGCAGGGTCGCACAAATCCTTAGCAATAAAATATTTCCCCGCCCATAATAGTTACACAGGATTTGTGTCAAATAATTTACCAAACAGATGGAAATCTATTACAATTGGATGTTTTACAGCTCGGCAGAGTTACCAAGGATCTTTTATGGTTGCGAAATCCATAGCGACAACTTTGTTTTCAACACCTTAATAACATTTTGTTGACTTATTAGCATGGTGTTTATATTGTTGAGTCTGCAGGTAAAGAAGAATTACCATTTGAATAAATTAAACCGTGAAACACAACTACTAAAATAGAAAAATACACTTGACAAATTTTTGTTAAATAACAAATGAACTTTTGGTAACCCTGATGCTCAGCCGCCTGTGTATACAGAAATTAAAAAAGTAAAATGCGCTCACACGGTCACTATTCAACCATCAGACGCATCCTAAATGCCTAAGTGCAGCCTGTATTCAACGTTGTATAAGTTTTATGAAATATGGTTTTTGCGTTCAGAGGCATTGTAAGGAGTGCATAACTTTATACACTGCTTATATCATTTTTGTCCACGCCCATTTTTTGGAGGCGTTTTCATACGAAAACCATTTGTATACCTACCCCATAGCAGAACCAGGTTGTTTTTTTTCGAACCATAAAAAATTTTGATAAACTGTCTGAACAACATGTTGTGACAATGACATTTTCTATATTTCATCGTCATAAAGCCCACATTTTGGGGATATTAGTTTTAAGGGTGTGATTATGTATTAAACGAACAGCGGACTGTAGCCTTCTCCTATGTTTTAACACTCATTTTGTGTTCAATACATTTTTGACGCTTATCTTCCCTAATATTTATTCCACTTTCCTGTTTATTATATAGCTCTCGGGACCATAAAGTACGTATCGTAGGATGATAGGGAGACACATTTGAAGGATTCCTGTAATAGCTCTTCTAAAGTACCAAGTTTTTAATATTTTTTTTATTTTTTTTTAATTGGTTGTGTGGTTTTAACTTTTCGTTTTAAAAATTTTGCCACTCGAACTCGGCATAAATCAGGCGGTCTCGCTATCGTGCCAGAAGTGTACACAAACCTTTGAATGGTTGTAAAAAAAAGCTAAGCTCTGCGTACTAATACTACTAACAAGCCTGTCACGCAAACAAATTTTATTTCTTACTATAGGTATTGAAATTACATAAAATCTTAATTTAATTCCTTTTTTGTTTATTTCAGACCACAAGCACCGGCTTTTAATGTAATCTATCCACGAGATGAATTTAGCTTCGCCAAGTTTGTCAATTATAGTCCATCTTGAATAATTGCTTTTGATCAAGAGAATATAAAAATTTTGTAATATGTGTGTTGTTTGCAATTTGGTTTATGTAATTACAAGGTTGGGCAAAAGTTTGCCCCCCTTTTTTTTTTTTGGCTGTAATTAAAAAAAAAAACGCAAAATGTATCAAAACAATTATTATAGACTAGCTGACCCGGCGTTGTTTTGATTTCAAATTTTAAAACGCATTTTTGAATTATCATTTGTAAGTATAGGCTTGGGGAATGTTTTATTTATATTTTCAATTAGAATCAATCTTTAGGGGTTTTGTTTACATTCAAATTGGTAAATCTATCTTTAGGTAACCAATCTAAATGAATAAATACTTTTAATAATCTTGATCATTGGACACAAAAAGTGATTTTCTGCAAAAAAAAATTGGATAATCTTGTTTTGACACCAACTCACCAATGATTAAATTTATAAAATAGTCTCAAAAAGTTAAAGCAGATTTCCAACGAGCTTTAACTGGACCCTACTGCCGATAACATGCAATGAATGCCTATGAATGGGTATACACAGTTGTTGTTAGACCAATTCTTACCTATGGTTGCCTAGTCTGGTGGATTCAAGTGAACATGCGTACTCATAACAGGAGCCTTGCGTACCAGTCCCAAGTAGCTTTGGAAGCACTTCTTAATCTCCAACCAATCGACTTACAGCTAATTGACACAGTAACGAAAAGCGCAGCACACCTCAAAGACCTGTGTATCAAACCATTTGGTCACAGAAAAGTATTGAAATCATTGGAATATGAGAATGGGACATCCGACTACATCATCCCATATCACTGATTTCGACATTAAATACGCAATCAGAATACCAAGAAGAGGCGAATGGTCGTCAATCAATGTGGTTTCCAACAACGAAATGTCAACCTACACCGATGGATCTAAAATGGAAAAAGGAGCGGACTCTCGGGTCTACTGCGACAGAATCGGGTTAAACACATCCATTCGTTTGGCAACCTCTTGCAGTGTTTTCCAACAGAGATCGTAGCCATAATCGTGCGTGGCGAATGGGCTAGAGTACTGGAAATATCACAAGAGGATACCTCCATTTTCGTAGATAGTCAAGCGGTCATAAAAGCTTTGGCATTCAACACAATAAAATCACGAATAATTGGATGGTGCCGCTAAGAGCTCAGGGCTTTATGTAACCAGAACAAAGTCCAAATTAATTTCGAATGCCAGGATTTAATAACATTCCAAGAAACGAAAAAGCAGACGAGCAAGCCAGACTAGGATCGTCCAGCCAGGTGAGACCCGCACTTGCTTCTATAAAAACAGGCAATATCTAGATACACGCAAAGCGAAATAGAATCTAGGTGGCAAAATATTAACACATGCAAACACGGCCGGAAATAAGTGGTAGCAATCAAACAAGCTTATTGCTCTGAACAGAACTTCCATTTTTATAGGGATGAGATTGATAATAGGTTACAACCTGTTGGCTAAGCACTCCCATAGAATCGAATTAGCTGACTTATACCAACTATGCAGGAAATGCCAAGACCCAGAAGTCGAGGAAGGTATCTCACACCTATTCTGTCACTGTCCCGCGATCTACAACAGCCGCAACAAACTCCTTGGTAGCTTTTACTACGATGACCTAACGGAGCTGGCAACAAAACCTATAACGCAGATCGTCCGTTTCTGCTGCAGATCGGGATGGAGCAAAAATCCATTTAAAGTGGATGGAACAACGAAGATAAAAATACAAGTATCACACTCAATATACTTTTAAATATTCTTTTCAGGTACTAATCTTTTAACAAAGGGTTTCGCTATGGGCCCACGTAGGATTATGCGAGTTTAGCGATTCACCTGAGCGACAACAGCCAATTAAACCTAACCTAACCTAACTTAGACAAAAATACGTGCCAAGTACAGGGTGTCCGCCGGGAAGGTATACTACTTTGTTTGTTGATAATTTTTGATTAAGTAAAAGAGAATGGATCTTATATTGATAAATGTTTTATTTAATGTATGGAATACAATATCAGGTTAATGTCCGCCTCTGTAAGTCTCACAAACGCTAGCCCTTGTGAGCACATTTTTCATTACATTCTCACACATTTCGCGTGGTATTTCATTAATTTCATGACAAATATTTTGTTTGAGTTGCTCAAGAGATTCTGGTTTGTTTGCATAAAACTTGCTTTTCAGATATCCCCACAAAAAGAAGTCCGGAGCAGTCAAATCAGACGACCGTGGAGGCCAATCAACATCGCCATTTCTTAAAATAACTTGTTGTGGAAAGAGGTCTCGCAGTAATTCCATTGTAATCCTGGCGGTATGCGATGTGGCATCGTCCTGTTGACAGCACATGTTAATCTAGCCCAAAGCATGTCTCATGTCTTTCAAAGAAGTTAAGTCCAATGATTTCTCCTGGCCAATTTGGCCACCGGTGCACCGGACTGTAACTTTTAATGGATGCAAAGGTGACTGATGAATAATTTCATGGTTTCCATTGCCCAGAACCGACTATTCTGTTCATTCACATATCCTTTTGAGGTTGTCATATAGGTTGCCCACATATGCATATTGGCATATGTAAGGCGGCGTAAACGGTCTTGTGGAAGAAGCTCTTGTGTCAACTGAATCTTTAATGAAAACAAATCTAAATGTGCAAAGTTGTGGGCAAAGTTGTTTTTTGAATACCAAGCTCCTGAGCACGGCGTCGAATTTAGGTTGATGGACTGTTTTGAACGCTTCCTTGAGCAGCATTAATGTTTTCAGCTGATCTTGCAGTACTTTGTGGTCCATGATTGGGCCTATCACCTACACCTTGGGCCTATCTTCGAAATCATTCATAACACGATAAATAGTGCGTTTTGTTGGCACGTTGTTTCTCACAAAAATTTCACGTAACTTTCTTATCGTCACAGTAATCGATGATTGATTTTGATAAAATGTTTTAACGATTAAAACACGTTGGTTTATCGAATATTTTTCCATAATTAATTTGCCACGTATCTACTTCACGACTGCCAAATATGAACTGTCAAGACTAATGTTTAACAAAATGGCAGAATAACAAAGAAGGTATACCTTCCCAGTAGACACCCTGTATATGGAAGTCCGCGTAGGTTATTTTTATTTTGCTTACGTGAGTTGGAAGTTAATTTAGAGCACAACCTCCAACCTGGATGATTAGCATCAATTCAGGGGCCTGGCTAACCCTTGAGATTCCTAAATGACCTGTTGTCCGTATCGATCGAAGCAGCTTATTCAGGTTTTTCATCGTAATCGGGGCATGTTAAAATGATATCCCGAATTGCATCATCGATCTATAGACCTAGAGGCGATGGATTCTAAAATAAAAAGATAAAATTTCTCGACTTGAAATTCAGAGGGCTTCTTCAGAATTTCCCTCCTATGAAAATTTGATTTCAAAGACACTAACAACAACTAACAATTTTACTTCGATAAAGTACTTTGGAAGCTATTACCCTCCCAGCAATACTACCTGCATGAAGTCTTATGGAAAAACGTTTGGCGCACTTTCAGGAAGCTATTAACTTCTATAATACTTCTTTAATACTTCTACTTACAGAAAAAAAGGGCTTTATATAAACTATTTGCAAACCTTCTCATCACTATCATTTTTTATTATTTTCTTTTTGTTTTTACATTTAATTCTGTTATTTACTTTTATTATCTTATTACTTATAATAATTACTAATACCCAGTTCGTTATTATGAAAGTATGAAATTCAATGCAATCCATTACATATATACAAACTCTTATCTTACTGTCCAACATGCTATGCACTAGGCTGTTTTCTGTAACATGAAAGAACAGTTAGTACAACGAAGTACTTAAATTGTGTTGACTAATTCTCCGGTAGGTTCCCAATCTTTTCATATTTTCCCCGATCTTTTAACCTTAGCTTTTTAAACTTAAACTCATCACGTAATCATATTTTATCCGCCCATACACACATAACTCAACCCAAAATAGAATCAAATTAAGAACAAATTAAATATGTAAATATATGGTCCACCGTCAATCACTGTACCGTGTAATTAATGAGATTTGAATTATGCGCCCGAAAAACTGTGGGCGTATCCGACTGACCAAGTGGTCATCTCAGCTGTATCCCCATCGCATACTAAAAATTGAAATACAAATCATTATGATGACCAAGGAGCAAATTCGATTAGGATAAATTGCCAAGGTGAGTCCCAGATAAATGCCGCCGCCGCCTGGTCACAGAACATGTACTACCGAATAACAAATAACCATCCATACGTAGCAACTCCACCCATATCGGCAAATGAGTTGCATGTGAAGTTGCGTCGGATTCGAGTCTTGAGTTGATAGGTAGGCAACCAAAAACTTACACAAACACATACTCTGAGATACAATTTGCAACATCAATTGGCGTTTAGTTAATTTTTAAGTAATAATTTAGCAAGCTCGAACAAAAATAAAAACAAGCCTCACACCTTGCTTCTGACAGGTTTGTTTTGGCATCAGACAAACGGCAAACCCTTTTTTAATTAATCCGTTTGATGTATATAAATACATATAGGGAGCGCTTTAGAGTGAAGTCTGGTTCAGGATTAATTAAATTTTATCATTTTATCGACTCCTGAAGTGGAAAGCCTATCTGAGCTTGCTTGGGTCTCTAAGATTCTCAAAAGAAATCTGACGTTTTGGGTGTGCAGAGACGATCAGATTTATTTATTTAGCGATTTATTTAACTAAAGATACAAAAGTTGATCACAGTTAATTTGAAATATTATGAATTTCTTTAATAACAATCAAATCAAAAATCAAGTTGGTAGCGCTGGCATAGACACCTGTCAAGCTCCGCTAACATTTTGAAGTGTCATAATAGGACTGTTTTAAAGTAAAGTAAATGATTCGTAATAAGACAACTCAAACTCAAATCATTCTAAATCGCGAATAGGCAAAAAATGGCAGATGGTTTTCTTAGTAGTTGTTTCAGAAATAGTTAAAGATTAAATTTCCGTTGAGTTTACACTAAGGCCTTTTTGTAACTCAACTCAAAGTGAAAAAAAGGAGAATTGTTTTATGCAATTTAAGTCTTTTTGGCATTGACGATACCCATGTGTCTGATTACCTTTTGGGTTTAAGGAATGCGTCAACTAAAAACTGCTCCTGACCCTGTGAGCTCTGTTTTCTAAGCTCTTTAGCTTATTCCGCTTTTACTCCAACTTCCTTTCTGCATTTGGGTGGTCTATTGGTGTTCACAATTACAGCAAGGATGGCTGGTTCCGACGTGATTCAATAAGAGCATTCTCATCAGAGTTTCCAACGGCTTTCTGTACTTTTCCTGTCAAAGCGCGTTTGCCCAAATCTCACATCCGTATATAAAATGTTTTATTGACATCAGAAGCGTTGGAGAAGTATATGCCTGTGCATTCTTACAACTACGGTAAGATGCGCTGGCCTCGCTTTACCAACGCCTTATCAAGAGAACTACGTTCAAGTGCCATTTCACCACCAAACAAAAGAAACCTAACGAACAACGATATCGACGAATACTTACAATAAATGGACGAAACGATTCAACGAAAATTGAACAGAACGATACCGATATACAAAAAACATAACATAATGCACAGATAAAAAAGCGGACTTCTGACAAGACTTAAACTGTTGTGCAGACCAATGACAAACTCACGCGACCCGGAGATTAGTACACTGAAGGCGTCGATCAAAAACATCAACCAATTGATCAAGTAGAACTATCGGCTGTCCAATAATTTGTTTTGGAATAACATTATTCGGGCCGTAAATTCCAGCGACCCGAGTATGTTTCCACAAATTAATAAGATCTTTAGGAGGAAAGGTCATAACGACCTTCCGTGTATTAAGCTCCAACGAACAACTGACAATGCAAACATACTTTTGACAGCAGGAATTGATCCGGGGGAAGCCGTCTTCGACGACGATTTCTATATGAATGAGGATCCTCCGGAAAGCATTTGCCCGAACCTTGTCTTGGAAAACAATGCCCTGCTCCATCATTTCTATCTCCGAAACGATGTAACGCAATGGCGATCTGAGAACCGCGGTTTCACCCGGTTTGATGACGAAAACGTGGTAAACGCCATGGACGCCGAGAAAAGTGGGTCTAGACCCCTGTTAATCTCGAAGTTGGACCTCCAGATCATCTTCAATTCCATAGAGAAAAAGAAGTCCAACATTGTGCATATCAATGGTAGTCTTACTCAGGCAATTGCGTATGCGGACGATCTTGTCGCGAACAGAACAGCATCTACGGTCGAGCTCATTCGAACTCTTTTGCAGTGGGACTTCGACAAGATCCAGAAATATTGTAATGACTGGAAGTTGAAAATTAACTTTCAGAAATCGGAACTGGCGAAAGTTGGTGATCGTTGGACCAAACGGGCAGCCACTGGCTGGATCAGTATAGTTACAAATATAGTTAAAGATAGTTGACTTAAAACTGTAATTGTATGGCGGACTTACATAGTTTTATGTTTTAAGGCTTAGCTAAACAGTTATGGAGGCACAAAAAATCAGAAAACGTTTGCTGTGGCTGTTCTAGTTTTTAAGTTATTTTTAGGGAGTTTAGGCCCATAATAGGCCAAAAGGCATTAGTATTATATATATTTGTTTTTGTATTTGTTTTTTTCCAGAGAGTGTCGTCTTTGCTTCTCTTTCCTCCTGGCCGATTCGGAAGTCGAAGTGGTATTACTTCTTCAGTCGCTCCAATCGTAGAGCGGCCTTTTCTTAAACCATAATGTCTTTGTGACAGATCTTTTCTTATCTGTACTTCAACGGTAAGTCGCTGCCTTAGCATATTTGCCAAAAGTTTCAAAAGTTGCAATATCCAGCTTTCATACATGTCTGTACGCTGATGCAGAATCTAAGAATCTGGTTTTCCTTTGCTTTTACGGATCAGCACTAGCACGTTCAGCTTCTGAGAAAGTTGCTGTGCATATTCTGCAATAGTTCTGATGGTATCCCGTCGATCTTATATTTTTTAGAGTTTTAACTTCTAAACAAAACTCATCTTCACTACAGGTTGGCAGTTTCTCTTGTTGGACCAAAGTTTCGCATGGAATACCTAAAGGATTCATTTTTGAGATATTTAACACCAATCCATGTTTTTTTTTAAAGAGATAAATCCCAAGCACAACCAGATCTTGAATACAGTTCCTGAAACAGACACTTATGTTGTTTTCATAAACGTCAAAAGTCTGCGCTAGTTCAATCGTCTTTCTTCTTTGTTGCATTAATGAACACACTCATTATGCAGAACGGGTGCAGGCCTCCTTAAGTACAATTTTAAGTAGTCACTGAATTTCATAAACGTCAGACAAAAATTAAAAATGACCGCGAAAGAAGTTCTGCTCAATCTTAATTGTGCATTAAAAACAAAGGAGAAGAATGTACCAACATTTTTTAGGTCCACTATAATGATTATTTTTTTCTTTTTTTCCAATAAACCATCAGAATTCTTTTATGACGTATTAGCGTAGTTTTCGCCACACTCCACAGTGCAGCTTCTTCTTCCCTTAAAAAAAGATAAATGTTATGAAAAATACACAATTTATTAAAAAAAAATCCAATAAAACATTTATTTTCGCACATAAAATTTGTTTTCTTCATATCCTGCGCTTCTGCAATCAAAAAAACATGGATGCACAATCTGCCAGATGCTAATGAAACTTATGATGTTTATGAACATATTTTCTGCTTTCTTTCCGATCAAAAATCTGACTTTATGAACACGTCTAACGCAGATCTTAGTTAGGCAGTAGTTTATGAAAACAACCTTAACTTACTGGGCTGTCCCAAGACGAGCAATCCGCCTTATAGACTAATTCTATAAGTTTTATTCTTCCCTTTTTTCAAATCTCCAACAATTAGCTCTGCAAAGAATTGTAGGGGATATGAATCTTTATTTCAGGACATGTAATGCTTACGTTTGTAAGACCATTTTTCCAAAATATTTTCTAGCAGTATCTTCCGATTAATAAATAGAAACATTTTCGGAATACATAAGATGTCTAACAAATTTTAGGAAAACTAAAAAAGATTACATAGCAACAAGTGTAAATAAACTCACTCACCAATTTAATTATTTAGTTTCTGGCGCAGCACAAGAACATTCACAAAACATCTTTTGAAATAAATTTAACACACATCCAAAAACATACCTATTTGGAATAAAAAAAGTGTTAAATTATTAAAACAATAAAGTAAAGTGACTACGGAAATATCGTTCACTATTTTACACATTGAACATTCGAAAATGCATTTCTTTTTAACCACTTGCATTTGACCACCCTTAAGGCTGAACTAGATTTTATCGAACCATAAAAGTTTTTGATATGAATGAACGGTGTGTTATGACAACGTCATTTTCTTATTTCATCCGTATTTTTTCTTATTTCATCCCCATAATGTTTTGAGGCATGTCGATTTTTTGGGATATTAGTTTTAAAGCTAGAATAGGAAAGGATTAGGTGTTAAACGATTCACAGTGCGGATTGTAGCCATCTGACATGTTCTTGACTGTATTTGAATCATCTATCATTGTTAGCTATATTGCTTAGCACAATAAATTTCAAAATGATACCCTGATAGTAACAGTGAATATCATTGCAGCCTATTTGCTGACATTCGTCGTAGCTTTCCCATTTTTGGAACCAAATCCATTATTAATTTTAGTCAAAAGGAGAAACGAGTAGTTGTTTTATTTCGTCTTTGATATTGATTCCATTTTGTCTTTTTATAGTCTTCAGTTAGCATTTTGTACAATAGGGTGCTGTATTAGCTATATTTTGGCACAAAATAGCATATAAGACTAATATAAACACGCATATATAATTGCATTTGATGTGCATCCTCTTTTTGTTCTCGTTTTAAAAATCATCAGTTTTGTTTTAAAACCAACATGGCACTGATTCAACTCTGCAAGAAGTAAACAAATCGTAACGTTACATTTTTTTCAAATAAGAAAAGCTACAGCAGTTACCTAAACATTACGGAGAAAAGCGCTTTCTAAAATGCACTAAATGTATTAATAATAATTTTTTGTGTTTTGGTACTTTTACCCAAATTTATCAACGGCAACTCTGCTTCAGCTGACCTGACGTAAGTGCATTCGTGAAACATCTTTTGTGTGGTTTATTTCGCGGACGCTCGGGTCTGAAAAAAATAAGAAAATATCATTAATTTACATATTTCTGCCACAAATTTTTCATTTAATCAATAAAATAGTGATAATTTTATTAAATTACAGTGTAATTGTGAGTGAAATCAATTGCAAACGTTTGTTTTTTAACATACAAAACTGTGTCTGCTCGCGATTTTATTTGACAGCTCGTTCCTAACTTCGGTCAGTTGGCGCGGAAATTTAAAAACTGAATCGTACATGAAGTGTTAAGGTGGTCATGCAAGTGTTTGAAAAGAAATGCATTTCCGAGTGTATAATTTGTGAAATAGTGAAAAATATTTGTTGCACGCACATCATATTATCTATTTGGTAGTCGCTTTAGTTTATTGTTCTTATAATTTCCTTAATTTCTAAATCCAAATAAGTATGTACTCGGAGTTTTGTTAAATTTAATTTGAATAAGGTGTTCTGAGTGTTCATATTGTTTTATACTTGCAAAGATGTGTATTTTTTTTTCATGAGGTGGTACTGTACTTTACAGTTACAAGAATTCAAATCGGTGAGTGAAATTATTTCCACTTTATTATATATAATGTTTTTACTTTTTGTATAATTGCTCGATTTAAAAACTACGCCAATGATCTCATTATAATTTTGTTTGACATTACAATATGATTGCAAAGCTTAGGACAAGATATGACATTTCCGAAAAAAAAAACTGTAACTCAATCTTTACAAAAACATAAGTTCTCTTAGACGTTTTTTTTTATTAGGATGGGCCCTACAATATTCTTTTTGCACATATTTATCCATATCAAGGTATCCGTTTTTAAGAAAATTTTCTCCGGTTTGTTCGAAATCGGGGAATTTTCTACCGAGGTATCCGTCCCTGAAGAGTATTTACAAAAACTATTTCCCTCACAAATTCGTTGTCTCATTCTTACGGTATGTAGGTAAACCATGATAGATCGGCCGTGCTCTGGATATTAGATTTCACAAGTTAACTTTGCCAATGGACTGGTCTCATTGGTCAACCGACCATGTCACGTGACTAAAAATGGTCAATTGACCAATAAGAATAGTGCATCGGCAAAGTTAATTTGTGAAATCTAAAAACCGAAACACGACCATTTTATACGGCGAGAGGTGCCGGAAGTAACTTCATTACCCGAAGTAACTTCATTAGTAGTTCTGGGAAATGCGTCTAGTCGGCCATTTTTGAATATGTAAGGCGTATATTTGAATTGGACGTGTTATGCTATAGGGATTGTTGCTAGCTCCGTCAGGCCTTCGTAGTAGAAGCTTCCAATGAGTTTATTATGGCTATTGCTGATCGCGTGGCAATGACAGTAGGTATGGGAAGTCCTCCTCGACGCACATCTGGATCGCCGCATTGCCTGTCATTTGTTGGGTATGGTATGTCAGTTAGTTTGATTTTATGGGAATGCTTACCTAACAAATTGTGTTAAAGCTCTATTCACAGTTATGAGCTTGTTTGATTTGCTACCGCTTAATTTCGTCCACAGGTATTTGGTGTGTATACAAGTGTTGTGTTTTTTCTAGTTTTTTCTAGTTTTTGATTCTTCTTGTGTGTGTGTCGCTATTTTCTGTGGGGTCTTACCATACTATGGTTTATAAGGATATTGATAGAGCTCCTATCCCCAAAATATGCCGGAGGGTTGCACACTCTGTGCGAAACCGTGGAGAATCAAAAACGTATTCTTTTTCGCGTATGGTTCACCCGATTTCACGCTTTTGAAGTCGCTTTTAGTGGGTGGGAAGAGACATAAGAAGCTGGAAGTAGAAAGACCTCTTTATTAATTCGATCATCTATTGGCAGTTTTCGTCAAACCAGGGGTTTCTTGCTGGTACTTTTATTTGTTACTAAGCTGCAAGCAAATGCTCACAATCAATCTAAGCTTCTCGTGCCATGTTCCATGTGATCGCCAAGGTGAAAGAACCTTGCATGCCAGTATACGGTTTTTACCTTGGCATAGTTGCTTTTTGCATTGAAGTGAAGGTACGCTAACAGACGATGCATTGTGTTTTCAACAATAATACTAAAAATGTTCTTCCACCCTATCTTGGCATTAAAATAGCCCAGAATGACTTTATGATCATACTTCGGCTTTCGCTTATAAGTTTTAGGGAGGAGTTCGTTGAAACAGTCTTTATTAATATCATCTTTTTCCACCCTCGGGTCAGGATCGCATATCCCAACTAACAATTTATCTTAAGAGCGAGTGTTGATAACACGACGAAAAACAGCAACAATATAAACAGCCAGGTCAGAATGGAACGGAATGAATACCAGGGGTGTTGTCCCCAGCGAACCTAGACAAGCTGCTTCGACATATTCGGACAACAGGTTGTCTAGGAATTTCAAGGGTTAGTCAGGCCCCTTGAACAGAGCTGGTGGCGGATGAATCGAAAGGCCAATGGCAGCGCTCAATTCCGTAGTGGATACTGATGGCCCCGTGTCCTATGGATATCTTATAAATTGGAACTGGCCCTCCAAGTTGGGGGTTGTGCTTTGGGTTAACTACCCAACCATGGAAGAAACTAACGTTTACGAAGCAACCAATAGCCTTGGAAAAACTGATTTTATTTTTGATGACCCTGCTAAATGAAAAAAGGACACGGCGTTCGTATCTGCACCTGGAATGTGAGAACATTAATCAGGAGAAGTGTAAGCGAACAACAAGAGGAAGCCCTAAACTGCTACACATCAGACATTTCTACCATCCAGGAAATACGATGGGATGGGCCCATCGTATTTCTTACGGACCGTATTATAGTGAGCAGAAACAGCAACTATTCTGATGTGGATTTGTTATAAGTGCCAGACTAAGGCAAGAAGTCTTATGTTTCCAAGACATAAGCGAACGCATTGTAGCAATCCGCCTCAATGCCAAGTTCGCCAACATAAGCGTTGTATGCGCTCACGCCCCAACGGATGAAAAAGATGATATAGCTAAGGATTGCTTCTATGAGCTCCTTGACAAAATCTATGAGCGACTACCGAAGTACGATGTTAAAATCGTGCTGGGAGATTTCAACGCAAAGGTATGAAGAGAAGACATCTTTAACAGTATTGTCGGAAAACATAGCCTACACGACAACACGTTTGGTAGCGGACTTAGGCTAATTGACTTCGCTACGGAACGAAATACCGCTATAGCCAGCTAACGGATTCCACACCTCGATATTCATAAGAGGAGATGATGGTCTACAGATCAACGAACGGTCAACCAAACGGTCACGTTGCGATAGACAAGAGTCACGCATCCTGAATTTTGGATGTCCGAACATTCCGAGTAGCTAACATCGACTCGGACCACTTCCTTCTTGCAGCAAAGGTAAGAATGCGGATATCCAACACGCCACAACAATCCAGAAATAATGCGAAAAAATTTAATGTCGAAAGACTGCAATCGCAAGAGACCGCTAAGACCTTCGCGCAACGCTTACCCCTTACCTCTCGATTAAAACCATACCACCAGCCACCATTAGGAGTTCCGGCAGATGCTCGCAGCCAAGAACGAGGCCTACAAGTCTCAGCTGCAGGTGAAGACGAGAGTTGCCGTTGAGCTCTTTAGGCAGAGAAGAAGGAAAGAACACCGGCTTTCAGAAAGAAGAAATAAGAGCAAGAAAAGCGCGCGATCGAGCATATAGAGAGGTGTCACTCCAGGAACGATGTTCGCAAGTATTACCAAAATGTAAAACGGTAAGTCCAACGATACAAGGCTCGAACAGAGTCCTGTCGAGATGAACAAGGAAATATCGTAGCTGAGACGCAGTCGATGCTGAGGATATGGAAGAACCACTTCTGCAGACTGTTAACGGCGATGACGAACAACATTCCGCTGTTAGGCAGAACGAACAATTCAATATTGGCAAAGATAGCGAAAACTGCCAACTACCCGACCTGAAAGAAGTGAGGATGGCAATACCTAAACTCAAGCTTAATAAGGCTGCCGGAAATGACGGCCTTCCCGCCGAGATTTATAAGGCCGGCGGAGATGACTTGGTAAGAAATATCCACCAACTCACAAGCCAAATCTGGTCGAAAGAAAGTATGCATGAAGAATGGAACCTTAGCATCGTTTGTCCGATCTACAAAAAAAGGATACCCTGTAAACTGCGCCAACTACAGAGGCATAAGTCTCCTCAACATCGGCTTTAATATCCTATCTGCCATAATATGAGAACGTCTGAAACCGTTTACCAACCTGATCGGCCCTTATCTGTGTGGTTTTAGGCAAGGAAAGTCTAAAACCGATCAAATTTTCACACTTCGGCAGATCTTGGAAAAAACCCAATATGTCCAAATCGATACTCACCACCTATTCACCGATTTCAAAGCCACATACGACAAAATTTATAGAGATGAACTATACAGAGCCATGTCTAGAAGAATTACTCTTGCCAACCGCTGTTTCTTCTGGCTAGGCTAGGAAGGCAATTTGGTACTAAAGCCTTCACTCGAACTACTAAGGAGATCCCATATAAAACCCTGACCATCCCAGTCCTGCTCTATGGCTCTAAAGCATGGACCGTCTCAAAAGCGGATGTAGAAATCCTTGTACGATTCAAAGGAATATTCTTCAAAAAATTTTCGGTTCCGTTTTCGTTTTCAACGAATAACTATACGAGCTGTACACCGGTCGAAAAACTCCGCATTGGACATTTAAGATGACTATGACATATAGAACGAGTGGACCCCAATACTCCGGCTCGCAGAGTCTTCGATTCCCAGCCAGTCGTCGGACGCAGTAGAGGTAGACCTTGCCTTAAGTGGCAGGCACAAGTAGAAACCGACCTCAACCAACTGGGAGTGCGCAACAGGAGGCAGTTAGCTAAGAACCGGGCTAATTGGAGAGGCATGTTGGTTGAGGTCCAGCTTCATTCCGGACTGTAGCGCCACTTAAGTAAGTAAGTAAGTATAGATTGGTACTTATAAAAAATGCATGTGTAGTGCATAAATGATAGAATCTCACAACACGTTTCTTCGTTTTTTGAGTTGAGTGCGCCAAACGTGTTTCCATATGACTTTATGCAGCTAACATTGCTGGAGGGGGAATAGCTTCAAATGCGCTGTATCGAAGCGAAATTGTTAGTTGGGTAGAGCACTGCGTTTGCCTTTCTGCTCATCCACCACCATATCTAATGGGGACTAGCTCTTGAAATGGGGACTAACTCATTTATTCGAATATGTCAAAACAGCTCATGTAGGTTTTTCACTTCCTCCAGCCTATCTGGAGCTATACAATCCACCATTAACTCCATCTTGGGAAATTTTCCGCTGCCGCATGGTCAAACAGAAATGTGTTATAGTGAAAGACCGGTTTGTTTTTCAGGTAATTGCAATGTGGGTGGCCGCGGTGTAGTGGTAATGTGTTCGTCTGTTGAGTGGAAGGTTGCGCGTTCAATCCCAACCAAAATCCATTTCACTTTTATTTAAAAGAAATAAAAGGTCGGTGTAATACCTAAAAGTATGCACACTATTTTGAATTTCTTCAAATTTAACGAACACAAGAAAAAGTGACTCCCCGAAGCTAGTTCCGACACCACCCAAAAAAAAAAAAAAAAAATTGCCTACCATATCTCAATTGTTCTGTATTTTATTTAAACAAAAAAAAAAGTCCTGTAAAACCAAAATGGATAAGTCGTTTATAACACTTCGGAAAAAAAGCCACCAAATTGCTTAAAAGTAAGCAAACGTTTGAAAATGATTGAAAGGCATTTCTGAATCTGAGATTTAAAAAAAAAAATCACAACCTAATGAGTGATTTATTAGCGGATACCAGTCCAAGGCTCATATTAGATCAAGCCTCAGAGGAAGAAAATCCTTCCAATATGACACTACACCAACGAGTCCATTGCTAAAGCTGCAGCTATAGTTTATTTGTGTTCCTTAATTGATTTTCCTTAAATTTAGCAAATAATTCAAAATCGAACAGAATACAGATACGAGTGAGTACGCCTGTGAGTGGTGCGCAACATAAAAAAAAAAAAAACACTCCGTTGAAGCAACTCTGTGTCCAATTCCCGAAGGTGGGTCATGACACACTCACTACGGCAAAATCAAATATTTTATCTTGTTCTAATTTTCTTATGAGCTACGGACGATTTATTTAACTCCTTCGGACCATTCAAGGGACCCCCATCGCTCTGTTAAATTAACAAAGGCACCACGCTGTGGCATGTGGCAGTGCAGTTAATACGTCCACTTATTTATATTGTTGTTGCATTTCGAGGAGTGAGCGTATTTAAATATTTAATGAACTTAAATATTGTTAAAGGCATTTATGTCATTCGGCTTGGTTCATTCATAAATGTAGCATAATTCTGGTTCATCTTGGTTTTTGTGTTTTGTTTTCTCTTTTCTGTCGGTTTTTTGTTGTTGTTTTTGTAAATGCTATTCCGATTCGATTGTTGCGCAAGCGTAGCGATGAGGGGAGGGTGCTCGTTCTATTACGGTTTTTTTTTTTTAATATGATCAGTGAAACTGATTTGAATTATTGAATGCACTGCGGATGAGAATTTATGACGTCTCATACCCAATTTGTAGTTAAAACATGAATTAATAAATTTTTTTTGGTTGGTTATTGTTGTTGGTGTGTGCGGCTCGCTTTTAAATGGTGCAAGATGGAAATCTATTTTTTTTTTACTGAGCGCTTTATGATATATTTAGTCGTAAATAGCGGGGGAGGTGATAATTTACTATGATATATTATATAAGATGATATATGAGCTGCAGGGAGTATATAAAGGGTCAAGAGGCACGGATACCTATTTGAAGAGTGATATATTAAGGCGGATTTATCTGCACACTTAATTGGAATTAGTGGAATAGTTTTTTTTAAGACCCAATTAAAAAGGGAACATTAATTGGTCTTTTTTAATTAATTGCTTATTGTTTGAACATAGCCGCCTCTTTGTCCGATAGGTGTTTAAGCTAACATCCATTTATTTGCGCAACTTCTAATATCATTCGGGCATTAACTAAAGTCTGGTAGGAAACAATGACGAATAGTCATTAAGTCAACATAACATGGTCTACATCATGAAAGGTGAACGAAGTGAAAATTGGTTTAGAGCAAGTTGACTTAAGATTTTCCCCAACTGTGTGTGACAATCTTGCATAAACACTTTGAGAGTAGCAAGAACATGTCAGATACTTGCTGATTAAAAACTCCACCTTCCGATAAGATCTGTTAGTTACTGCAAACATTATTAAGCAACGTTATTATTGCTTGCTTGTTATAAAAGCAGTTTGTTTCGATACTAAGCAGTAAATGTTTTCCGAGTAACCACTTACTTACTTACTTAAGTGGCGCTACAGTCCGCAATAAACCTGCTTCTCAACCAACATGCCTCTCCAATTAGCCCGGTGCTTAGCTAACTGCCTCCAGTTGCGCACTCCACATTGGTTGAGGTCCACATTCAAGGCGGGGTCTTCCTGTACTGCGTCCGACATCTGGCTCGGAATCGAAGACTCTGCGAGCCGAAGTATTTGTGTCCATTTATTCTATATGTCCTAGACTTCTTAAACGCCGAATGCGTAATTTTTTGACCAGGGGATGTCGCTGCACAGCTCGTAGAGTTCTTGGTTGAATCTTGGTCTACATAGCCCGCCAACGCAAACGTGACCGAAGATTTTTCGAAGAACTTTCTGCTCGAATCGGCCAATGATTTCTTCATCCACTTTTGAAAGGGTCCATGCTTCAGCGCCATAGAGCAGGACTGGGATGATTAGTGTCTTAAAAAGGATCTCCTTAGTACTTCGAGTGAGGGCTTTACTACTGAATTGCCTTCTTAGCCCGAAGAAACAGCGGTTTGCAAGAGTAATTCTTCGTTTAATTTCTGGCGAGATGTTGTTGTCAGAGTTAATAGCGGATCCGAGATAGACAAATTCCCGTCCTACCTCAAAGTTATATCTGTCAATGCTGACATTCTTTCCGACTCGTCAACTATGTATGTCCTTTCGGGTTGACAGCATATATAGTCTTGCCCTCATTTATTGCTATTTTCCCGTTTCCTTCTCTATACAACCAGACGTGGCTAAGACATCACGTTGAGTCCTACCAATGTTGTCAATATCGTCGGCGGATGCTAGTAGTTGCGCCGATTTTTCGAAAATTGTGCCTATGGTGTTGGGAGCTCTGCACAATCCTCACAAATGTCACATGACAGCGCATCGCCTTGCCCTAATCCTTTTTTGGGATTGAATATGTTGGTGAGGTCGTTTCCGACACTGATGGGACAGCGAGAAGTCTCTATCGTCATCCTTTACAAACGGACCAGTTTGGATGGTATACAAGGCATGGCTCTGTATAGTTCGTCTCCAGCATGGCTGTCGTATGCGGCTTTTAAATCGATGAATATGTGGTGGGTATCGATTTGTACTTCTTGGGTTTTTTCCATGATCTGCCGAAGTGTGAAAATTTGATCGGTTGTGGATTTTCCTGGTCTAAAACTACACTGTTATGGGCTGATCAGGTTGTCGCTAAACGGTTTCAGGCGTTCACATATTACGGCAGGTAGGATCTTGTAGGCGATGTTGAGAAAACCTATGCCTCTGTAGTTAGCGCAGTTCAGAGGGTCTCCTTCCATTCTTCAGGCACAATTTCATTCGACCAGATTTGATTTATGTGTTGGTGGATGTTACTAACCAAGTCAAGTCAGTGAAGGCCGTCATTTCCGGCGGCCTTATTAAGCTTGAGTTTAGATTTTGCTATCCTCACTTCACTCAGGTCTGGTAATTGGCAGTTTTCGTTGTCGTTGTCAATATTGTATGGTTCTTTCTGCCTGACAGCAGAATGTTGTTCGTCATCGCCGTTTAACAGTCTGCAGAAGTGTTTTTTTCATATCCTCAGGTTCGACTGTGTCTCAAGTACGATATTTCCTTGTTCATATCGACAGAATTCTTTTCAAGCCTTGTTTTCGTGGTTCTGACGTTTACACTTTGGCAAAACTAGCAAACATCATTCCTGGAGTGGCACCTCTCTGTATCCCCGATCGCACGCTTTTCTTGTTCTTTTTGCTTCTTTCTGAAAAGTCGGTGTTCTTCTCTTCTCAATGGCATCTCTCTTCTTCTTCACCTGCAGCTTAGCCTTGTAGGCATCGTTCTTGGTTCCTTGCTCGTGTGCACAAGAAACCTAGCACATTAGTTGCGGCTGATCTAATGACATCGTTTCCATTGTTCTTCAACATTTGATGCTGGTAGTATGGTGTCAATCAAGAGGTCTCTTGTGATTTCTGTCTTTCGACATAAATTTCGACATAAATTTTTTACAGTATTTCTAGTTTGTTGTGGCGTGGTGGATATTCACATTCTTACCTTGGCTGCAACAAGTTATTGAACAGAGTCGATGTTAGACCCTCGGTATGTTAGGACAACCAAAATAATGGATGCTTGCCTCTTGTCTGTCGCAATGTGATTAATTTGGTTGACAGTTCGTTGATCTGGAGACCATGTCTCCTTATGGGTATCGAGGTGAAGACGTGCCCTGGCTATAGTGGCATCTCGTTCTGGTATTTTTTACGATAATACTTCTAAAGATGGTTTCTCTTCCTACCGTTGCGCTAATATCCCCCAGCATGATTTTAACATCGCACTTCGGTAGTCGCTCATAGGTTTTGTCAAGGAGCTCATAGAAGCAGTCCTTAGCTAAATCTTCTTTTTCCTCCGTCGCGGCGTGAGCGCATATAAGGCTTATGTTGGCAAATTCGACCTTGATGTGGATTGTTACAATGCGTTCGCTAATTTCTTGGTAATATTAGACTTCTTGCCTAAGTCTAGCACTTACAACAAATCCGCACCCGAATAATGCTCACTATAACACGCTTTGGAGTAGATTTCACAGTTTTTCATCTTATTTTTGCCCGACCCATCCCATCGTATTTCCTGGATAGCAGTTATATCTGTTTCGTAGCAGTTAAAGGCTTCTGCTAGTTGTTCTCTTGCACTTCTCCTGTTTAATGTTCTCACGTCCCAGGTGCCGATACGAACGTCGTTGTCCTTTTTCGTTTATCAGGATCATCAACAATAAAATCAGTCTTTTCCGAGGCTATTGGTTACACCCAAGCTAGAAGGCTAGTTCCAATTTCCTATATACTCTTCTTCGTTTCTTGCATCCTTTGTTCCTTGCATCCTTTTTAAATTTGTGAGGTGAAAATTGGACGTACTACAGCTGTGTATATACACAAGATCATCTTCGGTTGAAGTCCGCACGTTTTTCAAAAGTTTTTGCTGCAAGCATAGAATGCAACACACGCCCTCCTTACTCTGTGTTCGATTTTGTGTTTCCAGTTAAGTTTTAGATCAAGCATGATACCCAAATACCAAGCGCTTAAAGATAGTGTGAGTGGTTTAGATGGGGGAGGTTGAAACCGAGTATTTTGGTTTTGGTGGTGAATAGTATCAATACCGTTTTGCTCGGGCTTACACCGAGTCCACAACTTGTAGCCCAGGTGGTTTTTTTTTAACTTTTAAACTCATTTTTTATTTACTTAAAATATTAACTTACTACTAGACAAAAATGCTTAAATCTAACTTATCAATGACTGGTTTACTTAATCTAACTTATCGGCCCTTAGTGGGCGCTGTAATTTTTTAATTTTAATTTTAATTTCAATTTACAGAGAAAAAATTGAAAACTTAGTTTAGTGACTTTTTTTTGTTTTATATAAAAGCTTATTCTAGATTATATATAACTTAAGACTACTTAAACTACTTAAGCCTAACTTAAGACTACTTAAACCTAACTTAAGACTACTTTACTACTTAAACCTAACTTAATTATAATCGGGGTGGCGAGCCCTCGTTGCGCATGCCCCGAGGGGTCGCCATCCTGATTGCGTCTTTCGGTCCCACGGCAGCCTGCGTTCAACCATATTGTACGCCAATATGGTGCACAAGCCCCGCCCCAGACCTTGTTCCTAATTTAAAATCTTACCTATGGAGTTGGACTAAAAGTCCGCAAAGTCCTGAGGAAGTGCAGAATCACCTTCCTCATATAGCCACCAGAATTCAGTGCGCTGTCTTGCAGCATCGATCCTATCGCGATCCGATACCGCCGTGCTAAAGCGGAGGAGCTCCAGAGCATTGTCGACGTACCCGTCGCGGATTAGCCATTTGTCCCGCGCGTCACGATAGCGGTGTTATAAAACCGGGATACCGTTCCTGTCTTGTACTAACCCTAACGAATCGATGTAAATGAATGCCTCTGGTGGAATAAAGCCCGATATGAGCGTGCTCTCCATGTATAAATCATTGGGAGCCCAGGTGGTAATCTTGTCTAGAGCAGCCCCATGATTTGGCTTACCACGGAGGGAAATTTTCCTGAAATTTGTTAGTATCACCACGTAGTTGTCCACTGCTCGGTTTTATTTTTTATGAAAATCCCTTGAATCGCACATGAATCGCAAGGAATTTGGCTTATAATGCTGTTCAACCGTGTTTTTTATTAAGACTGCAGCCCCGCATTTTGAACAGTTATGAGGATGTGGGGTGTGATATAACCTATATCCTTTCAGTTTACAGTTTATTGATAATCTAAAATGAGTATTATTTGAATTTCTTCCTTGTGATTCTGGATACCATTAGCATTCCATTCAAGGACTTTTATTTTAATCCATCATGTTTTTTTTCTTCTCGGTATAGAAAAGAATTCTTTCTCTGTTTTGGACAAATAAAAGTCAATTCAATTCAAGTGAAAAATTCATTCGATAAGAGAAACCACAATTTCTGAAGAAAATTGACCTGTGATTTGACCACCAAACAATTGTTTTGTCTGGATGTAATAGCAGCTCTTGAACTTCTTTGTGTTGCTCTTCAGCCCAAATAGAATAATTTTGCATATTGGCCTCATTAAGCCACAAATAAATCTTATTACTGAACACAACTTCAGTAGAAAACACCTATCCACAATCCAAGCTTTTTAACTCGATTCACTACACAATTCGCACATAGGGATTATTTCAGGTGATTATAATTAATTCAATTAATAACAAATCACTGTAACATAAGCACATTATCATAATAAAATCATGTTACGTGTAAATATTCCGCCATTCGGCAGTAGAATCGAATTAGAAACACAAATTAAATATGCAAATGAATGACCCACCGTCAGTCACTGCACCATGTAATTAATAAATTTTGATATGTGGCCGAAATCTGGAGGCGTATCCACCAATCAAGTGGTCAACTGTATCCCAAAGTGGAAATTTCAACACAATCGAGAGTTTGAAGGCTTAACGAACAACTAACCACCCATACATGCTAGTCGTACCATTGTATGTGTTCGAATTGGTTCCGAGGAGCGCGTGAAGATCGGTCTAAAAAATACCCCGACCAGCAAGTGGCGTTTAGTTAATTTACAAGTGGTTCCCTCCGCCAGTCCATAAAAAAGTAGTCAAGCAGACTGCACCTTGTGAGTTTGCGACTGACAGGTTTGGCATCGCGCAAACGCACCCTTTTTTAATTAATCTGTTTTATGAATGTTGTATATAGACCATTGGCCATTGAGGGGAAAATAAGATTCAGGAGTTAATTGAATTTTATCGATGCAAAGTGGCAATCAATAGGTTTTGATTTTGAACGTTGATAAATGTACAAGATGTGGCATGTGCGTAGGGAACTTCTGATGGGAATGCTTGCAAGAGGTGATGATACCTTTGGTACTGCTTTGGCTATAAATTTCGGTCAGCGTTTTTGGCATTTATTATTATGATTTAATTATTATTTAGACCAATAGTATTCGGGACTCTAATATTCAATAAGAGTTCTGTGTTTGATACCATAAGTACGACGGGAGTGGAACTTATTAGCCGTTGAGATTAGATTTCACGTGTATTGGGCCATGTGAAAATGGTCCATGTGAAATGGACGTGCATTGGGCCATGTGAAAATGGTCTTCCCAAGCCCGAATATAATGACGGTCCATTCTTTGATGAAGATCAAACCAATATGTTTCGATGGGATCTATGACAGAGAAAGGAATTGTACGGTGTAACGGCCGCCTATAAAAATAAAAGTAACAGCAACCATTATTTTTCTAAATGTTTTTCATTATCGAAAATGGCATACATATCTAAAATGTAAATGTAAAGTGAAGAAAGGAATATAAGTAGAAAATTGAAATGAAGAAAATCAATTCGATGAGCAAAACGATATTTTTATTGTCAGTCCGTTTTTATCCAAAACTACTTACCTCGATTGTTTGGCCACGCGAGAACATGCCACACATAACTGTCCTTGTGAAAAACATGGTGTGCTCAAATCTAAGCTGCAAACGGACATCGTTTGTCCTTGTCAATATTTTAGGATATTAGACGCGTTTGAATTCAATCGGCACATCTGTGGGAATCGTTGAAATGCGTGGCAGTAGAATATATTCGCCTTGGAACTTGCCATTCAAAGTGGTTGCTCCGATAATATTTTTCATTAATTTTTTAATGAACAATCGCGAGCCATTGCACATAAACCCGTGATGAGTGCAGATTCCGAAGATAAATAAGTTGAAATCCAACTTTCAAATCTCGTAGAAGGTGTGGTGGCATGCCGACAAATTTGTATGATACCAATTTGCCTGGAAACTTACATACTTACTTACTGTCTTAAGTGGCGCTACAGTCAGGAATGAACCTGGGCTTCAAACAACATGCCTCTCCAATTGGTCCGGTCCTTAGCTAACTGCCTACAGTTGCGCCCTCCAAGTTGGTTGAGGTCGGTTTCTACGTATGCGCGCCACTTAAGGCGAGATCTTTCCCTACTGCGTCCGACGTTTGGCTGGGAATCGGAGATTCTGCGAGTCGGATCATTGGTGTCCATTCGTTCTACATGTCATAGCCATCTTTAACGTGGAGTTTTCGACCGGTGTACAGCTCGTATAGTTCTTGGTTAAATCTCCGTCTCCATAGCCCGTCAACGAAAACGGAACCGAAGATTTTTCGAAATATTTTCCTTTGAATCGACCAAGGATTTCCACATTCGCTTTGGAGACGGTCCATGCTTCGGCGCTATAGAGCAGGACTGAGATGATCAGGGTCTTATATTGGATCTCCTTAGTAGTTCGAGTGAGGGCTTTTCTACTAAATTGCCTTTTTAGCCCGAAGAAACAGCGGTTGGCAAGAGTAATTCTTCGTTTAATTTCTGACGAGATGTTGTTGTCAGAGTTAATAGCGGAGCCGAGATAGATAAAGTCCCGTACAACCTCAAAGTTATATCTGTCAATGGAGATGTTCTGCCCAATTTGTCGGTGTTGTGTGTCCTTTCGTCTTCGTAGAATTTACTTGTTTACCCATTTTTGCCACTTCCTTCTCTATACTAGCAAACGTGGCTATGACATATCGTTGAGCCCTACCAATGATGTCAACATCGTCGTCGTATGCTAGTAGTTGCACCGTATTTTGGAAAATTGTGCCTCTGGTGTTGGCTCGGGAGTTTTGCACATTCCTCTCCAGAATCAAATTGATGAATTCACATAACAGGGCATCGTCTTGCCTAAATCCCATTTTGGTATCGAATGTGTCGATGAGGTTATTTCCGACTCTGATGGAGCACCGTTAATTCTTTATCGTTATCCTTCACAAACGGACGAGTTTTGACGGTAAACCCAGACTAGACATGGCTTTGTATAGTTCGTCTATATAAATGCTGTGGTACGCGGCTTTGAAATCGATGTATAGGTGATAGGTGGTGGGTATTCATTTTGACTTCTTGGGTTTTTTCCAGGATCTGCCGGAGTGTGAAAATTTGATCGGTTGTGGACTTTCCTGGCCTAAAACCACACTGATAAGGGCCGAACAGGTTGTTGGTAAACGGTTTCAGGCGTTCACATATTACGACAGATAGGTTTTTGTAGGCGATGTTGCCTCTTAGTTGACGGAGTTAAGAGGGTCTTCTTCTTTTTTTTATCGGGCAAACGATGCTGAGGTTCCGTACTTCAGGCATACTTTCTTCCGACCAGATTTGGCTTATAAGTTGGTGGATGTTACTTACCCAGTCATCTCCACCGGCTTTATAAACCTCAGCAGGAAGGACGTCATATCCTGCAGCCTTGTTAAGCTTGAGTTTAGATATTGCTATCCTCACTTCACTCAGGTCGGGTGGTTGGCAGTTTTCGCTGTCGTTGTCAATATTGAATGGTCCACTCTGCCTGACAGTGTATAGTTGTTCGTCATCGCCGTTTAACCATCTGCAGAAGTGGTTCTTCCATATCCTCAACATCGACGAACTACGATATTTTCTTGTTCATCTCTACAGGGTTCTTTTTGAGCCTTATATCCTTGGCTTTAATGTTTAAAAGCCAAGCTTTGTAAAACTTGGGAACATCGTTCCTCGAGTGGCAATTCTCTATATCCTCAACCGCGCGCTTTTCTTGCTCTCTTTTCTTATTTCTGAGAAGACGGTGTTCTTCCCTTCTTCTCTGTCTATAGAGCTCAAAGGGAGCTCTTTTCATTAGTTGGAGCTTAGCCTTGTAGGCCTTGTTCTTGACTGAGATCATATGTCGGCATTCCTTATCAAACCAGGGGTTTCATGTTGTTGGCTCGAGTACATCAGTTGCGGCCAATCTAATGGCTTCAACATTCAATGTTGGTGGTATGGTGTTAATCGAAAGGCTTAGGGATACGCGTTGCTCGAAGGCTTTAGTGGTCTCTTGCGATTGCAGTCTTTCGACATTAAATTTTTTCACAGTATTTCTGGATTTTTGTGGCGTTTTGGGATCCGCATTCTTCGATTTTAACATCGTACTTCGGTAGTCGCTCATCGGTGTTATCAAAGCTTGTACAAGCAATCCTTAGCTATATCATCATTTTCCTCCGATGGGGCGTGAGCGCATATAAGGCTTATGTTTGCAAATTTGGCCTTGATACAAATTGTTACAATGCGTTCGCCCATGTCTTGGAAGCATAAAGCTTTTTGCCTAAGTCTGGCACGAATACGCATCCGAATAGTCGCTGTTTCTGCTCACTTTAACACGGTCGATAGGATATGTCACAGTTTTACATCCTTTTTTTGTCCGGTCCATCCCATCGTATTTCCTGGATGGCAGCAATGTCTGCTTTGTAGCAGTTCAGGGCTTCCGCTAGTTGTTTGCTTACACCTCTTCTGTTTAATGTTCTCACATTCCAGGTGCAGATACGAACGTCGTTGTCCTATTTTCGTTTAGCAGGGTCTTCAACAATAAAATCTGAGGCTTGTGAAGTAAAAATGAATGAAAATAAGTGCACTCTATTAAAATAGCGATTCTAGGTCAACCTTACCTATATAGACTTAATAATTAAGACCAGAAAAGATATACAATTCCAGAAACTAATTTCTGGATAATAACGGGTGATTTTTTGAGCGTAGTTTGATTGAATGGAACACTAAAGTTTGCATCAAATATTAAAAAAATTTTATTGTAATCAATAAAAAGGCTTTTGCCATTTAAGTTTAAAAGACAACTTCATATGAATCATGACCGCGGCTCCGTTTCAAATGGTCCATTCGAAAGGTCAAATTTTGCGTAACTTTTTCGAGCACTTCGGCGGCCTGTAGTCCACGAATTTTGTTATCGTGCATGGCTTCAATCGTGTTCGGCTTGTCCACATACACTAACGACTTTGCATAACCCTTCAAGAAATAATCAAGAGGCATTAAATCGCATGATCTTTGCGGCCAACTCACAGGGCCATTTCTAGAGATCTGCTCGCCAAATTCATCCTTCAACATTTCAATTGTTTCACGAGCTGTGTGGCATTTGGCACCGTCTTGATGAAACCACATGTCAATTAAGTTAAACTCAGCTAACTGGAGCAAAATGGTTCGATATCGTTCGCCGTTGACGGTAACGTTTCTTCCACGGTCGTCTTTGAAGCAAAATGGACCGGATGATGCCACCAGCCCATAAACCACACCAAACTGTAATTCTTGTATGGCATGTGGCCGTTCATCACTCCAGATGCGACAGAAATGAGCCTCATATGGTCGTAACAAACGTTGCAAATTTTTCACAGACCTCGAATTTTGATAAAAAATTTAAACAATATGCAATCGTTGCTCGTTTGTAAGTCTTTCCATGATTAAATGGCAGAGTATACTGAAAACTTTTCACTTTGACAGATGACCCTTGGACGCCATTACTTACCAGTGCTGTCAACCTTAAAAACGTAACTCTTAAAAAATCTCCCATTATTTATTCATAAGCTAAAATCTATTTCTAAATATAGCGGTACGTACGCTAAAAGTATTCCCGATAACTTTCTATAATCATACGTCATAAACGTGAAATCTGACTGATGGGCTTTGTAAAGGCTGACTAACGAACCCCTAATGTCAAAAAACACTTCAAATTGATACCAACTTCCAATAAAAACACTTCACATATAAATATATACAATTTATTTATCACAACTCATTTATTTTATTGTTTTACGAAACTGAACAGTAAACTAAAATTTAATAAAAAAAATGATGACAATGATAGGCAATACTTCAGTAAATTACTTTATTTTCATTTATTATTATTTTTTTTTAAATTTATTTCATTATAACAAAATCTAGTCTATAAGAGTTGACCATTCACTAGCTTATCACATCGCCATCTTCATTTTGACGCAACATTTCCAATTTCATCTCATGTTCGCGTGCCTTCAGTCGTAACTCCGCAATGGACGAGCTACGTCTGTCTTCAGGTGGTGTTGGTCTTCTTGTAGAAAGTCCAGAGGTAATAGGATTCGAAATAGCTGAAGTCGGCGAAATAGTTGGAGAGGATATAAGGTTGCACGAGATCACCTCAGGCGTTACCGGTTTCGAGGTAGCTGATGGTGGACGTGGAATTGCTGACATATTGGCTAAAAGCGATTGGAAAGACGTCGATGGTGAGTACATGGAAGCCATACCGTGTGGCATCATTTGCGGAGGTGCTCTATAAGAAAGAAATTCAATTTTTAATTACAATGAATTTGTTGTGAGCCACTAAAAGTAATTTAAGTTTTACAAATGTACTAATCGCAGTATCTCATTGTCAACAGTTTGACAAGGCTTACCTTTGAAACTGGTTCAAGTATCCGGAGGGAATCATCGGTCCACCGGATAAGTGGGGATATCGTAGAGCAACCAAATTCGCTGATGTGTCAAATGGTTTTCGTAAACTAAATCCTAAATGAGCGAAATGACTTGGTGGCAGTGTGGATCCTACAATAGTTTGCATTTGATTTGGCCCACTAGCAATAAATGGATTGTAGGGATGTGACTGAGGTCCGACTTTTTCCTGCTTACGCCATTTGGCTCTTCGATTTTGAAACCATACCTGAAAGATGGAAAAGATTATTTTAGTTGTATTTGTTGTATTGGGAAGTCGAAAGACCTCTAAGGTACTAAGATCAAATGAAATGGCTTAGAACATATTGGCACAAAGGCCCTCAATATAACGCGGTATTTGTTAAGACGTTATAAAAATGAAACCCTGTTGAGATTTGGTAAAGTGCTCTTCACAGTACTTAGATTATACCTACTGCCAGGCCTTTAGGATATCAACTTTTACTGAGTAAAATCAAATAGATGAATCTATTCTAATAGGGAACAGAGCTGACAACGGGTGTTTTTTTTAGAGGTTCGCTTTTCGAGTAGAGATAAAACTGACATTTTGTGGTCAAATCGGGTAACTCTAATGTCATTTATGTTCAGTTTGGTTTGCCATTTCGTCATGAACAGGTTAACAAATGAACAACGCTTGCGAATTGTGCAAATTTATTTCCAAAAATAATGGTTTAGTTCGCGAAGTTTACCTCAAGCTCCGTCTATTTGATTGTCGACATGATCGTCCCTCAGAGCAATTAAATCGGTTAACCATGGATCGTTTTCGCCCTACGTTTACTCTATGTGATAACACGCATCCGCAGAGACGTCCAACAGTGTACACCGAAGAAACAATTGCCGCTGTAGAGCAAAGTGTTGAAGAGGACCCGAATAAATCGATTCGCCACTGTACAAAGCAATTGGAGCTTTGTCCATCAACTTTATAGAAGATTTTGCGAAAAGATCTTGACTTGCGACCTTACAAGATTCAGCTTGTGCAAGAATCGAAGCACCATGCAATGCATCGTGATGGGTGTATGGGCCGAAAATGAGATTGATCTCGATGCTGACTTGCGCCGAAAAATTTAATTCAGTGATGAGGCTCATTTTTGGTTGAATTGCTACGTCAACAAGCAAAATTTCAGCATTTGGAGTGAAGAGGATCCACACGAGAACCTTCATACACCATTACAGCCACAAAAACTGCTCTATGAGCTGGTGGAGTCATTGGGCTATACTTCTTCCGAAATGATGCTGCAGAATCAGTTACTGTTAATGGAGATCGGTAGAGAGCCATGACAACTGCTTATTTTGTTCCCGAATCGGATGACATGAATGTGGATGAGATGTGGGTACACCAAGACGGCGCTACATGCCACACAGCGCACGTCACAATCGATTTATAGAAAGAAACATTCGATGCGCCGAATGGACCTGTCAATTGGCCACCAAGATCATGTTACTGCCATTGCATACCATTTCATTATTTTCTTTGGGGATATGTGAAGTCGCTCTTCTATGCCAACAAACCAGAAACGTTAGGGGACTTGGAAGCCATCATTCGTGGCGTTATTAACGACATATGAACCCAAATGCTCGAAAAAGTGGTTGAAAATTGGATCTTTAGACTTAGCTTTATTCGAACCAGCCGCGGCGGTCACATGCCCGAAATCATATTTAAACATTAGTGGCATAAAATTATTCTTCCAATAAAATTGATGGATATTAAAACGATTTTCTTGTGTTTTATTTCAATTCGAAGCTCTATACCTTTAAAAAAAACACCCTTTACATTCACGGGTGATGATATTTAAGAATTCACCCGGAACGGGCGCATACTATCCAGATCCAGAAAATACTAATGATGGTACAAGGATAGACACACTAGGAACAAAGGAAAGGAACACTTGAGACTTGGGCACAAAAGTTGGTCATTTAATAAAACAGATTTATTGTGGCAACCCTACTTGACAGACGTCAAGTTTTATTGACTTTAAGCCATTTTGCGTTCATCTGAAAGTTCTTCACAAGAGAGTCAGGTGTACTGCTACAAGCTCCGTGGAAATAACATCCGTGGAGCTTACAGCCAATGGCCCAGCGGTACGATGTTTATTGCGATAAGTTGATATTTTCACTGGCTTTCCTCACGCGATTATCTGGTAAATCATTCGAGTAGTATAAACTGTCAAGAGCAACTTATCTCAATTTAGCTGTTCGGATTCGGAATCAAACTGGAGGTCCCACCATCGTGGAATATTTACACACGCACTCAAAAATGGGTGTAAAAACAAATTCAGTTGCCGGGTAATAAAAATTCTGTCGCGTATGAAGTGGAGATTAGGTCTACTACTGAAAAATAAGAGCAGCCAAGGTGGAAATAGGAAGAGAGATGGAGCTAGGCAGAGAAGGCATCTTTAGCAGTATTGCGGGAAATACAGCCTTCACGACAACACATCTGGCAAGGGACTTAGGCTAATTTACTTACAGTACACGGTTTATCCTCACTTCGATATCTATATAAAGGGACATGGCGGTCTCCAGAACTACGAAAGGACAACCAAATTGATCACATTGCGATAGAGGAGAGACACGCATCCAGTATTTTGGATGTCCGAACATTCGACCTTGTTGCAGCCAAGGTAAGAATGCGGATATCCACCACGCCACAAAAAATAACCAGAAATACCGTAAAATAAATTGATTTCGTAAAACTGCAATCGTAAGAGACCGCCAAGGCCTTCGGGCAACGCGTATCCCTTAACCTCCCGGTTAACACCAGATCAGTCGCGCCCACTAGAAAGATACCCCTGGTTTGATGAGGAATGCCGACAGATGCTCGCAGCCAAGGACGATGCAGACAAGGCTTAGCTGCAGGTGAAGACGAGAGCTGCCATTGAGGCAATGAAGAAGGGAAGAACATCCTTTCAGAAAGGAGAAAAAAGAGCAAGAAAAGCGGGAGATCGAGGATATACAGAGAGGTGCCACTCCAAGAATCGTGTTTGCAAGTTCTATGAAAGTGTAAAACGTCAAAGCCAATGGCACAAGGCTCGGACAGTATCCTGTCGACATGAACAAGGAAATATCGTAGTTGAGACACAGTCGATGCTGAGGATGTGGAAGAACCACTTCTGCAGACTGTTAAACGGTAATGACGAGCAGAATTCCACTGTCAGCCAGAACGAAACATTCAATATTGCCAACGACAGCGAAAACTACCAACCACCCGACCTAAGTGAAGTGAGGATAGCAATATTCAAACCCAAGCTTTACAGACTGCTGGAAACATTACAAAGCCGGCGGATATGGCTCGATTAGTAACATCCACCAACTCATAAGCCAAATCTAGTCGGATGAAAGTACATATGACCGAGAAATGCCCGATACATAAAAAATGAAACCATTTGAACCGCCCCAACAGAAGCAAAAGTCTCCTCAACATCGCCTACAAGAACGCCTTATATGTGAAAGCGCGAATACCTGATCGGCCCTTATCAGTGTGGTTTTTGTCCAGGAAAGTCCATAACTGACCAAATCTTCACACTTCGGCAGATCCTGGAAAAAAACCCAAGAAGTGCAAATCGATACCCACAACCTATTCATCGATTTCAAAACCGCATACGACAGCATCTACAGAGACGAAGTATACAGTGCCATGTCTAGTTTTGGAATTTCACCCAAATGCGCCCGTCTGTGCACGATGACGATTGAGAATTCTCACTCCTTCAGGGTCGGAATCGACCTCACCGACACATTCGATACCAAAAATGGCTTAAGGAGAGACGATGCACTGCCATGTGACTTCTTTAATTTGATTCTTGAGAGGATTGTGCAAACCTCCGGAGCCAATACCAGAGGCACAATCTTCCAAAAATCGCTGCAACCACTAGCATACGCCGATGGTATTGACATCATTGGCAGGACTCAAAGTGTTCGGATGTTTCATAACAGCCTGAACATTATCCTGGCGATATTACCAAGGTAAAGAAAGCCATTGAGTCACAGTCGATCCTGCAGCCAATACCAGGGGCACAATCTTCCAAAGCGAATGGATAAATTTTTGGTCGATTCGAGAGAAAAATTCTTCGAAAAATCTTCGGTCCCGTTTGCGTCGACGGGCTATGGAGACAAAGATGCAATCAAGAACTTTACGAGCTGTACAGCGACATGCCCCTGGTCTAAAAACTACGCATTGGACGTTTAAGATGGCTAGGACATATAGAATAAATGGACACAAATACTTCGGCTCGCAGAGTCTTCGATTCCGAGCCAGATGTCGGACGCAGTACAGGAAGACCGCGCCTTGAATGTGGACCTCAACCAATGTAGAGTGCGCAACTGGAGGCAGTTAGCTAAGGACCGGGCTAATAGGAGAGTCATGTTGGTTGACGCACACTTTCATTCCGGAATGTAGCGGAATGTAAGTGAGTAAGTACAGTTTTTCAATAAGAGCGCTACAAAAGTTTTTTTAAAAAAAAAAAAACAAAAACGGTTTTGGATATCAATGAAATCCTGTGAAAGTACGTTCGATGCCATTATGTTTGGAACTCGATTTCTTTTGCATGGCCACCACGGGCACGCTTGCAGAAGTCCAGACGCTGAACCCAATTTTCGACGGTTTTCAAGCATAAATCGGCCGATACTGCTGCAATTTCACGTTCGATATTCGTACGAAGTTCATCAATCGTCGCTGGCTTGTTGGCATAGACCATAGACTTGACGTAGCCCTACAGGAAAAAGTCTAACGGCGTCAAATCGCACGACCGAGGGGACCATTTCGTGAGATAACACGTTCTCCAAACTTGGTTTCCAATAAATTGATTGTGGCATTCGCTGTGTGGCTTGTCGCGCCGTCCTGTTGGAAGCACATGTCCTCCAAGTCCATATCATCCTATTGGGGCCAAAAATATTCGGTAATCATTAAACGGTAGCGATTCCCATTCATAGTAACGTGCCGGTCTTGATCATCACGGAAGAAGTACAGCCCAATGACGCCGCCGGCCCATGAAACACACCAAACCGTAATTTTTTCGGGATGCAATGATGACTCATAGAGTACGTGTGGATTGCTGCCTGACCAGTACCGCATATTTTGTTTATTGACGAAGCCATTCAGCCAGAAACGAGCCTCATCGCTGATGATGATTTTTCGATGAAAATCCGAATCATTTTCAAGTTGTTGCTCAGCCCAATTCACGAACATACGACGCTTCTGGTGGTCAAGCGGCTTCAGTTCTTGCGTCAATTTAATCTTGTAAGGATGTAGGCCAAGATCTTTTCGCAAAATTCGCAACAATGACGTCACAGAGATGCCCAACGCTTGAGAACGACGTGTGAGAGACATATTTGGGCTTTTTTCAACTGAAGCCTCAGCGGCAGCAATATTTTCGACACTACGGGCACTTCTTTGTCTCACTGGCACGGGAACATTTTGTACTGTGCCTGTGGATTCAAATTTTTCCACTAGACGCTCAATTGTTGATCTGCTAGGACGATTATGACGACCATAAATTGAACGTTGAGGCCACTGACTCCAAATTTCGGTTGTAAATTTTAATAATTTCGATTCGTTGTTGGATCGTATATCTTTCCATCATGAAATGTCAAAAGAGCGGCAAGAAATATGGCGTCGTTTGCTGTCCCTGTCGCTCAACTTTTGTAGCTTCCCTGTTGAAAAACCCGATATTTGCTTGAATGGTTAATAATATTGGCGGAGTTCATCGCCCCATGTTGGGAATCGTTTTTAAGTTCAAAGACTTAATTAGAAGTTACGTTGCCATATTTGAACGCCCGACAGGATATCATATGCCTGTGAAAAAAGCATCCAATATATTGCGAGGATTCAGTTTGATTAGAGCGTTCTATCAATAAATGTATTCAGCATTAAAAGCGTTGTTAGGACCCTTCGTTTCATATAAACAAAATCCCAATATGGTTCTTGAAGCTCATTTTCATACAATTCCATCTAATTCATCACTATAAATACCTCAATCATGCAACTATATCTCTTAGAACTAACACAAAACGAATATATCATCATTGGTGATAGAATACAGTCAACAACCTCCAAAACACCAATCACAGAAATTGGTCATCCACACACACAAAGTCAGATCCACAAATTGAACAGCTTATTTATAATTTACACTTGTAATTCTTATCACTGTCTGCTGAGCATCGGGGACCAATTTACGAAAGCCCGCCATACCTTCACGCATCCCCTCTTCCTTATCCGACATATTTCCTAGCTGTTGCGCTTTTTGTTAATGCTATAACTCAGAGACCATCAAGCTAATTGACTTTGAAATACAAAAACAAAAACCAACATCCAACAACAGAACAAATAACTGCACGGAACGCAGATGATGGCAAAAAGAAGTGCACATCCATACCAAGACCCAGATAAATGAGACACAAAGCGAACAACAATAAAATCGGACCAGAATGCGGCTGCAATGATGCGAAGAATGGAAGAAGAAAAATATCACATTCAAAACATAATACCGATTAGTCGAAGATGAAATATTTTCGGAATAATTGGATGGCAATATCTCAAATCGCTGAAAATTTATTAGCTCCGAGTTTCCGACTGCTGTACAATGGCGCCATTTAACCGGTGTCATTCGGTTCCCTATATGCGGATTTGATAAACTCATTTTCTTTGAGCTCCTTTTTCAATGACATTCATGTGGAAACTAACTACTTGTATGGTCCGGACATAACCTCAATTCTGTGTGAAAGGACATTGTGATCATTTCTGACAACTCAATTTGACCCGAAAATGAAGCTATTACTTGAATTAGGTTAATTGATCTGCACTCGGAAGATTTATTTTCGACTTTATGTGGATGACATTTGGTTTTTTTGTTGACTCAAAACTGTCAACAACAAAAAAAAAAGTCTTCCACATAAAGTCAAAAATAAATCTCCCGAGTGCGTCATCCAAGTGGAAAATAATTATTTATGGCTGTGATATTGGTTAAGTGGTTGAATAAATGTTTGAAGTTATTTTGTATAAAATGTTGTATGGCTATCATTGATTGATTTTACAGGACCTTCTGCATGAAATGTCATGTCTCTAAATATTGATGTTCTCTCGCACATCAACTTGAAACCCTTACAACGAATGCCAACGGATTCTCGGAGAGAATGATGAGGCCTGGAAAGTAACTCAGCAGGCGAAGGCGAGAGCTGCGGAACAAGTTGCCACTGAGCTCTATGAGCAAAAAAGATGGGAAGAACACAGGTCTTTAAGAAAGAAGAAGAAGGATCATAAAAAGCGGGCGTTCATTAAGGGATATGGAAGGGCTACAATTTAAGAATGATGTTCGGATGTTTCATACAAGTCTGAACATTATCCTGTCGATATAAACAAGGTAAGGAAAGCCGTTGAGTCACAGTCGATCCTGCAGTCTAGTAAACGGTGACATTGAGTAATCCCTCGCTGATAGGCAGAATGTACTCCTTAAAAATTGTCGACGAAAGCGAAAACTACCAATCAACCCACCTTAATGAAGTCGGGACAATAAAATTAAATTTAAAGCATCAGCATAACAAGACTACAAAAAAGTATGCCCTTTCGGTGCTTTATATTGGAGGGGAGATGACTTGTTAAAAAGTATACACAAACTAATTAGGTAAACTTGATCATGTCAATGTATGCCTAATGCCTGAAACTGAAAAAGAGACCCACTAAAATGCGTCAATAGTTTTCTTAATTTTAGCTGTAAAATCCTGTGTGGCTGTATGGAACTTAGTTACTTACTTAAGTGGAATGAACCTGGACCTCAACCAACATGCCTTTCAAATTAGCCCGCTCCTTAGCTAACTGCCTCCAGTTGCGCACTACAAGTTGGTTGAGTCGGTTTCTGCTTGTGCGCACCAATGCGAGGCCTTCCTCTACTGCTATTCGGAAGTTTTAGGATAACTCCTACAAGGATTATGTGGAACTCAACAGCTTAAACCAGAGGGACAATAATTAAATCTACAGCATACCCTGATCGACCTAATCGAGATGTGTTTCTTCCGATTAGAAGCACGGAGACTTAAGAAGCTGAAATGGGCTTAGCATAAAACGAGGACAGAACCAGATATATGGTGTCAAATGGAGGTACACTTTAAAAAATTGGACGTCATAATTTAAAACTTCGAAGAAGATGAAAGATTGTATTGTCTCAAACAGAGTCCCTCAGAGGTCGGACTCTTGGAAATTAAAAAGAGTATTTGATGCTAAATCCGAACAGATAAACCAAGACGATACAAAGAATAAAAAAAAACAAGTGGTTAGGAAGAGGATCTCATTTTCTTTAATAAAAAAATTAATTTTGTTGGTGTAAGAGAACTTGCAGGTCATATTCACCCCTATCGAGGTATCCGTTTGGAACAAATTTTTCTCCGATTTTCCGATATCGGAGAATTTTGTACCGAGGTATCCGTTTGGATTTTCATTTCGAGCAGATCTTCCGACGAAATATATCGCACATGATCGCGCGACAATTTTTGACAGCTACGCGTTAAATTTCTTCGGAAGTTCTCCGACGAAAAATTGTTGCGGAATTCTTACGCAAATGGTAAAATACGTAAAAGAATAAACAAAATTATTTTGTGTTCTACTACAAAGTCGTGCTCTGGAAAAAATTTTATACCGAGGTATCCGTCTGGATTTTCATTTCGAGCAGATCTCCCGACGAAATATATCGCACATGATCGCGCGACAATTTTTGACAGCTACGCGTTGAATTTCTTCGGAAGTTCTCCGACGAAAAATTGTTGCGGAATTCTTACGTAAATGGAAAAATACGTAAAATAATAAATAAAATTATTTTGTGTTCTACTACAAAGTCGTGCTCTGGAAAAAAAAACATTTGTTTAAATGTTTTTTTTTCGCTCACTTTTCAGATTTATAAAATAACACAGCTGACATATTCACCCCTATCGCGTTATCCGTTGGGAAGAAAATTTTACCGAATCGTTCGATATCGGAGAATTTTCTACCGAAGTATCCGTTCTGATTAGTATTTCGGACATTTCTTCCGACAAAATGTAAGACACGTGATCGTGTGATCGTGATCGCACATCGGCGAAATGCGTTAAATCGACAATTTTTGACAGCTATGAATTTCTTCCGAAGTTGTCCGATGAAAAATTGTTGCGGAATCAAACGAATGCGATTGTATGCTTTGTTTTTTTGTTTCGCGACGGATACCTCGAAAGTAAATTGAGTTCTGATTGGAACTGACTTTCGTTTCAGAGATTATTCCGAACGGATAGGGGTGATTGTCAAACTTGAGTGAATGTATGCCTCATTTATCTTGTTCCGCAACGCATAATTCTGTGTTAAGCTGAGATCCTATCGGAACTGACTTTCGTTTCGGAACTTACTTACCAATTTCATAAAATTGACATTATTTTGTTTTTAAGGCGAAATAAAGCCTAATTCTTAGTTTGGCTTTATTTCGCTTCAGAAAACGGAAAAAAGTCAATTCGGCATAACTTCGATATAAATTCAAAAAAATAAATATGAGTACAACGAAATTAAGCCAACCTCGCACACAACCCAAATCTAAAAGTGAGGCCAATCAGGGCGGTTGCAGGGGGTAGCATGCCATGTTCAAACTTTGCATACATCCAAGTGTTAGTTTGGGTGTTTGCCAAGTTTAAATATGAGTGCAACTGCAACCCCCCTGCTTGGGCTCACTGTTGGATATAGGTCGCATGCGAGGTTTGGCGTTTTTTTTATTACTTTTTTGGCAATATTGCGGCTAGCGTAGCGCAGGAAAGATAAATCGTATTATTTCGTCTTGAAAACCAAAATAAAGCCAAATTTGGAATATGGGCTTATTTCGTTAGGCCTTATTTCACGTCACTAAGTACTTAAGAGCAAGTCATGCACCTACTTCTCGCTTTTTCTAGCTTTTGGTATTTTTATTGTTACAACATAATTACCTGTATCCGAGCCTCAGTTAATCCTATTTTCATTGCTAGCTCCTCCCTGAAAATATATAGAAAGATTGAAATTACAAAATATGAAAATGTTGGCGATAATGACAGCATAGTATTTTAAGGTAAGGTCATTTTAATAAACGATGTAATTGACCGCTTTTTAACGGTTAATAACATCTTATTTTCGAATGGAGCTATTTTAATGGACACCTGAATATGCAGAACTGCCGCTGTTGCGAATGCCGCGAAGAATGCAGCGAATATGAAAAGCAAGGACCAGAATCAGAAGAATCGCCTCGAGGAATTATCAACCCTTACTTTTTGAAGATGAATTGTGAGGTGCAGCTCAGTCAGCTTAGAGCGTTGTGTGAAGATTCTATAAGATTTGTGGATTTGTTATAAGTGCCATGCTTAGGCAAGAAGTCTTATCCCTTGAAAACATGAGCGAACGCACTGTAACAATTCACACCAAGGACAAGTTCGACAACATAAGCTCTTTATCTGGACTCACGCTCCGACGGAGAAAAAACATGATATTGCGAATGTCTGCTCCTTTACAAAACTGCAATCGGAACAGACAGCCAAGTCCTTTGCAGAACGCGTTTACTTTAACATATCGGTTTACACCATACCACCAGCAACGATTTCAACAAGCAAATAGATCAGCCGCAACTGAGCTGCTAGTTTCTCCCCCCAACAAGAATTATTTTGTTTGATGAACTATACTCGCAGCTAAAAAAAAAACAGAATCCTGTCAAAATAAAAATACAAAATTTTTGGCGCAAAAGTCTCGTTAGTACCCAGAGCCCAGCTTTCTCACAACCATTTCTGTGTGCGTCTGTACTTCTTGCACGATTGCGATTGTCAAGCTTTCCTTGACAATTGTACTACTCGGATGATTTGTCAGATCATCATGAGAGGACGGCCAGTGAAAAATTATTTAGGTGTTGCTACGGCAGGGAATCGTACCCAGGCCTTCTGCGCGTCAGTTATTTTGCAGCAGACTGCTAAATGGCGATTACGAACAATGTCGCGTTTAGAAGAATGAACACATATTCGGACCACAGCAAAAACTACCCGACCTTACTGAAGTGAGGATACGCAAGATTTAAACTTAAGCAAGGCAGCCAAAATGACGGCATTCCCCAGAGCTATATAAAGCCGGAGGAGTTAATTTGGTACGTAACATTCACCAACGCGAAATTCGGTCGAATAAAAGTATGCCTGTAGATTGGAACATCAGAATCAAAAAAGTAGACTCTCTAAAATGCACCAACTACAGAGGCATAAGTCTCCTCACCATCACCTACAAGATCCTACCTGTCGTAATATGTGAACCCCTGAAACCGTTTACCAACAAACTGATTGGCCCTTATAAGTGTTGTTTAGGCCAGGAAAGTCTACAACGGATCAAATTTATACTCTCCGACAGATCAACAGCGGCAGTTCTGCAAAAAAAAACCGAGGAGTCCAAATCGATCCCACCACTTATTCATCGATTTCAAACCCTCATACGAGAGCATTTATAGAGACGTACTATACAGAGCCACGACTAGTTTTGGTATACCGCCCAATCTCGTCCGTTTGTGTAGGATGACGATTGAGAATTATCGCTGCGAAAATCGGTGCAACTATTAGCATACGCCGACGAAATTGATATTATTGGTAGGACTTAACGTGATGTCATAGCCACGTGTGCTAGTATAGAGAATGAAGCGGCAAAAATGGGTTTAGCAGTAAATGAGGGCTAGACCAAGTAAATTATGTCAACACGAAAGCACACACAACATCGACAAATCGGACAGAACGTCACCATTGACAGATATAACTTTGAGGTAGTACGGGAGTTTGTCTATCTCGGCTCCGCTATTAATTCTGACAACAACATCTCGTCAGAAATTAAACAAAGAATTACTCTTGCGAACCGCTGTTTCTTCTGGCTAACAAGGCAATGCTGTAGAAAAGCCCTCACTCGAACTACTAAGGAGATCCTATATAAGAACCTGACCATCCCAGTCCTGCTCTATGGCTCCAAAGCATGGACCGTCTCAAAAGCGGATGTGGAAATCCTTGGTCGATTTGAGAGGAAAATTCTTCGAAAGATCTTCTGTCCCGTTTGCGTTGACGGGCTATGGAGACTAAGATTCAACCAAAATCTATACGAGCTATATAGCGACATGCCCTGGTCAAAAAAAAACTCCGCATTGGACGTGTAAGATGGGTAGGACATGTAGAAAAAACGGACGCCATTACTTCGGCTCGCAGAGTCTTTGATTCCCAGCCAGACTTCAGACGCAGTAGAAGAAGACCTCGCTTTTTTTTTTTGACTTTTAAACTCATTTTTTATTTACTTAAAATATTAACTTACTACTAGACAAAAATGCTTAAATCTAACTTATCAATAACTGGTTTACTTAATCTAACTTATCGGCCCTTAGTGGGCGCTGTAAGCTTATATTTAGCTGTTTTATTTTGCCTTTAGGCTATGATTTGTCGGTTTTTTGGTTTTATATTTAATTTTAATTTACAAAGAAAAAATTGAAAACTTAGTTTAGTGACTTTTTTTGTTTTATATAAAAGCTTATTCTAGATTATATATAACTTAAGGCTACTTAAACTACTTAAGCCTAACTTAAGACTACTTAACTACTTAAACCTAACTTAATTATAATCGGGGTGGCGAGCCCTCGTTGCGCATGCCCCGAGGGGTCGCCATCCTGATTGCGTCTTTCGGTCCCACGGCAGCCTGCGTTCAACCATATTGTACGCCAATATGGTGCACAAGCCCCGCCCCAGACCTTGTTCCTAATTTAAAATCTTACCTATGGAGTTGGACTAAAAGTCCGCAAAGTCCTGAGGAAGTGCAGAATCACCTTCCTCATATAGCCACCAGAATTCAGTGCGCTGTTTTGCAGCATCGATCCTATCGCGATCCGATACCGCCGTGCTAAAGCGGAGGAGCTCCGGAGCATTGTCGACGTACCCGTCGCGGATTAGCCGTTTGTCCCGCGCGTCACGATAGCGGTGGTATAAAACCGGGATACCGTTCCTGTCTTGTACTAACCCAAACGAATCGATGTAAATGAATGCCTCTGGTGGAATCAAGCCCGATAAGCCCCAAAGATCAGGCTGTTGTCGCTAGCCATCGCCCTTGCAGCGTGCCTTCGACTCACCTTAATTAGGAAATTGTCAATTCTATTCAACTGAGCCCCATTGTATAGAACCTCGTTGCGATAATATTTTATGTACTCGGAGTCCGGCGTTCGGTACAATCCTAAGCAGGATCGGAGACAACGTCTCTCAAACAGCCGTATCCTTTCCATGTAGGATGGTGATACATTGAACCACACGGGACAACCGTAAGCGATGATCGGCCTTATGAGGGCCATGTAGCAAATGACTTTCACCCTTGAATCAAGTTGACTGCTATGAAACAATCTTCTTGTCAGAGCATAAACCCCCCTAGCCCTTGCCAGACAAGCATCCACATTTTTATTAAAATATAGAAACTTGTCAAGCCAGATGCCAAGGTATTTGACTTCACTTCTCACCGCCAACGGCCGTCCATGCTGTCCCATGATACAAAATTTTTTCCAGTTTTTTCTGGTATCGTAAGAAGCCCTCTGCACTGGGGTCCTGAACATAATTGTTTCGGTTTTTTGGAAATTGATCCTCAATTTCCAATCATCGCAATATCCCTTAATGTGATCGAAGTCACGTTGCAAGAGTGTGTTGATGACCTCGATTTTCGGACCTGATCTGTACGCCACTAGATCATCTGCGTACGCTATAGCGTGTCTGAGAGAACCTACAAGATCACTTGTATAAATGTTAAACAATATCGGGGAGTTCACCGCCCCCTGTTGTAAACCGTTTTTAATTTCAAAGACTTTACTCGAAGTTACGTTGCCACATTTGACAACGAACTTCTTTCCCATAAGCATTTCGTAAATCATATATAGCATGGGTTTACGCATGCCCAGTCTGGTCAGCTTGTAGAAAAGCCCCTCTAACCATACGGTGTCGAAGGCCTTCTCAAAGTCAACCAGACAGGCCCCTGTGCATTGTTTTTTGGACTCATTCCATTGGATGTCGGACACTAGTTTCGACGCGGCATGAATGGTATCATGCCTCGCTCGAAAACCAAACTGATTATCCGGAATAATTTTGTTTTCCTCAACCCACTTAAGCAGAGCTCTATTGACTATCTTCTCGAATACCGTGCTTACATTCGGCAGAAGGCTTATTGACCGAAGATTTGCAGGGTTTGTTCTGTCCTTGTCCTTTTTGGGGATAGGATGTACCACCGCCGTTTTCCAGTGCACCGGATAATGTGCATTATTCAGTGCATTGTTAAACAGGGTGGTGAAGATATCGACTGCTTCTATTGGCAGGTGTCTCAATACGACGTTTGGGACACAGTCCTCTCCTGCCGACTTTTTATTTTCAATGATACCAAGATGTCCAGGAGTTCATCTTTTTGCACGAACAGCATCAGGCTATTGGCGACTATGCCTTTGGAAGGGTTTTCGTCATTGAATACGGAAAAACCGTGATTCTCAGAAAGGCTCTTTCCTCAATATCGCGATTTGGGCGAACAGGATTATTCACCGTATACACGGTCTCGAAAATAGCGCCTATCGAATTCGCCTTCTCCTGAGGATCTTCGATCGTGAAAAAACCGTCGTTCGAGTCAACGTTTTCCGGACTTATACCAACAGCCGTGAGTGTCTGTCTGTGTTCTGTCGTTTTGGAAATTCGGACACATGGAATGTCGTTATGATCTTTTCGAAGAAGACCTCGCCTTAAGTGGCGCCCACAAGTAGAATCCAACACCAGCCAACTTGGAGTGCGCAACTGGAGGCAGCTAGCTTAAAACCGGGCTAATTGGAGAGGCATGTTGGTTGAGGCCCAGGTTCATTCCGGACTGTAGCGCTACTTAAGTGAGTAAGGAAGTAAGGACTTTTGAATAGACGTTACAAATGAATATTCCCAACAATTTAGGAAAATGCCTGTACAGTCATTTTGGTCTAGTACCCAATAAGGTTATATGTTAAGTGAGAAGAACTAAAAATTAACTCAAAAGTGTAACCATTTTTTAAATATTTTCAATAAGAATAAAAAAAAGGTTTAAGGTGACTTTCGCACTAAGAATTACTGGTATTCAGATGATCATAACCCCCTGATTGCATGATTATAATAAACAAAATTGAATGCTTGCACTTTTTTTCACTATGCAAGACTATGCCAGAGGATTTCAATATTTTAGTTGTTCCAATTCCATGCGACATACAAATTCAAACTAAATAATTTGTCTAAATAGATTAATCCAAAAAAATAATAACATCGAAACTCAAGACACTAAAGTGCCAGCAACATTTTACCAACTCCATTCACAAATCCCTATTCAGCAACAATCATTCGCATTCGAATGATTTGCTTTAAACTTTCAATCATTCGACTTCCTTTCTGGTGTGTCCATTTTGATGATTTCGAATAAAAAAATTATAAAAACAACATAAAGAGACGGAGATGATTATTATGGGGTTTAGGGTTAATCAAAATAAAAACGAAAAAAAAAAAAATACGAAATGTGAAGAAATATTAACGACCATGCTAGTTGGCGTTGATAATACACCTGCTATTGATCGTGACGAAAGAAAATCACAAAATAATCATATATAGGATTTGCCACAGCACCGTTCTTCGGATGCGTCTTGCACCCCGCCTTACCTAGCCAGCGCGCACTATTAGCCAAATCAAAGCTAATGACCGTCCCGTTGTTGTTTCTCTCCATCACTCCTGCACTCCTGCATCTTCGGTAATACAATTATCAAATTGCACCTCAGTCAATCACCTGTTGATCTACCGGTCGGCGAAGAGAACAGAACCCAGCGATACGCCACACATCTTGCTTACTTTTACACAGAAAGAGATTCCATTACCTCTCGAGTAATGTGTTCCTTCTAGATACGGGTCCATTGCATACGCTTGCATAGTGCCCATGTGTTGGGGTATATATTAAACTGCTAAGTGTACTCAATTAATACAAATTCAATTACAGAAAACATGGAAAATTGATCAAGCTAATAAGTAATTTGATGAGCAGCATAATTGCCCCGGTGTACCAGCTCTAAGTGGTTGTCTTGCAGTTTTGATACAGCGATCATCACGCCAGCGAAGAGCTAAAAACTGGCTATTTAGTGGAGTCTCCACATGTGCCTCAGCCGCAACGTAGCCCCGTGTGTAGCCGCTGACCGACAGACAGACGTTGTGCCATTCGAGTGAATGGCGCTGGGGAATTCTTTTTTTTTTTTTCAATTTTGTTATGATGATGATAATGATGACGACCGACGATGGATGGAGGCGAATTCCTAAAAATATATTTTTTGTGGATGTGTGTGGCGATTTTAATTACCATTTTGATGACGGACTAAGGCAGGTACGCTTACCTGTGAACGTATACAAAGTATGGAGGAGTAGGTGTGGGTAAAAAAAAATGGGAGGCGAGGGAAAGGAGGGCTAGTAAATTATTTTTTTAATTAATTTATTAAAGATAATTGTGCTAAAATATCATTAAAAGTGTTGAATTAGTTGCTCACAAGGGTCGGAAATTGGAAAATTAAACAAAATTGCAAAAAAATACGTTTAACATTTCGAAGTTCACATGCTGGTGTAGTAGCAGGACCCCATCGAAATTTGAAATTGTGGTCACAATATCTTACCCTCTTAATCATTCCATCATTCAGTTAAGGGATTTTCTAGCCAAATTCACAAAATACAAGATACCTCGGGGGGATGCTAAATTTTCTTAAAGAGATATATTTGCACTTTTTTTTGAAGTGGATGGCGTCTCTTCAGATGGATTTTCTCTTAACAATGTAGAGCCTCAGTTCGTATTTTCACCTCGAATGTGAAAGCAGGACAGGAGATGTTCCGGGGAACAACTAGCGAAAGCCCTAAACTGCTACAAAGCAGATATTACTGCCATCCAGGAAATACCATGGGATGGGCCGGGCCAAAAGAGGATGAAAAACTGTGACATCTACTACAGACCGTGTTATAGTGAGCAGAAACAGCGACTTTTCGGATGCGGAATCGTTTTAAGTGCCAGCCTTAGGCAAAAAGTCTTATGTTTCCAAGACACAAGTGAACGCATTGTAACAATTCGCATCTAGGCCAAGTTCGCAAACATACGCCTTATATGCGCTCACGCCCAGTCGGAGGAAAAAGATGAAATAGCTAAGGACTACTTCTATAAGCTTTGACATAACCTATGAGCGACTACCGAAGTACGATGTTCAAATCGTACTGGGAAGATTTTAATACAGGGAAATGAAGTGAAGACATCTTTAGCAGTATTGTCGGATAACGCAGCCTACAGTAAAAAAAAATATAAGGACATGAAGTGAAGACATCTTTAGCAGTATTGTCGGATAACGCAGCCTACACGAAAACATTTCTGACAACTTAGTTAGGCGTTGATTTCGCTACAGAACGAAATGCATAGCCAGCCCTCGGTTTCCTCACCTCGATATCCATAAAAGGACATGGCGGTCTCCAGATCAACGAACGGTCAACCAAATTGATCACATTGCGATACACATAAGACACCCATCCAGTATTTTGGATGTCCGTACATTCCGAGAAGCTAAAATCGACTTTGACCACTACTGTGATGCAACCAAGGTAAGAATGCGGATATACCACGCCACAGAAATACCGAGAAAACAATTTAATGTCGAAACACTGCAATCTCTAGAGACTGCAAAGGCCTCAGCGCAACGCATAACCCTTAACATCTCGATTAACACCACACCACCAGGACCAGCATCCGAATGTCTAAGAACAATGGCAACGAGCAACAAGCCCTTAGATCGGCTGCAACTGATGTCCTCGGTTTCTCGCCAGCAAGAAACCTCTGGTTTGATGAGGAATGCCGACAGATGCTCGCAGTCAAGAACGAAGACTACAAGGTTAAGTTGCAGGTGAAGCTGAGAGCTGCCGTTGTGCTCTATTGGCAAAGAAGGAGGGCAGAACATCGGCTTTGCAGAAAACTAGAAAAGCTAGAGCTAGAAAAGCGCTCGATCGAGGGTATAAATAGGTGCCGCTCCAGGAATCATAATCGCAAAATTTACCAAAGTCTGAAACCTCAACGCCAATGATACAATGTTCGAACAGAATCCAGTCGAGATGTACAAGGAAATATTGAGTTCAAGAGGATATGGAAGAACCACTTCTGCAGACTGTTAAACGGCGATGACGAATAACGTTCCGCTGTCAGGCAGGACGAACCATTTAATATTGTCAACGACTGCGAAACTTACAAACCACCCGACAAATGTGAAATGAGGATAGCAATATCTAATCTCAAGCCTAACAAGTCTGCTGGAAATAACGGCTAGTACAAAGCCGACGGAGATGAATTTGTGAGTAGCATCCATTAAACTTTGTATGAAGAATGGAACCTAGGCATCGTTCGCCCGATCCACAAAAAAGGAGACCTCTGACTGCGCCAGCAGAGGCATAAGTCTCCTCAACATCGCCTACAAGATCCTATCTGCCGTAATATGAAAACGCCTGAAACCGTCTTAAAACAACCTGATCGGCCCTTTTCAGTGTGGTTTTAGGACAGGAAAGTCCACCACCGATCAAATTTTCACACTTCGGCAGATCCTGGAAAACACCCAAGAAGTCCAAGTCGACACCCACCATCTATTTATCGATTTCAAATCCGCATACGAAAGCATTTATAGAGACGAACTATACAGAGCCATGTCTAGTTTTGGTATACGCCCACACTCGTCCGTTTATGTAGGATTAAGATGCAATTCTCGCTGCTCCATCAGGGTCGGAAATGACGTCACCGATACATTCAATACCAACAAAGGATTAAGACAAGGCGATGCGATGCCATGTGACTTCTTTAATTTGATTATTGAGAGGATTGTGCAAAACTCCGGAGCCAACACTAGAGGCACAATTTTCCAAAAATCGGTTCAACTACTAGCATACGCTGAAGATATTGACACTGGTAGCACTCAATGTGATGGCATAGCCATGTGCAGTAAATGAGGGTAAGACTAAGTACATGCTATCAATACGAAGGGACACACATAGACGTTTTCGACAGAACGACACCGTTGAGGTAGTACAGAACTTTGTCTACCTTGGATCACCTAAACTCTTACAACAAGCTCGTCAGAAATAAAATGAGGAATTACACCTGCCAACCGCTGTTTCTTCGGGCTATGAACTTCTCGAACTAAATAGGAGATCCTAAACAAGAACCTTGTCATCCCAGTCCAACAATATGACGATCAACGCGATAGTATATTCAAAACGGGTGAAGTATTCCTTGGTCGTCTTGAGAGAGAAAAATCGTTGGCTGTGGAGACGAATATTCAATCACTATATAAATAAACGCCTATATAAATCCCTAGTCAAAAACCTTAGTATTGGACACCAATACTCCGGCCCGTGAGACGTTGATTTCCACTCAGGCATGGAACGCAGTAGAGGAACACCTCGCATTGACTGGCGTGCAAGTAGAAACCGACTTCAACCAACTGCAACCAACTTCAAGTGCGCAACTGGAGGCAGTTATCTAAGGACCGGAATGATTGGAAAGGCATGTTAGTCGAGGCCCAGGTTCATTCCGAGCTGTTGCGTCCTTAAGTAAGAAAGGTTAAAAGCAAGCGTTTAGACTTTCGAGTTATTACTTTTGGGTCGACAATGCTTTGTATGTATTTGCTGTTAGTCAAGTGGTCTCTTGACTAACTGTGAGTGAACAATGATATCGTCTGCATATTTTATGAGTTGTCTGAAGGGATGCGGTTTTCTTGATCTTTGCTTCTTTCAGCATAAAGGTCCTGCTTGTATCCTGATGCTATGTATATGGAAGAACCACTTCTGCAGACTGTGAAACGGCGATGACGAACAACATTCCGCTGTAAGGCAGAATGAACAATTCAATATTGGCAACGATAGCGAAAACTGCCAACCACCCGCCCTGAGTGAAGTGAGGATAGCAATATCTAAACTGAAATGACGGCCTTCCCGCCGTTTGCCCGATCCACAAAATTGGAGACCCTCTAAACTGCACCAACTTAAGAGGCAAAAGTCTCCTCAACATCGCCTACAAGATCCTATCTGCCGTAATATGTGAACGCCTGAAACCGTTTACCAACAACCTAATCGGCCCTTTTCAGTGTGGTTTTAGGCCAGGAAAGTTCACAACCGATCAAATCTTCACACTTCGGCAGATCCTGGAAAAAACCCAAGAAGTCCAAATCGATACCCACCACCAATTCATCGATTTCAAAGCCGCATACGACAGCATTTATAGAGACGAACGGAGAATGACGATGGAGAATTATCGCTGCTCCATCATCGTCGGAAGCGAACTCTCCGACACATTCGATAATGAAAAAGAATTTAGGCAAGGCGATGCGCTGTCATGTGACTTCTTCAATCTGATTCTTGAGAGGATTTTGCAAAACTCACGTTTAAGATGGCTAGGACATGTAGAACGAATGGACACTAATACTCCGGCTCGCAGAGTCTTCGATTCCCAGACGTCGGATGCAGTCGAGGAAGACCTCGCCTTAAGTGAAAGTAGAAAGTAGTCCATGAGTTCTTATAATAGGCAAAGATGGTGACTTTGCCTCTTATAGGAACTCATGGACTGCTGCTACTCAAAACTATTAAGAAAAAAACTTAAGCACATTTTAAATCCGAATTGGGCTGGCCAAATTTGATATACCATATCAAGTCATTTATTTTAAGGTCAACATTTTGGGGCCAAAACTTGGCGACACAAAGATGTCCGGAAACTCAGACAGAAATGTGTTATTCGATCGCTATACTTAAAAACGTGTCTACCCCTATTTATCATTACTCTGTAGAACACAAAATCAATACGACCCTATTGGCCAGGGGAATAAAAACGAGGAGTTTTAATACGCCCCCTAGTGGAAGTAGCATGAATGTTTTAAACAACCCAATAACATTCTCTTTAAAGAATTACTAACCTTGTGAACACGTCTGGATAGTGAGTCCTTGAGAATGACTTCTCTAGCTCTTCCAATTGGAAGCTGGTAAATGTTGTACGATAACGACGTTGCTTTCTTTTCGGTGCATACTCGTCCAGTTCACCGTCACTGTTCGCATCCGAAATCGGGCTATTGGTGCCACCACTCGCGGTTGTTGATAGAAATGAAATTGAATGGTCAGGAGTCTTTTCCTGATGAGCTAATTTCGGTTCCTTTGGTAAGTCTTCCAGTTTGACTTCCTCCGATATGCCCATAATAGTGGGCAATGCACTTGTAGAAGGACGGGTTGTTATTGAATGGTTAAGGCTTCAAGTGACAATTACAAATCTGTAAAAAAAAAATCGTTATTAAAAATTTTGAATAGGCATGAAGCATGTAATTCAAAAGTAGGAAGGCTGATGTACAAAATAGACTGAAAAAATGTAACTGTATGTAATAGCATATTTTTACGTTATATCGACAGGTCTTAATAAATATAAATCGGTTAGGTGGTCATTTGTTGAGATAAAGTGAATTAAAAGTTTTATTAGCTTTCGAAACCATTCCAAGTAGTAACTTGTTAAAGTGTGACTTTACTGATGTCTTCGAATATTCATATAATTTACCAAACAGACAACCAAATCTTTAAAGTTTGCATCGACGATTAGTGAAAAATAAAAACAAAAAATAATCGTAATAAACGTCTTACAGAAAATGGTAAGATTATTTAAAAATATATGAGAAGTCTACAATCAACTTTAGATAGTCTGTATCGGAACCCTTTTTGGCCACATCCGGAGTGCCTCAAGGTAGCCATCTTGGTCCGTTCATATTTATTTTGTCTATCAATGACGTTGACAGTATCATTGCAAACTCAAATTTATCTGTTTATGTCGATGACATAAAAATCTTTGGGCACATTTCCTCCTCCACTGACTCTTACCCACTTTAAAGAGATTTAAATAACTTTTCAACCTGGTGCCAAAAAGAAAACATTCTAGAGCTCAATGTCAGCTTAATGTCAAATGCCAGACCGTGACATACTCCCGTAAGCGTCTCCCATCAGTCGCAAGATCCTATTTAATATTTGGTGAGCCTGTACCTAATGTGCTTTTCATGCGTGATCTGGGTGTTATCTGTGACAGAGAACTTAACTTTCGTTTTCATATTGATAATATCTTCAGCAGAGCCAACTCCGCACTTGGGTTTGTAAAACGCTGGTCTAAGCAATTCTCAAACCCTTATGTCACAAAATCTCTCTTTTTCAAATTTGTCAGACCTATCCTGAAATATGCTAGCCAAGTATGGTCGCCTTATCACAATACCCATTTCCTCCGTATTGAGAGTGTCCATCGCTGATTTATCCGTTTTGCTCTACGCGGTCTCCTTTGGGTAGACAGTTTTAATTTACCCCTTAACGAGGATCGTATGAAATTAATAATCCGCCAATCACATCAAAAGCGCATTGAAATAACCGACTTTTTTTTGCACAACAGCTTCTAGCAGGTAATATTGATTGCCCCGCTCTGCTAGAAATGATTTCCCTCTACGCCAACTCCAGAAATCTATGATCTGTTCCCCTCTTCCGACTCGACTTCCACCGAACCAGCTACGGCAACGAGCCAATGACTAGAATTGTACGCCTGGCTAATGGGCATAGCTGCCTTTTTGATTTTCACTATAGCAAACCTGCTCTACGCAACTCCATTATGTCCTCCTCATCTTCCACTACTCCTTCACCCTTTTTCTAGTAATTAATTTTAGTAAGGTTAACTTAGTCTTAAGTTCAGCTTGTACTAAGCTCAAATAAATAAAAATAAATAGAAACTTTGCGAATGGTTTAATACCCTCTTCGTTCCTATCGTTAAAATAATGCCCCACAACATATTGGTACAGTTGATTTCCGTTAAAATTCTTATAATTTGATCAATAACGCCGAATTTTGTGAAAATGGGTAGAAAATAGGATATGGTTCCAATAACCATAGATTGTCATATACTAATTTTGGACCATTGTGATACCACGTGGGGTTTGTCCTTTCTCCTTGTTACCTGTGAGAAAACCAATCTAAGCTTTAAATGAAATGGAGGAGACTTCTTACTTGATAAATGCCAATAAATCTTTCCAAGCTTTTCAGATAGAATGATGATAAGCTGATCGGTCTCAGGTCTTTCAAATTGACGTGAGAACTTTAACCAGATTCGGGTATGCATACTAATTTTACTTCCCCCCAAACCATTACCGAGGTTTGGGGGGAAGTAAAATTAGTATTCATACCCGAGTCTGGTTAAAGTTCTCACGTATTCATAACCAGCTCGATACAACAATTAAGGATAGCTTCCACCCATGGCGGGAAGTAAATCCAAAGAGTCTTGCAGCGCAGTTGGTACAACGCCGTCTACAAATACAAATATGTGGCGCAACACGCTCGTTAGTACCCGGGGCCTATCTTTCTCACAACCATTATTGCACGATGGCAGGACCTTTTTTTATGCCGACTCCGAACGCTAAGATGAGATAATCTATTCCTGACAATTGATACTGCTACGAATAATTTCTCAGATCATCACGAGAGGAGGTCTTCCGTGAAAAAAAACATTGAGGTGTTGCTACGGCTGGGAATCGAACCCAGAGTCCGTCAACGCCGTTTGGTCCCGCGGATTAAAAGGGTTTGAAACTGTGTACTGTGTATTTTGTCATAAGACTGTGGGAATTAATGGAGAGTGTCATTTGTATATATAGATATCAGGACGCTGTCATTTGCATAACCAGAATACGTCATTTGAATTACAGAATAGAGGCTTTGCATTGAGTCTTAAGGCATTTGAGAGTTTATAGAAAACCTAGTTGATTTATTACAACGACCTGAGTTTAACAAAACTATCTATCGAACCGCATTGAATTCTACAGTCCAGTGATTATACAAAATTTAGTTGAAGATATCACTACTTAAAGAGAGGTGGCTTTAATAAAACTATTAATCCAGCCACACAAAACTCAGGACAATCTATATTCTAATACGCGACATAATTATATTTTAGATTAGGTAAATGCTATAAAAAAAACTTATAATGGAGAAGCTTTATCACACGGTGGACATTACCATCAAAAAATCCATCCAGCTACTGAGAAACACAGATGACACCGACCACAGATAGCTTCCATTGTGCCGTTGTATAATTATTTACGGATGCACAAGTGAAACGCGTTGGTCTTATAGTTCACGATAACTAGACATTGCGTATGCTATCGATACAAACCACTGTCCACGCAGAAAATAGTTGTTCATCTATCTCGAAATCAATATAAAACCCAGAAACCTAACAAACAACGAAATCGACGAATACTTACAACAAATGGACGAAACGATTCAACGAACAATGAACAGGACGATACCGAAATACAAAGAACATGACATAACGTCTACGTACAGAAACGCGACCGTTGACGCACTACACAGACAAAAAAGCGGACTTCTGACAAGGCTTAAACTCTTGTACAGACGACTGACAAACCCACGCGACCCGGAGATTAGTACACTGAAAGCGTCGATCAAAAACATCAACCAATTGATCAAGTAGAACTATTGGTTGTCCAATAATTTGTTTTGGAATAACATAATTCGGGCCGTAAATTCCAGCGATCCGAGTATGTTTCCACAAATTAATAAGATCTTTAGGAGAAAGGTCATAACGACCTTCCGTGTATTAAGCTCCAACGAACAACTGACAATACAAACACACTTTTGACAGCAGGAATTGATCCGGGGGAAGCCGTCTTCGATGCCGATTTCTATAATATTGAAGATCCTCAGGAGAAAGTGGAGGCAGTGGGGGCTGTCTTTCAGGAAGTGTATAAGGTGAACGATAGCATTCGGCCGAACCGAGTCCTGGAAAACAATGCCCTGCTCCATCATTTCTATCTCCGAAACGACATAACGCAATGGCGATCTGAGAACCGTGGTTTCACCCGATTTGATGACGAAAACTTAGCAAACGCCATAGTCGCCGAGCGAAGTGGGTCTAGTCTTCTGTTAATCTCGAAGGTGGAACTCCAGATCATCTTCGATTCCATAAAGAAAAAGAAGTCAGCGGCAACATTGTACTGCGACACTTACCCCCTGAAGCTGTGGACATTTACGCCACGCTGTTCAACAACGTGCTGAATAATGCATATTATCCAGTGCGTTGGAAGACGGCGGTGGTTCATCCTCTCCCGAAAAAGGGAAGGGACAACTCCAATCCGGCGAATTTCCGGTCGATAAGTCTCCTTCCGAGTATCAGCAAGGTTTTCGAAAAGATTCTCAATCGAGCACTGTTCAAGTGGTCTGAGGACAATAATATTATACCAGAGAACCAGTTTGGTTTCAAGGCATGACATGACTGTATTCATGCTGTCTCCAAACTCGTCTCTGATATACAATGGAACAAGGCCAAAAAACAGTGCACGGGTGCATGTCTGGTTGATTTAGAGAACGCTTTTGACACCGTATGGATAGAGGACCTCTATCTAAAGCTGACCAGACTTGCCATAAGTAAACCACTGCTATATATGCTTCATGACATGCTGACTGGTAGAACGTTTGTTGTCAAAAGTGGCAATGTAACTTCTACCACAGAATTTTTCATTAAGAATGGTCTGCAACAGGGAGCGGTAAACTCGCCGAATCTCTTCAGCATTTACACCTGTGATATGATAGGTAGTCTTACTCAGGCAATTGCGTATGCGGACAATCTTATCGCGTACAGAACAGCCTCTACTGTCGAAGTCATTTGAACTCTTTTGCAGCGGGACTTCGACAAGGTCCAGAGATATTGTGATGACTGGAAGTTGAAAATCAGAAATCAGAAACTATCCTGTTTAGGACACCGTTGTCTAGGGCCTCTAGGGATAAGAGAAAGAACTGGCGAAAGCTGGTGATGGTTGGACCAAACGGATAGCCACTGGCGAGTAAAAGTGTAGTAAAGTACCTTGGCATCTGGTTAGATCAGTATCTATATTTCGGAAGACATGTAGATGCTGCTCTGGCTAGAGCTAGGGGAGTATTTGCCCTGACAAGACGATTGTTTTATAGCAGTCGTCTTGACAGCGGGGTGAAGGTGATTTGCTACATGGCCCTCATTAGGCCGATGATTGCCTATGGGTGCCCGGTGTGGTTCAACGTTGCCCCATCTCAAATGGAAAAGATACGGGTGTTTGAGAGGCAGTGTCTGAGGAGCTGCCTTGGACTTCACAGAACACCAGTATCTGACTACACAAAATAATATTCCCACCAGGTCCTAAACAACGTGGCCAACATAAACAGAATAGAAAATTTTCTGGTGAAACTCATTCGGTTTCACGCTACAAGAGCAATGGCTTCGAACAATATTCTCATCTTTTGGGCCTTCTACCCCAACGATGAATATTTTGAGATTTCGCGTTTAAGCGGCTTTATTCCGGCCGAAGCTTTCCTATATTTGGATAGTCGAGGGCTGATACAGGATAGATCGACGGTTCCGCTTATCTACCACGTCTTCCGACGAACTGTGGATAGGCGGCTCCTATACGACCGAGACGTCGTCGCTCAGGGCGGAGGAGAGCGCCTGCAGTTCAGCAGGAGTGTGCACGATTGGGACTCTCAAAATAGGTTACAACAGGAGAACCAGTTGTGGTGGTTAAACTAGTTGAAGATAGCTGACTTATGACCGACTTACATAGTTTTAGTCTTAAGGTTTTGGTGTAAAACAGTCATTGTGGCACAAAAAATTAAAAACCAAAAAAAAAAAAAACCGAAAACCCTTGCTGTGGCTGTTCTAGTTTTTAAGTTATTTTTACGTATTTTTATTTAGTTTTAAATAGTTTAAGTTAGTCGATAAGTAGTTTTAATTAGCATGTAAGTTCAAATAAAATAAAAAAAAAATAGACAAGGAACCAAGTTTTCCAAAGTTTTCTTGGTAAACATTGTGTTACTTATAGATTTATATATTAGATAATAGGCCGAAAGGCATTAGAATTAAGTAATCGTGTAATTTAGGGCGCCCGCATAGGGCAAGTAAGTTAGTTAAGTAGTTGATAAGTAAGCTAGTTTTTTCATGAATTTTTGTCTAGCATGTAAGTTAGTTTTAAGAAAAATAAAATAAAAATGAATTAAAAAAAAAAAACCCAAGAGTATCACCTCAGTAGAGTATAAACGGACAAATAATTTTGCTGTATTTCTAAATACGTTTCGAGTCTCTTTTGCGAAATATCTCGGAATGACACTCGATGCTAAATTCAAATGGAAGTCGCATGTGAAAAAGAAATGCGAAGAACTAAATAATAAATCAGATTTCTCAACACCGAAACGCGGAATGGAATCACAAACTGAATTCCTTGGACAAAAATTCAAAACCGTTCTGGAACATCATTAAGGTAACCAAAACTAAAAACAGGCAAATACCGTTTCTTAAAAATGCATCCAATTCCTTTTTACGGACATTGAAAAAGCAAATGCACTTGCCGTTAGCTTTGCAAATAACCATGTTGTTTCCCAACATCTAGGTGATACATATACAAATAATCTCGTTAGAAATACAGTTCAAGCCTTCACTTCTGCAAATTACAATTGCGTATCTAATATACAAATCAATGACGAGGACGTTGAATTTATTGTCAACAATCTGCGCATTAAGAAAGTAGGAGGCATTGATAATTATAAGAAATTTGTATATAAAACAACTACCTAAAGTAGGTATCAAATTTATTGCTTTTATAATAAACTCGTGTATTAAATTACAATATTTTGCTGATGCATGGAAAAAAGCTAAAGTGGTACCAATACTTAAAGCTGGTAAACAACCAAATAGTCCAGAAAGCTATAGGCCTATAAGTTTATTAAGCAATTTAAGTAAATTATATGAAAAGGTTATCAAGGAAAGTATTATCAAGTTCATCAACGAGCAAAATATTTATCCTAAGGAACAATTTGGCTTCAGAAGATTCCACAATACGTCACATCAGGTCCTACGAATTTGCAATTATGTAAAATGCAAACGTTCGCAAGGCAAATCAACTGGAATGATTTTACTAGACATAGAAAAAGCTTTTGATTCTGTTTGGCATGAGGGCCTTATTTACAAAATGATTAATTTTAACTTCCCCCCATTTCTTTGTAAAGTAGTTCTGTCTTTCTTGTCTAATCGTTTTTTTAATGTTCACGGAAATGGCAGCGTTTCTACTTCAGTTGTGTTGAGTGCAGGTGTACCACAGGGCTCTGTCCTCGGACTGGTCCTTTACAATATTTAGCAACTAATATGTTGTATCCATTTATAAATCGAAAGTCATTACTTTCAATGGAAAACAAAATTATCCTACACAAATTGATTTTTCAGGCAATTCTATTGTACGGTTGCCAAGTATGGGGTGACGCTGCTGTCTGTCATATTAAAAAGTTGCAAATTTCGCAAAATAAATTGTTGAAAATGATGCTCAATTTGCCATGGAGGTATTCAACTCTAGACCTCCATGAAAAGGCGAATGTTGAATTGATCCCTCATAGAATCCAAAAACTCAAGCGTACATTTTTACTAAGATGTAGCTTTTCTGATAATCCCCTTGTAAACCAATTGAATACTTAGTGTATCTAGTGTATCTAGTGTTATTTGTTTTATATTTTTTTAAGCGTATTTTTCTTTCTTCATGTTATCTCGAACCTTATTTGTTATTTATTTTTTATTATTATTTTTTTTTTATTTATTTATTCGTTTTTACTTATGTGTTAATTTATTTATTTATATTTTATTTAGTAATTTATTTATCTATTTATATATTTATTTACTTTTTTTTTTAATTATTTATTTATTTATTTATTTGTTTATCTATTTATTTGATTATTTATTTAATTATTTATTTATTGTTTATTTATTATATAGTTTTTGATTGTGTTAATTTAATAAAATGTTTTGATATTTTTTAATTGTGTTATATATTATTTCGTACCTATTTATTCATTTGTTTATTTATTATTTTTAAGAACAATCTAGTCAATTATTATTTTTTTTATATATTTATTTAACTTGTTTTTAGCTTTTCTTTTTTGTTTTCTTTTTTTTTTTCCGTTTGTATTGGGGTTTTTTTTGTATTTTTGCCTCAAAGTTAATTTCTTATCTAAAATGCATAATTAAATTAAATCAAATATATCCTAATAGAAAGATAATTACCATTATCAAATTATTATATTGTAAAATGTGCGGTTACAAACTACCTATGTACATTTTCCTATACAAAATAAACTATCTATCTATCTATAAATACAGAGAACTGTATTAGTTGCTCGGAAAATATTCGAAGCTTAACCTTGATAACAAGCTGCTGTTATAGGTACAAGCAAGTGCTAAGGCCAGTTTGGACATATGGTATACAACTCTAGGGTTGGACCAGTGAACCGAATCTAAATATTTTACAAACTTTTGAAAACAATTGTTAAGATCATTCGTCAATGAGCCGTGGTATATAAAGAACGAAGATAAAAAAAAAATTTGCACGAAATCATAAAAAAAACGTTTATTAGGACACATTAACATAATGGTCCTCCGAATTCTTGACAATACAAATTTGTTGCGGTGTCTTCAAGTAACTTAACCTTTGGATTTAGCCCATAATCACAAACCGCGCTATAAATTGCGGACAAAGCAGGAACTATCAAAGGAAAGTTACCTGCCAAACATTTATATAAACTCGTGTTAAAAAAAATTGCTAGATAAGTCGCAAACTAAGTTGCATTATAAAATGGGTTGTGGTTTTAGTGAGTAAAAATCTCACACTGCTTTAGGGGAAAAAACCTCAGTAGAGTTACAACAAACACTGGCCCTAGAAACTGTCGCTACTTCAGTTTAGCTAAAAGACGGCGGAGTGTACCTAATCGTACCAACCCTACTTTAAATCCCGAAGTACTTGGAAATGAGCAGTAGAGCAGAGAAAATATTAGGCACATTCGAGCGCAAAATTTTTCATCATGCAGACTTGGCACATCTGTCGCCCAAATGTAGTAAAAGTCCGGGCGTCAGGTTTGTCACGTCCAAACTTGGCACATCTGTCGCTTGGCACATCTGTCGCCCAAATGTAGTAAAAGTCCGGGCGTCAGGTTTGTCACGTCCAAACTTTCTTACTTCGTAACAAGTCCTAGATCTCGGAGAATATCACTGTTCTGTTTATCTACGATTGCTCTCAGTGTTTTTTTTTTCGAATGTTTGCGGTATAGCAATATTGCTTGGTTTGGTACAACCAGAGATTGTAATGCCATACAGATGACGCACTGCATACAAGAAAAATTGTTCTACGGCTGGTCGTAATGGCACAGCCCGAAATAAATTTGGATCTAGTTTCTCATGTCTGCACGTGCACACCTCCCGCCGTATTATGAAGCTGGTGAAAAACAGTTTCTGTTTTTTGTTCTCAATGTGTCATCTGAATGGTTTTATAACCTTTGGTACAACCCTTAAGCTGTATACCATATTTCCAAAAATGTTTTAGCATTTGCTTATACAGAAGCAGTTTGTTGTATACGCTTAGCTTCGAGTATCTTTCGAGTATCTTCCGAGTACCCACTACATTTTTCAGAGTCCAATTGAGAGCTCATCGCGTATTTTTTTTTACGCTTAGGGTCATTCCTAGATAGTTTCCCTCGTTTGCGTATGGTCTTTGTCCCGAGTTAATGAGCGGTGGTAGATTGTTTATCTTTCGTACGTGAAATTGGCATTCGTTTTATTGGTCTCATTAAGAGTAATTTCTCCGGTCTTGGAATTTTTCTTTTTTTGGACCTTTTATTGCGAGGATTTCCTTATCGTCTGCCAACGTTGCTAGGATGAATGGTTCCTTCAACTTGTGGAATATCTCTTGTGTGGAGCGGTAATAGGATTGAACCGAGGGCAGTTCCTTGCAGAGCAACGGCTTGAATTTCTTTGAATTCTGAATATTCGCACATGTCAAACACGAAAGCGTCTGTTTACAAGGTAGGATTTCAGTATTTTGTGTAATTTTTTGAAAAGGATTGTCCATAGCTTATATCGTAGGCATATCTTGTCGAAAGCTTGTGATACGATGAGAAAAGCGATCTACTTCCATTCTAGAGCCTTTTAAATTTCATTCATTATTCGATACACCTGATCGATTGTGATTGTTTAACCCGTTAGCTAAATGAAGATCCGGGATCAAGCGTCTGTCTTTAATTACTGCGTTTTTCTTGAAAACCTTAGATATTCTCGGCAGGAGCGAAATGGGTATATAGGATTTTTTCGTGGTTTGAACATCTAAAAGATAAGGGAGAAGCCTTATCTGATTTATGGTTTATGGTCGGTGTATATTGAAAAATCCCGTCCCTCAAGAAAATGTCGAAAATTTCGTATTGCTTCATAAACCGCCAGCAACTCACGATCATACGTCGAATATTTAAGTTGAGTACTGGAAAGTTTTTTTGAAAAAAAAACTTCAATGGTCTTGTCTCTGTTGGATGTTTATTGTACGACAGCACCCATGGCGAAATCCGATGCATCCACAGCAATAGAAACTTGAGCATTCCTTGCTGGATGGGCCAGTATAGCTGCGTTACACAATGCTGTTTTGTACTGGTCGAAAGCAGCTTCGGCGTCAGATGTCCATGTGATTTTGCGATTGTCGTTTTTTACGTTCCCATCTATTAAGACCTGCAACCTATGTTGCATGTCTACAGCGTTCGGAATGAAACGTCTGTAAAAGTTGATTTTTGCTATAAATCGTCGCAAATCCTTACCTACTTTCGGTTTCTCGTACTCGCGAATGGCCGCAACCTTACTTGGCAAAGGCTTTATTAATTCGGGTAGGACCAGAAGGACCAGTGGCCCAGAAACTGCACTTCAGATTTGCCCATCACGCATTTAGATAGGTCGATGATCAGCCCGTTGTCCTGAAGTCGCTAAAAGATTGTTTGTAGATGAAGGTCATGTTCATCCAGTGTGTCGGAAGCAACCAAGATGTCATCAATGTAGGCTACTGCAAAGTCAAGGGCACGAAGCACCTCGTCAATTAGCCTCTGAAGCATTTGCGCTGCATTTCGTAGTCCATACGTCATAAACATAAATTCATACAACCCGAAAGGAGTTATAATCGCCGTTTTGGGAATATCGCTTGGCTCCACTGGCATTTGGTGATACGCTTTCTTCAAGTCGATTGTGCTGAACACCTTCCTATTATGAACAATATGGGCGAAGTCCTGGATGTGAGGTACAGGGTACTTATCCGGCACCGTCGCTGCATTAAGGCGCCTGTAATCGCGCATGGGCGCCAAGTGGCGTCCTTTTTCGGTACCATGTGTAACGGCGAGGACCAATTGCTTTTGGAAGGCCTACAAATACCGTTTGCCATAAGTTCCTCAAACTCCGCCTTTGCCGCTGCCAATTTTTCAGGTGGAAGGCGTCGTGGCTTAGCTGTCAGCGGTGGACCGTTTGTAAGGATGCAATGTGTGACGTCCGCCTTCACTCGTTTGATTTTCGATGGCTGGTCATCAAAATTTCCTTAAAAGAGACGAAAACCGATTATTTTGATCGATAATTGTTACCTGGGGTGAGTCAGATTTGCGAATTTGACCACTATGACACATATTGGCCTACCTAAGTCAACCAAGTTGTAAAAGTTAAGGAAATCTGCGCCAATTATTGATGCCTGCACATCTGCTATTGTGAAATGCCAAAGAAAATTTCGTCTAAGACCCAGCGATGGAACTAAGTCGTTCTTGTCCATAAGCTGTGATTTGCGTTCCATTGGCTGCGTAGAGATTCAATCGATTGGACTCGTTGTTCAACAAACAAAATGAACGCTTCTTTGGTGGTACAATGGAGACGTCTGCGCCGGTGTCTATAAGAAAATTTCGTCCCGTTGCTTCATCATATATGAAAAGGCGAGCAGAAGTAACGCCAAGCTCAGTCGCCTCAGTATAAGCTCGGCTTTTTAGTTTTCCGACCGAAATGAGCATGATGGACGACATTTTGTGGCTTGTGCTTTAAATCTGTTGTGGTACCAACATTCCCCTTTCGGATTAGTTCTTGTCTGGGAGTCATTTCTTCGTCTGCTGGTTGAACGGGATGTGGAACGGTTGCGATTGAAACGTATTCCTTATTCAAGCTCTTGAAAGCGTCTGCAGATGTCATCCATTTGCGCTGTTAGTTTACCCAGTGTAGATTCCTCGGTAAAATGGCTCTTAGCGGTAGTTGCTGATACACTAACTAAACTCGTTGTTTCGACTTTGTTGTCAGCTATTTTTGCTAATTTTTACAACGGTTCTTCACTCCATGGCGATAAAATTTGTTGAAGTGTCATAGACAAACACCCTAGCCACAACGTTGTGAGAAATTTGACGTCAACAGTTTCGCCTGCCAGGTTCTGCATCTCCTCCAATAGTCGCGAAGGTTTTCTGTCGCCCAGTTTCATTTGCGAAATAAATTTTTAATTCTTCCCTGATCGCTTGGCGTGAACTCTTGGATGAGCTTCTGCTTTAGAGCCAAATATTTTCCTGTGGACGATGGAAGACGCAAAATGTTCTTACCTTCTCCGTAACCGTCTGAGTTAGCTGGGATACCACAGTATGGTACATAGACATAGACGTGTCGGACGAGCAAAAAAAAAACCATAGCTCAGGGTCGGAAGTAAAAAACTCTTGCGTTTTGACACAAGATGCATGAAAAATTTGAGAGGAAACATCAGTTGACCGAAGAGGAGTACTTGTTTGCGCATTTTTGTCTTGGGTAACGCCGCCATCACTACGTCGATTAAAAACCCGAAATTACTATCTTAAAAAAAACGTATCACGTCGGGGTCACCAGTTTAGCGAATTAAGAGAAAAACTATCTTTCGTTATAAATTTAACCTTTTATTTCAAAAATAATCTTAATAACTAGCAATAATTTTATGGTTTCGACGACGCTAGTTTACTTTAAGGAAAACGAAGGTTAAAGGTTCGTGGTGGCAAAAAGACGAACTAAAAATTATTATAATGTCACTGAAGACAAGTACTTCTGGACGTGTGATGTTAACCGTTTCAACGGGGTCGAAACATACCAGTCCATGTGTATGTACAATGTACATACATAAGTTGGGAACACTGTTTATGCAATGAGGTGATGCCTCGAATGGTACGGTAGCTTCGAGCTTGAGTGTTGCCGCTGAATTATGTTAGTAATCGCTACAATATGAAAGCCTTGGAACACATAAAAGTCTAAGAGAAGGATGTTTTCTGTAGCTCCTTCATAATTTCGTTAGTGTTTAAATCATATCCTGGTACTTTGTTATTATTCAACTTTTCTATTGCCATTCGAAGCTCGGACAGGGATACGGATTTTATTTTAAAGTTGTCGGGTATCTACCTTATAAGCATTCGATTCTTCGCTTAAAGCTTGTCAATCTTGAACGTTCTTCTAAATGCTCTGCAAATAAATCCGCTTTCCATTTGTCTCTTTTTGCCTATTCGCCGTTAGCTTTACTTATTTGTTGCGAGTGCACTTTGGGTTTCCTTATGGATTTCAAAGCTCTCCAAAGCGAGTAGTTTTGACATTTATCAGCAGTTAAGCCCTAGAGGTATGTAGACGTCAGGCGATGGCGGTTTATTGAATCCTGTAGCACATTCCTGAGTTTGTTGCAAAGATCGCTCAGATAAGTTCCGTCAATCTAACATATTGTGCAGTTGTTTAATGGGAGGTGTTAAGTGCCAAATTCTAGCTAAAAAAACGAAACAGAGTGCAAAGAATTGCCAGACTGACAAACCAAATACAGAACTAGATCCAGAAACACTCTAGAAAAATGCATTGAGTGCCTTAGAAAGACTTTACATGACAGCCAAAAAACGCTCCAGACTAAAAGATAACAACATTTGGATGCACAGGTTTTCGGACACTCAAGTGTACTTGAAATCTACAATGCAGATTAAAGTTACACACCGGTTTCGAGAAACCTAGGTATGAGTTTTTGAAGTCGTAAGGTATCCATAACTGGCAGACACGACTGGAATTCACCCCAAACTGTCAACAAGTTTATATACATCTTCCCATATGGCTTAAAGATAGAGGGTAGAGGACCTATGATCTAAGCTATTAACAAACCAGCAGAGTCTTTCCTAAATCGATGGAACTATCTAAAATGGAAATAACCATCTGCGTGGAAACTCAAGCTGCAAAAAGCGACCAACTCCAACTTTGTAAACGTGATATGACTCACAAACTGCTTCTTGGGACTTGGGGCTATTAGTCATCACTCGGTACTACTCAGATGAGATAGATTAATCAAACTCTTAAAAACAGATGAGAGTTCTGTAAGTTACATGCGTACCATGCACTACTTAGAGTACTCACAAATGGGCGTTTATGGCTTTTGAAATAAAATATATACTCTGTATGAATAAAGTCCTTCAAAACTCTCCTGTTCTAAGAGAAGATATTCCCACAATCGCTGCTAAAATTTCTTTTTTTTTTATAACAACTTGCCAAATTATTCTACACACAAATATGAGCTATACAATCGGCGATTTGACACCACTACTGTCAATCTACAAATAGATCTCACGAAAAACGAAACACCTTTCATTCAAAGTGCAACCTTTACGTATATAATCAGCCTTCGACAAACAAATTCAATGACATAAGCAAAAGCCTTTAAGGTAGCTTAACCTATTGGCACCGTCACAATCTGTTGCCACTTTGGAACAGTATCTTCGAATTTGTAAACCACTTTAGCAGAGATAAGACCAGCCTATATGTACCTGCCTCCAATAGGTACACATATAAATCTCCATGTATACTATGTACAATCACCTATCGACGCATTCGAAAACCAAAGACACACATACACAAACTCATTCCCGGGTTAAATGTGTACGAATGTCACCGCATTGCGGTAGGATAGCAGATTGCGGGTAGCTGAAGTCGCGCATCTTTCGTATCGACCTCCCAATTGAACAGTATCCAGCTAAAAATAAGAGATATTGCATTCAATGTTTGGTAACTTGTTTTTATTGACAGTCGAACTAGTGGGAACGTGTTCTGTTTTAATGAATATCTTACGCTCGAGGAGTAGCTGCCTACTACTCCATGTTCGCCACACTTAATTTAGTCACTGAATCGCATGCGGACCTGTGGCGCTGTATAGCTATGGCGGACTGACGACGACTCGGATGACGCGGAATGCATTCGCATTTGCACAAAACTGTTAATTAATTTATTACCCGGTTGCTGTTCGTCGGCTCAAAATGTCCAAACACATTTTTTTCTTCATTTGTCAGTTCCATTAATTTGTAATTCGAATTCGGATTCAAAAAGTGAGACCCTCTGCAATACCATCTGATGATGATATAGTACTGGGTTGGCGCTCCGCACAACTTCCCAAGGGTACTGAGTACGGCTACTGTCGATAATGACAATGTTTCTTCATAATGAATGCAAATTGAACACAGTTTCGTACTCTGGACGAATGATGGGTTTTTGGTTTTTGTGCACACCTCGACCGAGTCGAACGACTTAATGGGGAGCTGTGAGTTGGTTTTTTTTTTTTTTTTTTTGATTTATTTTGCCTGTGAATTTAGTTTTCCCACTTTTACTGATTGAGTTGTTCGGAGTAATTGGGTTTTATTTTAAAAACTTACGCGCCCTGATACGCTTAATTATGCGCAGGCGCGTATTCGTATTCGTATTCGAATGTGATGGCTGCGCTGAAGTAGGCGGATATATTGTTACCGTATAAATTAATTTACACGCGTGCGAAGCATGTTCTTATTAAGCAATTCAGTTGATGTATGCATGCGAGCGCAGGACGCGTTCTCAGGACATTCATGCAATTCAATGAGCTTGAATTTCTGCATGTATAACTAATACGGCAGCTCATCGTCTCTGGCCGGACTATCTATCGCGTTGCGTCGATGCGATGACAATTTATGTACGCAATTAATGTTAAGAAATCTTTCTCTCACGTAGGAGATGTGAACAATTTACGCATTTCTTTGGTGCACAGACAGAATTGTGGGCAAATTAACGTCTTGGACGTTAAATAAAATTACATGTCCAAATTTGGCGAGTGTCAGATGGCGATGCCCGCCACAAGAACTAATGACTTCGCTGAAGCCATTACCAATTTGTACAGAAGGTATATATAAATCTGTCCATTTCTTTTCGTTCATCTAAGCTGTACAGCGATTGACCAAATTTGGCGAGTGGTCACGGACAAATGAGTTCTGCGAAATGTCAGGCACCACAATATTGTGGAATTTGGTTTGATTACTTATTTACAGGGGATGGACAATTAACGGCGTGGAAAAATCGTTGGGGAGTTAATGACTAGCTGTAGATCCGATTCGGAGTTTGGTTGGGTAATCATTTGCTGAAAGTGGCTTGTGTCTTGGGTACTGTAGCTTAATATCGCTGATGACTAGTGTGTATTTGTGCGAATTTCGTGGGAGATAAAATGGAACCAATTTTGTTGAAATTTAATTGAATTCTTAGGTAATATTGATAAAAAGAGGTTCTAGTTACTAAAAATAAATAGAGAAGGTTTTAGGAACCATTCGAGTGAAGTACTGAAACACCCCCATTGAACATAGTTCAGCCGGCGGTAAATGGATCAAATCACAACCGGAAGCAATGTTTTTTCTTACGGATAGTAAGGTCCCAGTAGGTGTCGTCATATCTGCAGAAGGTTCCATGAAGTATCGTCATATCTGCAGAAGGTTACTCAGTGTTAACAGGCATTCGGTAGTATAGTGGGAACAATTTCAAGAGTTTAATTGATAGAGGTAATGGCGATGAAATCACTCTTTACAGGGACCAGAATAAATTCCGACCAGCAGTGATGCAAAAGTCAGAGAAAACTTGCATCCCTTCATATAGCCATATCTACAATCTGGGTGAATGAAACGCGAAAACAGATTTTTTGTTCCGAAGGAAAACTCAGTCTCATAACCGCTTATGATTACAAATCACTAATTTTGCCATTGACTCTTTTAAAAACGATGGAACAAGATGATGTGCTCGTTAGAATCACGATCGTTGATAAATATCTATCGACTATCGATATCACATCATCCAAAATTAAGATCCAAATCAGTAGAGTGTGTCCTTCTCCAGGCTGTCTGGAGTATAGAAAAATCTCATGAAGAAAAATAACAAATATTAGCCACTTTTATTTATTTTGAGAGAGTCTTTAATAAGATTGCTGCAGACGGGCTCAGTGGTGAACAGCCGTGCAAAAGGTCTAAAGATGATTCAAAATAATTAAACTGGGCGATCTCTCGCGATGGTCTTTGAATTACCAATTGTCGAGAAAACCTTCTTGCAACTAAGGTGTTTTAATAATCCATAAAACTGATGGTTACACACCATAGTGCCATATCTCACCGAAAGTGGAGCTAATCAATCCACCATGGTGGAGAAAGCTAGACTGCCGCACTTGGTATTTCAAAGACGTTTGACAGAGTTTGGCATCAATCCCTTCTGTCGAAAATGCCTGCATTTGGAATCGATGAAAAACCTATTCAATGGAGATTAAAAATTATCTTTCGAAACGTTCAAATCAAGTTGTTTTGGACGGTTTCAAGTCTGCAACTCACCAAATAATTGCTGGTGTCCCTCAAGGCTCAGTTTTGTCCCCTACTCTCTTTCTTTTTTTTTTAAATTGTCTCTTGTCTGTAAATTCTAGTCCAATTCATTTCCTTCGTTGATGACAGTACTCTCAGCTTCTCATATTCGCTTTCAGGTCTATGCTTTCCATCTTCGAACTTGGACTATAAATTACAAAATATGTTGAGCTCATTGGATTCCGACCTTGACAGCACCATCAAGTGGGGATAAATCGAATAGAGTAGAATTCAATGCTTCCAAAATACAAAGCTGTCTTCTGTCATTAAAGTGAAACCAAATTCTGGAGTTATTATCCATGAATGGAACATACGTCAAAGAAATCGAAAAACTTTCTATGCTAGGTATGTGTGTTAGTAACGACTTACGTTGGAACGAACACATATTTCAAGTCGCTAAAAACGCAGCGAAATGTCTAGGTTTCCTTAATCGATGGAACATATATTTCACCCCTTCTGATCTATATAGAGCGTTTAAACGCCCTAAACTTGAGTTCAATGCCTACGCCTGGTCGGGTGCAACAAAAACAACATTGCACCTCCTAGATAGGATTCAAAGTCAAACGCGTGCAAGAAAAGCTTATTGGAGACATTAGAATTGCGAACTCTTTAGTTTCGATTAAACATCGTCGAAATATCTCCTACCTTACATTGTTTTTTTGCTATCTTAACCATCCAATGGTCATTGCTCCCATTCAACAACTCAGACGCAATACTAGCTACACCATGAATGCAAATCGGTTAACCCTCAAGCATATCTTCGGTCGAACGCTGAAATATAGAGATTCATACATAAACTGAACAACAAGAATGTGGAATGCTCTCTCAAACTCTGTTTTTCCGTTCAATTATAACTTACAGACAATTAAAACCAATGTGCATCGCTATCTCCTTTCTTCTTCTCCCAAATTTTCTTAACGCCCGCACTGTGCTAAAAGATATAAAGGGTATTCATAACCCCTTTGAGTACACGCAAATTATAAAAAAAGACCTATATTACCATTTGGAGGACTTGTCTAGTGGCAATCCACAAATAAAGTCACCCATATGAAAAATAGAACAAAGGTACAAAGGATAGCATGTACGTGTATATAAACCTGCTACCAATAGACCTTTACATGCAAGAATCTGCAGCCAAATGTGCTCTAATAATAAGCCAGCTCAACTTCTTGAAAATGAAGTTAGGAGGACACGCTCAAATTCTAAACAGATACCTGGGCTAAGCTGTATCCTCTGGCTGTATGCTGCCTCATCCTGACTTCCAAATGCCATTCTCCTGCATCAATTCAAGTAAAGAGGAGTGGGAGAGGAACGAACTTGGCACAGAAACTATATCCACATTCAATCAACCATTCAAAAATGGACGCAGGCGTTGGAGCTGGAGTGTTTTCAGAAACATTTAAGCTACGGAGGCAGCCAAAGCGACCTCAATACGTGAAGAGCTAAAGTTTCTTGGCGTCCAACATAACGTTAAACTCTGCTGCAGACACATTCAGGACATTGAAATTGCTGATGAACTGATCAGGCAGTCAACTCTGTTAAACCGCCACTATGTGACCTCAAATCACGGGTGGGACAGAAAATGAATATCATAAAATGTGGCCTGAGAATGAGAATGAGATGTGGCCTGAGAGTTTAACATTCTCAGGCCAGAACCCTGTTTTAACACTAGTAGACACTAGATACTAGTAGTAGACACTAGACAATAGTTGCAGCCACTAGACACTAGTAGTAGGCGCTAGTAGTAGACACTAGACAATAGTAGTACACACTAGTAGCAGACACTAGTAGTAGACACTAGACACTTCGGCAGATCCTGGAAAAATCGAAGAAGTCCAAATCGATACCCACCACCTATTCATCGATTTCAAAGCCACATACGACAGTATTTATAAAGACGAACTATACAGAGCCACGTCTATTTTTGGTATGCCACCCAAACTCGTCCGTTTGTGCAGGATGACGATGGAGAATTCTCGCTCCTCCATCAGGGTCGGAAACGACCTCACCGACACATTCAATACCAAAAAAGGATTTAGGCAAGGCGATGTGCTATCATGTGACTTCTTCAATCTGATTATTGAGAGGATTGTGCAAAACTCACGAGCCTACAGTATTCAAAAAATCGGGTGCAACTACTTGCTTACTCCGACCATATTGATATCATTGATAGGACTCAAATGTATTTTCGATTATTCTTTCAAAACTTGAGGAACAAAGCAAAACGAATAAACTTATTTTTGACAGGCTCGTTAGGCTCGAAAATAGTATTCGCAATAGAAGTACCCCACCTTTAACATGAATAGATTGCTTAAAATTCTTACGTGGAATGCCAATGGCCTTTGGAAAAAACTTGGAGAACTTGAATTATTTATGCAGGAAAAAGATATAGACATCTGTTTAATATCCGAAACTCACGCAAAGAGTAATTCGAACTTAAAAATAAAAGGTTACCTCGACTATCATGCTCTACATCCATCGAATAAGGCTAGAGGTGGAGCCTCACTATATATAAAAGAGTGTATCGAACATTCGATTGATCTTAAACTAGAAATCGATACAATGCAAGTTAGCTCTATACAAGTCAAAAGCAGACAATCCTTTCTGAAGATATCGTCTATTTACTGCCCACCACGATGCAAGGTTGAGAAAATTGACTTTGAAAACTTGTTTAATTCCCTTGGACAACGTTTTGTCATCGGAGGGGACTTTAATGCAAAACATACATTCTGGGGATCTAGATGCATATCACAGAAGGGTAGGATGCTTTATGATATAGGTAGAAAGTACAATACCGAATTTCATTCTACGGGAAAACCAACTTACTGGCCAACTGATGCTAGAAAAATACCGGATTTGATCGATTTTTTTATTGTAAAAGGTCTGCCGTCCAATCGAATCAAAGTTGAAGAATGCTTTGATCTTTCCTCTGATCATTCTCCAGTCATTTTAACAATGAGCGAGTCACTGATTATAAATGAAAAACCACCCAGATTAACAAACGCGAAAACCAACTGGGAAGGTTTCAAAAACGATATTGAAAATAATATCCGACTGGGTGTATCGCTTAGAACTCCATTGGAACTCGAAGTCGCTGTTGACTCATTTATCAATACCATCCAAAAAGCAGCATGGAATAATACTCCTCAACAGAACAAAATAGTGAGCTATAGTAAAATTAAGTACCCCCGTGAAATACAAGATTTAGTAAGACAAAAAAGAAAAGCTCGTAAAAGATGGCACCAAACTCGTGCCCCGCAAGATAAAACACATCTCAATCGGTTGAGTAATTTGCTATCAAATTCGATTAAATACTTTAAAAACCATTCAGTAGAAACTTATCTGCAAAGCCTAACCGCTGGAAAGGAATCGAATTATTCGCTCTGGAAAGCAATCAGAGTCATAAAACGGCCAAAAATCGCTGTGCCGCCCATTAGGGTAACTCAAGACGTTTGGGCAAAGAGCGATAAGGAAAAAGCTGACGTTTTTGCCTCACATCTTGAGGAAACATTTAAGCCATTTGATGGTCCGGCGCAAAATGAAAACATTAATATATTCGAGAGTACAACCGATAATAACATAGTAAGATATGCAAGTATTGCCGAGCTTAAACGGGAAATACAGAAACTAAAGCCTAAAAAAGCTCCGGGTTATGACCTGATTACAGGAGAACTTCTTAAAATGTTGCCTCGGAAAGCATTAACTAAGCTTCTTTTTATTATAAATGCAGCAATCAGATTAGAATACATACCAAGACAGTGGAAAGTCGCGGAAGTGATTATGGTTCTAAAACCAGGAAAATCACCGAATGAAATAAAATCTTACAGGCCTATTTCACTTCTTCCAATAATTTCAAAAGTTTTTGAACGGATATTACTCGGTCGCTTACACCCCATAATTGAACAGAAACGTCTTTTACCTGACCATCAATTTGGGTTTAGAAGTAAACATTCAACGGTGGACCAAGTACATCGAATTACAGATGTAATTGAGAAAGCTTTCGAAGAAAAGAAAATTTGTTCAGCCGTATTTCTTGACGTGTCGCAAGCTTTTGACAAGGTGTGGCACAAAGGCCTTACTTATAAACTAAGTCAAGTTTTGCCAGAACAATTATATAAAATCCTCGTGTCGTATCTTGAGCATAGACTCTTCCGTGTGAAACTTGGAAGCGAATATTCCGAGTTCAAAGAAATAATGGCAGGTGTACCGCAAGGAAGCGTCCTTGGACCAATCCTGTACCTCATATTCACTCGTGATATCCCACAAACAAACGATACAATAGTTGCAACGTTTGCTGACGATACTGCTATACTAGCAGTTGCCACAACAATAGAGGAAACAAATATTAAATTACAAAACGCTCTTAACGAGGTTAATGAATGGACTAAATCCTGGCGGATTGCACTTAATGAGAGCAAATCGATCCATGTAGATTTTTCGTATAAACGGACAAACAATTTGCCTGTATTTCTAAATACTGTTCGAGTCCCGTTTGCAAATGAAGCGAAATATCTCGGTATGACACTCGATGCAAAATTAAAATGGAAGTCGCATGTAAAAAAGAAATGCGAAGAACTTAAGAATAAATACAGAGAACTGTACTGGTTGCTCGGAAAATATTCGAAGCTTAACCTTGATAACAAGCTGCTATTATACAAGCAAGTGCTAAAACCGGTTTGGACATATGGTATACAACTATGGGGTTGTACCAGTGAAACGAATCTAAGCATTTTACAAACTTTTGAAAACAAAATGTTAAGATCATTCGTCAATGCGCCGTGGTACGTAAGGAACGAAGATCTACGCAGAGATCTGGGTATTCCCGCGGTTAAAGATGAAACAAAAAATTTTGCACGAAAACATAAAAAACGTTTATTAGGACACGTTAACACAACAGTCCTCCAAATTCTTGACGAAACAAATATATTGCGGCGTCTTCAAAGAACTAAACCCTTAGATTTGGCCCGATAATAACAAACCGCGCTATAATTGCGGAAAAGCAGGAACTCTCAAAGGAAAGTTACCTGCCAAACATATTATATAATCGTGATAAAAAAAATTGCTGGATAAGTCGAATACTTAGTTGCAATAGAAATACCAAATGGGTGGTGGTTTTAGTGAGTAAAAATCTCACACTACTTTGGGCACGTGCTCATCGTGTCTATGAAGATTTCCACCAGCCCACGGAAAAAAAAAAAAAAAAAAAAAAAAAAAAAAAAATTGATAGGACTCAACGTGATGTCATAGCCACGTGGCAGGAAGAAGTGGCAAAAATGGGTTAAGCAGTAAATGAGGGTAAGACAAAGTATATGCTGTCAACACGAAAGGAAACACAACATCGACGAATTGGACAGAACATCGCCATTGACATATATAACTTTGAAATACTTTGTCTACCTAGGCTCCACTATTAATTCTGAAACCAACAAAATCTCGTCAGAAATTTAACGAAGAATTACTCTTGCCAACCGCTGTTTCTTCGGGCTAAGAATGCGATTCTGTGGTAAAGTCCTGACTTGAACTACGCAGGAGATCCTAAATAAGACCCTGATCATTCCAGTCCTGTCCTACGGCGCTGAAACGTGGATCGTGTCAAAAGCGGATAAAGAAATACTTGGTCGATTTGAGAGGGAAAGTCTTCGAAAAAATCTTCGGTCGTATTTCCATTGACAATCTATGGAGTCGACGATTAAACCAGAACTATACAACCTGTACTGTCAAAAAACCCGCATTGCACGTTTAATATGGCTACGACAAAAAGAGCGAATGAACATCAATACATCGGCTCGTAGAATCTTGGACTCCCAGCCAAGTAATGTGTTCGCCTTTTGAGTGGAAAGTTGTGCGTTCAATGCCAGCCAAAATCCAATTAACTTTTATTCAAAAGAAATAAAAATAGGTCGGTTGCTACACCTAAAATTATGCAACATCTTGAAATTTCTTCTAATTGACAATGACTGCCCGAAGTTAGTTAGGACACCACCCATGGAGTTCGTCTCCACTACATCCAACGTCTTTCTTATCACTCTCTTTCTTCCCCTTCTCCAACGCTCGTATTGTGATAAAACATTTAAAGGGTATTTATAACCCCTTTAGTGCGTGGAAGTTATAAATAAAACGTATGAGAAGGCTACAAACAACTGCGTGAATCGTTTTATACCCTATCCCATCTAATCCTTAAAATAAATATTTCTTTAGAGCGGGTTTTATAACAAAGAAATATTAAAATTGAAATTGACGCAACAGTTCAGACAGTTTAGAAAAATCTTGAATGGTTCGACCAAAAAAAAAAACGTTTTTCTCCTGATATGGTATGGCGTAGGGAATACAAATGGTTTTTGCATGAAAACGCCTGCAAAAAGTGGCCGTGGGTAAAAATGATATATGGAAAAACATTTTATATATACAAGGCCAGTTACTTTGCATCTGTTTTTTTTCGAAATGTTTAAAATTTTACCGAAAAACGGTTTTTACTGAAAACTCCTCAAAAAACTTTGTATATACGAAATATAGATATTCGGATTGTCTAGATATGTTCTTCAGACACTTTTTAAAAATCTTGAACGGCTTGGCTTAAAATTAGGTTTTTCTACAAAGTGGTCGTTGTAGTGGGCGGATTTCAAAAATGTTTACACATGTTCGAACAGCACGTACAAGGACCACATGTACCAAATTTCATTATGCTAGCTCAAAATTAAAGGCATAAAAACCAGTTACCTACAGACGGACGGACAGACAGACATGGCTTAATCGACTCAGCTAGCGATTATAAGTCGACCCATATACTTTGAGGTATACCTAGCTAAATTATTTCACTATGTTACAAACTGTGTGTCAAAACTAATATACCCCTATGGGATAGGGTATAAATAGGAACCGACCTCAACCAACTTGGAGTGCGCAACTAGAGGCAGTTAGCTAACTTCTGGGCTAATTGGAGATGCATGTTGGTTTAGCTCGTGAACACTCATTTCGGAAATACATTTTCATAATTATAACGCGTTGGTATGCCTAATGTTCCCAAGTTCACCTCAATTCGAAAGGTACTAGGGCTTGACTTGCATGTATTTACTAGATATTTGTTAATTTAATTGAATTGATATCCTGATTTTGTTGCAGGTGTTGTTTGATGTTCACATGAAATGCGTAAGGCAGTATTGTCTGAGGCCTTGACTACAGTCTTTCTTATTTTATTTTTTAAGTAAAACAGAAGATGATCGGGTTTCCGATGTAATTATTTCATTTAAAATCACAACTGAAGGTTTATACTTCCTAACGACACTTTAAGGATAATTGAAGCGCGAAGAAGATAAAGGGCCTAAGTGTCATTGTCAAACATGTGTGTAATTAGCGTTTTAAGTTGTTTACCTATCACTTTTTTGATCAAAATAATAAAAAGCATAAACATGTATTTAAACTCAAGTCCGTTATAATGTTAGCAATATATTTTATTGAAAAGACTGGATTTGCGAAATATTTGTGTTTTCAAAAAAATGTCTTATTGGTCCTTCATCTTCTAAGCGCTTTAATTGTTAAGTTGCGAAGAAAAGTGATGATGGCATAAATGTATCTTTTTCTTACGATGACTGGTTTCTATTTTTGGGGTCCAATAAAGAATTGTAGATTATAAAACTGCATCAACATGTGTAGATCTCCTTAAACTACCATAAAGATATTACTTACATCTATCCCAGCTAATTACTTTTTTATTAGTATGGAATTTATTGATGTCCGTAAGACACGAAGTCCCCAAGATCAGCTTACCTTATCTAAGGCGGCATAAATAGAAGCAAATCTGGCACTTGAAACAAAATTAAAATTATAACTTATAGTGCTTATAAAATATAGATATATGCCGACTTACTAGTCTGATTTCTAAACTAAACACAAACTGGTGAGATCTAAAAAAAAAAAAAACTATGTGGACACTAGTTGAACAACCTGTTTCCGTCGTGTAGTTCGTTCATCTTTCGCATAATAAATTTATTTTAATTTCCATCCCACTCCTACATGAATATGTATTTTCAAAATCATGCCAACCGCTAAGATTTATTGTTTCGTAAACTCTAACAACAGCGTCGACCTAGTATCACATTTTTGTACACATAACCTAGCCTATGTGTCACCTCCAATAAATCGGTGTACCTTCATGGTCAATCAAAAATCGTAGCCTCACCCGGTTCCCATAAACCAGGAGAATCTAGCAAATCTCCAGACTAATGTATGCATTTATACGTACATGACAGTCAGACAACCAAATACCACACGACCGTCAAAGACAACAGCAACAACAACAACAACAAAAACCAACAAGGAATTGTAAAGCTCATTATTGTTTTGGCGCCAATGCGGTTATCAGTCGTAAATGTTTTAATGTTTTACTGATGTGCCCTCCGCCAAGGAGACACAACGCGACAAGAAACCAACCACAAAAAAAAAAAAAACGACACAAGTGGATTCGGATACGGATTCGGATACAACGACGATCGACGACGACATTGCATGACTCACATTCCCCACTAAATGAGCATTCTCAAAATTGTTTAGATTCTACCCGGTTGCTCTCTTTGGTCGAGATGAAATTCATCGAGTCAGACAAAGTGTGGGTTGACGGTTGCAGATTTTTCGGCTAATAGCACATCGTCCTTATGAGTGGCCTGGTCCTGAGTGACCGCTCAGTGTCCAGAAGTCGCAGATGTTGCCACGATGATGGTGTCCAGATACACATGTTAACAGCGAAATCAAGTTTTACTTGTTCGATTATTTTTTTTCTTGTTGTTGTTGTATTCTTCTATTAGAAGGACGATTAATACAGAGCTCACCTGCTGTGTTGCATGTTTCACATTTTATGAGTGTTCTTTTTTTTCTATCTTTTTCCTTATTTCCACCGCCTCCTTTCATTAGTTTTTTTTTTCGTTTTATTATTATTTTTTGGTCTAACGAAATCATCACATAAAACAATTAAATTGAAAGATATTTTGAATGTATATTCCTATGGTAGAGCGAACAATCAAACAAAAAAAAAAAACACGAATGACCAATTAAAATTAATTTAAGAGTAATAACGTTGTTATTTAAGAATTCGATATTTTTTCCTTCTCTTTTGTATCTGAAGGCATAAGTGAAAGTGGAATTTCGATAATTCCTCTTTTTCTGTCAAGAACAACATCAATTAGGTTGTAAAACATTGGACCAAATTCTTTTATTATTGCACGAGTGGTGCATTGTTGTAGTATGCAAGGTGTTTTAGTAATAATGCTATCTGGAGGGTAACTTTTTGTTGTATGGTGGCATGACAACACGAGGCTGAAGTTCAATGTATTCGATTCGATTGTGATGTGACTGATGTGAGTGTGTTTTTTTTTTTCATTTGTTCCGTTGCGATAAATTTGAAATGATTTTTAATTCGATTAATTAATTGCGATTTTCAGGAAGGGGTATGTGGATAATTGGTGGCTTTTTTATAATTACTTTATAATGTGGAATGGCAGATTTGTCAGAAACGAATATCAGATATTCCCGGAATTATACCAGTTTGCTGGGCAACTCTTTTGTTTTGGGTAAACGCTGCTAATGTTTATTTTTGCTCTTCAGCTGGGGGGGTTTTTGGTCATGTGAAAGTTGATTAGTAATTTTTTTGTTCGAATTGACGGTCTAGCAGGGAATCAGAGTTTCTTCGTATATTGGCAAAATAAACGGAAAACAGTTTTTGAGTGACGAAATTTGAAACTAAATTACATATTAGGAAAAATAAACTCTTCAGCTGGGGGGGTTTTTGGTCATGTGAAAGTTGATTAGTAATTTTTTTGTTTGAAAAGACGGTCCTGCAGAGTTTCTTCGTATATTGGCAAAATAAACGGAAAACAGTTTTTGAGTGACGAAATTTGAAACTAAATTACATATTAGGAAAAATAAATAAATCTCATGTTTGAAAATCGGCTACTAAGCATGCAACTCACTGGCCTGTATCAAACGACAAGAAATTATCCATATAGGCGATTCTTCATTTATTTCAAATTCAAGTCTATTTACAGACTTATTTTAGGCATAGGAAGATGTGCATCAGGATATTTTGGTTAATGTTATCCTTTTAAAATTAATTTATAATGCTAAATGACAGAATTTCCAGAATCAAAAAAACATTCCCGGAATCATACCAGCACGCTGCTCAACTCTTTTGTTTTGAGTAAACAACGAAACATTTCTTGTTCGGTCCAAGAGCGGAAAGAAAGTTTTTGTGTGCCATACCCCTTAACCGGTTAAAATCGTATTTTTTTTTAATGATTCCATAAAACACTTTATGACGACCTGACTTTGTACTGGGCGAGCAGCGTGACCAGATGCATGGTCATGCTGCTATTCATAACGACCAACAAGTCACACACCATCTCGATGACAAAAAGAGGAATATTGTCAATTCCAATAAAGTAAGCCACTCCTTATGACACGTCTGATCTTGAAAAGTATGTTAGCCCCTGGAGGTCCTTACTTAAGCAGTTTCACCTTCATTATCTGCTCAGGGGAGAGTTGGGATATTCATATGTTTCTGTGGATTGTGTTAGGTGGGATAGTTCCAATTATTATTATTATTTAGGCTTTAAAGGTCGACTCTAGCTCTAATTCAGGTGTATACGCTTGGCATGGTAGGAGTTTTTCAAATCAAGATCAATTTTTACGTAGTGACGGGCTGAGTGGCGTGATGGTTAATGCGATGCACTACAGCGAAGAAGGTCTGGGTTCGATGAAATTTGTCCAGAAATGACTAACGTCTTAGATGAAACGGAATTTTAAAGGTGTACTCATCGTGCCTTGGTCTATCATATTATGGATCTGCAGTAGGAGACTAGAAATTTTGTCTCTCATATTAAACAATGCTTTCTGCTTGGATTGTTAGTTGCCAAATGTCTTAAACGCAATCTAGATATATATGTAGTGTTGACTCAGGTTGAAGTATGAGCTTTGCAGTTTACGACTCGCAGATAAGCCATTAAGTATAGGAATATTAATTAAGAAGCATAAGAATTTTAAATATTTTAATTAGAGTTATTTTGTGTAATTGGAAAAGTCATGCACTAGTGACTTTACTTGTATTGTATGGGCATGGTCATTTAATCTCTAGCTAGCTTTCATGGTGGGAACTTTTTCAATTTGGCATTCGAAATCGACGTTAGTCTGTAGAATTCCAATCATTGTTCAAAATATTTGTTACCACATACAATGGCCAAGGCTTTCGAGCAACGCATATCCCATAACCTCTCGATTAACACCGTACCACCAGCAGCATTTGTCAAAGAACATTGGCAACGATGCTAACAAGCCATTAGATATCTTGGTAAGTAACGTCCATAAACTCGTAACCAAATCTGGTCGGATGAAAGTATGCATGCAGAATGGAACTACAGCATCGTTTGCCCGATCCACAAAAAAGGAGACCCTCTGAACTGCGCCAACTACAGAGGCATAAGTCTCCTCAATATCGCCTACAAGATCTCATCTGCCACACTATGTGAACGCCTGAAACCGTTTACCAACAACCTGATCGGCCCTTATCAGTGTGGTTTTGGGCCAGGAACGTCCACAACCGATCAAATTTTCACACTTCGGCAGATCCTGGAAAAAACCCAAGATGTCCAAATCGATACCCACCACCTCTTCATCGATTTCAAAGTCGCATACGACAGCATTTATAGAGACGAACTATACAGAGCCATGTCTCGTTTTGGTATACCGCCCAAACTCGTCCTTTTGTGTAGGATGGGTCGGAAACGACCTCATCGACGCATGCGATACCAAAACAAGGATTGTGGCAAGGCGAGGCGCTATCACGTGAGTTCTCCATTGTGAAAAACTCCGAGCCAACTCCAGAAACACAATTTTTGCAAAAATCGGTGAAACTACTAGCATACGCCGACGATATGACGTCCTTTTGTGTAGGATGGGTCGGAAACGACCTCACCGATACATTCGATACCAAAAAAGTATTGAGGCAAGGAGATGCGTTGTCACGTGGCTTCTTCAATTTGATTCTTGAGACGATTGTGAAAAACTCCGAGCCAACTCCAGAAGCACAATTTTTGCAAAAATCGGTGAAACTACCAGCATACGCAGAAAATATTGATAAAAATGGTGGGACTCAACGTGATGTCATAGCCACTTTTGCTGGTATAGACAAGGAAGCGGCAAAAATATGTTTAGCTGTAAATGAGTGTAAGACTAAGTATATGCTGTCAACACGAAAGGACACACAACAGCGACGAATTGAATAGAATATCAACATTGACAGATATAACTTTGATTTAGTACGGGACTTTGTCTACCTCGCCTCCGCTATTAACTCTGACAACAACATCTCGTCAGAAATTAAACGAAGAATTACACTACACAACCGCTGTTTCTTCGGACTAAGAAGGCAATTCAGTAGTAAGGCCCTCACTCGAACTACTAAGGAGATCCTATATAAGAACCTGATCATCCCAGTCCTGCTCTACGGCGCTGATGCATGGACCGTCTCAAAACCGGTTGAAGAAATCCTTGGTCGATTCGAGAGGAAAATTCTTCGAAAAAACTTCGGTCCCGTTTGCGTTGACGAGCTGTTTTTTCTTATTGCATATGTCATGGAGTAGGGTATACAACTCGTTTTTAGAAGAAAAAGTCCCAAAAAGTGGGCGTGAATTGAAATGTGAAATGATCTATAAATGAAATTTTCAAACTAATTTTACCAAATTTCGAAATTTTTTTTGTTGACTTCTTTATGACTTGACCAAATCATTTTTTTTATAAAAAGGTCCCAAAAAGTGATCATGAAAGTTTTGTTACAATCGGTAAATGCGTTTAGGCGGGAGGAGTATGCGAGACACGTTTTAGGGCTCAATTTTTACACAACTCCTCTTCAAAAATGTTATTTTCATTATAAAAATAAAACAAGTAATTGACCACATTGTCTGTCAAACATCGGTTCTTCAATATCATTTGGCATTTTTTGAATTCAAGAATTCACATGTTTTGTTCTATTAGGCGGAAAAATTCTGGAAAACCAATTTATTTGCATTTTCGCATTTTAAGAAAATTACTGAGCACTGGCAAAGCTGGGCAGCTCAAAATAGTTTATTTAATATCTTTCGGATGTCTTCGCCGACCACTTTGGGTGCTTTCAGGTACCACCGGTTGAGAACCACTTGTCTAAAAGAAGATCTTGAGGATATTACAAACGTTTCTTAACAAATAAGGAACCACTAGATTAAAAATTGTAAACCAAAAATATATTTTAAAAAGAATGCATAGAGTGGATGACATTTTTTGTTAAAATGCGTAGATTTATGCTTTGATTCATATTACGTGTGTATTTAATAAGTATACACCTTATGTTTTCTTACACACGTCGTTCTTAAATCCAATTAGGCGCATTTGTTTTTCCTTCTATTACTGTTTCTTGCATTTCCGTAAGGTCCTTCTTTTAATGACCCGCAATATCTAGTCAACGCATATGTCTGGGGGTCACTTAATCACTCGAAATCATACTGAAGAAAGGAAAATTATAGATCCTGTCATACTGCCCACTACAAATAATCGTAAATGTATGTAATTATTACTTGCAAGTCGGAACCATGTTTGTTAATGGTAGAACCATCTGGTAGATGCCACATTAAGACGTGCATCTGTTGAAAAAATTACCAAATATTACCTAGTCAAGAGATATGGGATGCAGTCAGCTATTATAGGTAGAAACGGGTCCTACCTAATGAAAAGAATGTTTGGAATGTTGCTTTAGCGTTTCTTTTAAAAATTACTTCTGGGGACATTTATATTTTTGTGTTATAACAATCAATACCAATATATGTTGGAGGAATAAAAGTAACCATATGTGTATTGTATTAACATTTAATTAAAATCCAGTGGGTGGTTGTAAATGTAACATCTTGTCAGACGATGCTTAACTTTTGTAAACGCAAACACAGGGAGAATCTAAACTTACATCACGGAATGATATACTCCTCATGATCGAGAAGTAATCGTGACTATTTTTGGATACCCTAAGCCAACTGGTCCACTGGTGACCAAATAGGTGCTTTAAGTCACCATACCCAACTAATAATTTCGCTTCGATAAAAAGGTATTTCATCCGATATACTGAGAACTGGATAATTGAATATTTTTCGAAATGAAAAAAATGAAAAAACATGTTGGTGTTGCCACAACTGGGAATCGAACCTATTCTACGTGGTAGTTCATCGCTTAAAAAACTCAGTATTTATTGCTGGGGATGAGGATGACGTGGTGGTACTAGTTCCAGCAAAATGCGCCTCCGTTATAAATGAAATCATGGGGGCTGCTCTAGATCATGTGCTTAGCACATGGGCTGTAAGTTGTGGCCTCGGTGTAAACCCGAGCAAAACGTAATTGGTGCTTTTCACCACCAAACCCAAAACACCCTCCCCCGTCTTAATGGCCGACCACTCAAGACATCTTCCAGCGCTATGTATTTGGCTATCATGCTTGACCCAATACTCAAATGGAAACACAAAGTCGAACGTAGAGTAAGGAATGCATGTGTTGCCTTCTTAGCTTGCAGCAAAACCTTTGGAAATATTTGGGGACTTCAACCAAAGCTGACCTTTTGAATGTACACAGCAGTTGTATTTCCAATTCTCACTAGTATGGTGGCCCGCATTGGTAAAAGGCTACAATTTCACAACACTAAAAGAACCGCCTTTACAGGCACCACGGCTGCACTGAGGTCGCGCCAACGAATACCCTTACTGTGCTATTACATCTCATGCATCTCGGCAAACACATTAAAGATTCCGCTTTATGCAGCTCAGTAAGACTCAAGGAGTCAGGATGCTGGACTACAAGGCCGTACGGCCAAGTACCAATTTGGGCTCGTTACCAAACGGCATGGTCACGTTTCCAACAGACAACATCACACCTACACTAAGATTCAAAAAAGGCTTCCACGTAGAACGAAGTAGTTGGCGATTTTGACACGATCATCTACACCGACGAATCTAAGATGAACTGTGGTGTGGGGTCTGGAGTCTACTCGGTATCACCAGTTCTGCCTACCGGATTTTGCCAGCGTATTCCAGACGGTACTACTGAATATCCGATATGCCTGCACGTTACTGGGGTGTGACACCACGGAAAAGCAAATTGTTGCTATCCTTATACGTAGTCCGTCGATAATGTGAATTTCTCTAAAATGTAAATCGGCAAAACTTTAGATTGTCATCTCTATAATGTCAACTTCCGAAATTTTCAACCTCTAAAATGTAAATTTTGTTTGTAAAAGTTTTTATATTTCTTTTGTTTTTCTTGCTCGTATTGCGTGCGATATTAGGGACTAAATAACTGTTATTTGTCTTTAAATTGCAAACGCAGCTGCAGGGTATAGGGAGGCAACATCTGCCATTTGTGTGGATGTGAATATTTTATGATCATTTGTGTTTATATTGGTTCAGTTAGTTGTGTCTTGTGTCTTGTGTGATTCGTGTTTCTTATTTAGTTTTGTGTGTAAAATATGTTCAATTCGTACATAGTTGCACCTAAACAGAAATTGCAACGATTTTCATCGATTAAAGATAAGTGCAAAATTTTACGCGAACTAGATGCTGGACATCCTGGATTTGCATCAGCTGACTACGAAAATTGCCAGCTTATCTGAGGCCACCTGTGCGATAATATGAGACAATATAAATCTATGTCTCCTCCTCTGTGCCACGTAGATTTATGTCATGTGTCTTTCCTTCTATGTATCTATCCGTCTCTCTCTGTTGTATAAATGTCTTGATCTGTCCCAGCCGATGGCCTCAGTCGCCAGTGCTGTTATGTGTCTGTAGTTCGTTGCATTCATGTGCGAAGTACTGTGATGTCAATGTCAATGTCAATGTCAATTGCATCAGCTGAAAAGTATGGTGTGTCAAAGTCAACGATTACAGGAATAAAATTAAATTCGATGAAGCTGTTGGACCATTTCAAACAAACCGAATCTGGACCAGGGAAGATGAAAACGCTAAGGAAATCTGAAATGCTTAAAAATGGAAAATGCGTTGTTCGAGTGGCTAAAAAAGCAAAGGGAGAACTACATTCCAGTTTCAACAGAATTACTCTGCCGAAAAGCAAACCACTTCAACTTGCAATTTAAAGAAGCTTGAAATTTTAAAGCTGGTCAAGGTTGGGTGTACAAATTTAAGCAAAGGCATGGTGTAAGGACATTAAAAATATGCTGCGAAAAATGTTCATGTAATAAGAACGCAGTTAATCCATTTTTGGAAAAACTACATGAAACTATCAAGGAAATGTGAGGACACTTCGGAGATTGAAAGCGACGAAGTAACTCCAGCTGCTCAAAAAAAAACTAACTTGCCAGCAATCCAGTGTACAAATACGCTTCTTGAGTACGCCCATCATAATGAATTTCTAGTTTGCTGAAATTAGGGGTAAAAGCAATAGAAAGATCAGTCAAGCTATTTTCCAGTCCAAAATAACAAAATATTTTACCAAACATTGAGAATACCAATATCTGAATATTTTAACTTTTGTTTTTTTTTAAATGGATAAAATTATTTTATTTTTGTTTTTCTTCCAAAATACTCAATATTGAAACTGTAATTTTAAAAATCATTTTGTGTTGTTTTTAATGGATTTGAAAATCGTTTCAATCAGCTAAGTAAGCACTGAAAAAATGTTCCAGTAATGTGAATCCCTCTTAAATCTGAAAACGCATTGTTTTAATTAGTTTACATTATCGAGGGACTACTGTACTATATGGTCAAGAGGAAATTAAGTCCATCACCTCGAAGCTGGTACAGGAATGTCGAAACGAACTTTCCCACATATGCGAAGCGTTCCTTTCTCTGGGTTCTAGGGCACAGTGACATTGAAGGAATCGAGCGTTACGATAAGCAGGCCAGACAAGGCTCTATACGGCTTACTTCCGGCATGGGTCCATATTCCGCTAGGTGCAGTTTAGGGACAAATCCAATCATACTTCCTGAAGAAGGACGACTCCAAATGGAGAAGGATAACAAATTGAGTGATATCGAGTAAGATATGACCTTCCTACGACAAGAACAGAAAAAGGGACCTACTTAATAAAACCCATATTGCAAGCATTACTGCGATAGTCATGGTGTACTGGTCAATTGGAGACCATGCGGCCAAACTAGAGATCCTATACGCAACCCTAAATGCTGCAGTTGCGGGAACAAAAATGAGAGAGAAACCCTCTCCCATTTCATCTGCAAATGTCCGGCACTAGCCAGAGCCAGATTGCGTGAATTAGACCAAACATTTTTCGATAACCTTAGCAATATCTCGGGTAAAAGGATACAAGATTTTATCCATTTTCTAGGACCGCACTAGCAAAAGCCAGGTTACATTCATTAGACCAACCATTCTTCGGCAACCTTCGCGATATCTAAGGATTCATAAAGGATTTTAGCAAGATGATGCACCGTCGTTCGATTTCTTCAATATTTTCATGGGCTTCAGTTTTATCGTGAACGGCTGAATTGAGATAAGCTTTTTTGAAAGTTTTTCCAATCGAATGCTTTGTCACAATAAAAGGATAGGAGGACTTATAATTATAACACTGCGAATAAAATCTCAGTATGGTTTAAGAGGCTGACTGCAAAATTACAAAATTACGTTATTGTGAAGCCCAATTACTTTTTTGTGTCGAGAGTAAGATAAAATCGCTTAGTAACATAAAACAGAAACTATTCATTAATAAATTGCGTTGGTGTACGGTGTTGGATACTAAAAAAAAAAATCGATATTAGTCCGACGCAATGTATAGAACTTCTTAAAAAACGTACCTCTTAGAGAGAACATTTGATAGAAGATACAATGGGATATGTCACCGCTCATACATTTGTGCAATTCAGTGTTCTATTCACACTTCAATATCAAAATCAATTCAAATGCAATATGATTTATACTGTTACTTTATGTTTTACTTTTCATAACAACACACAGCCTGGTGAACCTCGATGTCACCTCATTTGAATCACTATACACTTAACACACTGAAACTTTATATGTTAGTTCTCAAGTCTCAAATTCTCAAACACTCTCGTAACTCAAAACGAAGGTGGAAAATGATATTAAATTGAATATATAACACCATTAAAATATTTTTAGAATTATCAATTGCCAAGTGAATGATGTGCCTTTCGCTGGAAATGACTTTGTGAATTTTACTTCATCTGGTGCATTCGTCAAACAAAAGAGTCCAGTTACGAACTGCTGATTACATTTTTTTTTTCGCCAGCAATTATGCGTCGCAACATAAATTCCAATCGAACCCATACATTTGATAAACATAAATAATAGTATCCTTTAGGGAAATCCAAACATTTCAACATTCACTTATGAATATCAAAGACTATGTGCAAAAAAAAAACCGAATTCATTCCAAAGCTCTCATGAGCCACTCATTAAGAAATCATTGGCTGCGTGGTGCCGTCTTAAGGTTTCAATTTGTAAAACATCCAATTCATTAAATTATACAACATACCTAGGAGATGCCAAAACAAGAAACCAGCCTAAGCGCCTTTATAAATTCGAATTCCAGATACTCTCCGCCAATGCAAGATGACACATTATATTTCCCATATATTACAGAAGCAAATACAAAACAAACAACCAAATGACAAAGATCATCGAAGTCCTCTGAGTATGTATCAACGTGAGGATATTAAGAGACGCCTGTTGCTTGGCCGCTCACCACTTTTCAGAGGCCATCACGCTATCTTAAGCCCATTAACTCAGTCACTAATGGAACTTATCACATTAGAATCCACTCCCTTCCTTTCATATTTCTGTGCGCACAATGCACATATACTTACCCAGCATCTATACACGTACTTACATTTATGTGTATGGCTTTATGTTAGCGCAGAGTGTTTTTACGAATCTATAAGTGGGGCGATGACTTTATGCGCTGCTGGTGAGTTGCATCTTGTCGTGGTAGTTGGTAGGACTAAAAAAAAAACTATTTGGCCACCATACAGACAACATATGCGCACATGTCATTGAAGAAATTAACTTGAGGAGATGAATCTGATGGCAGATCACGTCTACTGAAGCCATTGGGGGCCTTTCATCGTGTAATTAACGAGGAATCAGTTAAAATTGGCGGATTTAATATTGCCTACATCGCGCAGTGATCAGAAGAGTTACCTCGCCTTTCAGTCGTGCGTCCTGCACCCGATGATGGACTATTGTGTCGACACGACGCTCTGCACACTGAATCAATAAGAAAAATGAACAAAACTCCTTGTGCTTACAACTTATTAGCGGCTGAGTGTCAAATTAATTTCCCCGATCATCCGAATAATTGCCGCATACTGCGGCAGGTAGTTCGACTCCGGGACATTAAAGAGCATCTGATAAATCGGAAGTCCCGAGGCAGCGCAAAACAGACAGTTTTTATGTGTTTTCTTTTGTCCTCTTGTACGGACACGAAAAACATGTGTAGCGAGTTTCCGCTTTTGCCTTTCGGGGTGATGAAGTAAACGCGCGCATGTGTTGATGTTAATGGATGACGCGGACGCCCGAGTATTAAAAAAAAAAACAATGATATACCCTCACGATGCGACGAGACGGTGACGGCTCCATATTGAAATACGAAAAAAATATATTAAAAGAAATTCCTTTGATCTTGTCTGCGGATAGTAGCATTAGAGATACATTTTCTTATGGATTAACTTTATATAGATAATTTGATTCATGTTTTTGATACATGTAACTCCTACCTGTGCGCTTTGATGTTAATGTTTCAATTTCAACATTAAGGCAGCACTGTTTAACTAAATAACCATTCAGATTTTGAAGTGACGTAACTAAGTATGTGAACAAAGTAAGCAATTCTTGTGTGGTTAACAACTTTTCGAGGCACCGACGGAGGTTTTATTTGCTAGTAAGCTTTTGAACGCACCGATAGGAATACCTAATGCACCCATGTCGGGTACAACTGGTAATTAAGTTCAATGTCTGGCGTATTCATGAGCATAACAGTTCCTTGCCACTATGCCCAGGCACCCAGCATAGTTGAATGTTAAACTGCTTTGACATCTCTAGGGTTGTCTATAAATTTTTTAAGACTCATTAGAGGGAATTGGTGACCGCTTGGCTGTCCAAGAAGATGGTAATATCCTTGGCAGATATTACATTGTATTTAAGCAAGGATAAGACTTCTTCGATAGCCATGAGTTCCGCCTTAAATATCCCATTGGTTATTTTGGGATGGTTGGGTTATGTAGAACGAGGGTAGACTCTGATTGGCTTTAACTTGGCAATGCCCAGTATTGTAACTCCGACTACACATCAAGTGCTAATTTTTTACCTCCAAGTGGTAACCATCGGGTACTGGTCTCATCCAACCGTATTTGACTTGCTAAACGATAAGCGCGATTGTTGATAACACGACGAAAAACAGCAACACTATAAACAGCCAGGTCAGAATGGCACGGAATGAATACCCGGCCTGCTGTCCCAGGTGAACCTAGACAAGCTGCATCGACATATTCGGACAGCAGGTTGTCTAGGAATTTCAAGGGTTAGTCAGGCCCCTTGAACAGAGCTGGTGGCGGATGAACCGAAAGTCCAACGGCAGCGCTCAACCCCGCAGTGGATACTGATGGCCCCGTGTCCTAGGGGTATCTAATAAATTGGAACTGGCCCTCCAGGTTGGGGGTTGTGCTTTGGGTTAACTACCCAACCATGGAAAAATCTAACGGTTACGAAGCAACCAATAGCCTCGGAAAGGCGTGATTTTATTGTTGACGACACGGCTAAATGAAAAAAGGCAAAGACATTCGTATCTACACCTGGAATGTGAGAACATTAAACAGGAGCGGTGCAAGCGAACAACTAGCGGAAGTCCTAAACTGCTACAAAGCAGACATAACAGCCATCCAGGAGACACGATGGGATGGGCCGGGAAAAACTGTGACATCTACTACGGACCGTGCTATAGTGAGCAGAAACAGTGACTATTCGGATGCGGATTTGTTATAAGTGCCAGACTTAGGCAAGAAGTCTTATGTTTCCAAGACATTAGCGAACGCATTGTAACGATCCGCATCAAGTCCAAATTCGCCAACATTAGCCTTATATGCATTTACGCCCCAACGGAGGAAAAAGATGATATAGCTAAGGACTGCTTCTATGAGCTCCTTGACAAAATCTATGAGCGACTACCGAAGTACGATGCTAAAATAGTGCTGGGAAATTTTAACGCAAAGGTAGGAAGAGAAGACATCTTTAGCAGTATTGTCGAAAAACATAGCCTACACGACAACACGTCTGGTAACGGACTTAGGCCAACTGACTTCGCTACCAAACGAAATGCCACTATAGCCTGCACACGGTTTCCTCACCTCGATATCCATAAGGGGACATGGCGGTTTTCAGATCAACGAACGGTCAATCAAATTGATCACATATAGCATTAGACAAGAGGCACGTATCCAGTATTTTGGATGTCCGAACATTCCGAGGAGCTAACATCTAACCTTGTTGCGGCCAAGGTTAGAATGCGGATATCCACCACGCCACAACAATCCAGAAATACTGTAAAAAAATTCAATGTCGAAAGACTGCAATCGCAAGAGACCGCCAAGACCTTCGCACAACGCGTATCCCTAAACCTCTCGATTAACACCATACCATCGAATATCGAAGATCATTGGCAACGATGGCGCGTCCACCAGCAAGAAAGCCCTGATTTGGTGAGGAATGCCAACAGATGCTCGCAGTCAAGAAAGAGGCCTGCAAGGCTAAACTGCTGGTGAAGACGTGAGCTTCCATTGAGCTATATAGGCAAAGAAGAAGGGAAAAACAACGGATTTTCAGAAAGAAGAAAAAGGAACAAGAAAGGCGCGCGATCGAGGTTAAAGGGAAGTGCCACTTCAGGAACGATGTTCGCAAAGCCAAGGGTACAAGGCTCGAACAGAATCCTGTCGAGTTGAACAAGGAAATATCGTAGTTGAGACACATTCGATGCTGAGGATATGGAAGAACCATTTGTGTAGACTGTTAAACGGCGATGAAGAACAACATTCCGCTGCAAGGCAGAACGAACCATTCAATATTGGCAAAGATAGCGAAAACTGCCAACTACCCGACCTGAAAGAAGTGAGGATAGCAATACCTAAACTCAAGCTTAATAAGGCTGCCGGAAATGACGGCCTTCCTGCCGAGCTTTATAAAGCCGAAGGAGATGACTTGGTAAGTAACATCCACCAACTCAAAAGCCGAATCTGGTCGGAAGAAAGTATGCCTGAAGAATGGAACCTCAGCATCGTTTGCCCGATCCACAAAAAAGGAGGCATAAGTCTCCTCAACATCGCCTACAAAGTTCTATCTTCCGTAATATGTGAACGCCTGAAACCGTTTACCAACAACCTGATCGGCCCTTATCAGTGTGGTTTTAGGCCAGGAAAGTCCACAACCGATCAAATCTTCCCACTTCCGCAGATCCTGGAAAAAACCCAAGAAGTCCAAATTGCTACCCACCACCTATTTATCGATTTCAAAGCCGCATACGACAGCATTTATAGAGACGAACTATACAGAGCCATGTCTAGTTTTGGTATACCCACCAAACTCGTCCGTTTGTGTAGGATGACGATGGAGAATTCTCGTTGCTCCATCAGGGTCTGAAACGATCTCACTGATACACTCGATACCAAAAAAGAATTTAGGCAAGCCGATGCGCTGTCTTGTGAATTCTTCAATCTGATTCTTGAAACGATTGTGCAAATCTCACCAGCCAACACCAGAAGCACAATTTTCCATAAATCGGCGCAACTACTAGCATATACCGACAATATTGACATCATTGGTAGGACCCAACGTGATGTCATCGCCATCGCTTACTTACTTAAGTGGCGCTACAGTCCGGAATGAACCTGGGCCTCAATCAACATGCCTCTTCAATTATCCAGCTAACTGCCTCCAGTTGGCGCACTTCAAGTAGGTTGAGGTCGGTTTCTACTTCTGCGTGCCACTTAAGGCGAGGTCTTCCTCTACTGCGTCCGACCGACGTTTGGCTGGGAATCGAAGACTTTGCGAGCCGGGGCATTGGTGTACATTTCGACTTGGCTGTTTTTTTAATAATCAGAATAGCTACTACTGAGCCACTGAAAAACATCTAATGATACACCAAAGATCTCTAAATTCTCTTAAAGTAACTGTATGGTTAGCCATTTCATGCCGGCGGCGCGCAGCGACGTTATTGCGCCATATTTCTAAAATATTGTCTTAGGCAAGGCTGTTACAGTCAGTGGTAACCGCTATATGGTGACCTTTTGGAAAACTTTCTCGATGCTACGATGCTCGTGCTCAGTGCAATTATAATTTCAAAAAGTGGTAATATTGACTGTCATCCACGATCGCTTTGACACCTCCCGATTTCCTTTTACGCGAGTACTTGAAGGAAATATTCTTTCGAAGCCCCGCTTCATATTAAGTTTTCTCATCAGATTCCTTTTATTGGTTATGTTAACGTCATGTATGTGCATGAAGCTTAAGGATTTCTAATTTAGAATTATGTTCTTAAATTCTCGGCCGAGGGTAATGTGGTAATGTGTGGATGGTTGAATCTTCAACCACAGCCAAATCCTTCAAACCGTTGATCAAATAAATAAAACCAATAAAAAATAATTGATACCTAGAAACAAATATCACCAACTTCGGAACAAATATCACCAACTCTCGACACCCCAAAAAGTTATTTTGGAGAACACCCGTTGAGTAAATTTCCACCATACCCAATACCTTATTTTACATCTCCCTTTCACTCTTTCCCTCTGAATGTGTTTGAGCCGGGCATCGCTTGCTTGATTGATGAATATTCGGTTTCATCCATTCATCCTACAAACTAGGATTCATAACAAATACGGATGAAAAATGTACACACAACATGTATAACTCAACACATCTGCATGAGTATTGAATGAATAACACTCTTTGGCTTTGGAACTTATTGTTCCTCCTACTTCACCATATTTGGCCGGAGGTGGTACATTACATTTGTGCAACCAGTTCTTAAGAGTGCTTCTGTTGCGGTCGATTCTTTATATCATGCACGCACACCACATGCTGTTCGCATTGGCTAAATACCGTTTCGGTATCGGTATCGAACAGAACCTAGCAGGCGACCATGGACATGGGTAATTCAAACTGAGTAACGCAACTTTTACCTTGTGATTCCATGGCATGGCTGATGTTAAAGTCAACAGCGAATTGCAAATTTACAAAATGTCAAGAAATATTATTCGCAGATATAAATTTTTCATTCAAATACCTTGATTGCGTGAGTAAGCGGTATTTAACAAAACGATTCGGCTTCTGAACTCAGTTTTTGTAGAGACTGTCGTTTAATGATTTTCGTCGTTATTCTGGGGTACATTTTATAATTAAATGAGAACACCACCAGAACCTGAATTCACTACTTACATAAGCTTAAGTAAAATATCTAGATGTCTAACTGAAAATCGAATTTTGTTATATTCATCGTCATCCTTAAAAATGATTAAGTCCCTACTGAAAAATGTAAACCAGCAGTTTCGTAAAAGTTTTGATGATTATAGGAAAAAGTGCTGAAAATATAATAAAATCAATGAGCAGAAACATTTCCTTAAAATTAGGAAAATATAAAGGGTGACCCAATAAGAGCTTCTGGCATAATTTTTCTTAAAAAAAACACAAAAAACCCAATGTATTGGATTTAAAGTGTTAGTTTAGTTCATGCCATTTATTGTTAAAATATAATTTTCTTCAAACGAAAAAATTTCCTTCAAATGTTGCCCAAGACTAATTCTTAAATGGTCCATTCTGTGGGCCTTATTTCCGACCACTCTTTTAAGCATATCAGCCGTTGTTCCGTAAATAACACGAGTTATGTTGGCTTCCAAAGCTTCAATCGTTTTCGGTTTATCGATGTAAGCAAGAGATTTCACATATTCCCATAGAAACTAATCCGATGGTGTCAAATCAAAAGATCTTGGGGGCCAATTGAAGGAACCATTTCTCGAGATGATGTTTTCTTCCAAAGTTTTCCTTTATAAAGTGATTGATTCGTTATTTATTCGGCATATAGCGCTATCAGATATATCTTGAATTTTCGGCAACAAAAATTCAATGATTATTGCTCTGCAGGGATCCCAAATGAAAGTAGCATGCGCCCCTTTTGTATTTTTAAAGAAATACGGTCCAATGAACCCCACCAAACAGAGCATTTTTGTTGTTGCATTGGTAGCTGTTGGATTGCATCTGACAAACCGCTTATCGCTATCAAAATTCTGAAAACAGAAGAAAATTTCGCGATGTGGCTTTTTAAGTAAGTTATGTTCAGTTAGAATCCCTACTAGAATCGAGACAGTTATCCTGTTTCTTCGAAGTGGTTTATGGATTCTGGCCTTGTCATACTCAGGCCACAACCTTTTGGAAGTTTCACAGGTGGCCAGGGAGTTCCACCATTTTTTAGCAATATTCAGTGTTTTCTGTCCCATCAGAGATTTGAGATCACATAGTGGTGGTTTGACAGACTGGTCTGCCTGGTCAATGTCATCCGAGGTCATTTTATCAGCAATTTCATTGCCCTGTATGACTCTGTGTACGCGGACCCAGCAGAGCTTAACATTATGTTGGACGCCAAGAACCTTTAGCTATTCAGGGCAACACTTCATAAGCTTGGATTTTATTTCGACAGTAGAGATGGCTTTTATTGCAGCCTGACTATCAATAAAGATGGTGATATCATCTGGTGGTATCGCAAGCATTGAGGTCGCCTTGGCTGCCTCTGCTACTGCAATTATCTCGGCCTGGAAGACACTGCTGTGCTCAGGGAGACGAAAAGTGCTGTTAAGCTTTAGTGACTCTGACACTCTAGCTCCAACGCCTATACCATCTATGAATCAACAGTTTAGATGGATATGGTTTTGGTGCCCAGTTCGTTCCTCTCCGAAAGTAGCAGGAGAATGGTCTTTGAAAGTCTTGATGAGGCAGCATGTAGTCAGAGGACACAGCTGAGCCCAGATATCTGTGTAGAATTTGTGCATGCTCTCCTGAGCTCGTTTTCCAGCAGTTAAGTTGGCTGTTGCATGTAAAGGTCTAGCGGTAGCAGGTTAAGCAGATGTTTTCAAGTCCTGCTGTTGGTTGGTGTGGTTCTCGTTAAATATATGTGTTCTGTGGGTTGATGCTAAGTCCACATTGTTTTGTCCACTCGTTGAGAGTTTTTAATGCGTTCTCGAGTAGCTCACTGATAGTGGGTAGGAATTTCCATTTAATAAGTATCGCTTCATCGTCTGCTAAGGCTTCTTTTACCCCATTACCGCTGCAGCTCGATGAGTATCTCATTGATGCCTATGTTCCACAACAGAGGTGAGATAACTCCTCCATGTGGTGTGCCTCTTGATGCTACTACTTTGAGATGTGTGTCTCCCTGCTTCGCATTTATATTTCTGTGGCTGAGCATACTTCCAATAATATGTATTAGAGGTTGGTCCACGTTATTCTCCACGAGGTTTTTATTTACTGCATTTCTGTTCAAATTATTCACGGCTCCTTCAATGTCGAGGAATGCAGCGAGTGTATATTCCTTCTCGTGAAGAGATTTTTCTATTGTACTAACGATATCATGTAGGGCAGTTTCGACTCCCTTACCTTTCGTGTAGGCATGTTGTACCGAGAATATGTATTGGGGGTCGAGTTTGTCACATATGTTGATATTAGCTTTTCGAGCCTTTTTAGTACGAAGGATGTAAGACTTATTGGCCTAAAGTCCTTCGCGGTCGTGTGGCTGGGCTTGCCGGCTTTTGACATAAAGACTAATTTACTTCCCGCCAGCACCTAGGGATATAACCGCATTTTACACTACCAGTAAGAAGATGGATCCTTCTCACCCTTCTAATTCTAGATCTATAAGTGTCCTGCCTAGTATCGGAAATACGCACGACCATTTTGAGCATTTGTGATTGAAAGGAGATTAAACCGCGGAATCAATTTAGGTTCCAATTAAATCATTTCGCATAAACTAGAACATAAACGACAAAAGTCCAACTGAGGGAGAGGAAATGATTTCTGAAAATTTTTTTTGTCACGAATGGTATTCTGCAACTATTGGACGTTTACTATTGGATAACTGCACCTAACCTTTTAAACATAGGTACGCATTTCTTAAATATTTACGGAACTTGATGATTAACTTGTGCGCCGACGATGATACTCGTACGCATGTTTCTTAAAAGTCAAAGACATCCAAACTCAGTTTCATCGCGAACTTGAGAAATTTCAATTTTGTTTCGCTCGGATTGAAGGCTTAAAATATATTAAGGGAAATGGAAGTACGGATTCACCACACTGTTCCACAACCCAAAAAGGCGCGGTAATTTGAGTTTAAGACGCAATTGGAATAACTAGTATAAAGTATTCACAACGAGTAGAACACGGTTGGACGGTTTGGGATATCTTCACTTGTACGATTTCTTGTACTACAATCGGCACATAAATTTCAATCTAGAGAAGGCAAGATTGCCATTTATATCCTTAAGCTTTCAATGCAAGTCTTTAATTTCTCAAAACCAACATGGCTTTCTAAAAGGTAGATCAACCACCACAAACCTCGTTGAATTCACGTCCTCTGCGCTGTCGGCCTTAGAAAGTGGTAAAGAAGTCGATGTTGTTGCAACCGATTTTAGTAAAGCTTTCGATAAGATATCCCACAAATTAATCCTTTTCAAATTGTCTACCCTTGGTTTTGAACCAATACTGCTGAAATTGATATCCTCTTATCTGGAAAACCGTTTCTATAGCGTTCGCTTCAGGTCCGTCATATCTGCCCCATTTCTGGCCACCTCTGGTGTACCACAAGGCAGTCATCTAGGTCCCCTTCTCTTCATCTTAACTATAAACGATTTGGAAAGGGTTATTAAACACTCCTCTATCTCTCTCTATGCCGACGACACCAAATTTTATAAACACATATCTTCATCACAAGACCCCTGCTTGCTTCAACAAGATCTAGATTCTTTTTCTATTTGGTGTCTCAAAAACTGCCTAGAGCTAAATGTTGTGAAATGCCAATCCATCACCTTATAACGTAAGTACAACAAGTCCCCTCCCCGTCTTTACCTTCTTAATGATCAACCTATACCCATCGTACAGTCTCTTCGTGACCTTGGCATATTGTACGACCGGGAACTTAATTTCCGTTCGCATATTGACGAGATAATTCGTAAAGCCAATTCATCCCTTGGGTTTATTAAACGGTGGTCAAAGGAATTCTCTGATCCCTACGTAACCAGATCTCTCTACATCACTTTCGTCCGCCCCCTCCTCGAATACGCCAGCCAAGCATGGTCACCCTATCAGCAAGTTCATGTAGCCAGAATCGAAAGCATACAACGACGTTTTCTTCGATTTGCCCTCCGCGGTCTTTATTGGAACGATCCCCTAATTCTGCCTCCCTATCATGACCGCCTCAAACTCATTAACCTGAATAGCCTTGAGGACCGGAGAGATGCTGCAGACATTCTCTTCATTCATCGCCTCCTCTCAGGCTCTATCGATTGCCCGTCTCTTTACAGCTCCATCTTCTTTAATACCAACCCTCGTAATTTAAGACACCCCCGTCTCTTCTATTTGCCAACCCACCGCACGTCCTACGGCTCAAACGAACCAATTTCCCGTATGCTACGGAAAGTAAACTCAAACATTTCCATTTTTGATTTCAACCGTAGCTCTTCCTCCATTAAACTTAGCCTCCTTCTACATAAACCCTAGCTTTTACTCCTAGTTATAAGTCTTAGTTTTTAGTTCTAGTATTGTAAGTATTGTATTGTTTTTTTTTTTTCTAGCTTGTGTTAAGCCAAATAAATGGGACATTTTGCCCCACCAAAATTAAAATTAAATTAAATTAAAAATCTATTCAACTTCAGCTATCGGATAACAAATGTGAAGATTATTTGTTACCAAGCAATTTAATCGGAATAAAATGTTCTTATTGCAAAAATTTATTTCGTCATGCATATATGAAGGGACTAAAAAATTGATCTCTAAACCGAAAACCTACGTGAAGATAAGCATTTTCATGGAAATTGATACCACTTGTATGATTTGTCCGATCATGACGATAGGTCTGTCGAATTCTTCAACAGCATATACTTTTTCTTACCCTCATTTACTGCTGAACCCATTTTTGCCGCATCCTTCTCTATACTACCAAACGTGGCTATGACATCACGTTGAGTGTTGCGTCCGACAAATGATGTCAATATCGTTGACGTATGTTAGTTACTAGTTGCACCGATGTTTGGAACATTCTGCCTCTGGTGTTGGCTCGGGAGAAACACTGTCCACAGTCCTCTCAAGAATCAAATTAAAAAAGTCACATGAAAGTGACTGACCATGCTGCTTTTTGAAACGTATCGATAAAGGAGTCAACCGCGACTTCGAACTCATGGGATATCGGATATTGTTTTCAAAAAAGTTTTTAAAACCTTTTCAGTTGGCTTAATTTCTGACGAGATGTTGTTGTCAGAGTTAATAGCGAAGCCGAGGTAGACAAGTCCCGTACTACCTCAAAGTTATATCTAGCAATGGTGACGATCTGTCTCATTCGTCGATTCCATTTTAATTTTGCATCGAGTATATGCTGTGAAAATGAAAGGACCCACATTTTAACAGCATATACTCGATGCGAAATTAAAATAGAAGTCGCATGTAAAAAAGAAATGCGAAGAACTTACAAAATAAAAAAATAAAAATATAAAAAATGTATACATAGAACTGTCTACTGGTTGCTCGGAAAATATTTGAAGCTTAACCTTGATAACAAGCTACTAAAGGGTTTTTCAATAAGAGCGCTACAAAAGTTTTTTTTTGTATATCAATGGAGTTCTTTATTCCTTTGAAAGTACGTTCGATGCCATTATGTATGGAACTCGATTCCTTTTGCATGGCCACCACGGACACGCTTGCAGGAGTCCAGACGCTGAACCCAATTTTCGACTGTTTTTAAGCATAAATCGGCCGATACTGCTGCAATTTCACGTTCGATATTCGTACGAAGTTCATCAATCGTCGCTGGCTTGTTGGCTAGACCATAGACTTGACGTTGCCCCACAGGAAATAGTCTAACGGCGTCAAATCGGACGACCGAGGTGCCAAGCGATTGGACAATTTCGTGAGATAACACGTTCTTCAAACTTGGTTTCCCTTAAATTGGTTGTGGCATTCGCTGTTTGGCTTGTGGCGCCGTCCTGTTGGAACCACATGTCCTCCAAAACAAATCATCCAATTGGGGCCAAAAATATTCGGTTATCATTGAACGGTAGCGATTCCCATTCACAGTAACCTGCCGGTCTTGATCATCACGGAAGAAGTATGGCCCAATGACGCCGCCGGCCCATAAACCACACCAAACCGTAATTTTTTCGGGATGCAATGATGACTCATGGAGTACGCGTGGATTGCTGCCTGACCAATACCGCATATTTTGTTTATTGACGAAGCGATTCAGCCAGAAATGAGCCTCATCGCTGAAGATGATTTTTCGATGTAAATCCGAATCATTTTCAAGTTGTTGCTCAGCCCAATTCACGGACACACGGCGCTTCTGCTGGTCAAGCAGCTTCAGTTCTTGTGTCAATTTAATCTTGAAAGGATGTAGGCCAAGATCTTTTCGCAAAATTCGCCACAACGACGTCAAAGAGATGCCCAACGCTTGAGAACGACGTGTGAGAGACACATTTGGGCTTTCTTCAACTGAAGCCTCAGCGGCAGCAATATTCTCGAACACTACGGGCACTTCTTTGTCTCACAGACACAAAAACATTTTCTACTATGCCTGTGGATTAAAATTTTCCCACTAGACGCTCAACTGTTGATCTGCTAGGATGATTATGACGACCATAAATTGGACGTAGCGCTCTTGAAGTTGAGGCCACTGACTCCGAATTTCGGTTGTAAATTTTAATAATTTCGACTCGTTGTTGGATCGAAAATCTTTCCATCATGAAATGGCAAACCTTACTGAAGCGAAATGTCAAAAGAGCGGCAAGAAATATGGCGTCGTTTGCTGTCCCTGTCGCTCAACTTTTGTAGCGTCCCTGTTGAAAAACCCGATATTATCAAAGCATGTGCTAAAGTCGGTCTGGACATATGGTATATAACTATGGGGTTGTAGCAGTGAAACGAATCTAAACATTATACAAACTTTTGAAAACTAAAAATTAAAATCATTCGTCAATGCGCCTTGGTACATAAGGAATGAAGATCTATGCAGAGATCTGGGTATTCCCGCTGTAAAAGATGAAACGAAAAATTTTGCACGCAAACATAAAATAACACGCAAACATAAAATCAAAGAACTAAACCCTTGGATTTGGCGCGATAGTAACCGCACTATAATTTGCGGAGAAAGCATGAACTCTCAAAGGAAAGTTACCTGCCAAACATTCATAACTCGTGATAAAAAAATTGCTAGATAAGTCGCATACTTAGTTGGAATACAAATACAAAAGTGGTGGTGGTTTTACTGAGTAAAAATCTCAGCCTACTTTGGGCACTAGCTCATCGTGTCCATGAAGATTTCCACCAGCCCACGGAAAAAAGCATATACCTGGCCTTACCCGAATTTACTGCTAAATCCATTTTTCCAACTTGCTTCTAGGTATATACTAGCATACTTGCGAATAAATGCGCTTGTGCATGGTAGTGTATCTTCGCATACATACATATAAATGATGCAAAAGATAACATTTATGCTTTCCTAGGTTGAGAGGAGTTTTTTTTTACCAAAGCGAACTAAACTGCGATTTCCTTAACCCATGGTGTATATAATTTTTGAAATGCTTCTGGAAAAGAAGGCTGTTGTCAATTGTGTCAACATCTAGTAAAAACTGTTTCAAACGGGGGGCGGTGATCTCCCCTATATTGTTTAACATTCGTACAAGTGATCTTATTAGCGTACTTATAAGGTCCAAAAATCTAAGTCATCGAAATACTCTTGGAGCGGAACTTTGATCGCATTAATGGGTATTGCAAAAGAATTCCATGAAGATGTATCAAATGGTTCGAATATGGGTAAAATGATAAGGAACGTGCATTAGTTGTCGAACCAAGATCTAACGAACCAAGATTACAATGAAAGAATATTTTAGCCTCATAGACATAAACAACGTAGCATCGGCTTCAGAGTATTCAGAATAAATTTCTCTCTTACAGTGGATTGAAAAATAATCCGCGTACAATTCCCGGCGAATCTGCACTTTAACCAACGTGCTTCTCCAATTAGTTCAATCACAAGTAAGACTGCCTCCAGTTGGTTACTTCAAGTAGAGAGTTTCTACTTGTGCCCGAAAATTGGCGAGCACTTTCTCTACCGGTTGAGAATTGAAGACTTCTCCAGCTGGAGGATTATTGTTTTTTATCGGGTCCCTGTACACTATCCAATTTGTACAGTTCCTGGTTGAAACTTCTTAGTAGACGAAGTCAACGTTAACTGGATTTTTTCGAATGAGTTTTTGCTCAAAACGAACAAGGATTCCTTTTTTCCCTTTTGTAACGGTCCATACCTTACCGGCATAAATTGTGACTAGGTTGATGGAAAAGCGCTCTACAAAAGCGCACCCTTCAAATGTTTATTCGTCACTGATGTCAATTTTCAGACACAATATTCAAAGCAAAAAATCGCTGATTTGGCAACTCTGGACCATATAACCGATGAGACTCACCACCAAATGGTTTCTTTCCTGAATCTCTAGCAATTTAAGACCAGAATAATCAAACACCTCCTCCAGCCTTATACAAAGTAGACGAAGTCAACGTTAACTGGATTTTTTCGAATGAGTTTTTGCTCAAAACGAACAAGGATTCCTTTTTTCCCTTTTGTAACGGTCCATACCTTACCGGCATAAATTGTGACTAGGTTGATGGAAAAGCGCTCTACAAAAGCGCACCCTTCAAATGTTTATTCGTCACTGATGTCAATTTTCAGACACAATATTCAAAGCAAAAAATCGCTGATTTGGCAACTCTGGACCATATAACCGATGAGACTCACCACCAAATGGTTTCTTTCCTGAATCTCTAGCAATTTAAGACCAGAATAATCAAACACCTCCTCCAGCCTTATACAAAGTAGACGAAGTCAACGTTAACTGGATTTTTTCGAATGAGTTTTTGCTCAAAACGAACAAGGATTCCTTTTTTCCCTTTTGTAACGGTCCATACCTTACCGGCATAAATTGTGACTAGGTTGATGGAAAAGCGCTCTACAAAAGCGCACCCTTCAAATGTTTATTCGTCACTGATGTCAATTTTCAGACACAATATTCAAAGCAAAAAATCGCTGATTTGGCAACTCTGGACCATATAACCGATGAGACTCACCACCAAATGGTTTCTTTCCTGAATCTCTAGCAATTTAAGACCAGAATAATCAAACACCTCCTCCAGCCTTATACAAAGTAGACGAAGTCAACGTTAACTGGATTTTTTCGAATGAGTTTTTGCTCAAAACGAACAAGGATTCCTTTTTTCCCTTTTGTAACGGTCCATACCTTACCGGCATAAATTGTGACTAGGTTGATGGAAAAGCGCTCTACAAAAGCGCACCCTTCAAATATTTATTCGTCACTGATGTCAATTTTCAGACACAATATTCAAAGCAAAAAATCGCTGATTTGGCAACTCTGGACCATATATACGATGAGACTCACCATCAAATGGTTTCTTTCCTGAATCTCTAGCAATTTAAGACCAGAATAATCAAACACCTCCTCCAGCCTTATACAAAGTAGACGAAGTCAACGTTAACTGGATTTTTTCGAATGAGTTTTTGCTCAAAACGAACAAGGATTCCTTTTTTCCCTTTTGTAACGGTCCATACCTTACCGGCATAAATTGTGACTAGGTTGATGGAAAAGTGCTCTACAAAAGCGCACCCTTCAAATATTTATTCGTCACTGATGTCAATTTTCAGACACAATATTCAAAGCAAAAAATCGCTGATTTGGCAACTCTGGACCATATAACCGATGAGACTCACCACCAAATGGTTTCTTTCCTGAATCTCTAGCAATTTAAGACCAGAATAATCAAACACCTCCTCCAGCCTTATACAAAGTAGACGAAGTCAACGTTAACTGGATTTTTTCGAATGAGTTTTTGCTCAAAACGAACAAGGATTCCTTTTTTCCCTTTTGTAACGGTCCATACCTTACCGGCATAAATTGTGACTAGGTTGATGGAAAAGCGCTCTACAAAAGCGCACCCTTCAAATATTTATTCGTCACTGATGTCAATTTTCAGACACAATATTCAAAGCAAAAAATCGCTGATTTGGCAACTCTGGACCATATATACGATGAGACTCACCATCAAATGGTTTCTTTCCTGAATCTCTAGCAATTTAAGACCAGAATAATCAAACACCTCCTCCAGCCTTATACAAAGTAGACGAAGTCAACGTTAACTGGATTTTTTCGAATGAGTTTTTGCTCAAAACGAACAAGGATTCCTTTTTTCCCTTTTGTAACGGTCCATACCTTACCGGCATAAATTGTGACTAGGTTGATGGAAAAGCGCTCTACAAAAGCGCACCCTTCAAATATTTATTCGTCACTGATGTCAATTTTCAGACACAATATTCAAAGCAAAAAATCGCTGATTTGGCAACTCTGGACCATATAACCGATGAGACTCACCACCAAATGGTTTCTTTCCTGAATCTCTAGCAATTTAAGACCAGAATAATCAAACACCTCCTCCAGCCTTATACAAAGTAGACGAAGTCAACGTTAACTGGATTTTTTCGAATGAGTTTTTGCTCAAAACGAACAAGGATTCCTTTTTTCCCTTTTGTAACGGTCCATACCTTACCGGCATAAATTGTGACTAGGTTGATGGAAAAGCGCTCTACAAAAGCGCACCCTTCAAATATTTATTCGTCACTGATGTCAATTTTCAGACACAATATTCAAAGCAAAAAATCGCTGATTTGGCAACTCTGGACCATATAACCGATGAGACTCACCACCAAATGGTTTCTTTCCTGAATCTCTAGCAATTTAAGACCAGAATAATCAAACACCTCCTCCAGCCTTATACAAAGTAGACGAAGTCAACGTTAACTGGATTTTTTCGAATGAGTTTTTGCTCAAAACGAACAAGGATTCCTTTTTTCCCTTTTGTAACGGTCCATACCTTACCGGCATAAATTGTGACTAGGTTGATGGAAAAGCGCTCTACAAAAGCGCACCCTTCAAATATTTATTCGTCACTGATGTCAATTTTCAGACACAATATTCAAAGCAAAAAATCGCTGATTTGGCAACTCTGGACCATATATACGATGAGACTCACCATCAAATGGTTTCTTTCCTGAATCTCTAGCAATTTAAGACCAGAATAATCAAACACCTCCTCCAGCCTTATACAAAGTAGACGAAGTCAACGTTAACTGGATTTTTTCGAATGAGTTTTTGCTCAAAACGAACAAGGATTCCTTTTTTCCCTTTTGTAACGGTCCATACCTTACCGGCATAAATTGTGACTAGGTTGATGGAAAAGCGCTCTACAAAAGCGCACCCTTCAAATATTTATTCGTCACTGATGTCAATTTTCAGACACAATATTCAAAGCAAAAAATCGCTGATTTGGCAACTCTGGACCATATAACCGATGAGACTCACCACCAAATGGTTTCTTTCCTGAATCTCTAGCAATTTAAGACCAGAATAATCAAACACCTCCTCCAGCCTTATACAAAGTAGACGAAGTCAACGTTAACTGGATTTTTTCGAATGAGTTTTTGCTCAAAACGAACAAGGATTCCTTTTTTCCCTTTTGTAACGGTCCATACCTTACCGGCATAAATTGTGACTAGGTTGATGGAAAAGCGCTCTACAAAAGCGCACCCTTCAAATATTTATTCGTCACTGATGTCAATTTTCAGACACAATATTCAAAGCAAAAAATCGCTGATTTGGCAACTCTGGACCATATAACCGATGAGACTCACCATCAAATGGTTTCTTTCCTGAATCTCTAGCAATTTAACACCAGAATAATCAAACACCTCCTCCAGCCTTATACAAAGTCACAATCCCTACTTAAAAAAAAAACAAAACAAAATTAATTAGTTCGATATCTGAATGTATTGGTTCCATTTTAATATTTATTACTGTTATTTGGGTTCCTTTGTCTGCCGTGTGGGTCATAAAAATACTATTATTGGGATGCATAGCTTGCGAGATGGAGAACCGAATCAAAACAGTCGCCACAATAATGAAACAATCAAAAGTCATCTAACCGATGCGATGGCGGACGGACGGCGGAGTCGGCGCCAATAAGTATATGTGGGTGCTCGGTGTTCAGCGGCTCATGATGAGTATTCATTCATCTTGCCGTCGCGTCGCCGCAGTGCAACTGCTCATCGGTCATGAGATAGGTTAATTATGATTACACTTTTATCACCTGTAAAGCTGTAACGCATTAGGTTTAGCGTTTCTCGTGCGATGACCGTCAAATCGATACGATTTGTTTCACATTATTATTAATACGTTCCGACATAGCTGTACCCCACAGCTATGTCTATGTATTTGTGTTGTTTTGTTTAGTGAGTCATATTGATCTTTGTATCTTTGGTGGAATGCCATTATCCGAAGAGTTTGATTTAGTATAACTTTAAAAATGAAACTCGAATTCTACATGATTTAATACTGTTCCCCGAATCTTACCCTTTGATGATGATTGACCAAATCCCAAGGAGTTACCGCATAACTCAGATTTGTCGATTTTTAAGGAGACATAATAGAAGGCGTTATTTTTTAATGCGGCGTCCAGTGTTCTATCGAGATTAAAAAATAAATAAATTTATGGCGCAACAGGCGCGTTAGTACCCAGGGCCTATTTTTTTTTTGTCACAACCATTCATGTGGGCGAGTGTACTTCTTAGCACGATGGCGGGACCTCCTGTTTTATGCCGAATTCGAACGGCTAAGTCGAGATAAGCTTTTCATGATAATTGATACTACTCGGATGATTTGTCAGATAATTACGAGAGGAGGGCCAGTGAAAAATCATTTAGGTGTTGCTACGGCTGCGCGGCAGGTCATCGCACTAACCATCGCGCCACTGAGCCCTTCGTTCTATCGAGATTAGTGCGTTGAAATTCTAAGCGAAGGGTCCCTGGTTGAAATTACGAAAACTACAATAAAATTGTTTGTGGCTAGCAACTCCACAAACAATTTTATAGTTGCATCTTCGGAGATGCAACTCGGAGATGCAACTCCGAAGAATGCATCTTCGGAGGTCGGATAGATAATCTCTCTGCAATTGCACACTTGCAGATGAGCAATGATTTCTGAATTAATGGGGGCATCTACCTAGTAAAAAAAATCCACAATTACTCTAAAATATTCTTAAAAAATGATATATAGAAATTTCAAGGGCTAGCCAGGGTTCTTGAACTGAGATGGAGAACTAAAAGAACGATGATTCCAAGTTGGTATTGTGCTTTGGGTAAGCTAATCAATCACGGAAAAGCCTATAAAAAAAATGTCTTGGAATGGACTTATTATAATCTCAACATTGAAATTACAATTACGTTTGTATCTGTACCTGGAATGTTAAAACGCTGATACCAGAAAAGGTGCAGTCTAACCACTAACGGAAGCCTCATACTCCTACAAAGGAGACACGACATTACTGCCATCCAAGAAATATTTACAATGGGATAGGCCAGGAAAAAGTTGGTTGAACAATTGTGAAATCAACTACGATCGGCGTTATAGTGATGCAGTTTTGTTATAATATATAGACTACGGCGAAAAGTCTTATGCTTTGAAGACAATAGCAAAAGCATTGTAACAATCAGTATCAATAAAAAGCCTTATTTTCGCTCATGATCCGACGAATGAAAAATATATAAATATTGCTATGGACTATTTGTACGAGCTCCTAAGCGAAACTACCGAACTACGATGTAAAAATCGTCCTGGAAGATTTTAACTTTAAGATGGGTAGAAAGATAACCCATCTTTGGCAGTATTGCGGAAAAACACTCCTTATGTGTTTCAACGTTGAAGTAAAAGGCGCGAACAGAATCCTCTCGAGATAAACATGAAAAGATCTTAGTTGAGACACAGTTGATGGAGAGAATATGAAAGAACCGTAACATCTCACCGTCAAGCAGAACAACCATTCAATGAATACGACTACACAGAAAATTACAAGCTGCCCGCTGAGCGAAGCCTGGAAAGCAATACCTAAGCTTAAGCATAAGCATTGGTAGGGTATAATACACCAACTCCATAGCAACATTTGATGGGATGAAAGCATGCTCCAAGAACGGGTTCCGCTTTATGTCGATCGGCCAAACGGTAATGAGGATCCGTTCTTCCAACTGCAGAGCTATAAGTCTCCTCAGCAGCTTATAAGGTCCTAAATGCGTAATATTTGAATGCCTGAAAGCGTTTACCATTAACCTGACTAGACTTTATCCCAGGATTAAATCTTTACACTTCAACAAATCCTGGAACATGCCCAAAGTTTCAGAGCAGCATACAACAGCATTCATAGAACTACATAGATCCGTGTCCAGTTTCGGTAAACCTGCCAAATACTTCCGTCTATGCAGGACGACGAGGAGACTTCTTCGTTGCCGACCTCACCGAAACGACACCAAAAATATGATTCAAATAAGGTCACACATTGTCGAGTGACTTCGTTAACAGAATTCTTGAGAACCAACACTAGAGGCATAATCTTCAATAAATCGGTATAAGTACTACCATAAGCTGAAGATATTGACATCATAGGTCTGACTACATCCGGTGTCATGGTCACGTTTTATACAGAAGTAGGAAGCGGTTAAAATGGGACTAACACTAAATGAGCACAAGACCAAGTTTAAGGACACGTAATATTGTCGAATTGGATATAACTTCACCATCGACAAATAAAGGGTGATCCATTTCGAGGTTCCTTACTTTTTTAAAGAAAAAAACACAGAAAATTCAAATTTAATGGGGAATGTTTATTATCATTTGAAAGAACATTCTTTGGCATTTATTTTTTGAAGATTATGTCTATTAAATGTTGGCCGTTGCTACGTCGCAGATGGTCCATCCGTTGAGTCCAATTTTCGATCACTCGTTCGAGCATTTCGACTGGTAACTGGCGAATGACACGCGTGATGTTTTTCTCCAAGGCCTGAATCGAAGCGGGTTTATCGGCATAAGCTTTTGACTTTACATATCCCCACAGGAAAAAGTCTAACGGTGTGATATCACACGATCTTGATGGCCAATCGACCGGCCCAAAACGTGAAATTATGTGCTCACCGAAATGTTCTCTCAATAAATCCATTGATTGATGCGATGTGTGGGAAGTGGCGCCGTCTTGCTGAAACCAAATGTCGCCGAGATCACGAGCTTCAATTTCAGGCATCAAATAGTCGGTTATCATGGCACGATAACGGTCGCCATTGACGGTTACGTTCGCACCGGCATAATTTTTATAGAAATATGGACCGATGATTCCACCGGCCGACAAACCACACCAAACCGTTGTTTTTTCTGGATGAAGTGGCAGTTCTTCAATCTCTTCAGGTGGCTCTTCGTCCCAAATGCGGCAATTTTGTTTGTTTACATACCCATTGAGCCAGAAATGGGCCTCATCGCTAAACAAAATTTGCCTCGAAAACGGCGGATCTTCTTGGAACTTTTCAAGAGCCCATAGAGCGAAGCGATGTCGCTTGGGAAGGTCGAGCGGCTTCAGTTGTTGCACAAGCTGTATTTTGTACGCTTTCAATTTAAGATCTTGACGTAAAATGCGACAAGTCGTTCCATACGTCAGTCCGAGTTGCTGCGAACGGCGCCGAATCGACTCTCTACACAGCGTGCTGGACGTGGTCTATTCGGTCGAATATTATCCAATAATGAATGCTGGGTCTCAAAATGGGTGATGGTGTTGCGAATAGTATGCTCAGTAGGCAGATTATGTTAACCATAAGTTTAGCGAAGTTCACGAAACACATTCCTCACAGAACGTGAATTTTCATAATAAAGTTGAACAATTTGTAAACGTTGTTCACGCGTTAGTCTTTCCATTATGAAATGCCAAACAGTACTAAACAAAAATAACATGACAGCATGACACGACTCACACGTGATCTGTCAAAAAAGGCTATTGAAAAAAGAATCTCTACTTGGATCACCCTTTACAACTTTGATGATGTCTAACATGGCTCCGCTATTAACTGTGACAACGACATTTTGTCAGATCTCGCCTAAAGTGACACGCACAAGTAAGAACCGACATCAACCACCTTGAAGTTAGCAACTGAAGAAAGTTTCAGAGGCGTGTTGGTTGAAAAGCCGGTTCATTCCGGACTGTGGAGCCACCTAAGTAAGTAACTACATATGAAACGTGGTCCGTATCAAATGCGGGTGCAGAATTCCATAGTCCTTAGTTTTGATCGAACATTTTTTCGGAATGTCTTCGCTTAAGATTGCGTTGATGAACTATGTCAATGAAGATTCAATCACAAATCTTAGGCTGCGGATACGATCAACGCTAGTAAGCGTTGCCGCTAGTTTTCGCGCTAAAGTAAATCGGATGTATGGATAATCAAAAGCAGGGTCTCAGATGACGCTTTTTGCATTTGCGCTAGTATTAGCTAGTCCACGCTTGTAATTTTGTTGATCAAAACTCATTTAATTTTCAAGTTTACAAGCTTGAACTTGCGTGAACAACTTTTGGAACTTATTTACTAGCGCAAGGACTCTCTCGGGCTGGCGCGTACTCAACCAACATGAAGGCAGCTAGCTAAAAATCATGCTTATCTGAGATGCATATTGGTTTAAACTAGATTAACCCCAAGCTTATTAGCCACTTAAGTCAGATTTGCAACGAATGTATTGATTCCGTTTCTGTTTGTGTGTGACTGCTTTATTTTGATGTCATTCGAAGTGAAATAGCCATTTATTACTATAAAAGCGTTCCCTTACTTTCCGTTATCTGTAAGAGAGTCTACCCCCATACGTGTCCAAATTGAAGAAAGTCAGAAAGTTAACGAAGAATTACTCTTGCTAACCGCTGTTTCTTCTGGCTAAGAAGGCGATTCAGTAGTAAAGCCCTCACTCGAACTACTAAGGAGATCCTATATAAGACCCTGATCATCCCAGTCCTGCTCTAACTCGCTGAAGCATGGACTATCTCAAAAGCGGATGAAGAAATCCTTGGCCGTTTCGAGAAGAAAATATTTCGGTTCCGTTTCTGTTGACGGGCTATATGGAGACAAAGATTCAACTAAGAACTATACGAGCTGTACAGCGACATGCCCTTGGTCAAAAAAAAAACTCCGCATTGGACATTTAAGATGGCTAAGACATGTAGAACGAATGGACACCAATACTCCGGCTCGCAGAGTCTTCGATTCCCAGCCAGACGTCGGACGCAGTAGAGGAAGACCTCGCCTTAAGTGGCCCTCACAATTAGAAACCGACCTCAACCAACGTTGAGTGCGCGACTGGAGGAAGTTAGCTAAGGACCATGCTAATTGGAGATGCATGCTGGTTAAGGCCCATGTTCATTCCGGACTATAGCGCCTCTTAAGCAAGTAAGTAAGTAAGTAAGCCTGAAAAGTACATCTACTGACATAATAGCTCCTCATCAATTACAGCTACTTCCGGACTTACGGAAAGCGCCAAAGATATTTCTCTCCAGCAATTTTATTCTTTCGTTAATCAAAATGAAGGAGTTTCCCTTGGGACCCCTCTAATTATACCCCAATTAGGTGCCTGCCAGGCATATTTCGAGTCAAAAAGTTTGTACGCGTGAGAACAAAATAATATTTACCGCGAAACTAATTTGGATTGAGATGAATCGCAGCGACATGTTATCCCAAAATTGATTTCGGATATTTGCCAGACGCGCAGCTAAATCATGTGTCTGCCAGATGACACGCAAAAAGACACACAGCACACAGATGCCTGTCATCTTGGATGTGTATAACCGATACGTCTTCGTTGGATAAAAAGAACAGTTTTGACACTTCCTGTCAACACGCCATTTTCATCTACACGTATACGTATAGTCTTATAAAACAACCGTCAATAATTTTGATGAATCAAATTATGTCGATGTCGATTAATTAATTGACAGTCAATCACTTTAACGTGACACCATATGCCTAATCAAATATTTCCAACGCACTACCGCTCTGCACTGTCATCGAAAATTGCTGGTACAAACCTGGTTAAGGAAAATACCTGCAACAATGTGGTATGGCGCGCAGCTTGATAAGATTTACGATTGATACCAAACCACTTTGTATGTTTGTTACCAAGTTGTTGGGTTCCTCTTGCCAGTTATCGGAAGCCCGATCCGTCCAACTACCATCGAAATAAGAGTAAACATTTCGTTTAATTGACTTCTGCAAACATCTTTACAGGGCCCGTTATGTTGTGGTGCGTGTTCTTAGGGTCGCGATAGCCATCTTATCGGTGCGGGTAGCAAAAGAGTAGGAGCACTGATTTCTTCTTCTTATTTTTATGTGGTTGCTGTGTTCGTCTAATGATAAATTTTGGAAATAATTACGATTATTAGATGGTGGCATGATGCGTCTGTCATCTGTCAACAATTTTGGTAAGAGGAAGTGTGTTCGACCCTTTTCCGTTTGATTATTTACATGTTTTGATGTTTCAATGACAAGTCGTATCACCACCAACCCAGACTGACAGGGCTGTAATCACTAAATTTCTTGGAACCTGTTTGATCGTCTGAACTGTTAGTGTTGGTATGTTGGTTATCTATCCATCAATCGATGATTTTGTTTTCGCTTTGGACATGGTACAATCGATTCCCTTTGCGTTTTAGTAATTCATATGAGTATCTTGTTGCTGATAAGGCTATTGGGAGCAATTTGAGGTGAGGTAAGCGCTGTCTAACTTGTCACTGAGTCGTTTTAATTTGTGTGTTTGAATGTGTGTTCCATGCGCTGGAACGTGCGCTCTCAATTAACCAATTAATTTGTGGATATCGGTTTTTATTTTCTTTATTCAAGAATTTTAAAACAGAGAAGGGCAATTATGTAAATGGCTTAATATGGATATGTAATTTAGAAAATTGTATCTTTGAGATATTAAAACTGATTATCGGTATTTGGGTTTGTATATTCAACTGTGATTATAGTTTTTTAAATCGACATTGATGGAAACCTTGATTGTTAAATGTCAATTTGAGCTTAGATATCTCATTTGAACATGACAATACCAGTAGAGCTAAATTTGTTCTTCCACCTAACACAACAAGAATTGGTTTCGTGAACAAAATAAAACTCGAGATGTTAATTAGATCTCGCTATACGGTGATGGCGAAGTCCAAAAAAAGTAGTTCTATTGATTCTGTTTGTGTTTTGGTCAATACGCGTAACTGGAGGATAAACGGGTTGACAGATTAACTTTGCTATACGATGTTATTGGAGTAATACCCATAGGAGTTTTTTTTTTTTTTAAATTGGCTACATATGTCTAAAAAGAGGGCACCCACTGTATAATACTTTCTATAATATCGACATTTTCCAAAAATGCTCCATCGATTTTGATTAAAGTTACGAGTTAAGTTTTTCACGTTGGCAGCACTTGTTACTATTGGCGTCCAGACGTCATCGGTCAAAGTGAAAAGTTTTTAGTATACTCCGCCATTTCATCATGGCAAGACTTACAAACGAGCAACGATTGAAAATTATTGAAATGTTTATAAAAATGCATGCTCTGTAAAAAATGTGCACCGTTTGTTACGACCATAATATGGTCGTCATAGTCGACCTGGTGAATCAAAAATTCGTGCTGTTATCACCACATTTCGCACCAAATTTACTTTGTTGGACATTAAACCATCGACTCGCATGCGTACAGTGCGTACCGAAGAGAATATTGCAGTCGTAACGTCCAATGTTAATGAAGATCGTAAAATGTGAACTCGTCGCCGTTCTCAGCAATTGGGCATGTGTTACTCAACCACATTGAAAATTTTACGTGTCGATTTGGTTTTGAAAGCCTATAAAACTCAACTTATGCTAGAATTGAAGCTGAATAACGTACCACATCGTCATTTTCTGATGAATGGGCCTTAGCTCAGGAAAATCCGCTGTTTTGTCGAAAATCGTGTTCTGCGATGAGGCTCATTTCTGGCTCAACGGATACGTAAATAAGCAAAACTGTCACATTTGGAGTAATGAACAGCCGCGTTCCATACAAGAATTATCGATGTTCCCGAAAAAACGAGAGTTTGATGTGGTTTATGGGCTGGTGGCATCATCGGTCCATTTTTCTTCAAAGTCGACCGTGAACGACATCGAGCCATAATACGCGACTTTTTTGCCCCAGTTAGCTGAGCTGAACTTGGTTGACATAAGGTTTCATCAAGACGGTACCAAATGCCACATGGAAATGTTGGAGCTTATCTCTTGAAATGGCCCTGTGAGTTGGCTGCCAAGATCATGCGATTTAACGCCTCTTGATTATTTCTTGTGGGAATATGTAAAGTCGTTAGTCTATGTGGAAAAACCACGATTGAAACCTTACAGGATAACATGACACGCGTAATTTGTGGAACACAAGCCGAAATGCTCGAAAAAGTGACGCGAAATTGGACCTTCCGAATGGGTCATTTGAATCGGAGCCTTGGACAAAATTTACATGAAATTGTCTTTAAATCGTAAATGGCACAGGCCTATTTATCGATAACAAGAATTTTTTTGAATAATTGATGCAAATATGAGTGTTTAATTCGATTTAAAAAAAAATACGCTTAAAAAATCCCCGGTTACTTCGATCGGTGTTATGCATTTAAAACAGGGTGGCCCAAAAATCTCTCCCCTATGTACAAAATTAATAACTCTTTTATGGAGGATAGAGCACTACGCGATCGTACAATGAACAAAATTAGTTAAATTTCTTTTTGAAAATAGTCAGTCAATAATTTGTACTCAACATGCGTACCGGCAATTTGATGGCGTTAGAAATTTCCCAACAGCACCCACTATCCTTGTTGTGGTGGCCAAAGTAAAATATAGGCGTTGGAGATGTGAGACCGATTCCGTAACACCAATACGACTAGTTTTAGTACAGTTAGGCAATTTCATCGGATTTGTAGGAAAGAACTGCATCCTTACCCAGTTGGACCGACAGCTCAACCATGATGACCAAGAAAAAAGTCTGAATATCCGCCGAGAATAACGAAGATTTTTTCCAAATTTTATGATGACCGGCGAGGCGCATTTTTATTTGAACTGGTTTGTGAACAAGCAAATTGCAGATTTTGGGGCGTACAGAATCCCAAAAATCTTCATCAACGTCCCTTACACTCAATTCATATTACTGTTTGGTGGGGAATAATCTCGCGTAAGATTAGGGAGTCATATTTAATTGAGAATGATTCGGTTGTCAGCATTACGTTCAATTGGAGCCGCTACAGAATAATGTTTCAGGACTTGCTATTTCCACCTGTGCAAGCAGACACAAATGCTGAACTGATTTAGTTTCAACAGCGCTCGTGAGACAATGAATTTGTTGCACTAACGATTCCCAAATCGCATTACATATCTCTAAAAAATTGTGAATTTAAATGGCCACCGCGATAACCTGATCCTTCGGTTTCGGCTGAAGAAAAAGAAGCTGAAACTCAACATTCGCTCAAATTACGCCGGGAAAACTTCAAAAAAAGTCATGGAAAATGGAATCAGAAGATCCCATGAATGCATGCATTCTAATGGTGACCACTTAACAGACATGATTGTCATACATAACGTAACATATTTTCATGAAATACATATTCCACTTGGTGTTATCTTTTCGTTCAAAATTTATTCCAGATATACGAAGGAAAACGACTTTTAGGCGATCCTGCAATACGTTTAAAATACAACTGCATACCCAACGGAAAGCTGAAATAATGGATTTTTGCATTTAGGCCAAAATTCGAAAATTAAGAAAAAAATTATGTAGTTCTAGTTAAATTAAATTGAATATAAAAATGCAAATTTTGGAGCAACAGGCGCTTTAGTACCCAGCGCCTAGGTTTGTTTTTTTTCACAATCATTCATGAAATCGTATGTACATCTTACATGACAGCGGGACCTGCTGTATTATTGAGAATCTGAACTGGTGAGTTGAGATAAGCTTTTTCAGACAATAGATACTACTCGGATGATTTGTCAGATCGTCCCGAGAGGAGACGCAACAGTTTTTTTTATAAGAAAAATCTATAATGACCGATTTTATCTCGTTAAGTGCGATCCACTTTGATTTTGTTCATTCGCTAACGTGAAGAGCACTTTGCAGTCTAATGTTCATTTTCCATTTTGTTGTGCCAACTGTTAGACTAGCAGTATCATCAGAAATTGTGACAACTATTGTGTCGTTTGTTTGTCGAATATCACATGTAAATACGAAGTACAAGAATAGACGCTTCCTTGCGGTACCCCTGTCAATACTGCTACGAATTTAGACTATCTGTTCCCTGTTTACCCCAAACAATCTATTTTCAAGTTACGACACTAAAAATTTTGTATCATTTTTCTGTGATGGCTTTTCTTAATTTGTGTTTAAGGCCTTTTGCCACACCTTGTTACAAACTTGCGCGACGCGACGTCAGTTAATATTGCTGAGCAAACGTTCTTTTCTTTAAAAGTTTTTGATTTACTTAGATTCACTTGGTCAAAAATCAAATAGTAAGAACTTTACATCAATAACAGTGTGTAAGCAAACGAGTAATATCTTTTCAAAAACTGTTGAAAGGATTGGAAGAAGTGAAAAACTTTATTTCATTCAATGATTTTGCAGGTTTTAAAGTCGAGCGCGCAATAAGGAAGATCCATTCGTCCAACTACCACTCATTTTTTATCGAGTATATTATAATCTGAAAACTTACCTATTTGGCATTCATTAGGGTTTAGCTGATGTATATTGTAGAAATGAAACTGCAAATAAATAAAAGATATTTATATTATTTTGTGTTGTTAAGAATATATTACAAAATTTGATAGGAGTCACGAAATTTATATAAAAAAGGATATTGAAGGTTCAATATCATGGAGAAGAATTATTTTTTACCATCTCATATGTTTTTCTACATGATTCATAAGCTCATTATAAGGATAAACACTCCTTTGTGGTTTTTTTTACTTTTTAATTCATTTTTTTATTTACTTAAAATATTAACTTAATACTAGACAAAAATGCTTAAATCTAACTTATCAATAACATATCTACTTAATCTAACTTATCGGCCCATAGCGGGCGCTGTAAGCTTATAACTAACATTTTTCTTTTGCTTTTCAGCCTAAATTTGTCATTTGTTTCTTATTATTAATATAAAGACATTTAATTGATTTTTCAAAGAAAAAATTAAAACTTTGAACAGTAACCATTTTTTTTGTTTTATATGAAAACTTAATCTAGACTAAAACTAACTTAAACTACTTAATACTAGCTAAACCTAACTAACACTACTTAAGACTACTTAACTACTTAAACCTAACTTAATTATAATCGGGGTGGCAAGCACTCGTTGCATATGCCCCGAGGGTTTGCCATCCCGATTGCGTCATTGGGTCCAGCAAGCATTTATGCAACCATATTAAATAAAATATGGTGCATAAGCCCAGCCCCAGACCTTGTACCTAAATTTAATTTACTTAAGTACTAAGGAGTGGACTAAAAGTCCGCAAAGACCTGAGGAACTGCAGAAATACTTTCCTCGTTTAGCCACCAAAACTCGGTGCGCTGCTTTTCAGCGTCGGTCCTATCGCGATCCGATACCGCCGTGCTAAAGCGGAGGAGCTCCATAGCATTGTCGACGTACCCATCGCGGACTAGCCGCTTGTCCCGCGCGTCACGGTAGCGATGGTATAAAACCGGGATACCGTTCCTGTCTTGTATTAACCCTAACGAATCGATATAAATGAATGCCTCTGGTGGAATAAAGCCGGACATGAGCGCACTCTCCATGTACATTTCATTGGGGTAATAAGCCCCGAATATCAGACTGTTGTCGCTACTCATCGCCCTTGAAGCGTGCCTTCGAGTCACCTTAATTAGGAAATTGTCAATTCTATTCAACTGAGCCCCATTGTATAGAACCTCGTTGCGATAATATTTTATGTACTCGGAGTCCGGCGTTCGGTACAATCCTAAGCAGGATCGGAGACAACGCCTCTCAAACAGCCGTATCCCTTCCATGTAGGATGGTGATACATTGAACCACACGGGACAACCGTAAGCGATGATCGGCCTTATGAGGGCCATGTAGCATATGACTTTCACCCTTGAATCAAGTTGACTGCTATGAAACAATCTTCTTGTCAGAGCATAAGCCCCCCTAGCCCTGGCCAGACAAGCATCCACATTTTAATTAAAATACAGAAACTTGTCAAGCCAGATGCCAAGGTATTTGACTTCACTTCTCACCGCCAACGGCCGTCCATGCTGTCCCATGATATAACATTTTTTCCAGTTTTTTCTGGTATCGTAAGAAGCCCTCTGCACTGCGGTCCTGAACAGAATTATTTCGGTTTTTTGGAAATTGATCCTCAATTTCCAATCATCGCAATATCCCTTAATGTGATCGAAGTCACGTTGCAAAAGTGTGTTGATGACCTCGATTTTCGGACCTGATCTGTACGCCACTAGATCATCTGCGTACGCTATAGCGTGTCTGAGAGAACCTACAAGATCACTTGTATAAATGTTAAACAATATCGGGGAGTTCACCGCCCCCTGTTGTAAACCGTTTTTAATTTCAAAGACTTTACTCGAAGTTACGTTGCCACATTTGACAACGAACTTCTTTCCCATAAGCATTTCATAAATCATATATAGCATGGGTTTACGCATGCCCAGTCTGGTCAGCTTGTAGAAAAGCCCCTCTAACCATACGGTGTCGAAGGCCTTCTCAAAGTCAACTAGACAGGCCCCTGTGCATTGTTTTTTGGACTTATTCCATTGGATGTCGGACACTAGTTTCGACGCGGCATGAATGGTATCATGCCTCGCTCGAAAACCAAACTGATTATCCGGAATAATTTTATTTTCCTCGACCCACTTAAGCAGAGCTCTATTGACTATCTTCTCGAATACCTTGCTTACATTCGGCAGAAGGCTTATTGACCGAAGATTTGCAGGGTTTGTTCTGTCCTTGTCCTTATTGGGGATAGGATGTACCACCGCCGTTTTCCAGTGCACCGGATAATGTGCATTATTCAGTGCATTATTAAACAGCGTGGTGAAAATATCGACCGCTTCAATCGGAAGGTGCCTCAATACGACGTTTGGGACCCCGTGAACTGTGTCTCCTAAACATTGCCTACAAGATCCTGTCCGCAGTAATATGCGAACGATCCATTTAAAAGACGAACTATACAGAGCCATATCTAGTTTTTACATACCGACCAGACTCGTCCGTTTGTGTAGGATGACGATGAAGAATTATCGCTGCTCCATTAGGGTCGAAACCGACCTCACCGACACATTCGATACGAAGAAGGGATTAAGCGATGCGCTGTTATGTGACTTTTTTAATCTGATTCTTGAGAGGATTGTGCAAATCCGGAGCCAACACCAGAGGCACAATTTCCCAAAAATCGGTACAACTACTAGCATACGCCGACGATATTGACATCATTGGTCGGACCCAACGTGATGTCATAGCCACGTTTGCAGTATAGAGAAGGAAGCGGCAAAAATAAAACTGTATTCGTAAAATGTATACAACATATAGGCTGTATAACCTTTATGCCTCTGACTACATAACATAAACGCATCTAGGCTGCAAAACCTGAAAAGCGGCAGCTATCATTGAAAAGCCTAATTGGAAATTTTCTTTTACTTCTTGTGTCTTTTTTTATATAAATTCAATCATTGGCGAGTTAGTGTCATAACAAAGCTTATGAATTTTTCAACATGATTATACAAAAATATTTTAATTTTCGATTTTAGCTTCCGCAGAAAATCAGTTTTCATTTTTCACAGATCAAGATTATGTTTAGTGAAGTAATGATTGCCATTCCCCCGAAATGAGATGGAATTTTCCAGCGATTCTAAAAGAAGCTATAGGGCTGACATTTAAATTCCATCATGTGTTGTACAACTGCGTCCTAAGGTTGTTTTTTTGACATTGACATCACAGTAATTCGCACTTGAATGCATCGAACTACAGACACATAACAGAACTGGCGACTGAGGCCACCGGCTGAAAGGTTGTTTTATTTAGGTATTTTGCCTCTGCTTATCATAAACGCCTGCCATAAACGCCACGGTAACCAATGACACCATTTAAATTACCAAACAAAAAAAACATCCAGGTTTAACTTCCGGATAATTTTTGTATTTTTGCCATTTTGTTTCGCTGTTTGATTTATAAAAATTCAAATTCTTTTTTATTTACAGACCCATTTTTGAAAACCATGTTATGAAGTCTCCATAAGTCACCAAATTGCTAGAAAGGAGTAGAAAAAATTAACGTAACTCTGCTGAGCTGTAGAACAGGTAATTGTAATAGATTTCCATCTTTTTGGTATTATATTTGGCACAAACAATTTTTATATTTTATGGATGGAGAAATTATTAATAAATAAAAATTTGTGCGACCCCTAATTAAGGCTCCATACATTCCTATGCATTGTACAACTAAAGTTGCAACCGTTTAAATGTGGTTAACTGTTTTTTTAGGCGATTTCATATGATCCTATGATTTTTTAACATTCAGACTAAGTTTTCATCAATTGAAATTATCCTTAGAAAGCTCTTATAAAATGTTGATTAGGTATCACAAGAACTGTTCTAGAATGTTACACTCATCTCAGATTCATTTAATAAAATTCGTTACTCAGTTTTATTTAATAGTTGCATACGTTAAAATTTAAATCACTTAAGAATGTAACAAACCACTTTGCGAAATTGTTTATCTCTACGAATCCGGAACGTGTAATGTCATAAAACCTACTTTCGCATTTCAATAAATAGGTCCTGGTGCCAAAAAAAAAATCAATCTGCGTAAGCGTAAGTTTTTCCATCTCTTTTTTAGAAAGCCTGTTTATCAATCCATCAACCTGTGAAATGTTATTCTTGTACTCTTTGAAATATCGCCGATAGACGTTGTTGACCGAATGCAACTCAATGTTGTGAAAAGTTTTTTTTATCGGGCCGTATTTTTTCCAAAATGAGGCCGGTCTTTGAACAGATATTTGCTTATAGTATCGTAGTGGGTAAGTGATTCTAACTCTTAAGGGAAACACAGCCCCTGGCAATTTCTGTTGGGAAATTTTTGCCAATTATCAATTAAATGATCAAAATTAAAACAACAACTTGTGTACAGACAACACTATTTCGGTTAGAATTGTAGCTACTTAGGATTACCAAGTGTCCTCATCAGATTCCTTTTAATAGTGACGCTAATTGAACGCCTTGCATCGCTCCCTGAAGGTAAAGTTAACTTTCTGGATAATATATTGAAGAGGATTTAGAAAAGATTTAGAAAGCCTGTTAGTCAGTCAATCAACCTGTGTAATGTCATTCTTGTTCACCTTCAAATAACGCCTTTAAACGATGTTGACAGATTACAACTCAATGTTGTGAAAAGTATTTTAACGTCTTGCATCGCCACTTTGAGGGTAAATTTATGTTTCTGGGTAGTATTTTTGAGTGGATTTAGAATGCATGTTTGTAAATTCATCTACCTGTGAAATTTCATACTTATACTCTTTCAAATAACACAGGTGAACGATGTTCACCGATTGCAAGTCAATGTTGTGAAACGTTTTTTAACGTCTTGCATCGCTCCCTGATGGTAAAGTTAACATTCTGGGTAGTATATTGAAGAGTATTTAGAAAAGGTCTAGAAAGCCTGTTTATCAGTCCATCAACCTGTGAAGTATTATTCTTGTACTCCCTGAAATAACGTCGATAGACGTTGTTGATCGAATGCAACTCAATGGTGTGAAAATTTTTTTTTTATCAGGCCGTATTTTTTCCAAAATGAGGCCGGTCAGGCAGTAACTTCTTGGACTTATTTCTTTATGGTTATTTGAAAGAAAAGGTATACGTCGATATACAATTCAAGAGCTAAAGGTTGAGATAATTTGGAACACTAACAGCATACAACTTCAATTATGCCTCAGCGTCATCGAAAATTTGAACCATTTGGCCGATATTTTGTTCCATACCAATACTATCATAATAAAAATAAATGACAATAATTTCCTAAATAATTTTCATTTTATTCAAAATCAACATCGGCCTTTAAAATGTAACCACCCTTTATTTAAACTTTTAGCTTTGTACTAAGAATATAATTTTGTTGCAAATGATAGTATATAAAAAGTATCTTCCATTTTTTTAAATAAATTTTAAAATCCATTAGGGTCAGAGTAAACATTTTTAAGCTGAAACCCATTTGCAATGAAATTTCATTAACCAATTATAAGATGTTGATAATTCTTAAAAGTCCTTGCGACTGCAAAAGTAATCCGAAAAAGTATCAATTCTGGTAGCAATATATTATAAGCATCCAGATTGGATATTTCCTGCAAGCATATCATAGCAAGCATATCATAGCAAGCAACATAGTTGCAATGTTTCCATCGATATGTAATTCAAAAATCATGAAAGTAAACTCACAGTAATTCAATCCTTCTAAATTGCCAAGCAATTGATTTCGGTCTTGTTGAAGGCTTTATCAACATTATCCACCCAAACAGCTGCACATCTTGTGCCGTTTGTGTTTTTCCAATTGACGTGTGAAATGAGTCTCGTAATGGCATGCACTAAGTGGCTTATTTTCAATCTAAAATTATTTCATGAGGATAACCGTCAATTTGCACGCGCAAAAAATTGACATTGAAATAATCGCTTATTGTGAGCCTTCTTCACAGCGGGAGGAGACCGCCAATTATGTGATACCCGCACACTCAAAAAGACCAGAAGGAATCAGTGCCATTGAAACAAGATTGAAGGATGAAACTATAAAAACCAATCAAAAAATCCGGAATGAGAGAATTTTCTTAGCAATTTATTTGCAGCTTGAAGAAGTTCTTTCCCTATTTTATAGATAGAAATACACGAATGGATTCTATTTATTTAAACACGGATTTAATGAACCTTATTTGGTCGTATCTACATACGAGTAGGTAACATGATTTAAACAAATCAGTTGGATGCAATAAAAAAACTTCTAAAACTTCTATTGCTAGATTCATTTTTTTAAGTGGCGAGTGGCCCAGTTGCGGGAGATTTTTTTCATAAACTTTTCTCAGGTAAAACATGCCCTTAATGCTTTAGGAGCGCCTTGAGATGCGCAACTAACAAATATTCCTCTATAAAGCAACAAAATTAAATTTCCACAAGAAATTATTTTTAAAGGCTTTAAATAATACTTGTGCGCGAAGTTTGAGCATTTATGTAGTCGATTGTTTGGTTAAACGCCTGTTTCAGACATTGTGCAGGAAAATTCATAAGCATAACCAATCTCATGATGTTATAACTTCTGAAAGGTTGATTTGAAGCTTCCGGAGATGTGCGTGCATATACCATAAGTTAAGATGTTTCGGTAGAGCTATGCACAAAGTTAATCCGAAGCATAACATATAAAGAGCTTTTCAATGAAGGCTTACAAAAGCTATGACTACTGTCTAGATTAGATTAGATTTAGATTTAGATTTAGATTTATTGTTTTCTTGTTTATAATACAAATAATTTATGTTACAAAAATCATTAAGCATGGCTTTGCCGTCTGCCTGATTGACATGAGATTAAACATTTAATAACAAGTTTGTTTTAATGTATATTATATTCTTGAATTTAAAAAGATTGAAAAAATATATAAAAAGCAAAACATACTAAAAAGTTAAAAGTTCTCAGATATTATTTTACAACGTTAATTAGTTGCAGCTTTATAGAAATAAAAGAGTTGTTTTACATCGCTTTCGCAGTTTAGGTAGGCTATAATTTCTTCATGAGATTTTACGTCGTTTCCTAGAAAATATCTTCTTATTTCTTTAAGTATGGGGCATCTTCCTATAAAATGTAAAACGTCTTCTCTCGCGGATAAGTTGCAAAGACTACAATAAATTGGTAGATCTGGACGATGTGGGATATAACTGAGTCGTATTAGTTCGCCTCTCATCTTAAAGAAAGCCGAAATCAGTTCATTGCTGTTGTCATTGTGGAAGTAATTTTTTTCAAACAGATTGTGTTTTAAAACGCTGTATGTAGCTCGGTGAACGGATGATGAAGCCATATTTACGCAATCCGCTCTGTATTGTTCATCTACTTTGGCAATAAGATTGCCAATCACATCCTTTTGGTATCTTTCATTTCCATAAGCTAAATTGCATTCGAAACTGCAGTATGTTGCTAGCTCCTCGAGTTTTTTATACCAGAGCGTATTTCTTTCTATTACCTTCTTGGCAATTATTTTTGGAAGTCTATCGTCCGACAGTTCTAAAACTTTAATTACATAATCTTCATGCCATTTCAATGATTTAATGAAAAGCGGTGATAGTCCTGTTTCGATATTAATCATATAGTTTGGTGTTGTGCTTGGTAAGTTAAAGCATCGTTTTATGTAGTATCTAAGGAGTTTCTCTACTGTTTCATATTTACAATATCCCCAAGACTGCGCTGCGTACATCATAACAGATTCTGATACAGCTTGAAAGACCTTGTATTTTACGCTGTGGTCAATTAGTTGATTTGAAAAACATTTTTTCCATGTAGCCGATATGGCACTTTTAGCTTTTATTAGTCTTTCCTTTAGATGTGGTTCCATACTAAGATTACTAGCTATTGTCCTCCCGAGATATTTATAGGTTTTCACAATTTCAATGGGCTGTCCGTTGAGGTGCCATTTTTCATTTCTGCACTCTCTACCAGCTCCCTTCTTAAGAATCATACTTTTTGATTTTGTAAGGTTAACCGTAAGATTCCATAATTGGCAGTACAAATCAAGACGGTTAATCATTAATTGTAAGGATTCTGGCGAATATGCAAATAGAACCACATCGTCTGCAAACAGAAGTGCCTTTATTAAATGTCCCGCGATCTCTATTCCTCCAGGTAAAAAGTCGGTGAGGTCATCGATATACAGAGCAAAAAGATATGCGCTTAGTGTACATCCCTGTCTTACTCCCATAGTTGTTTCAAACCATTCTGATGTTTCGGTCCCGCTCCAGACACTCGATTGGTTGTCCTCGTATATATTTTCGATAACCTTCCCGAACTTTTGGCTCATCCCAGCGTTATAAAGTTTGAATATTAAAGCTTTTCGATCGATATTATCGAAGGCTGCCTTGAAATCGACGAAAAAGGTGAATAGTTTCTTTTTTTGTTCGATGAATGACCCAGCTATATTTTGCAGTACAAAAATGTTGTCTACGGTTGAATAACCATTCCGAAAACCTGCTTGGAATTCTTTGAACAAATGGTTGTTTTCGATCCAGATTGACATACGCTCATTTAGAAGTTTTGTGAAAATCTTATAAGATGTGTTTAGGAATGATATTCCACGATAATTTGCGGGATCAGCGATATGACCTTTTTTGTGAATCGGATATATTATGGCTTGTTTGAATTTTTGGGGTAGGTTGCCTGTTTCCATCATCCCATTGAAAATCACCGCTATTTTGTCGATAAAATTGTTTGTCGCATACTTAAAAAATTCAACGGGTATCCGATCAGCGCCAGGTGCCTTTCCATCTTGAAGTTTTTTTTAGAACGTTACATATTTCTCCCTGTGTAATAGGTGCATCTAGAATTTCATTTTCAATTAATGGGATTGCGTAGTGAATCGGCAGTATGCTACTTTGTGGGTTCAATAGCGTTTGGAAGTGGTTCATCAGTGTCCTTGCGTCTAGCTGAGTGCCAATTTGGGGTGCTCTGTAGTTGAATTTTTTAATTGCACACCAGAACTCCTTTGTATCTTTACAGTTCACCAATTTTAAAGCTTCGTTTTCAAAAAATCTTTTCTTTTTCTTCATACATATTTGCTTAAAAGCTGTATTTGTTTGGCAGTACATTCTTTTGAAGAAGTGATCTCCAACCTTTCGAAAAACTTTAAGCCATCCAAAAGATATTCTTCTCGCTGTTTCACACTCGGTGTCAAACCATTTTTCTTTAAAAATGTTTCTTTTTTGATGAGCATGTATTTTTGGCGTGTAGGAAATTTTTATTAAATTGTCGATATCCGTTATATCGAGTTGAGTAGTTGTCTGCAAGTTGAGGTCGAGTTTTCGTCTATACTCCGGATGCATATGATTGTTTCCACATCAGCTTATGGGGTAGTTGTATCGTTCTTGTATCTTCTCCTTCGGTCGGTGAAGTACCAAACTCGGCAACAATAGGCATATAGTCTGAGAACTGTTGCGTCAAAACTACAAGATCATTTACTAAGGATATCCATAATCCACGTACCAAGCAGTAATCTATGACTGAACATCCTTGTTGTCCTATGAATGTATACTTTCCACTGGAGTCTGAATTGGTTGTACCATTTAGTATATGAAATCCGTGAGAATCACATAATTCTAATAATTTCACTCCCTTTGCATTTCTGGTTCCATCTTCTGATTTTCTCACTTTACCTGAGAATCTATTTTCCCTTCCCTCTTCTTTTCCTATTCTGGCATTTAGATCACCTATGATCATCATATCGTCGTATTTGCAGTGTTCAATTGCTTCCACTAACGCACCAAAATCTCTTTCCCAGGGTTTACAGTTGATATAAATTGGTAGTATATATAGTTTGTTTGATTCAATTGATATTTTTAAAAGTTTAATTTCATTTACCGATTCAAATTCAAAGGATAAGTTGTGTTTGGAACTATGTTTTTTATATCCAAAGAAGCATCCCCCACTTGCTCTTTCTCTTGTATTTTGTTTTACCGCGGAAATCCAAACAAATTCGAAGCTTTTAAAACGGTTTAAATATAATTTATAATCTTCTTCTACTAAAAAAGTTTCATACAGAAAAATAATATCAAATTTATTTATAAATTCATAAAAACCTACTTGTATTGACTTATTAATAAGGCCTTTGATATTATAGCTTAATATTTTCAATTTATTTATTTCTATTAATTTAATTTTATTTTGGCAGACGGCAGTTATACCCCATGACTACTGTCTATCTTAGGCGATCAACTGCCTTGGAATAGTTTCAGGTTCAATTCCCAGTCGAAGCAACACAAACTTTTATTTTTATAATTTTTTTAATTCGAAAAATATTTAGTGATTCGATTCTCAGTAAATTTAAATTAAAGTCAGGTGCCTATTTCATTCCTATAATTGATTTAAATGTCGAATACTTTGGTAATTAAAAAGAGCTTCCAGCATGAAGTATTACAGAAAAATAACCAGTTAAGAGTTTCCGACCAGGGTTATATTAAATTAAAATAAATATAAAGGATTATAATTGAAATAATACAGATAATATTGCTGGGTAATAGCTTCGATAGTGTTTTCTCGAAGCGAAATTTTTAGTTAGGTGATGCTTGTTTGCCTCTGCTCAAAACAAAAATAATTTTGGCAATGCGTTGTTCGTGTCGTTGTTAGGTGGAAATGCTGTTTCATGTAATCCCACATATATTGATCTATCCTAAGAACAAGAGTTGAGGCAAACAATTAAAAAAATTTGTATTATTTTTAAACAAAAAAAAAACATACAAAATCGGCCTCTTCTTCTGTTTGGGCTTTCATTCATATGATCATCTGTAAGTTCTTAGACAAAGCCAAAATAAATAAACAAACAAATAAACAAACAAACAATCTGCTTGCAGCTTTTCCTATACTTGAGGATGTAGAACGAGGAATTATTGTCCGCTCTAGTAGAGAATATTATTTGATTTTGATATTCAAAAATCCTCTGAACATTATTTTACACTAACAAAACTACTGCGGATGCTATTCTACCTCTCATATTTATCTGGACTTCTTCTGAGACGATGAAAACTGTATTTGTCCAGGATTTTCCAACAATAAATGAGTCTTCTCCTGCTCCTGTTGCCGACCAAATACACTTACGTCCGCTGATAAATCATCAGGTTATAACATGTTTGTAAACGCGAAAACAGTTTGATGGCCGCCAGTTAAGTCTTAAACAGCAAAAAATCCACTCTGCAAAAAATGGAACCAATGGAGAAAACAAGATTTTTGTGCTTTATACTTCAAACACATTTGTCATGGTTTGGAATCAAGACAAAACTTATTTCACGGATTAGAATTTATATCGAAACTCTCACTTCAAAGTGTTGTTGGGCGCTTTCAAGTCCGCAATTTGACAAATTATGACTGGCGTTTCCCAAGGCTCTGTTTTATCTTCGACTCTATTTCTTTCATTATTCACTGCAAGTCTCCACCTTCTAATCCAATACATTCCGTTCTATGTTAATACCTTTAGCTTCCTACATTAATTTTCAGAATCACGTCGGCTTTCCTCATCTTCGGACGTGAACTTCAAGCGACAAACTTAGTTAATCGATGCAACTAATAGTGACCCAAACATAAGTTCTGGTCGGATGTACCAAAACAACATTTCACATTGGGAAACATTTATAGGAAACAAAAACCTTGCTAACTCATATGTTTCGATCTCTTTTATAAGTACTACTACTTCTAACTACTGTTACAAAATGCTCAAAAGAATTAGACATTTGCATTGCAACCATTCGAAAGTTCTCCCGCAACACCAGCTACGATTTTATAATGCAAATCAGTCCACCCTCAAGCTTATCTTCTGACGAACGTTGAAAAATAGACGTTCGCAACTAAAACGAATAACACGAATGTAGAATACTCTACTTAGCTCTTGTTCTGTTTAGTTAGTTGCTTACTTAAGTGGCGCTACAGTCAGTAATGAACCTGGGCCTCAACCAACATGTCTCTCTAATTAGCCCAGTCTTTAGCTAACTGCCTCCAGTTGCACACTCGGTTTCTACTTGCGCGCGCAACTTAAGGCGATTTCTTCCTCTACTGGTCCGATGTCTGGCTGGGAAGCGAAGACTCTGCGAGCCGGAGTTTTGCTGTCCATTCGTTCCACATGTCCTAGCCATTTTAAACTTCCAATGCGGAGTTTTTTGACCAGGGGCATGTCGCTGTACAGCTCGTATAGTTCTTGGTTGATTCTTCATCTCCATAGCACGTCAACGCAAACGAGACCGAAGATTTTCAAGGTGTGAAAATCGGCCCAGGTTGTTGGTAAACTGTTTTATGACTTATGCTTCTGCAGTAGGCGCAGTTCAGAGGATCTGCTTTTTTGTGGATCTTACTAGAAAATGCGATTTTCCAGTTTGCCATGAGGGGGCATGATGTTGAAACGTTTGGGAACCACTGAACTAGACCCCAAGTCGTGAGAAAATAACAGAAATCTATAAATTTTCAACACAAGGCTAACATACAGCTTACTAAAGCCTTGTGTTGTACACTTAAAAATGAGATTTGCTTGAGCGCGCCTCAAAGATGGACACCAGTAAAGACAAAATACCTCATGTCTTACAAGTTTTTTCGATAGCGTCTGGATTGACGTCTTAATATTTGAAAAGTCTCTTGTCTATGGTCCTGATATTGCATGGATTGTCTTCTGATTGGCTTCAGTTTTGGTTCGTTCGATTCCGTTCCGCCAGATTGGATGTCAAAGATGCACAAAGCTCTGAAAGGCTAATTATGGATAAAATCTCGAAAATCGCAGAGACTGACCTTTGACAGTGTTTTATTTTAACAGTATTGGCCGAGCGTTTAACATGCAGAAAAAAACGATTGAAACCATTTGAATAAGGCTTTATACAAAAAAAGCTCGATAAAAATAGGTGACACACGAGTTAACGCAAAAACAAGAATCACAACAAAATCGACCCTTTTCTGAAGTGGGCAGTAACTGATGATGGAAAATGGATCACAACCAATGACAACTTCAAGGGAAACGATCGTGGTCGAACGGCGCAAAAGGTGTCTAAGCTAGGAACGAAGGCCTTGGAAGGTTTTATTGTAGCGATTGATTGGATCGACATGGAAAAATCTACTATGATCTGCTCCCTGCGGCAAAACTTTAAATCCGGTATTTTATTGCCAACAGAAGCGTTCAGCTTTGTTCTAGAAAAACGCCTGGCCACACACACGTCGAAAGTGACTTGCCAGAAACTTCGAGAGTTTGATCGGGATATTCTATGTATCCACCATAAAGTCTGGACATCAAACCAAGTGATGGTAACAAAAATCCCCTCAAGTGAGGCTTGTGAAAAAGCAAAGATTACAAAGACATACAGATGACGCATTGACAACAAAAAACAGAAACTTTTGCTCATCAGCTTCATGGTGCGGGCGGGCGGTGCGCACGTGCACACACAACAAACGAGATTTGTAATATAATGAATTATTAGTTGGATATTAGGCTGCGATTTTTTTGTAGGAACGGTGACAAAATTCTATGCTGTGTGAACGAGCAGGGTGTCACCCGTTGCTAGCCAAACCGCTGGAATATCAATATATGCGTGTGTATTGTCCGTGGGTCCGCTGTATGCGCTGTTTGCCGTATTCCCTATGTGTTCTTGAACAAATGGCAAAAGTAGTTGACTAGAGGCTGAGGTAGCTCTACCGTACTAATCAAACTAAATTGCAAGTTGTCGGCTCAAAATAGGAGGAATGACAGCCGAAGCGACGGAGATGACGGGGGTTCGCAAAAGTAAAATTCGGCGACGCTGTTCCGGTAAGGAAAAATAAAACGCAACACCGATGGTATTTTGCTGACTAAACTCTTTCAAAGGTTGATTAGAGGCTGAGGTAACTCTACCGTGCTAATCAGAGGCCAAATCGAGAGTGATTTTTATTTGATCTGGTCGTGGCTTTTATACAATTTACTGTGTTCGCTTGAAGAGCTTTTATGGTATGAATTGCTTGAAGAGCTTTTATGGTATGAATTGCTAGAAGAGCTTTTCTTGTATTTACGTCTTACGTGTATCGAATATAGCTTATGCGGTATTGCCAGTATTATATTTATTTATTTGTTGGCATGTTTTTTTTACATGTGTGGCATTGCCAGATTGAATTTATATAAAATAATAAATAAATATTGAAAACTAAGCATTTTGTTGGTATGTTGTTGTTACAATCTCCCCCTCTGGAACATCAAATCGTCCCGATGATGTGACAGGAGTTAGTTCTTCTTCGGTCGTCCCCTCTTGCGCAGTCTTCGGATAGGTTCGGCGCTTACAGAGTTTCTGGCGCCTCGGGAACATGGTGGTCTCGAAAGCATGTCAGCAACTGTATTCGTTTTACCGGGAGTATATGTGATGTCCATATTATATGGCTGCAGCTGCAATGCCCATCTAGCGAGCCTGCCGGTTGGGGATTTCAATGTCATAAGCCATCTCAGAGGCTGATGATCTGTCAGTAAAGTGATGTGTGACCCTTCTATATAGCCTCGAAATTTATTTATGGCCCAGACTATAGCTAACGCTTCTCTTTCTGTAGTCGAATAGTTTCTTTCAGCACTGTTCAAGAGCCTTGAAGCATATTCGATTGGGTGTTCGTCTGCCTTCTCCCCCTGGACTAATACGGCACCGATTGCGTAGCCGCTAGCATCTGTTTTTAGGAAAAAGGGTTTGTCTTCACAAACCTGTTGCAGGACTGGTGCTGTTGTTAAAGATGTCTTCAGCTTGTCGAATGCATTTTGTTCTTCTTGTCCCCATTTCCAAGGAACATTTTTTTTTGTAAGGTTGGAAAGGGGTTTTGATATTCCGGCAAAGTTTTTGACGAAACGGCGATACCAAGAACAAGTTTGTAAGAATGAAACGAGTTCTTTGATATTTCTTGGTTCTCGGCGTTGTGAGATTGCTGCTGTTTTGTCTGGATCTACTTCTATTCCATTCTTGGTGAGTTCTGTTCCTTCATTTTCTCTGAGTTTTATATCGATTGCCAGAATTTCTGTAAAAAAATCTTCTGTGTCCATAGGTGTATAATCTTTGTGCATTTTAGGGAAAAGACTGCCTTGTGGATTGTTCCTATCAGGAGTGATTTCTGGGCGAACGGAGCTACCGAAAATTGAATTTATTGAATGAGGTGAGTACTCATTGTTTTTAAAATTCTGGGCGATGTCTTCCCAAGGCTGTGGGCCGTAACGTTCTTCATCTTTGTCTGGAGTAACTTGAGGAGTTTTGGATTTCGCAGCCTGATCTGTTCTTGACGGTGTCTTCTGACATGGTGAAATTGGCTGCAAGTTTCCAAACCACTGGTTATAACAGTTGATTTCTCGTTCCATTCTCAAAGCTGGAGAAACGATAGTGCTTTTGGTGTCGTAGAAATCAAAAGTTTTCTTGGGTTGATCCTGGAAATACCAACATCGTTGTCCCAAATTCAGAATAACACCGTTTTCTTCTAGGAAATCTATGCCGATTAGGGTTCGATTGTCTTTGGCTTTGGGGAGCGCGATAAAATTTATTGGCCTTAAACGGTTTCCAAAAATGATTGTAGTTGAAGCCATGCAAATCCCATCATGTTGAACACTACCATCGGCAAGAGTAACGCTTGCATTCAGCTGTGTGAATTTGGTTTTATTCCGCAATAAATGTTCGAATAGATGGCGACCAGCGACACTTGTCCTTGCCGCGGTGTCGATGTATGCGATGCCCTTTTCGCCATGTGAAGTGATAGGGATAGTTGGTAAATCACTGCCAAGAGTGTTTTTTATTAGGTTAAATGAAACCTTTTGTGGACCTTTAGGCAAATCCTTGCAGGAAGGGCAGTTGGATCTCAGAAATCCAGGAGCCTTACATTTGTAGCAAAAGATGCCTTGATTTGAAGGTGACCTCGACTGTTTTTCTGCTTCTGCTTCCGCTTTTTGCTTCTTTCTGCATTCGGATATTGTATGTCCTAGATGATTGCAAAAATTACAACGCTGCTTTGTTTCAACTTTTTCTTTGACCTGTTGACGTTTTTCGGACATACTGTGCTCTACTGCTCTAGCTTTGTCAATAAGCTGTTGAAATGAAACAATAGTTTCTCGTGGAGCACCGTCACGGATGGACAAATGTAGTAAACCGTAAACGAGATCAAGCATCATGGTTTCTGATGGTCTGGGCGTAGGCAGTTGTGCAAACAGAGCTCTCTTTTTGCGAATAAAATCGTCAGTGCTTTCTGTAGCTTTTTGTTTGGTGTCGAAAATTTCTTGGTATATTCTGTAGGCTGGTTTGCTTGGTGCGTACGCACTCCTCAGAAGTTCCAAAACATTTACCCAAGTTTTTGCTTCCAATTTAACGCCTTGCCACCAACTTCGAGCATCGCCTTCGAGCAGTAGGGGAAATCCTTTAATTGCGTCGACTTCCGAAATATGCTCAACATCTTTGAAACAATTTATTGTAGCTATAAATTCTTCAACAATTATTGCGTCTCGTTCACCACCGAATCGACTGGTACAGTTGCTAAAACTGCCGCTCCGAGTTTGCTGAGTCATCAGTGAAGAGAGCAATTTTTGAACCTGCTCTTCAGTGTATGTAGCCATTGTACGAGAACACTGTTTTGCCGCAATACGGGTACTTCTTCGTGGATCCAATTTAATTTATGTAATTAAATTTTAGCCCCACGTTGGGCGCCAATGTAATATAATGAATTATTAGTTGGATATTAGGCTGCGATTTTTTGTAGGAACGGTGACAAAATTGTATGCTGTGTGAACGAGCAGGGTGTCACCCGTTGCTAGCCAAACCGCTGGAATATCAATATATGCGAGTGTATTGTCCGTGGGTCCGCTGTATGCGCTGTTTTCCGTATTCCCTATGTGTTCTTGAACAAATGGCAAAAGTAGTTGACTAGAGGCTGAGGTAGCTCTACCGTACTAATCAAACTAAATTGCAAGTTGTCGGCTCAAAATAGGAGGAATGACAGCCGAAGCGACGGAGATGACGGGGGTTCGCAAAAGTAAAATTCGGCGACGCTGTTCCGGTAAGGAAAAATAAAACGCAACACCGATGGTATTTTGCTGACTAAACTCTTTCAAAGGTTGATTAGAAGCTGAGGTAACTCTACCGTGCTAATCAGAGGCCAAATCGAGAGTGATTTTTATTTGATCTGGTCGTGGCTTTTATACAATTTACTGTGTTCGCTTGAAGAGCTTTTATGGTATGAATTGCTTGAAGAGCTTTTATGGTATGAATTGCTAGAAGAGCTTTTCTTGTATTTACGTCTTACGTGTATCGAATATAGCTTATGCGGTATTGCCAGTATTATATTTATTTATTTGTTGGCATGTTTTTTTTACATGTGTGGCATTGCCAGATTGAATTTATATAAAATAATAAATAAATATTGAAAACTAAGCATTTTGTTGGTATGTTGTTGTTACAGATTCAAATATATGGCGGGTTGTGCTGGCACAGAACAATGTTTCTTCTATGCAGTGCGTCGTCTGTATGAATGTATAATCTTTGGAAAAACGAAAGCCCAAGTTTTGTTGGCAAATGGGACTACGGATTCTATTAGGAAGGCGTAATGGAGTTAATTAAAAATCGGAACAAGCTATTGAACAAAACGGAACATATTAAACTAAAGCCTTCATTTTCATGCAAAACCTCGTTTTACTACACTCACATATTTCTTAAATATTTATCACAATTCCAAATCAACAACAATAATTAAGAAATAGGTAGTTTTTACAACTACTTAGTCAGTGGGGTATCAGTAGCAAAAAGCCTCTGAAGTAAAGCATGTTAAAACGCTTAACAGAAAAGGTTCTGCCAATCATCCGGCGAAAGCCCTAAGCTGCTATAGAACATACAATACAGGGCACTAGGAAACATGACATTAAGTGAGTGGGCCAAGCAACTATCCGGATTTTTTATAAGCGACAGACTTAGGCAAGAATTCGTATGATTCGTAGACATAAGCGAATGCATTGTAAAAGTCTGCATTAAGGCGAAATTTGCTAACATAAGCTGTTGTTGCTAAAGGCTGTTTCTACGAGCTCATTGACAAAACTTATGAGCGACTGCCGATATGTGACGCTAAAATCGTTCGGGAGATTTTAGGTAGAAAGAGAGGAATCATCGCCTATATGACACCACGTCTGGAAACGGACTTAGGCTGATAACCTGTGCTGCGGAACGGGTTATTTACCTTGATATCAATAATATCCATAAAAACAATATTGATTATCTATAATGGGAATTGTCTGTCTCCAGTCGAACGAACGCAATTTGACCAAATTTCACAAAACAGAGCATTACGAGCGACCAAAATCGACTCAGAACATATCCATAAAACCAGCTTGACTAATGTGCAGGGTTTCTCCATTGCACCAGCTAGAATCTAGTGGTATTCACCAACTATATAGCTTACGTTCTGAATCAGGCGTGTCCGGGTCGTCTGATATCGTCTTTTGTCGATTTGCACTGCCCATTGAGATCATCTAGTTTCAGCATCCTAGACTTTTGATTTTCAATAAAATTATAATTCGGAGGACACAAAGCTTATAGTAGATTCAAAACATGATTAACTTGAAGGGCCAAAAAAATATTTCAAAGAACATGTAAACTAACGGGTGATTTTTTAAGAGGTTAGTTCTTCAGGTTGCCAGCACTGGTTAGTAATGGCGTCCAAAGGTCATCTGTCAAAGTTTTCAGAGCAACGATTGCAAATTATTGAATTTTATCATCGAAATTCGTGCTCTGTGAAAACTGTGCACCGTTTATTACGACCATAATATGGTCGTCATAATCGACGTGGTGAATCAACAATTCATGCTGTTATCACTAAATTTCGCACCAAATTTACTTTGTTGGACACTAAACCATCGACTCGCATGCGTACAGTGCGTAACGAAGAGAATATTGCAGTCGTAGCGTCCAATGTTAATGAAGATCGTGAAATGTCAATTCGTCGCCGTTCTCAGCAATTGGGCATGTGTTACTCAACCACATGGAAAATTTTGCGTGCCGATTTGGGTTTGAAAGCCTAGAAAATTCAACTTGTGCAAGAATTGAAGCCGAATGACCCGCCACAACGTCTACTTTTTGGTGAATGGGCCTTAGAACAGCTCCATTAAAATTCTGTTTTATCGAAAAATTGTGTTTAGGGATGAGGCTCACTTTTGGCTCAACGTATAAGATAAACTGTCGCATCTGGAGTGATGAACAGCCGCATTCCATACAAGAATAACCGATTCATCCCGAAAAAAACGACAGTTTGGGATGTTTTATGGGCTGGTGACATCATTGGTTCATTTTTGTTTAAAGACGACCGTGGAAGAAACGTTACCGTCAACGGCGAAAGATATGGAGCCATAATACTCCACTTTTTTTTTTGCCCCAGTTGGCTGAGTTGAACTTGGTTGACATGTGGTTTCATCAAGACGGTACCACATGCCACACAGCTTGTGAAACAATGGAAATGAGGTAGGATGAATTTGGTGAGCAACTTATCTCTCGAAATAGCCCTGTGAGTTGGCCGCCAAGATCATGCGATTTAAAGCCTCTTGATTATTTCTTGTGGGGTTATGTAAAGTCGTTAGTCATATGGACAAGCCGAAAATTATTGAAGCCTTACAGGATAACATAACACATCTAATTCTTGGAATACAGGCAGAAATGCTCGAAAAACTGACTCAAAATTGGACCTTCCGAACGGACCATTTGAAACTGAGTCGCGGACAATATTTACATGAAGTTGTCTTTAAAACGTAAATGGCAAAGGCCTATTTATCGATTACAATAAAAATTTTGAATATTTGATGCAAGTTTGAGTTTTTTATTCGATTTTCAAATAAACTACGCCTAAAAAATTAATTCTTTTATTATAAAGATATATATTATGCAATAAGAATCGTACATTATGGCCCAACAATTATTACAATGTTGGCCATCATTATAAACCCAATATTCTGGGCAGTCGAGGATCCAAAAACTCGTTATATTAAAGGTACTTATAGTTTCAGAGCTAGAATTTAATTTTCAATATTCTGTGTACTGAAACAGTTTCAGTACAAAGAATATTAGTACACGATTAGTTTGGGCTCCGGTCTGAATATCAGACTATATATCTATAAATTACAGATCACAAAATCCAGAACCCAGGTTATTGACTGGATATTTTTGACATGCAAATGGCAGCTTACTCAGCCATACATACGTCTTAAAGCCATCCGAGAGTGGCAAAAAAAAAACTAGCCACCCAAAAATTCTAAACGATCATATAAATATTCCCGCATCACCGACCATAAACCATAACCAGGTCAAACTGTGATAACAGACATATAGTCTGATATAGTGGGTGGCCGCGGTGTAGTGGTAATGTGTTCGTCTGTTGAGTGGAAGGTTGTGCGTTCAATCCCAGCCAAAATCCATTTCACTTCTATTTAAAAGAAATAAAAAGGTCGGTGTAATACCTAAAAGTATGCACACTATCTTGAATTTCTTCAAATTTAACGAACACAAGAAAAAGTGACTCCCCGAAGCTAGTTCGGACACCACCCATGGAGTATAAGTCTCCACTACATCCAAAATCTTTCCTATCCTCTCTTTCTTCCCCTTCTCTAACGCTCGTACTATGGTAACATATAAACCCTTCATAACCCCTTGAGTACGTGTAAATTATAAAAAAAAAAAAGTCATGGGAACCTGTGCAAAACGGCTCGATCCATTTTTATACTGATGGCTCGAAAAAAAAAATTATGTAGTGGGTCTTCTCCGACACGCTAAATCTCAGCCTATTTCTCCATCCTTATAGAATCGCGATCTTAGAAGCCTTGTCTTGGCTGAAATATAATGTAATACCTGCCAAGGATATAAGCATCTTCTCGGACAGTCAAGCGGTCATCAAATCCCTGGAATCAATCTCAACAAACTCAAAGACAACCATTGACAACTCTTTGCAAAAGATGTCAAAGCAGTTTAACATTCACCTATGCTGGGTGCCTGGGCACTCTGGACCTAGTGACATTCCACAGAACAGTAAGGATAATGAACTCGTTAGATATGGGACTAGATTACCAGTCTTACACGACATCCTGCATGCAAAAGTTTACTAGCAGAGCGTGCCAAACGCAATTCAAATCTCAAATGGAGTCTTGACACGACGTGTCAAATAACCAAATGAATTTGGCCAAGGCTGGATTTGATAAGATCCGAGGGACTGGTTTCGCTCGATGGATCGTACATTAACACCACTATAGATGTCATCACTGTACACTGTTTAATATGCAGACACGCAGAACGAAACGACTTCTGTATATGAGCTGCATATACAAAGAGGGAGAAGAAACAATACTTCATCTCCTTTGTAACTGCCCAGTTCTATCAGACCAAAGGAAACTCCATCTTAGAGCTTACGATTTTCAAAATCTCAGCGATTTGACAAAAACGGAAGCAAAAAGTCTCCTGTCACAATGGACCACAAATCGTCTAAGTGTGCTGGCGACCTAGCGCTGGCGACCTAGCTACCTAACCTAACCTCTTGATTTTTATTAACTCGATAATCAAATGTGTACACACTTTGTATACTGGGGAACTTAAACTTCGGTTCCTAACGAAACAAACTGTTGCGGATACAATTCTACACATTTGAGTTGTCCGATATCAGAGGGAATGTTATTTTTCGTCCAAATAATGTGATTAAAAAATATTAAAAAATATCGTCTTCTTGATTACCTACGTATTAAGAAAGTTTTGAGAAACATTTCATGTTGTAAAAGTTTCAAGCAACTAAAACAAAAAAACAACACACTGCCGAAAAAGTTCTGGGGATTTTGTCAGAATTCATTAAGGCCCATGTGCTAAATTGTCCAAAACCAAACAACAAATCTATAGTGAAGTGATCAACGCTTCACACTGTTCAAAACCATGGTACAGCTTAGTACCATACAATCCTTTGAGCACCAGTATATGTGACCAAAAGTTGTCCATATTAAGTCGAGTTAGGTCATTTGGTGGAGGTACTTCCTCAAAACGATGAATTATTATATCATTCGCAGAGCAGCTTGTATAGCAGCCCCATGTAACTTAGTTTCATCCCCTATCCCAATTATCCTAATATTGGTCAGATTCCTCCACCTTCGTTGTCACATTGGATCCCCAAATTTTCAACTTAAATAAAAAAAAAAAAAACAATTTCACTTGCTTTTCTAACTCGAAAAATACCCTTTCGTTATACCGTATACCACCGTATACCTATCAACAGTCTTGTTAAAAATATCCAGAGATTCAGCAACTGATATGACCAGTGATCACATGTCCTATGAATGGACTCGTTTACGAATTAAATGAAAAGTTCAAAGATTTTGCGATAAATATGGAGGACAGGGTCATACATGTGTATTTCGTTATGCTTTCGTTTTGTTTACGAGCAGCGAGATTATAATCCAATTAATTTTTGTTTGATACTCAAATGGGTTGGATATGTCTTATATGTCTTTGGGAGAAGTGTACCTAGTACTTATCACTTGACAAATTGACAAACCACAACAGCAATGCTTTAGCCTGTCAAACAATCTAATCCAATCTCTTCGTACGAGAGATCGTATACGATAAGCCGCTCGAATACATGGGAGACTTTTATTAAATTAATTTAAACGTTTATCGATAGCTCCTGGCAGCAAAGTGAAGAGATAGCTACTGGAAGCCAGTGTTGTTGCATTCATTTCTAGAATCAGCTTTATCGAAATGGGGCAGTTATTCACTATACAATGTGAGTTTTTGAACTACGATATAGCATTGCATAAGTGTGTGCAGAAACCATTGAAATTGTTTGGTTATGGCGGCCCAGTTTCGAGAAAGGTATATAAATATAAATAAATATAAATAGCTATATAAGGCATTTAGTAAATTATCAATAAGCTAAGTGCGGTAATCATGAGTAAGTAGATTAGCAAATATTGTACATAAGTGCTAGATTTGTTGCTAGAATCACGTCATATCAATTTCTTACTTGACAGGCTCCTTACCTTTTTATTTATTTATTAATCGATCTTAAACTACACGTGACAACGTGCAACATGCGACCTAACAACAAATCTTGCATGAATTATTCAGGCTTAGGGTATTTTTAATGCGGCAGAAATAAAATAAAATAAACTTTAAACGCATTTGGAAAACTATCTACGCGGCAGTAGTATTCGAGGAAATTGCAATTAGTAAGCACTCAGTCGCGTTCATCAAAACCGGAGACCTTGCGCATTTTATCAGAGGGGTAGATTATAACCGAGATTAGCAGTTGTAGAAAAATAATATGTTGAAAATCAATAATAATTTCGATGAGCAAATGAATATGCGATATTTTTTTGTCAGCCCATCTTTTGGCAACACAAATAAGCTGAATGGTTTGCCCACTCGACAACATGCCCCGCACAATTTTCTGTGCAAAAAACATGATATAAAAAATCTAAGCCGCAAATGGACATCGTTTGTCCTTGTCAATATAATAGTAAACTGGACGCGTTTGAATTGAATTGGCAGGTCTGTGGGAATCATTAGAATGCGTGGTAGTACAAGGTGGCGCAAAAGTAATCCTCCTATCAGAAAATTCTATAAATTTTGCGATTGGCCCCTAATGTCAGTTCTGTTTTGACATTTGTGAAGTAATAATGCGAAATACACGTAAATAAACAATGTTACGCTACCCTGCTCCAGAACGCGGAATATTGGTGACTATTTATTTGAGCAATAATCGGTCGGTGACTTTGGCACAACGTGGATTTCGTCGCAGATTTCCTAGCCTACTGGTGAAACACTGCGACGTTTAGCCGCTCGCCTCGAAGAGACTGGCACAGCACAAGATGCTGCCAGGCGTGGCAGACCCCTGAGTAGCCTTTCTGCAGAGAATATTGCTGCTGTAGCCGAAGATGTCATGGAAGCGCCGTCGACATCGACCAGACGACGTGCCACGCAAATGGGTATCAGTCGACGGTCTTTACAGCGAATTTTGGTACATGATTTGAAGATGTTTCCGTACAAAGTCCAGACGGTGCATCAGCTGTTAGCTGCTGACCGCCAACCGCGTCTAACATACGCTCAAGCCATCCTTAATCACCACCAAGAGGAAGATGATTTTTCATCAAAAATAATCATGAGTGATGAGGCCCATTTCCATCTTAGCGGGTACGTAAATAAGCAAAATTTACGCTTCTGGGGCACTGAAAATCCGCGTGTAACCCACGAAGAGCCATTACACCCGCTCAAAGTCACTGTATGGTGTGCTGTTTTCGCTGGAGGAGTCATCGGACCTTTTTTCTTCGAAGACGTCGCGGGCCAAACGATTACTGTGAATGGTGAGCGCTACAGAGCAATGATCAACGAGTTTTTTTTGCCGCAACTTGATGAATTGGGATTGGAAAACATGTGGTTCCAACAGGACGGTGCAACGGCACACACTGCACGTGCCACAACCGATATGCTGAAGGATGCATTTGCCGGGCGCCTAATCTCCCGTTTTGGCGATTTGCACTGGCCAGCAAGATCGCCTGATTTGACCGCTCCAGACTTCTTTTTGTGCGGCTTTTTGAAGTCGCGGGTTTATTGTCAACAAGCCTCAGACTCTTGCAGCTCTTAAAGACAATATCAAGAATGTGAGGACCTATCGCTGGAAGTTTTGGCCAAAGTAATGGAAAATGCCATAAAAAGGGCTCAAATGACAATCAACTGTGGCGGCGGCCATTTACATGACATCATATTCTGACTTGATGTAAAAAAAATTAAAAGACCAAATAAAAATAATCCACAAGAAGAATCAAAGTTTTTCATTTTTTTTAAATTACAGCCAAAAAACATCGGAAGGTTATTTTTGCGCCACCTTGTAGAACATATTCGCCTTGGATTTTGCCATTCAAATTGGTGACTTCGATAATATTTTTCAATATTTTTCTAACGACCAATAGTGTGCCATTGCACATGAACCCCTTTGAGCTGGTGAGTTCAAATTCCGAATTAAAATAATCGGAGATCGTACTTTCAAATTTCGTAGAAGGTGTGATGGAATGCCTGACATATCCAGTGGTTTCAAAAACTGTGTACGATAATTTACAGCTTCGTTGGCATCGTAAACTAAATCGACGAGATTTACATGATAATTCGCCTGCTAACGACTGCTGTGTCTTGAAGTTCAAATCGTCGACGTTCACATTTATTGCAGCCAAAATGGCTCTTTCTGCTTATCTGTGTGCGTACATCGGGGAATATGTGGTCAACAAAGAGCATTTTGTGTAATATGCGCAAATTTTTAAATTTTATATAATGTTTCGGGATTTTTTACTTCATTTTGAATGTTAAGCAGACAACGATGTTTCATTTTCATCAGCGCAAGCGTTGTTATCTTTTGAAATTTGCAATGAGCGTTCAGTTGTGTTGATTGATTTCTATCAATGTGTAAGTGGATTAAAATCTTTCCATAAATGTTTTTTTTTTTAATAAGACTTAACTCGGTTTTGTTATGTTTTATTAATATAAAGATTGCTATTTTTTTTAACATTTAAAAATTTGTTTTCTGATTTTTATTTAATTTTTGTGTTTTTGGACTTTCGGAATTCTAGCTTTTGGGGATTTATTTTCTGTTATTTTCTGGATTTTGGGCGTTCGAGATTGTAGATTTTTGAAAGGTTGAGTTTTCGGGATTTTGGGCTTACGGGATTTTGGGGTTTCGGAATTCTTTTCGACTCCCTGTGCAGAAATCGGTGGGTATGTAAAAAGTATTTTAATAGACATCAACTTTTCCATAGCCGATATCCAACAATTGTTTCGGGAATGTGTCAGCGCACGAAATTTTACCATTTTCTTAAAAACTAATTTTAATTCTAGATTTGCTCATTTAAAAAAGTGTTCGATTAACTGTTCATGCATGCAAATACGATAACACAATGCAAACAGGTCTTTTAAAATATGATGGACATGCTTTTTTTCATTCCGTCTTACTTTTTTGTCGCGACAATATTAACAACCGAATGGTGCACAAATATGGATGTTAATCAAATAACAACAAATAAGGGCTCAATTAAAGTGGGGTGAGAGATTTTTGTCGTTCTAGATTTTAGGAATTCTAGCTAACGTGATGATCCCCTGAAACCAACTGAAAGCCGCTGAATTAGTTTGCCGTTGTTTATACATTGTCCCATAGGGGTATATTAGTTTTGATACATAGTTTGTAACATAGTGAAATAATTTAGCTAGGTGTACCTCAAAGTATATGGATCGACTCAGAATCGCTAGCTGAGTCGATTAAGCCATGTCTGTCTGGCCATCCGTCCTTCCGTCCGTCCGTCTGTAGTTAACCGGTTTTTGGACCTTACATTTTGAGCTAGGACAATGAAATTTAGTACATGTGATCCTTGAAAGTGATGTTCGAACAAGTGTAAACATTTTTGAAATCCACCCACGTCGCATTTTTTAGAAAAACCTACGCTTAGGCCAAACCTTTAAAATTTTTGAAAAAGTGTCTGAACAAGATATCTAGATAAAATCCTAATGTCTTTGTTTGATGGCGTTTTCAGTAAAAAAACATTTTTCGGTAAACTTAAAACATTTCGAAAAAAAAATGTATGCAAAAAAAAAAGGTTTTGGTTATATAAACACATTTCTTCCATATATCATTTTTACCCACGCCCACTTTTTGGAGGCGTTTTTATACAAAAACCATTTGTATAACTTAAAAATACCCCGTATGCAGGAGAAGAACGATGATTTTGGTCGAACCATACAAGATTTTAATATGTTGCGACAATTTCAATTTTATTATTTCTTCGCCATAAAACCCACATTTTAGGGAAATTAATTTAAAAGATGGGATAGAATGGGATGGTATAAAACGATCCACACAGTGGATTGTAGCCTTCTCATATTTTTTTTTAATTGAGTGTTCTGTTCAACGCCTTAAGAGAATGTTTGTGGGCCATAGTTACTTCGAATATTCATAGACATTCAAATGTTGAATGTTCTGGCTTATGTAATAAAGTTGCTGCAATGCCATATGATTCAATGGCCAATGCGATGTCATTATTCGTTCGTATTTCGGGGAGAATAAGCGAAATGATATGTTCCACCTGATGCATAAAAAAAAGAATCCACCTTTGTCCAGTTTCGGCCAGCATAATGCAGTCGCTTTTTTATGAAAAAACCCGGCAATAATGATCCAGGGTTAAAATAAAAGACCAAATGTTCATTATAACGGGTGATCCAAGTACCTAGAGATACTTTTTTCAATAGCTTTTTTTGACAGATCACGTGTGAGTCGTGTCATGCTGTCATATTATTTTTGTTTAGTATTGTTTGGCATTTCATAATGGAAAGACTTATGCGTGTACAACGTTTACAAGTTGTTCAACTTTATTATGAAAATTCACGTTCTGTGAGGAATGTGTTTCGTGCACTTCGCTCAACTTATGGTCAACATAATCTGCCTACTGAGCATACTATTCGCAACACCATCACCCATTTTGAGACCCAGCATTCATTATTGGATAATAGACTTTTTTAGACTTTTTCCTGTGGGGATATGTAAAGTCAAAAGCTTATGCCGACAAACCCGCTTCGATTCAGGCCTTGGAGAAAAACATCACGCGTGTCATTCGCCACTTACCAGTCGAAATGCTCGAACGAGTGATCGAAAATTGGACTCAACGGATGGACCATCTACGACGTAGCAACGGCCAACATTTGATAGACATAATCTTCAAAAAATAAATGCCAAAGAATGTTCTTTCATCGATTTTTTTTGAATTTTCTCAATATTGTACCGAAACCTGTTTTTTATGAAAAACGCACTTGCAAATTCGGCGTAGTAAAAAACATCGTGTTAACGTCATATCTAAATATCTAGCTAATACACCTTTTCAAAATTTCTTACGGTTTAACGGTTTTTTAAAGTGTGAGTGGCAGAGGGCGGATTTTGAAATATAAAGCTTATGTCCTTCTCATTGTTTTTGTCAAAAGTTTGAAAGGAAAACTAAGAAAATTGGTTAAAAATTACGTGAGCCATTCGTAAACGTACTGAAATTCATTTGTTTTTTATTTTTCACGCGCATAACACACATGCACGAGATTTTAACGCAAAGGTAGACAGAGAAGACATCTTAAGCAGTATTGTCCGAAAAAATAGCCTACAAGACAACACTTCTGGTGACGGACTAATGTTAATTGACTTCACTTCGGAACGAAATGCCACTATAGCCAGCACAAGGTTCCCTCACCAGATCAAACAACGGTCAACGAAATTCATCACATTACGATAGACAAGAGGCAAGCATCCAGTATTTTGAATGTCCGAACATTCCGAGGAGAACACTAACTTTTCAGAAAGAAGAAAAAGAGCATAAAAGCGCGAGAGATCGCATTGCGTACAAAGATGCCACTCCAACTCCACTAACGATGTTCGCATGTCGATGTGTAAATCGTCAAATCCATGGATACAAGACTAGACTAGAATCCTGTCGAGATGAACAAGGAAATGTCAAAGTTGAGACATAGTCAATGCTGAGAAAATGGAAAAAACACTTCCGCTGTCAGACAGAACGAACCATTCAACGTTCTGCCGACAGCGAAAACTGCCAACCATCCGAGCTGAGAGAAGTGGGGATAGCAATATCTAAACTCAAGCTTAATTAGGCTGCTTGAAATGACGGCTTTCCCGCTGAGCTTTATACAGCCGGCGGGGATGACATGGTAAGTAACATCCACCAAATCTGGTCGGATGAGAGTATGCCTGAAGAATGGAGCATCTGATCCACAAAAAAGGAGACCCTCTGAACTGCGCCAACTACAGAGGCATAAGTCTCCTCAATATCGATGACAAAAACCTATCTGCCGTAATATTTGAACGCCTGAAACCTTTTACCAGTAACCTGATCGACCCTTATCGTGGTGTTAAGCCTGGAAAGTCCATAACCGATCAAATCTTCACACTTCGGCAGATCGTGGAAAAAACACAAATGTCGAAATCGATACCCACCACATATTCATCGATTCCAAAGTCTCGTTTGCGTTGAAGGACTGTATAGACAAATATTCACTTAAAAACTATACGAGCTATATAGCGACATGCACCTTGTAAAAAAACACCACGTTGGACGTTTTGGATGTCTAGGACATCTAGAACGAATGAACGGCAATACTCCGGCTCGCAGAGTCTTCGATTCCCAGCCGGACGTCGGAAGACCTCACCTTAAGTGGGGCGCACAAGTAGAAACCGACCTCAACCAACTTGGAGTGCGCAACTGGAGGCAGTTAAAGAGGCATGTTGGTTAAGAGCCAGGTTCATTCCGGACTGTAGCGCCACTTATGTATGTTAGAAATGTAAGAGGTTCAATGCGACTTCTGGTGTTGCATTTTCTGCTCCAGCTCTGAGATTCTCGGTGCAATTCTTATGTATAAGCTGAAGTTGAAAGAATGTTTCTCTGCTTGTTTTTCAAAGGAAGAAAGCCGAAAATCCTTGTTGAAAAGAGGACAAAAATTGGAATAGCAATGTTTCGCATCTTTTATGTATGATTTCAAGCAGAATTCTTCTGGTTCGCTTGTTCGTATTTGTCCTTCAGTGTGCGGTCATTTTTTTTGCAAATCGATCACCTCCTCTTGTAATTGGTCTCGTAGTTCATTGATAATAACGGTGAATGGATTGCCTACCATCGTTATCAATTCTGCTACGTGTGTTTTTTTACCTTCGGAAGGTATCTCAAAAATTCTTCAGAAGGTAAGATCTTGCAAATGTTGAATTATGCCTTTTTGTTATGGTTTTACCATTTTTGCAACGTTCAACAATGACAAAAAATTGTTTGCTATGATTTTTATCTTCCAAAGATCGATTTTTGAACAAAAGCTCGAATCTGATCTTCATAATTAAAAATATCTGCGGAAAAATCTTCTATTCCCAACCCTTACAAGTGTAAATTTATCTCGTTAAAATGCTCAGATATATCAGACAGGTACGCCAAGCCCAGAAGATTCGTATTACATTAAAATAACGAAAGGATTGGATTTTTCTTTTCTTCCAAAAATGAACTGATCTCATTCGTCAGGTTAAACAATCTCTTAAGCAACCTTACTTCGTCGTACTATAGCAGTTGCTCGTATTCGGAGCTCATAACTTCTCACTCCTTTAAAAAACAAAACAAAATTTTACAAATCAAATTGTGTGGACCTTTTTGAAACAACATTTTGTGTTTGGTAATTATCAAATGTCTTTCTACATTTTCCTATTCGGTTGTAATTAAATAATTTATTTGTGAATATTAAAAAATTGAATACAGTCGGGTTTTTCAACAGGGACGCTACAAAAGTTGAGCGACAGGGACAGCAAACGACGCCATATTTCTTGCCGCTCTTTTGACATTTCTCTTCAGTAAGGTTTGCCATTTCATGATGGAAAGATATACGATCCAACAACGAGTCGAAATTATTAAAATTTAAACCGAAATTCGGAGTCAGTGGTCTCAACGTCAAGTCCAATTTATGGTCGTCAATAAACGTCATTGGGCCGTACTTCTTCTGTGATGATCAAGACCGGCATGTTAATGTGAATGGGAATCGCTACCGTTCAATGATAACCGAATATTTTTGGCCCCAATTGGTTGATATGGACTTGGAGGACATGTGGTTCCAACAGGACGGCGCCACAAGCCACACAGCGGTTGCCACAATCAATTTATTGGAAACCAAGTTTGGAGAACGTGTTATCTCACGAAATTGTCCAATCGCCTGGCCACCTCTGTCGTCCGATTTGACGCCGTGAGACTATTTCCTGTGGGGCTACGTCAAGTCTATGGTCTATGCCAACAAGCCAGCGACGTTTGATGAACTTCGTACGAATATCGAACGTGAAATTGCAGCAGTATCGGCCGATTTATGCTTGAAAACCGTCGAAAATTGGGTTCAGCGTCTGGACTTCTGCAAGCGTGCCCGTGGTGGCTACGCAAAAGAAATCGAGTTCCGTACATAATGGCATCGAACGTAATTTCACAGGAATAAAAAATTTTATTGATATCTAAAACCGTTTTTGTTATATTTAAAAAAAAAACTTTTGTAGCGCTCTTATTGAAAACCCCTTTACTTTTGTTTGTCATGTGTAGGAACATGTGTAGAAACATGTGTTGGTACATCAATAAAAATCTTTCGCCAAATTCATTGAAAATCGTACTAAATGGCCAAATCATTGGAAACCTATGTTGCAAAGCGGATTTAATTTTTCATATCCATCTCAAAAAAAAAAAAAAAAAAGACAAACGTTTTGTAGAAATGAGGATATGTTTCTGATGTCTAACTAGTCTTGGATTCTGCAATCAATTTTAAGAATTGTTCTGGGACTGATAAAAAAATGTGGTCGTCCAAGAAAAAGCCAAAAGACTGAGGAATTGAGACAGACTGCCAATATGAGTTTATGATCTTCAGGTCAAGTGGAAGTATCTAAAGTTGTGAGGAAACTGACCACAAATAAACCCAAAAAAAATTTTTCAAACACAGGTTGGCATTCAAGAAATTCCAAAAGGTTAAAAAACAAAACTGTATATGAAATCAACGTGAAAAAGTTCCAACAGTAGGCTGCTGAGACTGCAGGACTGTTTGTGAAAAAAATGTTTTTAGTACCCAATGGCACGCTCAATCCATAAAATTGTTTTCATGACCCAGTCATAAAAGAGCATGATCTACTGCCAATAGGTTAATTAAATGAAGAAAATGGCTGAAGACCGAAACAAAGAATTCAAAACATACTGAGAATTGAGATTCAATAGTAAGATATTGAGAGATGTTTTGAACTCTCTCTTGATTTCTTCGGACGCATTAATAATAAGTTTGCCACTTAGGTTTATGTTATATGTCTTTCCTTCTATGTGTCTATCTGTCTCTCTCTGTTGTATTAATGTCTTGATCTGTCCCAGCCGATGGCTCCAGTCGCCAGTGCTGTTACGTGTCTGTAGTTCGTTGCATTCATGTGCGAAGTACTCTGATGTCCAATGTCCAATGATTTACTGAAGGCACCTGAATACCCATTTACTTCGGATACTTCCGGCACATCTGCGAATATAAGTTCAGATAACTATATATTGCATTAAAACATAAAATATTATTTTTTTTAAATACGGGTGATTTGTTAAAAGTTAAGTTTTTCAGGTTGGCAGCACTGGTTAGTAATGGCGTCCAAACGTCATCTGTCAAAGTGAAAAGTTTTCAGTATACTCGGCCATTAAATCACGGAAAGACTTACAAACAAGCAACGATTGCAAATTATTGAAATTTATTATCAAAATTCGTGCTCTGTGAAAATTGTACACCGTTTGTAACAACAATATTATGGCGAACGATTTCGAGCCGTGATCCGCGACTTTTTTTTGCCCCAGTTGGCTGAGTTGAACTTGGTTGACTGTGGTTTCATCATGACGGTGCCACATGGAAATATTGAAGGATGAATTTGGTGAGCAGCTTATATCTCGAAATGGTCCTGTGAGTTGGCCGCCAAGATCATTGCGATGTAACGCCTCTTGATTATTTCTTATGGGGTTATGTAAACTCGTTGGTCTATGTTGGCAAGCCGAACACGATTGAAGCCTTACAGGATAACATTACGTAATTCGTGGAATACAGGCCGAAAGGCTCGAAGAAGTGACGCAAAATTGGCATTCCGAATGGACCATTTGAAACGGAGCCGCTTTAAAACGTAACTGGCAAAGGCCTCTTTATCGGTTACAATAAAATTTTTGAATATTTGATGCAAATTTGAGTGTTTAATTTGATTAAAAAAAAACCACGCTTAAAAAATCACCCATTACTAGACATGTCCCTTTAATTCATTTTTCAAAATATAAATGCTTTATAAAATGTCAGCCAAGAATTAATGCATTCAGCCCCGTGTGCGACGTTCGAAACAAAATGTCTTGGTATAACCGTTAATGTCAATTACGTTAAAAAGTCAAAATCCAGAAAAACTAAAATCCGATTAGGACGTCAGGTAACTGTAGGTACTGGCACCATCAATGTGTTGTAGTGGGTACCTTTGCCCTCAATTGGCATGTTCTAATCCGAGTATTAGGCTTATGAAACCAAACAAATCAGCTGTAAAAATTGGCATACATCATCAAATTGGGTAATTCTCTAAGTATGGTTTTGTTGTCGATAACATCAACGTTAATTGTTGCATTTATATCGATTGCATGCTCACATATAAATAATCCGAATAACGAAATAAATATGAGCCTACCAACACAAACAAACTTCATCATCGCATGAAAATGCGCTTATTGTTTATAGTCGTGCAAATCAAAACAAATTTGGAACCCACGGAAATTTGTATGAATAGATACACGAGTAGGGAGTACTGTTACTCGGAGCTAGGTACCTACATTGTTTCCCACATGCAATAAATGCTATGTAAAGCTGCCTGAACACCGCATTTGTATTCCTAAGCGGCGTTGCATTTGTTTGTGCAATTTAATTTGTTGCCTTGTGTGCAAACGGCTTTAATTGTTCATAGTTTATGCAAACTTTGAATGGATTACATGCAAGTCCCCAATATGAGTATGAGTGCTGTGATTTTCTTTTTTGTTTGATAAATGTTTCTATCTGTGGATTTAATTATCACAATTTAATTGATTCTAGCCAAATAGAATTGTAATCATGCAAAGCTTGAGTTTGCTGATGGAGTTTGCAATGGACGTTCACTTCATTCAATCAAATTTAATTTCATATGCGGGAGGAAGCGGTCAGCAGCTTTATCCTTGTTTCTGTTGTTCTAAAAAATGCGTTTTAATTCGAGCCAAAAACATGACTAAAATGACATGTCTTAGAGGTCTATCTGCGCACACCATAAGACAATCAAGACCTTTTTCAACCCGTGTGCGGAGCTTATGAAGAGGGCTTTTTATATTCGGTCGACCTTCTGTTTGGCTATATCAAACATTAAAAAACCATACAGATGACGCATTGAGAACAAAAAACAGAAACTGTTGCTCACCAACTTCACGGTACGGGCGGGCGGTGTCACGTACACACATCAGAAACGAGCTCCAAATATATGGCGGACTGGGCCAGTACGACCCGCCATAGAACAATTTTTCTTGAATGCAGTGCTTCATCTATATCGCTCTTTTATCTTTGGTTATATAGAACTCTGTGGGCCTAAACTTCGGATACATTCGCTCTACATATCTTAGCCATTTTTAACACATAGTTCGTAGTTTTTAAGGACTAAGCTCGTCATCTTTAATGCTCATCAAAAAAAATAGAACTGCCAATTTTTTAAACAACTTTGCACTCAAAACCTTATGGTTCGAATCGTTCGCCTGCTTTTGGTACAAGAACAGGACTATTATCAGTTCGTTATACCGGCTATTTGTAGGGGGTAGAGATAGAGTTATTTCGGGTATACTTGTCCCAGAACAATTGGGAGGTCAAGTATACCAAGTTTCTTAACAACATGGTTATAGGTTTTCACTTTGATGTTCGGTTCTAATCTTTGAAGTTGGTAGTCACCTCTTTTTGTGTTGGTTTTGCCTCCATTTTGCAACAATTTAAATTGTGGGTTTTTTTTGCTGATCTAGTTGACTGTAAGTTGTACAAATTTGAGGAATATTGTGCTTTTGTTATCGGCTTGCTAGTTTTACATATTCTTTCTAAATTAGGTAAGGTTGGTGGGCTTATGAGGTAGCCGGTGTTCGTCCTTTCTTATCGCACTCAGTTCAATGTACACCTACTATAATCCCCTTTTGACGAGTTTCACGTGTATGTGCTCTGGTGTCCAGGGACCCAAAATAGCTGAATACATATTATGTTGAATGCCAAGAACCTTCAACGCTTAACGACATCATTTATCAAGCTTAGATTTAATTTCTACAGAAAAGATTGGTTTTATTGCACCATGACTGTCGATAAAAACGGTAATATCATCTTGTTGTATTACCAATATTTAGGTCGTTTTTGCTTCCAATGTATTCGGATGGAGCATACTATTACACGTAGGGAGGCGGAATGTGCTGTTAAATTGAACCATTCCGTAGAACACGCCAACTTTTAGCCCATTTTTGAACCGTCGATATGAATTCGGTGCCAAATTCATTCTTTCTCCACTCATTTTTTGCTTGGGAATATGCATCAGAATGGTTTTTGAATATCATGGTGGTGCAACCCAAGTATCTGTTTACAAAATTAACTAATGTCTAAGGGAAAAGTTTGAGAATGAGATATGCAGCCACACTGAAGGTGTGTTCACTAGCTGCACTAGCTTGTGTCATGCGTTGAAGTAGTCCCATATTTCGATAAAATCACTGTCGACCATGTTTCAAACAATCACTCCATGAAAACGCTTTTAAATCCTTAAATGTGTTGTTTGGATCCCTTTGGACGGTTTCTTTCCAAGATATATCTGTGTAAGTTGATTTATTCCACACTAATAATGATTAAGCAGGTTGTTGATGAAAGGTGTCAGGACCTCTCCTTCTATTGCAAATAAGATACGTATAACTCAAAACTGAACGACACTAATTTGTTCTTTAGGTCCCTTAAGTACTAGCTAAATTTGGCAGGACCCTTACTAGCTCTAAAGAATGACTTGTAATAAACGGTACCTACCCAAAATGCTGCCTTACCTTGACTTTCTGTATTCCGAGCAAAGAGGGATGAAGTCACCTGCAATCGATTTCCGAAAGGTAAAATTTAGAATCAGGTTCCCCTGATGCTCTCGATCGTCACATAAAAAATAATTGCTTCTATAAAGTGGTCCTTATAGAAGCAATTATTTTTTATGTGACGATCGAGAGCATCCCATCTATCCCTTTACAAACTAACAAATTAAATAACTTTTTTTTTCTGAATTTCTGAATTTCTGATGAATCTTCAACATGAAATATGTTGACGTGTATTTATTTAACATCTCCAGCCGTATTTATTGGATTTTTTAAATGTGTCTCAGAGGTTGTTTAGTTAAGCATGCTTAAATATTTCATTTGCCTCTAAACGTTGCTTAAATTCTTATCTAAAATCGATTTTTCATTTTTGCTTAACTAAACGATGAATGTTTCAAAAAACATACTAAAATTTACAAATCTAGTACAAAACAGTGAAATTTTATACAAGTTTATGTCGCATTTATCTATTTTATTTGCACAGATACTGGTGTTGACATTTTTACAGATTGCGATCTCTTTGAGGAAAATGTTTTTGCATCCCTCTGATAAATAACAAAAAGTGTAGATTGATTAATGCGTGAATAGCAGCTCCGCCACCTTACAGCTCAAATGTGTATAATAGAATGCTTAAAGAATTATATTGTAGTGAGATAGTAGACTAAGGCCCGTTTGCTGAAACGGAACATAAATCTTATGCATAGCTATGTTCCACATACGTTCTATGTGAAGCCTAAATTTATGTATGTTGCAGAAAAAAATTTATGTGGTGACTTTTAAATGAATACTAACTTCAAGTCGGTTTACACAACTGTCAAAATATTGTGCGCAAATGTTCGTTTTTTTTTTTATTTTACCGTGTGTTGTGTTAAAAAAGCTGCGTCATGTCTGCAAACAATAAGAAAAGGAATCCGAACTTCTCGCAAAACGAAAAAACACTTCTTCTACATTGCGTCTACGATGAAAGGGACATCGTAGAGAATAAAAAAAACTGATGGTGCAACGTGGAAGGATAAGGAGAACGCTTGGCTCCGAATCGAGACAAATTTTAACAGCCAATCCACAGCTTGTTTTAGAAATAGCGAGTCACTCAAGAGGTTTTATGGCAACTATAAAGCAGAAATAAGAAAAGAGGCGGCAAAGGAAAAAGGTTCAAGCATTCAAACAGGAGGGGGAAAACCATTTACACCTTCTGACCCTAATTTCGAACTGGCCGTTACCATTATGAACCCAAAAACAATTTTCGGGTTGGAGAACGAATTTGATGGTGACATACAGGTTGAACAACAAGAAAGCGAAAAGGTAACCTAAATGAATATTTAAAACAACAGTGTAAAATGTTTACTTACACTAACAAATATTTTGTAATGCAATGAGAAATCAAACGACGTCGACGACTGGAGTAACTATAAACCATCAATGCTAAAAAAAAAGTTCATCCAAAATTAAAAATCCAAACTCCCGAATGCACAGTTAAGGATAACATTTTTGATGATTTTGAGGATGATATTTCGGGTGATGCTGAAAAGGAAATTACACCACAAATAATGATGTCAAAGGGCTTCAAAAAACAATTTGATAACACCATTCGACATGAAAATACTCCATGGACTTCCAGAAGAAGACCCGTCGCCTCAACATTGCAAAGCAGTAAGATTTCTGAACAGTATTCCGAACTTTCGAAGGTCGAAATCGAACTTGCCAAGCTACAATATGATACTTTGAAAGAAGAAGCAGTTCAGAAAAAATATCAAAGCAATATTGGGCATGACTTGAAGCGAAAATCGTTGGAACTTGATATCGCAATTAAAAGTGAAATATTAAAAAAATTACAAAAAGAAGACTGCACAGCTAAAGATGCCAAAAGTGTCTTAAAAGATATTGAGTTTTTATTTAAAGACATTAACTGACAATCTTTTTTATTTATCTCTTACCGTAAATAAGTTATTTTGTGTTACTTTTGACTGAGTGAAATGAAACTGTTATTTTGAGTTGAACGTTTTGCATATTTGTATTTATTTTGCTTAGTTTTTGAAATTATGTTTACAATCCTGCAAAATACTGATTGATCAAATCCACACGCTTTTGCATATTCAAATTTAAGGAGTTCGAGGTTGAATTATTGATTGGGGAAGAATTTTCATTATCTATTTGCCCAGCAGTAACAACGCGTTGTAGATCTTCGTCACTAAAGTCGAAACTTTCAGGAGGATCATCAAATATACCATTATGCCTCATTATATTGTGCGAAGTGCAGGTCGCAATGATAATTGTTAATACAGTACTCAATTTTAATCGGACACCATAAGCCAAAACAGGAAATCGTCTTTTTAAAATTCCAAAAGCCTTTTCGATTACACCTCTGGAACGAATTTGAGACTCATTATACAACTGTTCTGCTGTACTTCTTGGATTGAGAAGTGGTGTCATCAAATAAGATTTTTGAGGATAAGCCGAATCACCTGTTTTTTTTTTCAAAGACTATTAAATGGAAAAAAAAACGTTCCTATTCAAACCCAACCAGGAAACTTACCCAACAGGAAACATTCTGCGTGGGCACTTGATTGTCTTTCCAAAAAATTTCGTATCCTGCAATTACTGAAAATTGTTGCGTCATGAGTAGATCCAGGCCATCTAGCAACCACATTAGTAAATATAATTTTAGCGTTGCAAATCGCTTGAACGCTTATGGAGAAATAACTTTTTCTGTTTCGAAAAACTTCTGCATCGAGCCCACCTTAATGTAATATAGATATTAATTTAATATTAATATAGATATTAAATTTGTAGTCAATATTAAATCTTAATTTACCGGGGACTGAATTTTAACATGAGTGCCGTCAATGGCTCCAATTACGTTTGGAAACGATGCTATTTCAAAAAAAATCGCGTTTGGTTTTTTAAATATCAGCTGGAGTTTCAGGAAATTTTATAAAATCATTTCCAAGTCCAGCTATTGCTCTCGAAACTTTCAAAACCACTCTCGAAACTGTTGAGACATGCATTCCACCGAAATCGGCTATACTTAAGAGATGGTTTCCCGTTGCAAAAAAACGCAAAGCAACCAAAAGTTGGTTAATAGGAGCGATAGAATTGTTCCTGAAAGGAAACATATCATATAATTTGTGTTCAATTTGATATAGCTTTTGTTGCACTGCATAACTATACCTACCTGTTGGATGGACATTCTAAAGATGATTCTATCTTATCCAAGACAACCATTGTTATTTCCTTTGTAAGTCGAAATCTTTTGTAAAAAGAAAGCTCATCAAAAGAGTAAAAATATTCATTTCTTTCGTAAATTTGGCGAGGAACTCCTAATTCTAGAATTTCAAGAACTTCCACGTCATCTTCAATCAAGTCCGACAATTCAAAATCCATTTTTATTATTTTTCTTTCGTTGTAGTCACTTCACTATTCTTGACAGAAAGCGTCTAAATAACAGTACATGTAAATTTATGTTTGACATAAATATCTTAGGGGCCACTTTTTCTACCACCTAGGTTATGTTCAACATAGCGATTTCTATGTTTCAGTTTACGATTGGTGCAAAGCACTAAGTGTCACTTAAGGGTTTATGTTGAACATAAATATTTATGTTTCGTATCAGCAAACGGGCCTAAGTAATATCGAACCCAATATCTTATAGCAGCGATCACAGCAGCCCTTTTTGATCCTTTACACGGATTGCACAAGGTTGATAAGCCTTTTCATATTAAGCTTAGAAAATCGATATTTTTGCCGAAAACATTTGTCTTGATGTTTCATTAAGTTTATTATCATTTATTTCAATTTTTAACTGTTTCAGCTGTATTTATCACATTCACTACAGTAGAATTCGGTTATAACGACCACTCAATGGAGACAAATTTTCTTTCGTTATAAGCGGATGTCGCTATATCCCAACGAAACATTTTTTTTTTACTGTCTATGTTATGTCATATGTATTTTTATTTAATTTATATAAAGGTAATCCTAATTTTACATGTACATTATTTATATACACAAAATTCATATACGGATATTTAAAATTTTTAAATATTTATTCAAGATTCAGTTCTTTTGAAAAAATATGTGATAATTGAATGTTTGTTTGTTTTTTGAAGGTAGAGAAGTTCTATTGTTTTTTTCTATTTCCCTTACATTAATTGTTAGTCCTGGTGTTGTGTTTAAAAAAAAATCCTTAACAACAACTATTGCATTTAATGCTTCAGCTATTGAAGGGCTTGTTTTCATTAAAGGACCGTCATCGTCATCAGAGTTTTCAAGAACTGAATTTTTGACGGAAGCAGCACTCACTATTTCTTCTAAGTTTGGATCACCTGAAGTTAAAATATTGTCAACAACAGTAACGTACTCCTCCCATGCTGTTCCTGAAGCGACGATGTTTGAATTGTTCATTAGGGCAATTCATTCAGAAAGGACAAATAATCCTCTTCTTCAAACAGTTCTTCTTTTGCAGAGTTGTTGAAAGACTGCAAGCCAGCATGCTTAAAACAGTTAGCAATTGTGCAGCTTTTAACACAATCCCAAGCTATGGCCACCATGCGGACAATGTCTAATAAGCCAATGGTACATTCTTTATTAGCATCTAGGTACCGAATAATTTTGAACACATGGAAGTTGCTTCCATCCATCCGTCCATTGGCAGCAATATCGATTTTGTATTAGGCGGAAGGAAAGCTAGTTTTATTGAAGAAAGGTTTTGAGTCTTTGGATCTGAAGGGCAGTAATCGACAGTTATTTTTTTTGCACAACCGTCTCGTTAGTACCCAGGGCCGAGCTTTCTCATTCACTCGCGCGTGTATACTTCTAGCACGATGGCGGAATCTCCCGTTTTATGACAACTCCGAAGGACGATTTTTTTGGATAAGCTTTTCTTGACAACTCATACTAATTGGATGATTTGTCAGCTCATCACGAGAGGAGGACCAGTGAAAAATCGTTAAGGTGCTGCTACGGCTGGGAATCGAACCCAGACCTTCTGCGCAGCAGTTCAAAGCACCAAATATCGCGTCACTGAGCCAGTTATCGACAAGCAACAACATTTTGTTTTTCTCTGTCTTTCGGAAGTCATCCAAGTCTTTTTTTTGCAGTATATTCAACAGGCAAGCACTTGGTACCTTTGAAACACCTTGATCCTTTTTTGATTTGCCAATAACAAGAAGTTTTTTTTGGCCGATCCTTCCATATTTCAACCTGAGCATTTTTCTCCTTTAAATTTCAACGTTTCGCCAGGTCTTAACTTAAAAAAAAATTACGGCTTCACAGGGTCGGTACTCTCCTCGAACTATTGGCCATAAGTTTTGTAACCACTCATCGCATTGCCCTGGCTGAACGCTGTTAGCTTCTTCCGAAAAATTTCCAAGCACATCGCATGGGAAAACGGTACATCCTACTTTCAGTACATTGAAAATTCTTTCCAAGAAGCGGTCCAATTTCATTTGCTTTTGTTTGCAGTATTGGTCCTGTAATGAGCACATTATTGCTCCTTTGAATCTTAAAGCATTCCAATAATGATTCTTCAACATGCGAATTTTTTGGGAACATTTTCGTTTAAGTATTTTAATTTCGGTCGTTATATCTGAATTTCATGACGAACAATTCTCGTCATAATGGTCGTTATAACCGAAATGGTCGTTATAGCCGAAGTCACTATATATGATATACATAAAAAAGATTTAAAATAAAAATATAGCTTAAGTCAATTTTTATTAATTTGCTTTCACTTTTCAACACATAAGCTGAAAATAAATATCAAAAAAAAATTTTGCTGGAAATTCTCTGTTCTGTCAGAAATTCATTTTAAAAGCTCTAAACAAGCTCAAAACCCGGTCGATCGTGTTTAAATTAAGCGACCTCTAAGCAACGTTGCTTAAATGTGAAAATTGATTATAGATACCGATTTTGCATTTAAGTGATACTGAGAGGTGTTTTAGAGTTAAACAACCTCTAAAACTTCTTTATAAATACATCTGCTCAAGTGTAGAATAAGTATTTGCACCTTCAATCAATCATTGACAACAAAAATTTAAGATTTATGCATTAACCACCGAATTAACAAACGCTGATTAACTAATCAGTGACTAACTTTTGACATTTGCGCGGGGATTTGTTATTGGAACCACTACCGTGATAATCGTTGATAAGCTAATCAGCGTTTATTAATACGGGGGTAAATAAATAAATTAATGTTTACTTAGACAACTTGTTGCCTCGCTTTATGGTGGTAAAATTTCACGTTTTTTTTATACTTAGTGTAGAGTCTTGCTTCGGTTGTAGAATTTGTAAGATACATCTCCTCCCTATGATTGCTAAAAGCATTCACGTGGTTATTTCTGATGTTCTTTGAAAGGAATTCATCATTTATATATGTGCTCTGAATTTAAAAAAAAAGATGTTTGACAGATAAATGATATCCAACAAATCTTTTCTGAGGCCACCGAAAAAAATCTTAAAGAGATCTATTAGTGGAACTCTCCTAATATTTTAGAAATTGTAAAACAACTGGATACCTTATGTGATATATGTCTAAGCCTTCGACACAAGTAAGAAAAAAAAGAAAAAAAAAACATAATATTCAATGAAACCCCACGAACTGGCAACATTGGTGACATCTTAAAAGTAAAATTTTCAACAATTTCATAAACCCTAAACTCACCTTTTAAAAAAAATCTCAAAACTCGTCGGTGTATCTATGCAACATCAACACTCATTCACAGTTCGGTTCATTCAATATTCCGTCGGTAGATGAATAGTCGGCTATATCCACTAAAGTTGTACATAAATTAGCAACCTCTTGACAGAATCAACATAAAGAAAACGTCCAAATGCACTCAAACCGTATTCTATTCAATTAAATTCGCTAGTAAAACTGTCACATCACTGCCATTAAATTCACAATTTCGTAGCAACAATACTGTTTTTGTTGTGTTATAACTTTTCAATTAAATTAACAATCAGTCGTTTTAATTATATCCGTACTGGGAAAAATCAATTATCAATCTGGACAAAAACCAGCAATCAAATCAAATCAAATTCAAACTTAATTTGTACAAAACTTGCGGTTGGCAGTACGGCCAACAACAACAAAAAACACAAACACACACGAACAATACCACAAAAATAAAACAAAACAAAAAACAGATTTCAATCAAAATGAGCACTGACGTCATCTAATAAATTCATCTACACGCGCATGCGCACAAAAAAATAGCGATCGCCAAACGTCAAATTTATGTTAAATTCACCACCGAAGCAAGGAAAACCGCCTTCCAACCAACAACAATGTTTTGGTGGTGGGGGATAATAATGTTAAACAGGAGAAAAAGAAAAACGAAAACAATTTCAGAAATGAAAATTATGAACTAATTTAAGACACGGAAATGTGCAGATACGAATAAAACAGAACACACAACCGATCGGCTTTAAAGTCGCAACTTAACTGTATGCATAGGCGCCGAGTCAAGGTAACTTGCCACCTGGCTTACCGCCATCCCAGGTGAGAGGTGTGTTCACCACGAACAGGTTCATGAGGTATTTCAGCTCGTCATGCCAGTAAACCAGAAAATGACGACCATTTTTAATGAAACGTGCGAAAGAGAAAGAAGTTTATGTAACACGCCCCTTAACAAATTACCAATTGTCTTCTGGCAATGCTCCGCCTTCCAGTCACACGGATTGAGGGTAATCCGGAGAACCATGGTTGGTGTTGGTTTTAATGTTGACATTTTTTTATGCACTGGTTGTGTAGATACTCGTACTCGTACTCGAACTTGTCGTAAATAAATTTCGTGATGCATTCGATTATAAGAGCGCGACGGCTAACAAAAGAGGGAGTGGACGCCATTTTTTGTTTTTGTGTTGTGTGAATATTAGATTGACACTTTAGTGTTCTTGTGGAACAACAAGTGGGAGAGAGAAATTTTGTTGATACGTGCGCGCTACGTCACTCTATTAGTGGTGGATTTTATTTTAGTGACACCACAAGAGCAATAAAAAATTAATAAAGGTGGGCGTTGGTGGTAGAGATACCTTTGTTTGGTTAAGATGCAAGGCGATGGTTAATGTGAGAAAACAATTTGAGGGCAAACATGCTTTCTTTGCAGATAAATTGGTATTTGATTCAATTATTATTCGTCTATCTTTTAACGGAACAAATTAAAATGGATAGGGGTGTAGTAGGAGGGACATATATTTCGGTTTCAGATAAAAATCAAACAAAACTGCTTCCCTCACTCATTATGTGCGATAGGTAGGAGTAGGTATCTCCCAGTGTATTAATTTTCCTGCACAGCACTTTGGATTGTCACAACGTAATTATTTGCATACAGCCAATTTAAGCGATTCCGAATGTGAAAATCGTATCTATCTGTGGCTAACCTGTACTTAATATAATTTTAAGCTAGCCACAGCTAGATACATGATATAAAAATAATGAGTAGGTAGGTACCTTTAGCCTTCTTTTGTATCCACTGTGCTATATCTAGGTGGGCCATTTTCAGCTCTGTCAATATTTGTAAAAGTGTATAGCTTTTTGCAAAAAAAAATAATGCTATGTTAAAATTTACCTAATTGTGAGGACTAAAAATGACAAATGATTGTCCTAAAAGGTTAGGTTTGAGGTTAGAGTGAGGACTGTATTTGCAGGATGAATAGATTTTTATATAGAAGCCATAAAGCTAAATTGTGAGCATCTATACTCTTAATTGGTAGGTCAAGTAAATGCATGTGATTGCCAGAACCACTTGTAGGTATATATTGATAAATCATTTAAAGTCTGACAGAGGTATCCCTGCCAAGTTTGTAGAAGAATAAATCTTCTCCAATTAGGGATAAAGGACATTTATGTAGATCTTGGCACTGGTACAACGACAGTTCTACCCACTCGTACATTTTCCTAATGCTCCCATGCTGATAAGCATTGTGTAAGCCCATGCATAGTAGATGCTCAACAGACACCATTTACTCTTAGCTCCAGTTTCTCTTTATAAGTAATAATAAGTAAGTCACCCTTGATGTCTTGCAACTGTATATGAACTTCCGCATTTGGTCTAACAATATTGTTAAAAAATTCATTGTTTGACTGCCGAACTAACAATTTTTCTTCTATAAGGCATAAATTTCCAATTTTCAAGAAGCAATTTCTTCTATTGAGCTTTTTTGTACTTGTGCAAAGAAGTTCAGCATGTATAACAAATTTTTAAGGTAAATGCACAGGCTTTTTTAGCATGCACAGGCTTTTAACATACACAGACACTTCTAAACTGTTGTAGCAAGCATCGATTTCTAAGGGTCAATCTTCGTCCAATTTCCTTTAAGGTCTGATTCCTGATAGGAATTATTTTTGTAAGGCTTAAAAGGGTTAATTTTTTTTTTTCTCTTTCCTTAGGTGGATATGTTTATCTACAGTTATTTAAGAAAATATTTGTGTAAGTTAATCGGTGCCACATTGTGTTGAACTTTACTGCACTTAAGACATCTAGAAATAAGAATATACCCGGGGTAAGGAATGTCTGTTTGGTTTTGTAGAACGAGGTAGACTCTGATTGGCCATCGGGTACTGGTCCCATCCAACCGGATTCGACTTACTTACTTACTTACTTAAGTGGCGCTACAGTCCGGAATGAACCTGGGCATCAACCAACATGCCTCTCCAATTAGCCCGGTCCTTAGCTAACTGCCTCCAGTTGCACACTCCAGCTTGGTTGAGATCATTTTCTTCTTGTGCGCGCCACTTAAGGCGAGGTCTTCCTCTACTGCGTCCGACGTCTGGCTGGGAATCGAAGACTCTGCGAGCCGGAGTATTGGTGTACATTCGTTCTACATGTCCTAGCCATCTTAAACGTCCAATGCGGACATGTCACTGTACAGCTCGTATTGTTATTGGTTGAATCTTTTTCGAAGAATTTTCCTCTCAAATCGACCAAGGATTTCATCCTCCGCTTTTGGGTCCATCCTTCAGCCCCGTAGAGCAGGATTGGGATGATCAGGGTATTATATAGGCGCTCCTTATCAGTTCGAGTGAGGGCTTTACTACTAAATTGCCTTCTTAGCTTTAGAAACAGCGGTTTGCAAGAGTAATTCTTCGTTTAATTTCTGATGAGATGTTGTTGTCAGAGTTAATAGCGGAGCCGAGATAGATAAAGTCCCGTACTACCTCAAAGTTATATCTTGCAATGGTGACGTTCTGTCCAATTCGTCGATGTTATGTGTCCTTTCGTGTTGACAGCATATTCTTCGTCTTGCCCTCATTTACTGCTAAACCCATTTTTGCCGCTTCCTTCTCTATACTAGCAAAGCTGGCTATGACATCACGTTGGGTCCTACCAATGATGTCAATATCGTAGGCGTATGCTAGTAGTTGCGCCGATTTAGTTTTGTGAGTTTTGCACAATCGTATCAAGAATCAGATTGAAGAATTCACATGACAGCGCATCGCATTGCCTAAATTCTTTTTTGGTATCGAGTGTATCAGTGGGATCTTTTCCGACCCTGATGGAGCAACTAGAATTTTCGATCGTCTTCCTACACAAATGGACTAGTTTGCTCGGTATACCAAAACTAGACATGGCTCTGTATAGTTCGTCTCTATAAATGCTGTCGTATGCGGCTTTGAAATTGATAAATAGGTGGTGGGTAGCAATTTGGACTTCTTGGGTTTTTTCCAGGATCTGCCGAAGTGTGAAGATTTGATCGGTTGCGGACTTTCCTGGCCTAAAACTACACTGATAAGGGCCAATCAGGTTGTTGGTAAACGGTTTCAGGCGTTCACATATTACGGCAGATAGAACTTTGTAGGCGATGTTGAGGAGACTTATGCCTCCTTTTTTGTGGATGGGGCAAACAGTGCTGAGGTTCCATTCTTCAGGCATACTTTCTTCCGACTTCGGCTTATGAGTTGGTGGATGTTACTTACCAAGTCATCTCCGCCGGCATTATAAAGCTCGGCGGGAAGGCCGTCATTTCCGGCAGCCTTATTAAGCTTCAGTTTAGATATTGCTATCCTCACTTCACTCAGGTCGGGTGGTTGGCAGCTTTCGCTGTCTTGCCAATATTGAATGGTTCGTTCTGCCTGACAGCGAAATGTTGGTCGTCATCGCCGATTAACAGTCTGCAAAAGTGGTTCTTCCATATCCTCAGCATCGACTGTGTCTTAACTACGATATTTCCTTGTTCATCTCGATAGGATTCTGTTCGAGCCTTGTATACTTGGCTTTGACGTTTTACACGTTGGTAAAACTTGTGAACATCGTTCATCGAGTGGCACCTCTCTATAACCTCGATCGCGCGCTTTTCTTGCTCTTTTTTCTTCTTTTTGAAAAGCCGGTGTTCTTCCCTTCTTCTCTCAACGGCAGCTCTCGTTTTCACATGCAGCTTAGCCATGTAGGACACGTTCTTGGCTGCGAACATCTTTCGGCATTCCTCATTAAAGCAGGGGTGTCTTGCTGGTGGGGGCGAAAAAGCACATCAGTTGCGGCTGATCTAATGGCTTGTTGGCATCGTTGCCATACTTCTTCGACATTCGATGCTGGTGGTATGGTGTTAATCGAGAGGCTTAGGGATACTTGTTGCGCGATGGTCTGGCGGTCTCTTGCGATTGCAGTCTTTCGACATTAATTTTTTTACAGTATTTCTGGATTGTTGTGGAGTGGTGGATATCCGCATTCTAACCATGGCTGCAACAAGGTAGTGGTCCGAGTCGATGTTAGCTCCTCGGAATGTTCGGACATCCAAAATACTGGATGCGTGCCTCTTGTCTATCGCTATGTGATCAATTTGGTTGAAAGTTCGTTGATCTGGAGACCGCCATGTCCCCTTATGGATATCGAGGTGAGTAAACCGTGTGCTGGCTATAGTGGCATTTCGTTCCGTTGCGAAGTCAGTTAGCCTAAGTCCGTTACCAGACGTGTTGTCGTGTAGGATATGTTTTCCGACAATATTGCTAAAGATGTCTTCTATTCCCACCTTTGCGTTCAAATCTCCCAGCACGATTTTAACATCGTACTTCGGTAGTCGCTCTTAGGTTTTGTCAAGGAGCTCATAGAAGCAGTCCTTAGCTATATCATCTTTTTCCTCCGTTGGGGCGTGAGTGCATACAAGTCTAATGTTGGCAAATTTGGCCTTGATGCGGATCATTACAATGCGTTCGCTAAAGTCTTCGAAACTCTGGCACTTATAACAAATCCGCATCCGAATAGTCGCATTTTCTGCTCACTATAACACGGTCCGTAGTAGATATCACAGTTTTTCATCCTCTTTTTGCCACGCCCATCCCATCGTATTTCCTGGATGGCAGTAATGTCTGCTTTGTAGCAGTTAAGGGCTTCCGCTAGTTGTTCGCTTGCTCCTCTCTTGTTTAATGTTCTCACATTCCAGGTGCAGATACGAACGTCCTTGTCCTTTTTTCGTTTAGCCGTGTCGTCAACAATAAAATCAGTCCTTTCCGATGCTATTGGTTGCTTCGTAATAGTTAGATTTTTCCATGGTTGGATAGTTAACCCAAAGCACAACCCCCAACCTGGAGGGCCAGTTCCAATTAATTAGATACCCCTAGGACAGGCGGCCATCAGTATCCACTACGGGATTGAGCGCTGCCGTTGGCCTTTCGGTTCAATACCAAAAAAGTATTTAGGCAAGGCGATGCGCTGTCATGTGACTTCTTCAATTCGATTCTTGAGAGGATTGTGCAAAACTCACGAGACAACACCAGAGCCAGAGGCACAATTTTCCATAAACCGGTACAACTACTAGCATACAAAGACGATACTGACATCATTGGTAGGATCCAACGTGATGTCATAGCCACGTTTGCTAGTATAGAGAAGGAAGCGGCAAAAATGGGTTTAGCAGTAAATGAGGGCAAGACGAAGTAAAGACTTTATCTATCTCGGCTCCGCTATTAACTCTGACAACATCTCGTCAGAAATTAAACGAAGAATTACTCTTGCAAACCACTGTTTCTTTGGGCTAAGATGGCAATTCAGTAGTAAAGCCCTCAGTCGAACTACTAATGAGACCCTGATCATCTCAGTCCTGCTCTACAGCGCTGAAGCATGGACCGTCTCAAAAGCGGATGAGCAAATCCTTGGTCGATTTGAGAGGAAAATTCTTCGAAAAATCTTCGGTCCCGGTTGCGTTGACGGGCTATGGAGAAGAAGATTCAACCTAGAACTATACGAGCATCGGACGTTTAAGATGGCTAGGACATGTTGAACAAATGTACACCAATACTACGGATCGCAGAGTCTTCTATTCCCAGCCAGACGTCGCCACTCCTCTAAAGTGGCGCGCACAAATAGGAACCGACCTCAACCTACTTGGAGACCAGAACTATAGGCAGTTAACTAAGGACCGGGCTAATTGGGGAGTCATATTGGGGGAGGCACAGGTTCATTCCAGACTGTAGCGCCACTTAAGTAGGTAAGTAAAAAAATCTTAGAGAAACACATTTGGTGTACTCTACGGTACTCTTGAAGGTTTACTTGCCGAAGCCTTGTCGAATTATTGTATTTATTTTAAATATTTCTGTATCCACCATAATTGTTTATTTAATTGTTTATATGAACGATTATTTACAACAATTTTACTGCGAAAAGTCTTATTTATAATGTGATATGTTAAATTTAAACATTTAAATAAGGTTCTTACCTAGTTATTCCAACTCGGCTGCTCTCTGCAACATGCCACAGTAGCCTCAATAACGAAGTACTTGAAACTTGTTCTGTAAAACCATTGATTGAAAGCCCAAGAAACGTACTGTCAGATTCTATCATTTGTGCAGTACACATTAATTTTTTATAGTTACAAATCTAGGCATCAGTTTTGGGAATCAGTAAAATGTATTTTTGGAAATAAAAAAAAAAATCTGTTGGTGTTGCCACAACTGAAAATCGAACCCAAACCTTTTGCGTGGTAGCTCAATGCAAAACAAAACTAGCAGTCACAGCTCATATAAGCCTTAAATCTCAAGCTCTATACATATTATGTTTCTATATTACTTCGCCGGAAGCTCTACCAAAATATCTTTTCAACTGCCACATGTACACCCACATCACCGGAATCTTCTTAAAAGCCTTATACCATTTCAACTTCTTTAAAGTCTTCGCATTTACTTAAAAGAGTTATTAAACCTGCTGAACTTCTCCGCACAAGTACAGCTCAGTATAAGAAATTGCTTCTTGAAATTGGAAATGTATGCTTTATAGAAGATAAATTGTCAGTTGGGAATGTTGAAGAGTAAGATTGAATAAATGGTCTTCAAACCGAATGTTTCGGTACCGACCTTAGTAAAGCAGCTAGAATTTTCGATGGCAGTGCTCCACAGACAGTTACGAGTTTAGGAGTATAGCAAAAGTGTACATGGCTCTGTATAGTATTTAAGGCCTTCAAACTAAAAGTTTTTTGTCGAATATTTGGTCCTGTATACCTTGAAGGCATACCAAGATATGGATGTAATTTAAAAGGCAAGATCAAGACGACAACTTTGGCTTCTCAGGTCTTCTTTCCGAAAACCTTTAATAGACTTGACTCCTCCCAAACGTTGAATTCGATTACCATATAGGTGTACACAAATGATCTAGTAAGCTGGCCCCATTATTTCCCGAATGTTCGTCTAGACGTGTAGAAAGCTGGGCCATGGATATATTTATGCGCCGCATTGTTTTAAGTGTCAACTATTAGCCGGAACCCTTTGTGTATTGTGTGGGTTACACTTGACAAAAACATCGTCAAAGAAAATCTAAAAAATTAACGCCCAAGACCATACATCAATTCATAATTAATACGTTTTCAAGAATATAAGATAATAAGACGCCTTCTATGATAATTCCTTCAAACGTATTAATTATACATTTCCAGTATCTAGAATGATAAAATCCATGCAACACATCATCCACAATGGCATTAATAACAAGGAGCTATAATATTGTTAATCATAAACTGTCAAATGAATTAATGCTAGAAGATGTGGTATACCTTAATCGTGTGCGCCTGTTTTCTGTATTCGTGAAATTTTATGTAAATTAAAATGATTAATATTTCTATTAGATAAACCTACCTACACATCAGAGCAATCAGTTTAAAAAGAAATCACTGAAGGCGAACATGACGTTTGGAAGAATTCTACTTTGAATCATAAAATAATATGAAACCACACCTAGCGCATGATTTAGGCGATTTTTGGAAAATATGGAAAATGGGATTTTTTAATTAGAAGTCGATGTCTGGGCGTTTCAAGGGTTAGTCGATCCACGTGAATAGAGATGGTATAGCCGATGAGCCGAAAGCCGAATAGCAGTGCTAAGTCTCATATTGGATAATGAGGTCCGCCGTCTTAAATGTATCAGACATTGGAACTTGTTCTTCTGTTTAGTTGTTATGGATTCGGTTAAGTTCGCAGTAACGTTAAAACAACGTTTTCATTGCAAGTAACCGATAAATAGGCATTTGCTTTAAATTTTGAAGACAACGTTATGTAAATGTTGTCCGAGGCTTCGTTTCAAATAGTCCATTCGGAAGGTCCAATTTTGTGTCACTTTTGCGAGCATTTCGGCCGGTATTCCAAGAGTTACGCGTGTTATGTTATCCTGTAAGGCTTCAATCGGGTTCGGCTTGTCGACATAGACTAACGACTTTACATAACCCCACAGGAAATAATCAAAAATAATCGCATGATCTTGGCGACCAACTCACAGGGATTTCGAGAGATATGCTGCTCACCAAATTCATCCTTCGACATTTCCATTGTTTCACGAGCTGTATGGCATGTGGCACCATCTTGATGAAACCAAGTTCAACTCAGACAACTGGGACAAAACAAAGTCGCATGTCATGGCTCGATATCTTTCACCGTTGACTGTAAAGTTTCTTCCACGACCGTCTTTGAAGAAAAATGGCCAAATGATGCTACCAGCCCATTGACCATACCAAACTATCGTTTTTTCGTGATGCATCGGTAATTATTGTATGGGATGTGGCTGTTCATCACTCCAGATGCGACAGTTTTGCTTATTCACGTATCTGTTGAGCCAGAAATGAGCCTCATCGCTGAACACAGCGGATTTGCATGGTCCATTCACCAAAAATTGACGTTGTGGTAGGTTATTCAGCTTCAATTCTTGCACATGTTGAATTTTCTAGGCTTTCAAAGCCAAATCGGCACGTAAAATTTTCCATGTGGTTAGTAACACATGCCCAATTGCTGAGAATGGCGACGAATTGACATTTCACGATCTTTATTAACATTGGACGCAACGACTGCAATATTCTCTTCGGTACGCACTGTACGCTTGCCAGTCGATGGTTTAATGCCCAACAAAGTAAATTTGGTGCGAAATTAGGTGATAACAGCACGAGTTTTTGATTCACCAGGTCGATTATGACGACCATTATATGGTCGTCACAAATTGTGCACATTTTTCACAGAGCACGAATATTGATAAAAAATTTCAAAAATTTGCAATCGATTTGACCGATGACGTTTGGACGCCATTACTAACCAGTGCTGCCAACCTAAAAAAAAAAACTTAACTCTTACAAATTCACCCTTCAATAAAAATATTGTATGAGCAGAACCATCCATCTCAACCATTGAAAAATTCTCAAATTCAGCATCTTATTGTATCTAACTCATGAAAAGAAAGTTCACAAACAATTTTTCGGATTTATCTAAATTATTTGACATTTCTGTCGGTCGGTTCGTCTACGTTGAGGGTCTTGCATTTTGTTAACAGCGATTTCATCACAAGTAATTGTTTACAAATAATAATTCAAATTAAACAACATAATGGCTGGCGATGATAAGAAAGCACGCACTTTGTGCAAACATTTTTAACTTATTTAGCGCTGGCCGTCAACGCTATGAATCCCAAATTGGTTCCAAATAAGGATTTGACAGAGGTTTTCGTTTTTCGGGAACTAAATTCTTCTTTTATGGCCGCCTTCATTTGAGGACAATTCTCAAAGGCAGGAGGGAGTTCTACAGTATGTTTCAAGGTCCACACATCAGCATGGGATCCTCGCTGATGTGGACCATGCTCCATCACACTGTCTAAGAACAACGCCGCATTGGCAACCATTCCGGGATTGACATCTGGTGCTGTAATTGTGAAGCTGAGATCGGATTACTTTGACGAATGCGACAAACTGGTTGCTGCCAAGTAATCTGTTATCCCAAAGTGATTTTTATTATTTGACTAGGAGGCCCCCAAGACAAAGTTTATTAATTTTTTTTGACAAATGTTTTGTTGAATTTGCTACAGATTATGTTTTGAAAGTTGTGCAAGGTACATTAATTTGTTGTTAAATTAACTGGCATATCATAGCTTGTGGGGGAATCAATAAAATTTACAATCCAGTGTAAAAACAAAACAATCCCAGGTACACAAAAGATCTTAAATCTCTTCGAAAAAATCCTAACCGAGCCTAGGATGCGTACTTACTTAAGTGGCTCTACAGTCCGGAATGAACATGGGCCTCAACCAACATGCCTCTCCAATTAGCCCGGTACTTAGCTTACTGCCCCCAGTTGCACATTCAAACTTGGTTGAGGTCAGTTTCTACTTGTGCGCGCCACTTAAGGCGAGGTCTTCCTCTACTGCGTTCGACGTCTGGTTGGAAATCGAAGACTCTGCGAGCCGGAGTATTGGTGTCCACTCATTCTACATGTCCTAGCCATCTTAAAAATCGAATGCGGAATTTTTTGACCAAAGCCATGTCGCCTTACATCTCGTATAGTTCTTGGTTGAATCTACGTCTCCAAAGCCCGTCAACGCTAACGGGAGCGATGTAGTGGTAATGTGTTCGTCTGTTGAGTGGAAGGTTGTGCGTTCAATCCCAGCCAAAATCCATTTCACTTCTATTTAAAAGAAATAAAAAGGTCGGTGTAATACCTAAAAGTATGCACACTATCTTGAATTTCTTCAAATTTAACGAACACAAGAAAAAGTGACTCCCCGAAGCTAGTTCGGACACCACCCATGGAGTTAAGTCTCCACTACATCCAAAATCTTTCCTATCACTCTCTTTCTTCTCCTTCTCTAACGCTCGTACTGTGGTAACATATAAAGGGTATTCATAACCCCTTGAGTACGTGTAAATTATTAAAAAAAAAAAAAAAACGGGAGCGAAGAGTTTTCGAAGAATTTTCCTCTCAAATCGACCAAGGATTTCTTCATCCGCTTTTGGGACGATCCATGCTTCAGCGCTGAAGAGTAGGACTGTGAACCCTCATCATCCCAGTCCTTATATAGGATCTCCTTAGTAGTTCGTGTGAGGGATTTACTACTGCATTGCCTCCTTAGCCCGAAGAAACGGCGGTTGGCAAGAGTAATTCTTCGTTTAATTTCTGACGAGATGTTGGTTTCAGAATTAATAGCGGAGCCGAGATAGACAAAGTCAAGTACCACCTCAAAGTTATATCTGTCAATGGTGACGTTCTGTGCAACTCGTCGATGTTGTGTGTCCTTTCGCGTTGATAGCATATACTTCGTCTGGCCCTCATTTACTGCTAAACCAATTTTTGCCGCTTCCTTCTCTTTACTAGCAAACGTGGCTATGACATCACGTTGATGTCAATATTATCGGCATATGCTACTAGTTGTACCGATTTTTGGAAAGCTGTACCGCTGCCTGAAATAGTGTTGTAAAAAAGCTTCAGATTAGATTATATTAGGTAAGGGAGTTGGGAGCACGGATTAACTCCAATTAGAGCTCACTCATGATACCGGACTTTGTGATGAATTCTAGTAAATCTTTCAGTGGGCTGTTAGATATGTCTTCTGCCTCAAGGTAGTATTGACCTAGACTTAATCTGATTAGGCAGTTTCATTGACACAGGATGTGTTCTGTTGATTCTTCGCTCTCGTTGAATAGACTGCAAGCGTTGTCTTGAGTTATTCCTATAGTCATGCGGCCTTTTTTGCCATGACAATATCCAGTAAGGAACCCTGTAACAGTTCGATTCCGACTTCTAGCTTGATGTACGAGTTGTTTCGTTCTTGTGTGGGAAGTGTTTGGCATGTACATTTCGGCTTGTCTGTTAGCTTTAGTATTAGTCCAGTAATGATTGGTCCTGTTTTTAAGGATGCCGATCCTTTTCTGGCTAGGATATCTGTTGCCTACGTGTCCACTGTGTCCTGGCAGCCAGATGATATGTACTCTGTTTGTGCTGGCTAGCGATGTGAGTAATTGTAGGCAATCCCATACTAGTTATGATGTTGTCTGGTAACTTTGTAGGGCTAGGAGTGATGCTTTGCTGTCAGAGAAGATGTATTTCTATAGGAAAGATTGCTGCTTGAAATACGGAGTTACATTTGTCCATGCTTGTGTAGATGACGTTTTTGTTTTAACATCTCATGCTCCAGTTTCAAATCCTTTATTTGTTTTTGATCTAACTGTGTACCATATATTTACATGAGAATCGTTGGAAAATGTTGGTTTGTTCTGTTTAAAATTCTGGCGATTTGGGGTTTGTTACTTTGAAGTTTCGGCTGTCTTGGTGATTCTAAGTATTTCATCTTTTCAGGATGGGATTAGTTTGGAGTTATCGGCATTATCAGATATGAGCATGAAAGCATTTGTCATGGCTTCTGAAGATGCAGAGGTGGAAGGCTTAGGATAACTTCCAGGAGTTGTTCTCATTGCGGGCATATACAAGCTAGTCTTTGGAGTTTGTTGAGCTTATCTTGTGTTGACATTTGTTTCGTTTTTTGCCACCATGCGGGAGCTGCATATGTGACAGTTGGTCTGGTTATGGTTGTGTAGAGCCTTAGCATGATTTTAGGGTTTATACCCCAGCTTTTACCAATTAGACTTCTGCTGGTCCACAGATAGATCCTGGCTTTCTATGGTATTTTTAGGTGAGAGTTCCAAGTGAGGTTTTCATCCAGACTTAGTCCCACGTATTTGACTTGTTTTGAAAACTCCATTGTTTCACCAAGCAGATTGGTTTTTTTTATCCCGATTTCGTCTTTTCGTGAATGCAATGATGGTACTTTTTTGGGGTTGACGGTTAGCCCAACTTTTTTGCAATAGTCAGCAACGAGGTTTAGTGCAATCTGTAGGAGTTCTGAGATTGTTACTTCGAATTTTGCTCTGATTAGGATCGCAATGTCATCGGCGTATCCTTGAACATAGAAACGATCATTGCTGAGTATGTTTAGCAGCTCATTTACTGCGATGGACCATAGTAGGGGGAATAAAAGACCTCCCTGTGGGCAACCTTTCGTAGTCGTGACGCTAATTTTGTCATTGCCTAATGCAGCATTTATATTTCTACTATTAAGCATGTGCTTTATCCATTTACATGTGGCACTATGGTAAGTACTAGATTTGTTTCAGTAATTTCTCTGATGCGATATCTAAGACCAATTGCCTTAAAGAAATGCAAAGATGCGTTTTTCCATTACCCTTAGCTAAGGGTGGTCCAACGAAAACGCACGATGTTAATTGTGAAAAAAATCAACAAGTTTTCAGAGAATTATCTTAATATTTTTTATTATGATAGAAGCATCTATGACGGGCTCAGTGGCACGATGGTTAGTGCTTTGAACTGCCGCGCAGAAGTTCTGGGTTCGATTCCCAGCCGTAGCAACACCTAAATGATTTTTCACTGGCCCTCCTCTCGTGATGGTCTGACAAATCATCCGAGTAGTATCAATTGTCATGAATAGCTTATCTCAACTTAGCTGTTCGTATTCGGCATAAAACAGGAGGTCCCGCCATTGTGCAAAGAAGTACACACGCACACATGAATGGTTGTGAGAAAAAAGCTAGGCCCTGGGTACTAACGAGCCTGTTGCGCCATAAATTTAAGTTTTTTAATTTAAAGAAGAATCTAGACAATTATGTGTGAAACAAAATATCTTCCAAATGCTCGACATGACTTCGTTGGCATACCACTATCCGATGGTCCATATTTTCAATCACTCTGAGACATAATTGAGGTTCAATGTCGTTAATGTATCTCATCGTTTATATCTTTTGAATTGTTCTTGGCTTATTGGTGTACAATTTTTTTTAAAATGTCCTCAAAGAAATAAGTCCAACGGTATCAAATCAAATCATCGTGGTGGGCAGTTAACATCACCACGACATGAGATAACAATGCCATTAAATGTCTCGCTCAAAAGAGCCATTGTTTCGTTAGCTGTGTGGCAAGTGGTATCATCCTGTTGGAAGCACATATCGTCCAGGTCCATATCCTTAATTTCTGGCCACAAGAAGTCCATTATAATCTAGCGATAGCGAACACCATTCACGGTTACTGCTTGACCGACCTCATTTTCGAAGAAGTACGGCCCGATGACGCCGCCAGCCCATCAACTGCACCAAACAGTCACTCTTTGTGAATGCATCGGCTTCGCAACAATCATTCGTAGATTCTCATTTACCCAAATGTGGCAATTCTGCTTATTAACGAATCCACTGAGGTGAAAGTGCGCCTCCTCGCTTCAGATGATTTTCTGTGTAAAACCACAATTCACTTCTGTCTGTTCAACCAACCATTCGGCGTATTGACGACTCTTGAAATGGAAATGGCTTAAGCTCTGGAGTCAATTGAACCTTGTAAGAGCGTTAATTCAAAACTTTATTCAAAATTCGCATCAGTGATGTTCTTGAGATGTTCAATTGATGGGCACTACGACGAGTGGAGGTTGGCGGCACTTCTGCCATACTACAGCGAGCAAAAGCAATGTTTTCCGCAGAACGAACAGGTGTTTTCAAATTTCCTACAGACCTCGTGTCCAGAATTCTCCCGATTGTGGACACATTTGGTCGATTATGCTGACCAAAAAAATCACGAAGTGCACGAAATGCATTTTGATTTGAACGCCCATTTTTGCAAAACAATTAAATCTTAAGACGCTGCTCCATGGTTGAATTTGTGAAACACTGAAACAAAGAAAGGTGTGTGGTTGGACCACGCTGATTTTTCACTGGCCTTCCTCTTGAACTTGAAAGTTTAATTATTTGGTGTTCATTTATTTTCATCCAGATCCGAATTCGCCCACTGCCATGCTTACTTTTAAGAAAAACGTTGTTTCTGGTTAATCGGTACAGAATTTTGAAAATCTGTCTGAACATGATATTTAGTAATAAAAAAATACCTATATATCGATACAAATACTCCTGTGATGGCAATATAAACATTTCGTACATCGTATAGTAAAAAAGTTCCCATCGGTATATAAAGAGTGAAAATCGATTGCACAATTAATGGCCTCATCATAGTGATTACCATTGTATGATACTCCACAACCTTCACAGAAAATAACCCAGAACACAAAAACAAATATTTTGACAATTCAAACTTTTTCCAACCGGGCGGCGCTTTACAACAACGTTACGTTAAGATTTTACGATTTTCTTTTCAATGTCGAAGTTCAACGACGGGCTAAGCTACATTTCGATACGCAACGTTGTTTCATATTGTTCAACTAGGTGCATCTGCCTACGCAACGTGTGCCAATGCGATATTTTGTTTCAGCCATAAAGGTTTTCTTGTCCTGCTATATAAAGCCAGTGGAGATGATTTCACTAACTAATCAGCAAAATTTGGTCGGTAGATAGTATGCCTGAAGAATCGAATCTCAACATCATAGTTTGCCCCATCCACCAAAAAAAGAAGACCATCCCGACTGCGTCAACAACAGAGGTAAGAGTATATCATCTCCATAACGTATGAACGCCTGAAACCGTTCACCAACAACCTGATCGGCTTCCATCAGTTCGATTTTTATGATCGTGACAAAAAAAACATACTCATCGATTTCAAAGGCCCATACGTCATTTATAGAGACGACCTATGCAAAGCAATAAATAATTTTTGTATACCACCAAAACGCAGGATCGTCTGCGCTGCATTGTCGAGAAATCCTTCACTGAAACATTCGATACCCAAAAAGGATTAAAGCAACATGAGGCACTGTCATGTGGCTTCTTTGACATCATTCAAGGGAGGAATGTGGAAAACTTCACAGCCAACTCCAGGGGCACAGTCTTCCATAAAAGTGTGCAACTACTAGCATACGCTGATGATGCTTACACCACTGGTCGTACCGAACAAGATGTCATCGCCTCGTTTGCGTTGTATATTGATAAGGAAGCGGATAAGGTCCTTTTATCAAAAAGAAAAGGGTATAAGCTCACACAACATCGTAAAATTGAAAGGAATATATCAATTAACAGCTAAGAACTACCTCGACTCCACTATTAAAAACATGTGGCTAGAAATCAACACATGAAAAACTTTCTAATCATTGTATCTTGGGGCTGAAAAAGCAATTAAGCCATCAATCGAACCGTCAACTACGAAAGCACTCATTCTGTATAACAGGGTGAAGCGAATTTTTTTTTTCAATATATATTTTTTCTGCGTTATAAATTATTGAACCATGGTCTAAAATGTATAAATTCCAAATTTCAGTCTTCTACGTCAATATCTTCAGGTGGGGCACCAGACTTGAACTTTGAAGTACAAGCGAAAAAAGTTATCTCAAAACGGTCGAAATAAAATGCATTAAAATTTTGTTTAGTACCTTGTGTCACTGTCAAACAGCTTCAGTTTGGTTTGCAATTTAACCATGGATCGTCTTACAAATGAACAATGCTCGCAAATTATTGAATTTTACTATCAAAATTCGTGCTCGGTACGAAATGTTCATCGCGCGCTGCTTCCATTTTATGATCGGCATTCTCGACCTTCTGAGCAGTCTATTCGGAAGATTTTGACCAAATTTCGCACCAAATTTACTTTGTTGGACATTAAACCACCAACACGTTTACGTACTGTGCGTAGTGAAGAAAATATTGCGGCCGTATCAGCTAGTGTGACAGAAGACCGCGAAATGTCGATTCGGCGCCGTTCCCAGCAGTTAGGCCTTTGTTACAGCACTACGTGGAAAATTTTGCGGAAGGATTTGGGCGTAAAGCCTTTTAAGATACAGCTGGTGCAAGAACTAAGGCCAGCCGACCTACCACAACGCCGAATTTTTGGTGAATGGGCTCTTGGAAAGCTGGCCGAGGATCCGCTTTTTTATCGAAAAATTGTGTTCAGCGATGAGGCTCATTTTTGGTTGAATGGGTACGTAAATAAGCAAAATTGCCGCATTTGGAGTGAAGGTCAGCCAGAAGCATTGCAACAGCTACCAATGCATCCCGAAAAAGCCACTGTTTGGTGCGGTTTATGGGCCGGCGGCATTATTGGGCCATATTTCTTCAAAGATGATGCGAATCGCAGCGTTACTGTCAATGGTGAACGCTACCGAGCGATGATAACAAACTTTTTTTTGCCCGAAATGGAAGTTCTTGACTTGCATGATATGTGGTTTCAACAAGACGGTGCCACATGCCACACAGCACGCGAAACAATGGCGCAATTGCGAGGCGAGTTTGGTGAACAGTTAATTTCACGTTTCGGGCCGGTCAATTGGCCGCCTAGATCGTGCGATTTGACACCATTAGATTATTTTTTGTGGGGGTATGTCAAGGCTAATGTCTATAGGGACAAGCCCGCTTCGATTGACGCACTGGAAGCCAACATCCATGCATTCATTCGTGAGATACCGGCCGATATGTGTGAAAGAGTATGCCAAAATTGGACTCAGCGGATGGGCTACCTGAGACGCAGCCGCGGTCAACATTTGCATGAAATTATCTTTAAACATTAAATTGCAAGGTTCAAACTATCGATTCAAATAAATATTTCATTCATTTTTTCGAATTTTTTGTGTTTTTTTTAAAAAAGTTCTAAACCTCTTAAAAAATCACCCGTTATTATGTAAATAGATTCAAGAACAGTAAATAGAATCTGCAATAAGTTTAGTTATTTCCATCAGAAGTTTTCAGACCTTGCTTCGGTTCAATTGAAAAATTGCGATTTCGTTTCAAAAAAAGGTAATTTCTGCCTGAATTTGATTTTTTTTATTTTTTTTTTATTTCAAATACTCTCAAATCTAACTTACATGCTAGACAAAAATTCATGAAAAAAACTAGCCCACTTATCAACTACTTAACTAACAAACTTGCCCTATGCGGGCGCCCTAAATTAAACGCTAACAACTTAACTTTACTCGGCCTGTTATGTGATATATAATTTAAACTAAGGTACATATCTTTATTTTTTTACCAAGAAAAGTTTGTTTTTAAAAAAACTTAATATTTTTTTTTATATTATTGAAACTTACATCCTAATTAAAACTAAATAACTAATTAAAACTACTTAAAAATTTATTAAGACTCCTTAAAAATAACTTAAAACTAGAAAAGCCACAGCAAGTTTTTTTTATTTTTTTTTTGTGCCACCCTGACTGTTGTACCTAACCTAGACCCTTAAATCTTAAAACCTTAAACTATGGAAGTCGGCCATACAATTTTACAATTTTTAAGTCCACTGTCTGTATCTACTTTAGCTACCACAACAGGTCTTCCTGTTGCAACCTACTCCGTCGGTCCCAATCGTACACACTCCTGCTGAACCGCAGGCGCTCTCCTCCGCCCTGAGCGACGACATCTCGGTCGTATAGGAGCCGCCTGTCCACAGTTCGTCGGAAGACGTGGTAGATTAGCGGAACCGCCAATCCATCCTGTATCAGCCCTCGACCATCCAAATGTAGAAAAGCTTCGGGCGGAATAAAACCGCCTAAGCGTGCACTGTCAAAATATTCATCGTTGAGAATATTGTTCGAAGCGATTGCTCTTGTAGCGTGAAACCCAATGGGTTTCACCAGAAAATTTTCTATTCTGTTTATGTTGGCCCCGTTGTATAGGACCTGGTTGGAATAGTATTTTGTGTAGTCAGATACTGGTGTTCTGTGAAGTTCAAGACAGCTCCTCAGACACTGCCTCTCAAACACCCGTATCTTTTCCATTTGAGATGGGGCAACGTTGAACCACACCGGGCACCCATAGGCAATCATCGGCCTATTGAGTGCCATGTAGCAAATCATCTTCACCACCATGCTGTCAAGACGACTGCTATAAAACAATCGCTTTGTCGGGGCAAATGCTCGCCTAGCTCTCGCCAGAGCAGCATCTACATGTCTTCCGAAATATAGATACTGATCTAACCAGATGCCAAGGTACTTTTCTACACTTTTACTCGCCAGTGGCAGTCCGTTTGGTCCAAGAGGCCCTAGAAAACGGTGTCCTAAAGAGGATAGTTTCTGATTTCTGAAAGTTGATTTTCAACTTCCGATCATAACAATATCTCTGGAACTTGTCGACGTCCCGCTGCAAAAGAGTTCGAATGACTTCGACAGTAGGGGCTGTTCTGTGTGCGATAAGATCGTCCATACGCAATTGCCTGAGTAAGACTACCTATCATATAACTCGTGTAAATGCTGAAGAGAATCGGCGAGTTTACCGCTCCCTGTTGCAGACCATTCTTAATGAAAAATTCTGTGGTAGAAGTTACATTGCCACTTTTGACAACAAATGTTCTACCAGTCAGCATGTCATGAAGCATATATAGCAGTGGCTTACTTATGGCAAGTCTGGTCAGCTTTATATAGAGGCCCTCTAACCATACGGTGCCAAAAGCCTTCTCTAAATCAACCAGACATGCACCCGTGCACTGTTTTTTGGCTTTGTTCCATTGTATATCAGAGACGAGTTTGGAAGCGGCATGAATACAGTCATGTCCAGCCTTGCAACCAAACTGGTTCTCTGGTATGATATTATTGTCCTCAGACCACTTGAACAGTGCTCGATTGAGAATCTTTTCGAAAACCTTGCTGATACTCGGAAGGAGACTTATCGACCGGAAATTCGCCGGATTGGAGTTTTCCCTTCCCTTTTTCGGGAGAGGATGAACCACCGCCGTCTTCCAACGCACTGGATAATATGCATTATTCAGCGCGTTGTTGAACAGCGTGGCGTAAATGTCCACAGCTTCAGGGGGTAAGTGTCGCAGTACAATGTTGCCGCTGACTTCTTTATCTTTATGGAATCGAAGATGATCTGGAATTCCACCTTTGAGATTAACAGGGGACTAGACCCACTTCTCTCGGCGACTATGGCGTTTGCCAAGTTTTCGTCATCAAACCGGATGAAACCACGGTTCTCAGATCGCTATTGCGTTATGTCATTTCGGAGATAGAAATGATGGAGCAGGGCATTGTTTTCCAGGACGCGGTTCGGCCGAATGCTATCATTCACCTTATACACTTCCTGAAAGACAGCCTCCACTGCCTCCACTTTCTCCTGAGGATCTTCAATAACATAGAAATCGTCGTCGAAGACGGCTTCCCCCGGATCAATTCCTGCTGTCAAAAGTATGTTAGCATTGTCAGTTGTTCGTTGGAGCTTAATACACGGAAGGTCGTTATGACCTTTCCTGCTAAAGATCTTATTAATTTGTGGAAACATACTCGGGTCGCTGGAATTTACGGCCCGAATTCTGTTATTCCAAAACAAATTAATGGACAACCGATAGTTCTCCTTGATCAATTGGTTGATGTTTTTGATGGACGCCTTCAGTGTCGCGTGGGCTTGTCAGTCGTCTGTACAAAAGAGTATAAGTTTTGTCAGAAGTCCGCTTTTTTGTCTGTGCGCCTGGGTTTGATCTTTGCTCTAACGTAGCCATCTCTTGCCTCTTGTCCACAAACAGATAATGAAGCCTCGGTGACAAGCCTAACGCATCGTTCTAGTGTTTGAGTGTGCCAAGGGAACTTCTGCAAAATTATTAAATTGTCCTTTGAAGAAATCGTGTTATTTCTGTACTGATATATTTTACTTCTCATCGGTGGTTCGGTTAATGTTTCTTTCGACCAGTCTATTAAGTCGTAGTAATTAGATGCATCTATTTGAAGTTTAGGTAGTTGAAACTCACGAAATTTTTTGCCTTTATAATTCTTCGAAGAGCTAACTCTCTTATGCATGAGTGGTCATCTTGCAACATAGCTAGCAACGAATTTTCTCTGTGTGCGAAGAATGAATTTCTTTCGATAGGTCTTATAACGATGTTCCTAAGGTCACCCCACAAGTACATGGTCTTTTAAGCATGTTGAAAATGTGAATCGGACCATATCTACATGATGGCTTGGTTTTTATGTAAAACCAGGTTGGTGTGTAAACTTTAACAATGAATATTACAAATTCTTTGAGGTTTTCCGATCGATTTTCTGTGCCAACATACAACCGAAGAATCCAGCTGTCCTGGATCCTTGCTAGCTCAAGTGGGCGAAATTTAAACTCCAGAAATAGCTGAGCACATTTGATACAAATATTTTTGATCAGCGCTTAAAGCGTCAGCAAACACATCCGGAAGTTCTGCATATATTGCTTCAAAATTCACCACTTTGAAGTGGTGAAACTATTGGGGTCGGTTGTGGTTCCATCGAGGCTTGTAAACAGATGACAAAGCGGTAGCTCATTTGCATGTAATAAGCACACAAACCCTAGTAAAGGACGTCCAAAATGTTTTTCTAACAATACATAGACACCGTTCTTATGTCCTGTGTTTACAGAAGTGCCATCACATCCAATTGCTACCAAAGACATACGAAATTCAATTTTTTTTCCAGAATGTTGACTATAATTCTTTCGATGGTAACTGCTTTTCCCGAATCAATTGAAAGATGTCCGATATAGTTTGAATCTGGCTTCGATATAAGTGAGATATGTTCTTCAGTAATAGCCTTTCGATGTGATATGCTGTCAGTCTTAGCGATGAATAGTGTCTTATCTTTACGGCTGCAAAATAAGTTTTCATACCAACTAGACGACAAGACTGGCATGATTTTTTTGTTGTGCTAGCCCAAGGGTCAAGTCCCACACCCACCGACGAGCTAAGAGGGAACAAGCATGCCAGCACCGACCCAACTGGCACAAAAGGTATACGGAAAAAAATTGTAAGCCTAGTCGGACTTTTTGACGATCTCTTCGTAATTTACTGCGATCTATTACTTTCGATGCATTTTCACTGTTTATGACGTTTAAATCGAGCAGAGCAGCGTTTACTATCATAGCTGCCGATCTATCAGAAACCCCGACCGTCACAAGCTGTAGCCAAATTCTGTAGTTTGTTTCTCATTTGACGAGTTTCTCTCTCTTTTTTACAGGGTTTTAAGGGGCAAAATTCATTGACTTCAGTATCAGTAGAAGCGCTGTCAGACAAACATTCAACAGCTGCAGCAGAAGTGCTTGGAGTATCAGCCGTAGTTTTCAAAAATTGTTGGTATTTTCGTTTCCTAAGATCCTTACGATGCAAAGACTTGGTTGCCACCTGCTCAACAGATCCAACATACATTTTACGAGAATTTGCTTGAACTTTAATAAAAGGTTCTTCTGCAATAAGTAATGGGTGATCCAAGTAGAGATACTATTTTCAATAGCCTTTTTTGACAGATCACGTGTGAGTCGTGTCATGCTGTCATGTTATTTTTGTTTAGTATTGTTTGGCATTTCATAATGGAAAGACTTACGCGTGAACAACGTTTACAAATTGTTCAACTTTATTATGAAAATTCACGTTCTGTGAGGAATGTGTTTCGTGCACTTCGCTCAACTTATGGTCAACATAATCGGCCTACTGAGCGTACTATTCGCAACACCATCACCGGCCGGTCGATTGGCCACCAAGATCGTGTGATATCACACCGTTAGACTTTTTCCTGTGGGGATATGTAAAGTCAAAAGCTTATGCCGACAAACCCGCTTCGATTCAGGCCTTGGAGGAAAACATCAGCGTGTCATTCGCCAGTTACCAGTCGAAATGCTCGAACGAGTGATCGAAAATTGGACTCAACGGATGGACCATCTGCGACGTAGCAACGGCCGCCATTTGATAGACATGATCTTCAAAAAATAAATGCCAAAGAATGTTCTTTCAAATGATAATAAACATTCTCCATTAAATTTGAATTTTCTGTGTTTTTTCTTTAAAAAAGTAGGGAACCTCGAAATGGATCACCCTTTACTTTGTCACACACTTACACCATTCTCTTGATATATACTTACAAGTTGTAATATCAAATAGCTCTTGCGGGTACCTTATTTTTTGCATTAATGATGTCCTAATACAGGGTCATCAATTAATAACACCGGAACAAACAAAAGTTAAAAAAAAATTTTATTTTCCATATTCACTCTAGCCTACTGTGTAAGGCTTCGATTATTCCAGGCCTTCTCTACCGGATCAAATGCGGATAAGAAAATCCTGTTAAGCAACAGAGACCTGGTCGAAAAACTTAAAACTGGACTTGTAAGACAGATAAGACTTGTTGATTTAACATATACCAATACTACGTCACTCATAAACTTCGATGCCTAACCAGATTTTAGACGTAGTTGAGGAAAACCTCGTTTTAAGTGGCACAAGTATAAACAGATTTTAATCAAATTTAAGTGCTCAACTGGAAGCAAACTAATTGGGGAGGTATATTGTACCCGGGGATTTAACGCTTCTTCAGTGTGTAACTATGAAACTGCGTGATGTTGAACTAAGAACGAAAATGTCATCCTTAAAATTTAACCGGAAAAATATATTTTAACATGTTTTTTCGGGTTAAATTTTTGGATTTTTTTTAATGTTTCGGACGGTTTTGAATAAAAGTATCAAAAAATCCAATATTTCATGGGTAACCATTTTATAAAGGCGTTCTTAAAATAAATATTTTATTAATTGGTGTAAAGTGGATATGTAGAAAAATTTTGTCCCCAGTCTTATTCTATGTTTTTTAAACGCTGCTTTTGTTTTATAGTGATGCATTGTTGATGCCTTGCAATGAAATAGGTATATTCAGAAAGTTTTCTCGATAAAAAGGTCTAAGGGAAATGCTCTTCAAGTCTGACAATTCAGAATGCATCAATTACTATCATGGCAAGCGATATTTTACCCCGCATCCCTTTTATAATCAAAGCGCATTACCCTCAATATCCCATAAGCAAATAACATCACACAAATCATTCGCGTCGATAAATTGTTACAATCGATAAAAGCACGAAGCCTGTACATCAAAAGAACGCGACGCATCGTGATACCTCACTTTACACTTTATAAATACCTTTAAGGCCACTAAACCAAATTGAATCTGCCCTCCACCATATCAATGATAAATCTACGGTACCATTTAATTTCAATTTGGTCTGATCGTTCTATTTTATTTATAAACGCAAATAACGTAACCAATTACCCGCCAACAAATAACCTACACACACACATATACACAAGTAAACTGGATAACATCCTCCATCCGTGTTGAAAAAAAAAAAAGAAAGCAGATGCAGCTTATAATTTAATTCACAACTAATTGCAAAAAAAAAAATCAACATTACAACTACAACAACATACGCGAAGCATTAACATGAACATGAACATAAAACAATCAGCAAACAACACACACGCAGATTGCTCAGTTTCATTTCAATTGATTGGTGGTGGACAGCAGATCATAAGCCGATGGTTTGCATCCGCTGCACTGCTAAGTAGCCAATCCAATTTATATCCGAAAATAGTTTGTTCACGTCCGAGGAAGAGCTCAAGAAATGAAATGCGCGCGCGAGAACATGCGCATGCGCAGCACACACAATATTTCCATCTCAGAAACCAATAACGTAACCTTGTTTATCCCATTGATTAAATAAATTATTACATATCCGTACGTATCTACATTCGTCAGACGAGGAAAATACAAAACCACGCCATCCCGATCGATCCACCTTTAGTTGCAGCAGCAGCGCTGCAGAAAAAGATGTCTTGCGCGCGCTTGCGTAATGCATGAACCGAAACTAATTTAAAATTGATAATTGAAATTTATGAATTATTCCGCAGAGCCTGCAGTCGCCGTGGAATCGCATCGATCAAATTAAAACAAACAGAAACGAAAGATGAACAGGAAATAACGAAGCACAAGTCATGGCGCTTATGCGCCGAAGGCTCAACGCTCAATGAAAGAAACTCGCTATTCGCTGGCCCTCTGCCGCTTGGCCGTGGTGGCGATTTTTCTTCTTCTCCGCCAGACGATTAGGTATCGCAAAAAGAACGCCAAGAACCGTCTTTTTGTCTGGGCAGACACCATTCGTCTTGCCGGCTGGCTGGATGGCTGCGAATGGCTATAAGTCGATAATACATACATATTATCGCAAATTTAATTTTCCATTATTGTTTTTGTAAATAAAGTGCATCTAGGGGTGTGCATTGTATTTCCATTACGGAGATACACGTTTTGCATACGAGTAGTTGGTTGGCGCCGTTTACTGACACTAACAGAGATTTCCAGCGGAGAAGGTGAACTTTGAAAAATGTGTGTTTTTTTTTAAGGAGATGCGAAGGGAGTAGGGTCCTTCTCAAAATCACTACCAAGTGGGGAAGCATCTAACGTCAGGAATGGATGTGCTACACAGACATAAAAAAACATTCTTAAGAGGTAAGTAGGTACAGGTAGTCTCGTATCAAAAGAGCTAATTTTGAAAAACTTCAAAAAATCAATTCGTTTGCACAGGCGCAGGAAGATTCGGGTTATAAAGTACAAGGTGGCGCAAAAGTAATCCTCCTATCAGAAAATGCTATAAATTTTGCGATTGTCCCCTAATGTCAGTTCTCTTTTGACATTTATGTAGTAAACACATGCGAAATACACGTTAATAAACAATGTTACGCTACACTAGGGTTCCCAACTGATTTCTAACTGATTATAGTATTTTCTAAGTAGGTATACCTGTAAAAAAATATAGTATAATACCAAAAAATATAGTACTTACTTTATGAAAAAAGTAAGAAAAAGCCAAAGTTATTTTTGCTACATATTATTTTTTATAAAATCTGTATTTTTTTGCACTTCTTGCATCATTTAACAATTTTTTGTTAACAATAAAAGTTTCACAAGCCTTATCACATTCAATTTTTAAGTTAATAGAGACCAGGAGTTCATTTTTGACTAACGAGAGACTCGCTCTGTTTCTTTCTTCACGCCATTTTGAGTTCATGATTGAAAAAATCCTTTCCGTGAACGCCGAAGTGGCAGGAATGGAGAATAGGAATGATATTAGTTTAAAAATATTTGGTAGGTCATTTTCGGTATTTTGAAAAATATAGAGCCATTTTTGATCTGTAGTTCTGTCAGTAAACTCCCTTGAATTCTTAATTTTTGCAAAAATTTCACGGAGAATTGTTATTTCACAGTAAAGTTCGTCCATCTTGATTTTCATTCTTTCTTGTACTTTAAGAACTTCTAATGCCATCTCAAAGTCATAAAAAGAAAGCTCTTGTTTCAAATTGAATCTTTGAATTTTGTATAACCAATTGTCTTCTTTAAAATTAAACCATTTATTAAGGTTTTCCCCGACATTTATTAGCGAATGCTATAAAATTCTTTTTGATTTTATCTGTTTCTTTTGGAGATTTAGCTTCTAAGTATTGCAACAATTTTTTGGTTTCAAAACCAAAGAAACAATCTCTCTTACGTTGTTCAAGTGCAAACTTTAAGGTGGACATAATGTTATACAAATCTAAGACGGTGATGTTATTACCTTCAAGTTGTTTGACAGCTTTATTAAAGTTATGCAAGAAATGGCTGGCGAAGTTCAAAAAGATTTGAACTTTAACGTTTCCATCAGCTTTATGCATACACAAAACATTTTTGATATGGGTAGGGCATTCTTCCCCTTAACTAGTAAAATAATCAGTCAAAGGCTTCCAATTCAAAAGTATATATTGTCCACACAAGGCAGCAATGAGAGCCACCTAGTGCCAACATGTCGTTTTAGCTCATGCCATTCACCTTCAACAGCCGCAACAAATTTTTTCAGTTCTTCTCTTCGAACTGCGGAAGAAGAGAAATGTCTGTAGGTTTTTAAAATTACATTTTCAACATCAATTTGTAAAAAAAATCATTGCATATTTGACTGTGTTATGAACTATGTGGGCATGGCAATTGCCCTTCACTAAGTTATGAACTAGATGTTGAATTTTTTTATACAGAGAATGGTGAATGCCAAAGTTTGCATTGGTATTGTCGGCGCTCAGACCAGACACTCTTTCAAAGGGAAGATTATGTTGGGACAATGAATTATTAATTGCGTCAAACATCCCATCAGCTGATTTATCGCAATTTTCGTAAAAATCTAACATTTTGTTCTGAATACCATTTTCAATGTCAAAGTATTGTATAACTAATGGAAATAGTTTTATATTCTTTCGGTTACTTGCATCAGTTTGCAAGCAAAAATATAAGTCTGGGTTATTTAAGTCACTTATTAAAGTCTTCAGGGCATATGGTCCTAAAACCTCCTCAACTAAAGCTTCCATTTTCGTTCGCCCTAACTTTTGGTTTAAGGCAGTTTTAGAATCGACATATAAAATCTTGTTAAGTTTCACAGTGCAATCCATGCTTTTATACGAAAGGTTGTGCTTGACAGTATGGTAAGTTAGAGCAAGTTCACTTGCTGTTATCTTGTCATCACAGGTGTTCGTGTGGGAAACAGAAGAAGAATCGTCCGATGAACCAAAAAAGCGATCTAGTGTTGCAGTTTTCTTGTTTAGTTCAATTTTTAATTTATGTTGCTTTGTTTCGCAATGTTGTTTAATCTGCAACAGTTTATAAACATTCATAAATCACCACAATTATTCAAGCACATTTTCATTAAAATTTCATTCAATAGAATCAATTCAAAATAAACAGCAAAGGAGGATGGAAATACCTAGCTTGACATCAAGGCACTCACCTGGCCAATACCACTTTTTCCGATAGACATTATTATGTTGCATGGTATGCACTTTGCATTGAATAAATTTTGGGGATCTTTTGTTATAAAACCATATTGTTTTTCCCATTCTGGTTTATATTTCTGTAGTCTTTTTTGAATTTTTCGCTTTTTAGTGGGCGTTTGTGGTGCAATTGTACTATTTGTACTTGACCCAGTTTCGGTGTCACTTCCCTTTTCCATTACACAACAATTAAAACTTTAAAGACACTTTTGTGAATGAAATTCCGATCAAAAAAATAAACAATGTTTAAATATTACACGAACACGTATCAGTTGCAATTTCAAATGATAAAAATATCTCATGGCTGTCAACTTTGACATTGACAGCAAGACTTATGTGAGTTCGATTCATGTATGATGAAGGAAACCTTAAGGTGCAATCAAAATGGAAGATCTGTTTGCTATTGATTCAACGGATTGAAATATAGTATTTTTGCGTACTATATATTTCTTCAACAGTATATAGAACGGAAAGCCAAAATATAGTAAATACTATATATTATAGTACGGTTGGGAACCCTACGCTACACTGCTCCAGAACGCGGAATATTGGTGACTATTTATTTGAGCAATAATCGGTCGGTGACTTTGGCACAACGTGGATTTCGTCGCAGATTTCCTAGCCGTCCAATGCCTACTGGTGAAACACTGCGACGTTTAGCCGCTCGCCTCGAAGAGACTGGCACAACACGAGATGCTACCAGGCGTGGCAGACCCCGGAGTAGCCGTTCTGCTGAGAATATTGCTGCTGTAGCCGAAGATGTCATGAAAGCGCCGTCGACATCGACCAGACGACGTGCCACGCAAATGGGTATCAGTCGACGGTCTTTACAGCGAATTTTGGAACAAGATTTGAAGATGTTTCCGTACAAAGTCCAGACGGTGCATCAGCTGTTAGCTGCTGACCGCCAATCGCGTCTAACATACGCTCAAGCCATCCTTTATCACCACCAAGAGGAAGATGATTTTTCATCAAAAATAATCATGAGTGATGAGGCCCATTTCCATCTTAGCGGGTACGTAAATAAGCAAAATTTACGCTTCTGGGGCACTGAAAATCCGCGTGTAACCCACGAAGAGCCATTACACCCGCTTAAAGTCACTGTATGGTGTGCTGTTTTCGCTGGAGGAGTCATCGGACCTTTTTTCTTCGAAGACGTCGCGGGCCAAACGGTTACTGTGAATGGTGAGCGCTACAGAGCAATGATCAACGAGTTCTTTTTGCCGCAACGTGATGAATTGGGATTGGAAAATATGTGGTTCCAACAGGACGGTGCAACGGCACACACTGCACGTGCCACAAGCGATATGCTGAAGGATGCATTTCCCGGGCGCCTAATCTCCCGTTTTGGCGATTTGCACTGGCCAGCAAGATCGCCTGATTTGACCGCTCCAGACTTCTTTTTGTGGGGCTTTTTGCAGTCCAGGGCTTATTTCAACAAACCTCAGACTCTTGCAGCTCTGAAAGACAATATCCGTCAAGAATGTGAGGACCTATCGCCGGAAGTTTTGGCCAAAGTGATGGAAAATGCCATAAAAAGAGCTCAAATGACAATCAACTGTGGCGGCGGCCATTTACATGACATCATATTCTGACTTGATGTAAAAAAAATTAAAAGACCAAATAAAAATAATCCACAAGAAGAATCAAAGTTTTTCATTTTTTTTTAAATTACAGCCAAAAAACATCGGAAGGTTATTTTTGCGCCACCTTGTAGCACATTGAGCCAACTTTTCAAGGAACCTATCTTTTGTCACATTTAATTTTGACTTTAGAAATATTTTAGATATCACAATGTCAGTCTCATTATTGAGATCACGCATTTATTAATGCGATCTATATCAACATCAATGAAAAGAAAAAAAAAATCAATCGAGGGTTTTATAAAGCCAACAAGTCACCCCAATTAACTTAGTCCTTGTCTTATTGCTTCCAGTTACACTTTTCAAGTTGGTTAAGGTCGGGTTCTATATTTGCGTTGAAGGCGAGGTCTTTCTCTACTGCGTCCGCTGTTTGGCTGGGAAGCAAAGACTGTGAGAACTGAGAGGCCTTCTAGCCTATATTTCCTACCAATAATATGTAAAAAAACGTTCAGTCAGGATTTTTTTGAACAAGTCTGCGTCGCTGTATAGTGCTTGAATTTTCGTCCCACTAACTTACTTACTAACTTAAGTGACGCTACAGTCCGGAATGAACGTGGGTCTCAACTAACGTGCCTCGGTCCTTAGCCAACTGCCTCTTATTGCGCACTCCAAGTTGGTGGTTAGAGGTCTTCTGCGTCTACTGCGTCCGACGTCTGGCTTGGAATCGAAGACTCTGCGAGCCGGATTATTGGTGTCCATTAGTTCTACATATCCTAGTCATCTTAAGCGTCCAATGCGGAGTTTTTTTTTGTTTTACCAGGACCATGTCGCTGTACAGCTCGTATAGTTCTTGGTTGAATCTTCGTCTCCATAGCCCGTAAACGCAAACAGGATCGAAGATTTTTCGAAATATTTTCTTCTCAAATCGACTAGCGATTTCTTCATCCGCTTTTGAGACGGTCTATGCTTCAGCACCGCAAAGCAGGACTGGGATGATCAGGGTCTTATATAGGATCTCCTTACTAGTTCGAGTGAGGGCTTCACTACTGAATTGCCTTGTTAACCCGAAGAAACAGCGGTTGGTAAGAGTAATTCTTCGTTTAATTTCTGACGAGATGTAGTTGTTGGAGTTAATAGCGGAGCCGAGATAGAAAAAGTCCCGTACTACCTCAAAGTTATACCTATCTGTCAATGGTGACGTTCCTTCCAATTTGTTGATGTTGTGTGTCCTTTCGTGTTGACAGCATAAACTTTGTCTTGCCCTCATTTACTGCAAACCCCATTTTTGCCGCTTCCTTCTTTATACTAGCAAACGTGGCGATGACCTCACGTTGAGTCCTGCCAATGATGTCAATATCGCCGGCGTATGCTAGGAGTTGTGCCGATTTATGAAAAATTGTGCTTCTGGTGTTGACTCGGGAATTTTTTCACAATCCTCTCAAGAATCGAATTGAAGAACTCACATGACAGCGCATCGCCTTGCTTAAATCCTTTTTTGTTATCCAATGTGTCATCGTCATCCTAAACAAACGGATGAGTTTGGGCGGTATACCAAAACTGGACATGGCTCTGTATAGTTCGTCTCTATAAATGCTGTCGTATGCAGATTTGAAATCGATAAACAGGTGGTGGGTATCGACTTGGACTTCTTGGGTTTTTTTTTTTCCAGGATCTACCGAAGTGTGAAAATTTGATCGGTTGTGGACTTCTCTGGCCTAAAACCACACTGATAAGGGCAAATCAGGTTATTAACAAACGGTTTCAGGTGGTCACGTATGACGATAGATAGGATCTTTTAGATGATGTTGCCGAAACTTACGCCTCTGCAGTTGGCGCAGTTCAGTGTGTCTGAATTTTTGTAGATCGATTAAGCGATGCTGGGGTTCCACTTTTCAGGCATACTTTCATCCGACCAGATTTGGCTTATGAGTTGGTGGATGTAACTTACCAAGTCATCCGCTTTTTAAAGCTCAGCGGGGAGGCTGTCATTATCGGCAGCCTTATTAAGCTTGAGTTAATAAATTGCTATCCTCACTTCACTTAGGTCAGGTAGTTGGTAGGTTTCTCTGTCGTTGCCGATTTCAAATCCCAGTGCACCAGCCTGCAGAAGTTGTTCTTCCATATCCTTAGCATCGACAATGTCTCAAATACTTTATTTCCTAGTTCAAATCGACAGGATTCTGAACGAGTCCTGTATCCTTGGCTTTTACGTTTTACACTTTGCGAAAACTCACGAACATCACTTCAGGAGTGGCCCTTCTCTACATTCTCGAAAGCGTGCTATATTTGTTTGTTTTTGTTTTCTTGTTTCTGAAAAGCGAGTATTCTTCCCTCCTTCTTTGCTTATAGAACTTCATGGTAGCTCTCGTCTTTACCTGCAGGTTAGTCTTATAGTCCTCTTTTTTGGTTGCGAGCATCTGTCGGTATTCTTCATATAAAACCAAGTGTTTCTGCTAGGTGGCGCGATAAACCTAGCACATTAGTTGGGGCTGATCTATTGTCTTGCGGACATCGTTGTCAATGTTCTTCGACATTAGATGCCGGTGGTATGGTGTTAATTAAGAGGTTAAAAGAAACGTGTTCTGTGGAGGTCTTGGCAGTCTCTTACGATTGCTGACTTTCGACATTGAATTGCTTTACAGTATTTCTGATTTGTTTTGGCGTGGTTGGTAGCCGCATTCTTACATTGGCTACAACAAGTTAGTGGTCCGGAATCATAGAACCTCGGAATATTCGGACCCAATGAATGCATGCCTCTTCTCTATTACAATGTGATCAATTCGATTGACCGTTCGTTAATCCGAAGATTGCCATATCCCCTTACAGATATAGAAGTAAGGAAACGGTGCGCTGGCTATACTGGCATTTCGTTCGTCAGCGAAGTCAATTGGCCTAAGTCCGGTGCAAGACTTGTTGTCGTGTAGGCTATATTTTCTGACAAGAAAAGTTGTCGAATATGGCTAAGATATCTTCTCTTCCTACCTTTGCTTTAAAATCTCCCAGCACGACTTTAACACCGTACTTCGATAGTCGCTGATAAGTTTTGTCAATGAGCTCGAAGAACCAACATGCCTCTCCAATTAGCCCGAGCCTTAGCTAACTGCCTCAATTTGCGCACTCAAAGCTGGTTGAGGTCGGTTGTGCGCGCCACTTAGGGGAGGTGTTCCTCTACTGCGTCCGACGTATCGGCTGTTCTATAAGCATCGAAGACTCTGAGAGCAGGAGCATTGGTGTCCATTTGTTCTACATGTCCTAGCTATCTTAAACGTCTTATGAGGAGTTTCTTGACTGTGATAATCAGGGTCTTATATAGGATCTCCTTAGTAGTTCGAGTGAGGGCTTTACTACTGAGCTTTATTACTTAGCCTGAAAAAACAGCGGTTGGCAAGGGTAATTCTTCGTTTAATTTCTGACGAGATGTTTTTGTCAGAGTTAATAGCGGAGACGACATAGACAAAGTCCGGTGCTACCTCATTATTATATCTGTCAGTTGTCGCGTTCTGTCTGATTGGTCGTTGTTGTATTTATGTCCTTTCGTGTTGACAGCATATACATAGCATATAGGGCTTATGCTGGCGAATTTGGTCTTGATCCGGATTGTTGCAATGTCTAAGACTTGTACTAGACTTGTTGTTTCATACTAATAAAGTTATAAGGCCCTCTGAAAGTGACAGCATCAACTAATTCCGTTGCTCATCCCCCACCATATATGTTAAAGGGACCTGACTTACCCTCAAGATTCCTATATAACCAGTTGTCCGAATATGTCGAAAAACCTAAAATATTTGATTCACATTGTCCATCCTAGCTAGGAATGTAGACACCACCGTTGGCCAGACTTTTCTTTGGAATTCTTCCGCTGCCGCCTTTGGAATGGAATATGTGCCTGAGTGTGGGTATTCGTCTCCTACCGCTCTAATCTGTTCCTGCCAAGGCTTTGAAAATTGATTCTAAATACGGTCTATGGACCCTATCTATCTGAGAGTGGTGGTTAGTACAAGCCTAGGTAAAAACCCAAGGTTTCATATAATCTTCATATAAAATGTCCTTTTGCATTATGATTCTCCTTAAAGTAATTTAAATGATTAGGTTTTAGTCCTTAGGCATCTTAGCTCGAAGTTATAATTGATCCTGTGTATACTCCACAACGAATTGAACTTCACATACTCTTTCCAAGTTACTACCCTCGCTAAAGTGTAATCATGTTAATTTCACACAAAACGCACGCTCCTTATAAGGCGCGTCCCCACCTGGATTGCACTTATTCCGCGTCCCAATTTAATATTTAATTTTATTTCTATTTGTATGTGCTAAAACGAATAGTCGATTAGCCGTTCCGTTGATCGTGTCGGTTGCATTCGAATAACATTTTCTGCCAAAATGTCAATTACCAAGCAATTTCACGCCTCAATAAGATTCAGCGTTCTGTTCCAAATGAAGGCATGGAGGGGAATGTACCTTAACTGACTCTCGTAGAAATGTCAATCTTCGGCTGAAATTCTACAGGTATCCACACAGAATATACCTTGAATAAGCAAAACCATCTGCGATACATTTTTTTTTTATATCCGGTCAGTGAGACATATGCTCGACTTCAAAGTTACTCCCGCGAGTAGTTTAAGCAAATTCAAGATTCTTATAAGGGTAGGTAATTGAACACACAATCAATTATATAAATAATTGGTAGGTAAGATATACAAATATAGACATTAAATTATAATTACACGAGTGTCAACATCGAGGTAGGTCAACGTACCTAAAATACATTCAGAAATAAAAGTATTCCCATATAAATGAATTAAGTAGTCTATTTTTGGTTCAACTATAAGGAATTTAAAAACAACTATCTGAACAAAATGTTTAGACAATGTTATAGCTGTTTATTATCCATATAATGTTTTTCACTTATAATCGCTTAATGGGTTTTTTCTTTAATAAAAACAATTTTCGGGAACAGTTTCATAAAGTTAAATAAAAAAAACCTGCATACAGAGTCTATTGATCACGCCTTCTTTTGGGGTTGTTTCTCTTAAAATATTATTTTGTCAGCTCTTTATATTGATATCATAGAGAGAACCTTTTGTGCTAAAGGAGTATCGTCAAGGGTAAATCATCTTTAGATGATCCCTAGATATTTCTTAGATGTGCCTAAATATTGACTTTGAGAAGTCATTCAACAGTTTCCGGTATAAAGAACATATTTTCAAACTTATCTCAATGAATGCTTATCTTGAGGCGGTAATGATCTTAAATAGCATTTTGATGGTTCAAATCGGTTCTGGTTTTCTAAAATTGTGCCCGTTCGGTCGGGTATCCCTCAAGGGTCAATTATGTTCATGATTTCGAAACCTTTTGATTTTTCTATCAAACGTCCCATTATTTGTAACCCTTTTGCAATCCTTTACGACGAAGACACAATTATTTCAAGTAGCAGTGAGAGACTTCGTACTTACATAAATAGCGCTATAGTCCGGAATGAACCTGGGCCTCAACCAACATGCCTCCCCAATTAGCCTGGTCCCTAAGTTGGTTCAGGTTGATTTCAAAGATTTTAAAGTCATACTCGTGGAAGTCCGTCTATTATCGATTTGTTTATAACAAATGTATCTAGTCTTGTGTCGCAGCCAATTTCCTTAATGGAACTCAGCTCAGACCATAATCCAGTTGGTTGTCAACTTCTTTTGTCGGGCGAGGAAAAAGTGCAATATTTCCAAAATATCAAAAATGCGAATTGGAAAAAATTTCGTACTGAAGTCAAAAGAAAACTTGAAAATATTCCTACCGATATCGAATCTTTAACAAATAAACAAGATGTCGATAATATTATTCAACAATTTTCGGATTTTGTACTCACTTCAGCAAATGTAAGTATTCCAAGAGTTGTGAACAAAGATTACACTTTTAAATTACCAGCTCATGTCTTGGAGCTTATTAGGGTAAGGAATATGCACAGGAAAAATTGGCAGAGATATCGGCAACCTATTTTCCAATCTCAAGTTAAACATCTTAACAAATTAATTAGTCAGTTTATACAAAAAACAACGAAACAAAGTATGGAATAATAAACTAAGTAGTCTAGATAAAGCTTCAAAGCCATTCTGGAATAAAGTTAAGATTATAAAAAATAAAAACAAGCAATTGCCTTGTCATAAAAGTGGTTTAAATACCTATTTTACAGACAATGATAAAGCAAGGGTACTTGCTTTAAATTTTGCTAAAAATCATAATATATCTCAGAATTTAGGAGAAGCGAATACAAACGCATTTGTTGAAAATGCTTTACGGAATTTTAATGCAGTAGTCCTTGAAACTCCGATAAATGAATTTGTTTCAGAAATAGATACTCATTTTTTCTTAAACCATTTGCAGATTTAAAAAACAGGGGGACTAGACCAAATAAAAAATATTTATTTAAAAAAATTGCCTAAGGTTGGAGTCAAATTTCTAACATTTATTATAAATGCGTGTTTAAAAATGCAATATTTTCCTAATGCGTGGAAAGAAGCTAAGGTAGTGCCAATACCAAAAGCTGGTAAGTCTCTTGATAGACCTGACAGTTATCGGCCAATAAGTTTATTAAGTGGTCTTAGTAAGATTTATGAAAAAGTACTAAAAGAAAAAATATTGAAAACTATCGATGAAAACAAAATTTACCCAGACGAACAATTTGGTTTTAGGCGGAATCATAGTACTTCTCGAATATCGAATAGTATCAAAAGAAATCGAGAAATAGGAAATTCAACAGGTATGATATTGCTTGATATCGACAAAGCATTTGACTCCGTTTGGCACACTGGTCTTACATATAAAATGTTAAATTTTAATTTTCCACCTTTTCTTTGTAAAATTGTTCAAAGTTTTTTGTCAAATCGTTGTTTTAAAGTGTATGTCAATAGTAGCGCGTCCGGAGTAAATTTAATTAGTGCTGGTATACCTCAAGGCTCTGTTCTTGCACCAGTTTTGTACAATCTGTATACGTCTGATTTTCCAAATTTACCTGAATGCGAAGCAGCAATTTATGCTGATGACACAGCAATATTTTCATCGCATCAATTTGGTCTTAACATTGAGACCAATTTAAAAAATGCAGCTAAAATATTGAACGAATATTACACATAATGGAAAATAAAATTGAATGTCGGAAAAATGCAAGCTATCTTTTTTACCAGAAAAAGAAAGCCTTGCTTTCTTCCGGCTAACCAGCTAGCAATTAACGGACACCAAATAACATGGGCTTCTTCTGTTAAGTATTTGGGCATACACCTTGACTCAAGATTATCATTTAAAGAGCACAATGCCCAAACACTTAATAAAATCAATATTGCTATAAAGATGCTTTATCCCTTTATAAATCGAAAATCAAAACTGTCAAATGATAATAAAATAATTTTACACAAAGTTATTTTGCAAGCTATTTTTCTGTACGGGTTTGGGGTAGTTGTGCTGAATGTCACATCAAAAAATTACAAATATCCCAAAATAAAATTTTAAAAATGACGTTGAATCTCCCCTGGCATCACTCAACTTCGGACCTACATATAAGGGCAAATGTTGAATTGATCTCTAATAGAATCCGAAAACTTAATAACACATTTATGATCAGATGTGACTTCCCTGAAAACCCTCTAATAAATCAATTAAATGTTGTGTAACACGCTGTTAATCTATGTTTGTTTTCTTTTGCAATAAAAAACAAAATTAGTTGTTAATTTATTTTTTGTATCTAGATATTAATTTATATCTATGTAATTTATTTTTGTATCTCTATATTAATTTATATTTAATTTATTTTTGTACATATATGTTAATTTAATTACAATTTATATTTTGTTAATTATGTTCTTAAAATTATTTATTTTTTGTTTCATTTAAATTTGATTTTTATTCATTTATTACTAACTGTTCTTATTTATTTATTTTTATTTGTATATACTTTTGTTAATCTATTTGTTAGTTTTTCCGTTAATTTATAACTTATTTGTTTATTTGTTTAATTGTTAATTTATTTATTTAATTCAAAAATAATTTATATTATTGTATTTATATTGTATGCATATTTTTTATCTAGTTTTAAGTAATTATATTCATTTTATTAGTTAAAATTCTATTGTTTATTATCTATTACATATTTTTGTTTATATTTTTTTTATTATTATTATTTTATTTAATTTTTTTTTTGTAATTTGAGGTTTTTGCTTTCGTTGTTTTCCTCACAAAAATGTTTGTATAATTATTAATAGATAAAATTCATAAATATATATTAATTTTTCAGTAGAAAGATATTTATTCATATCATATCTCTGTAATTGTAAATTGTGCGATAACACATTGTATATCATGAACGAAATAAAATATTCCCTCTCCACTTTATAAGGCGAGGTGTTCCTCTACTGCGTCCGACGTCTGAATGGGAATCGAAGACTCTGCGAGCCTATTGGTATCTATTCGTTCTACAAGCCCTAGCCATCTAAACGTCGAATGATGGTTTTTTTACTAGGTGTATTTCGCTATACACATCGTACAGTTCTTGGTTGAACCTTAGTTTTCATGGTCCGTCAACGCAAATGGGGTCGAAGATTTTTGAAAGAATTTTCCTCTCAAATCAAGCAAGGATTTCGTTGACCACTTGCGATACGGGCTATGCGCGGTAGAGCAGGACTGGGATGATCAAGGTCTTATATATGATCTCCTTAGTAGTTCGACCAAGTGCTTTTCTACTGAATTGCCTTCTTAGCTTGAAGAAACAGCGGTGGCAAGAGTAATTCTTCGTTAAATTTCTGACGAGATGTTGTTGTCAGAGTTAATAGCGGAGCCGAGATAGACAAAGTCCCGTATTACCTCAAAGTTATATCTGTCAATGGTGACGTTCTGTCCAATTCGTCGATATTGTGTGTCCTTTCGTGTTGACAGCATAAACTTTGTCTGGCCCTCATTAACTGCTAAACGCTATCCTAGCAAATGTGGCTATGAAATCACGTTGAGTCCTACCAATGTTTCCAATATCGTCGTCGTATGCTAGTAGTTGCACCGATTTTTGGAAAACTGTGCCTCTGATGTTGGCTCTTGAGTTTTGCATTATCCTATTCAGAATCAAATGTAAGTAATCACATGACAGCACATTACCTTGCCTAAGTCCTTTTTATGGTATCAAATGTGTCGGTCATATGTGTCGTTTCCGACCATGATGAAGCAGCGAGAATTCTCCATCGTTATCCTGCACAAAGGGACGAGTTCGGTCGGTATACCAAAATTAGACATGGCTCTTTATAGTTTGCCTCTATAAATGCTGTCTGATGCGGCTTTGAAATCGATGAATAAGTGGTCGGTATCGATTTCTACTTCTAGGGGTTTTTCCAGTATCTGCTGAAGTATGAAAATTTGATCGGTTGTGGACTTTCCTGGACTAAAATTACGCTGATAAGGGCCGATCAAGTTGTTGGTAAAAGGTTTAAGGCGTTTACATATTGCGGCAGGTAGGATGTTGTTCAGGCATACTTTCTTCCGAGCAGATTTGGCTTATGAGTTGTTGCATGCTATTTGCCAAGTCATCACCGCCGGCTTTATAAAGCTCAGCGGAAAGGCCGTCATTTCCGGCGTTCTTATTAAGCTTGAGTTAAGATATTGCTATATTCACTACACTCAGGTCAGGATTTGGCAGTTTTCGCTTTCATTGCCAATATTGAATCGTTCATTCTGCCGGACAGCGGAATGTTGTTCGTCATTGCCGTTTAACTGTCTGCTGAAGTGGTTCTTCCATCGACTGTGTCTCAACTACGATATTTCCTTGTTCATCTTGACAGGATTCTGTTCCAGCCATGTATCCTTGGCTGTGACGTTTTACAGTTTGGTAAGACTTGCGAATATTGTTCCTGGAGTGGCACCTCTCTATATCCTCGATCGCGCTCTTTTCTTGTTTTTTTTTTTTTTTGTTATTGTCTTTCTGAAAAGCCGGTTTTTTTTGTCATTATTCTCTGCTTATACAAGGTGGACCAAAAGAAGTCATCCGATGTTGTTTGGCTTCCAAAACAGATTTGACATTGGCGGTCATTTTCAAAAACAAGAGCATTTTCCAATAGGGTGATCTCTTTTGGCCCACCTTGTAGAACTCAATGGTAGTTCTCGTCTTCACCTGCAGCTTAGTCTTGTAGGCCTCGTTCTTCGCTTCGACCATATGTCGGTATCCCTCATCCAACCAGGAGTTTCTTGTTGGTGGGCGTGAGAAACCTAGCACATCAGTTGCGGCTTGTTGACATCGTTGCGATTTTTTTCGTAGTTCGATGCTGGTGGTATGGTGTTAATCAAGAGGTTAAGGGAAACGCGTTGACCGAAGGTCTCTTGCGATTGCAGTCTTTCGACATACATTTTTTTCACAGTATTTCTGGATTGTTGTGGCGTGGTGGATTTCCGCATTCTTGCCTTGGCTGCAACAAGGTAGTGGCCCGAGTTGATGTTAGCTCCTCGGAATATTCAGACATCCAAAATGCTGGATGTGTTCCTCTTCTCTATCGCAATTTGATCATTTGGTTGACCGTTCGATAACTAATACTTCGATGGAAACTGAGCACCGATCGGAACTGACTTTCATTTCGGAAATTCTTTGTAGGGATACCTCGATAGGGCTGAATATTCCAGCCTGGGAGGACGGTCGTTTGTAAGAACGCCTTGCAATTTTGTAATAGTCAGAGCTAACAAATTCAATTAAGAAGCTTGATGTTAGTGAAAAAAGGCTTACATTTTTCAGCCTCTCCATTCATTTATTTTATTTTTGTGACAAAGAACGAAAGTTCCATTTGAACGCCCATATCCGGTCGGTAAAATAGAGAAGCATTACAGTTTTGTTATCTTGGATTTATGGTTAATCAAATTAAAAATGGCTCATGCAAATCAAATTGTTGGTAAGGGTGTATAGCTCATAAATTTCGTTGTTGCATCGTCTCCTAAACGACAGAGAATCTTTTAATATAGTCCATGTTTCAGGGGCATAAAATAGGACTGGAATGATCACGGTCTTATAGTAATTTTTATATTTATGGTAGATAGTGCTCCTCCAAATTCCTGAGATCCATTCACGAACAAAGCTGATAAAATTAAATGACAGCGTGTCATGCCAGGCTCAGAGGTGCGCGATCTTTACAGCGTCGAACTACCGCGAGGAAGGGGTGGCTTCGATTCCCAGGCATAGCTAAGCCTAAATGATTTTTCACTAGCCATCCTGTCGTAATGGCCTGACAAATTATCAGAGTTGTATTATTAGTTGCAAAAAAAGGATTGTCTCAACTTAGCCTTTCGGATTTGGTATAAAACAATAGGTCCCGCCATCGTTCAAGAAGCACACACGCACACATGAATTGTTGTGAGAAAAGGTAAAGCTTATATATTAACGAGCCTTTTTTGGTATTGAAATTCGTTTAGGATCGTCTTTTGTAGTGATATATGAGTTTAGGCATTGTACCAAAACTAGTATTGGCACAGTATAGTTCGCCCTCATAAACGCTGTCATACGTGGCTTTATAGTCATTGAATGGAATTTGTGTATCTATTTGTGCATCTTGAGTTTTTTTTTTCAGGATCTACCAAAGTGTGAATATTTGGATTTTCCTTGACCTAAACCGTATCAACAGCGGGCGATCAGGTAGTTGATGAACGGTTTCAGGAGTTCAGACTTCTTGAAATGTGACCTGTTTGTGGAATGAGCTGTGGAAAGATATACGATCCAACAACGGGTCGAAATTATTAAAATTTACAACCGAAATTCGGAGTCAGTGGCCTCAACGTTATGCGCTCTACGTCCAATTTATGGTCGTCATAATCGTCCTAGCAGATCAAGAGCGCCTAATGGAAAAATTTTAATCCACAGGCACAGTACAAAATGTTCCCGTGCCAGTGAGACAAAGAAGTGCCCGTAGTGTCGAGAATATTGCTGCCGCTGAGGCTTCAGTTGAAGAATGCCCAAATGTGTCTCTCACACGTCGTTCTCAAGCGTTGGGCATCTCTGTGACTTGTTGTGGCGAATTTTGAGAAAAGATCTTGGCCTACATCCTTACAAGATTAAATTGACGCAAGAACTGAAGCCGCTTGAACACCAGAAGCGTCGTATGTTCTTGAATTGGGCTGAGCAAAAAATGATTCGGATTTTTATCGAAAAACCATCTTCGGCGATGAGGCTCATTTCTGGCTGAATGGCTTCGTCAGTAAACAAAATATGCGGTATTTGTCAGGCAGCAATCCACACGTACTCCATGAGTCATCATTGCATCCCGAAAAAAATACGGTTTGGTGTGGTTTATGGGCCGGCGGCGTTATTGGGCCGTACTTCTTCCGTGATGATCAAAACCTGCACGTTACTGTGAATGGGAATCGCAACCGTTTAATGATTACCGAATATTTTTGGCCCCAATAGGATGATATGGACTTGGAGGACATGTGATTCCAACAGGACGGCGCCACAAGCCACACAGCGGTTGCCACAATCAATTTATTGGAACCCAAGTTTGGAGAACGTGTTATCTCACGAAATGGTCCAGTCGCTTGGCCGCCTCGGTCGTGCGATTTGACGCCGTTAGACTATTTCCTGTGGGGCTGCGTCAAGTCTATGGTCTATGCCAACAAGCCAGCGACGATTGATGAACTTCGTACGAATATCGAACGTGAAATTGCAGCAGTATCGGCCGATTTATGCTTGAAAACCATCGAAAATTGGGTTAAGCGTCTGGACTTCTGCAAGCGTGCCCGTGGTGGCCATGTAAAAGAAATCGAGTTCCATACATAATGGCATCGAACGTACTTTCACAGGATTTCATTGATATCCAAAACCGTTTTTGTTTTATTTAAAAAAAAAACTTTTGTACGCTCTTATGGAAAAACCATGTGAAGGCAATTTCCATAGCTTAGAAAAATAAGTAATCTACTGGTAATTTCAAAAATGCTGTGTACATTCAAGTATGATGACTATGAGTGATGTTGATAAATTTTTTTTGAGCTTGCACATCCATAATCAGTTGATTTTTATAAAAATAGGTTCGTTTACTTTTTTTATCATATCATCACTAGAAAGTTTCTCTTCAAACAACGAAAGCACATCATCGCCACTATTATCCGCGGGCCGTTTGTGGCGGAAATAATTAAAATATTTAAATCTAATTTGCGTAGTTTTGTTTTCGGGAAGATATCATTCCGAGAGATTAAATTACAATGAATATAATTATGCGTTTATTTCCCAAAGAAAAAAAAACATTAGACAAGATCAAACAATTTGATAAAAATTGACAGCAAAATTAGACTTAATTGGAGTACTCGTTCAATGTACCTATGCGCAGATGGGCGTTCCTTCGTTGACGATTTTTAAAATCGCGCACAATTACCTTTCCGCTAGACAGCCGGTTGTTGGGTTTGAATAATTATACATCCAACAACAAAAGGATTCATATCTAAGTGATATGCGTAATGAAACCTTTCCACCTTCATTCATTTTTATTCAATTTGGAAAGCAGACTTTTCTACGAATACCTATTCGGCGTATCTTCCCACTTTTTATGTTTGGAAGGAAATTTCAAAGAATTTTATCAAATTTCTTGGTCCTCATTGTTTCACTACACGCACTGAAATTTAGATATAGACCAACACTAGCGCGTAATTGTGCAAGTTACACCCAGTGTCACATTCGTTGTAAATGGTAAAAAGGTGCGATGAAATTGTTACGATAAGCGCCGAAAACTATTTCGAAAATCATGGTGTAGAGCGGTTGCGGTTAATGCGTACAAATAATTTTACTAATTAGGCTAAATTCAAATATTCAGGAAGGCGGTTATTTAGCTCTTACCGCAGATAGACATCGTACGTAGGGCAATGTTAACTTGCACATTAGTTGTAGTTTTACAAATTGATTTTATGTTGTGTGAGTTTTGCCGATGTAATTGTAATTTGAAGGTACTAATCGAGTTAAATAGTCAGCATTTGTATGTGTAATTATCATCGGTTGTGGTATTAACAACTTAGGTACTTCTGGGCATTCAGATATTTTGTATGGACTGCCAGCAGCAAACATTGGCACAATGTTAGGAAATCCATTAAGATGAAAATACAAGCGTTTTTACATAGCTGACGCCTTTCGACCCTGGTTCTCAGGCTCTTCGTGGTGAAATCTTCCTTTACCAAGATATTAGAGGAAGATTCTCAATATGGAAAAAGTGAACTCAAGCATCAGGTATAGTCAGGTCCCCTACGCAGAGTTCATATATGATAAAACGAAAGAGGTCAATACCATAGTAGGCACTAATAAGCCCGCATCTTAAAAAAAATTAAATTTGTGGCACAACAGGCTCTTTAGTACCGAGGGCCTAGCTTTTCTCTCACAACCATTCATGTGTGCGTGTGTAGAGGATGTTTTTTTTAGAGGTTGGTTTTTCGACATCTTGTGGTCAAATCGGTCAATTCTAATGCCATTTATGTTCAGTTTGGTTTGTCATTTGATCATGAACAGGTCAAAAATTTAACAACGCTTGCAAATCGTTCAAATTTATTTCGAAATAAATGGTTCAATTCGCGAAGTTTACCGCAAGCTCCGCCCATGTTATGGTCGACATAATTGTCCGCAGAGACGTCGAACAGTGCGCACCAAAGAAACAATTGCCGCTGTAGAGCAAGGTGCTGAAGAGGACCCAAATAAATCGATTCGCACCATGCACAGCAATTGGAGCTTTGTCCATCAACTTTATGGAATATTTTGCGCAAATATCTTAGCTTACAACCTTACAAGATCTAGCTTGTGCAAGAAGAAATGCATTTTTTGACGACCCTGGGGTCAGGATAATTTTTATTTTTTTTTTTTCAAAATTTTTAACTTCTTTGAAATTTTTGACAGCGCCAGGGTCATAAAAAATTAAAAATTTTTTAACGACCCAGGGGTCACAATAATTTTTAGTTGTTTATCCAAATTTTTTATTTCTTGGAAATTTTCGACGACCCCGGGGTCACGATAATTTTTAGTTGTTCATCCAAGTTTTTAATTTTTTTGAAATTTTTATCGACCCCGGGGTCGCCATAATTTTTAGTTATTTGTCTTTTTTTTTAATTTCTTTGAAATTTTCGGCAACCCCGGGGTCATAGGGAATTTCAATTTTTTTGACGACCCCGGGGTCACAATAATTTTTAGTTGTTTATCCAAATTTTAAATTTTTTGGAAATTTTCGACGACCCCGGGGTCACGATAATTTTTAGTTATTTGTCAATTTTTTTAAACTTCTTTGAAATTTTCGGCAACCCCGGGGTCATAAAAAATTTAAATTTGTTTAACGACCCCGGGGTCACAATAATTTTTAATTGTTAATTTTTTGACGACCCTGGGTCCCCATAATTTTTAGTTATTTGTAAATTTTTTTAAATTTCTTTGAAATTTTCGGCAATCTCGGGGTCATAAAAAATTTCAATTTTTCTGACGACCCCGGTTGAGATCAAATTTAGTTATTTGCTAAATTTTGTAATTTCTTTGAAATTTTCGGCGACCCCGGGGTCACAATAATTTTTAGTTTTTTATCCATATTTATATACTTTTTTGACGAACCTGGGGTCATAAAAATTTTATAAATTTTAATTTTTTTGACGACCCCGGGGGTCAGTGTAATTTTTATTTTTTTTGTCAAACTTTTTGCGCATTTGGTGTGGAGAAAATCAGCATGAGACCCTTGAGACGCCATTACATCCACAAAAACTGGCTGTTTGGTGTGATCCATGGGCTGGTGGAGTCATTTTGACATACTTCTTCCGAAAAGATGCTGAAGAGTCAGTAACCGTTGAATGTGGATGAGATGTGGTTCCAAAAAGACGGCGCTACTGCCACACAGCGCACGTCACAATTAATTTATTGAAGGAAACATTCGATGAGCGGAATGGACCTGTCAATTGGCCACCAAGATCGTCTGATTTGACACCATTGGATTATTTTCGTTGGGGATATGTGAATTCGCTTGTCTACACCAACAAACTAGAAACTTCAGGGATCTTGGAAGCCAACATTCGTGGCGTTATTGCCGACATACGGCCACAAATGCTCAAAAACATATTTAAACGCTAATGATATAAAATTACCCTTCCAATAAAGCCAAATCGATGGACATTAAAATGATTTTCTTGTGTTTTATTTCAATTTAAAGTTCTATACCTCTAAAAAAAACCCTTTACTTCTTTGCACGATGGAAGGACCTTCTATTTTATGCCGAAGCCGAGCGGCTAAGTTAGTTTAGTTTAGTTTAATTTGTTTATTTAGCAGAACTCTGCTATTGAAATTCGGTTTTTTTTACAATTTCAAACTTAAAAGTAGTATATACTTTTACTTTTTACTCTACTAGTTTGTATGAGGAAATTTACATGTTATTATTTTATTTACAAAACTTTTGAATTTTTTTAAATTTGTTTCATTTTTTGCTCTATCCGGGAGTGTTTTAAATAACCTACAACCTGTATACAAAATACTATTTTGGGTAACATTTCCAATGTAGTTAGGTAGTCTAAAGTCTTCTCTATTTCTTAGATAATATGGCTGGGATTCCCCCACATATCTCAAATATTTACTTAAGTAGTTAGGTAAAAGATTATACTTAATTTTGAAAACAAAACATAGTACATTAACAAAAATTCTTTGCTTTACGCTTAACCATTGAAGCATATTTAGCATTGATATTATTGGTGTAAGACGATTGCTTTTAAGTATAATACGCATAGATTTGTTTTGTAGGCGTTGTAATTTCAACAAAACAGTATCAGAACAAAGGTACAAAATTGACGAACAATACTCGAAATGAGGTTTTATCATAACATTATAGACATTAATGGCGCACATTACAGATAACTTGTTTCTTATTCTGTTAAATAATCCGTTCTTTTTTGCAATTTTTTTGACTAAATAATCAATATGAATATCAAATTTTAGTTTGTCGTCTATAACTATACCTAGATACTTAATTACATTCACTTGCTCCATTTTTTCGTTGTCGATCTCCAGGTCGAGGTTGACGCTATGTTTAAGGGACATGGCTTTCGATTTTGCTACGTTCAGTTTTAGTTTGTTCGCTTTCAGCCAATTGTTAACACTGTTGAGGTCTTCTTGTAATAATTTAACACATTCGTCTGCGTTCTTTCCAGATATAAAAATGAGTGCATCATCGGCAAAAAGCACAATTTGGGAATTTTTAAGAACTTCTTTAATGTCATTTATATAAATTATAAATAACAGCGCGCCCAGTATCGACCCCTGAGGAACTCCGTATCTTGTTTCAATGCTATTGGACTTTATGCTATTCACAGTTGTTTTTTGTGTTCTATTCGATAGATACGATGCAAACCATTCTTCTTCCTTCCCTCTTACACCATAACCGTGGAGCTTTTTCACAAGTATTCTTCGGTCGATTGTCTCAAATACCTCAACTATAGTAAACAATAGCCTTCGTACCCTCAATATTTCTAGTCACGAAACCCCATCAAACGAATATATCGCAGAAGAAGATACAGAGCTCTTCCTAAATAGGCTAGTTGTTCGTAAGACAGGTGGAATAGATAATATAAAAAATATTTATCTCAAAAACTTGCCAAGGGAGGGAATAAAGTTCCTTACCTTCATAATAAATGGGTGTCTAAAAATCCAATACTTTCCAGCCGCATGGAAATTAGCAAAGGTAGTTGCAATACCTAAAGCAGGAAAACCTCGCGACAAAATTGACAGTTATAGACCGATAAGCCTATTAAGT